>JAZHEH010000672.1:4642500-5349982 GCA_036589455.1 Ateles fusciceps
TGATAGTAAATGGTCTTCAAATTGCAATATATGTAATTTTACATGCATTTCATATATATTTAAATATAACGCATCTTAAATATTTTCAGTCAAACACACACATTATGAAAAACCACCCACCCTTTCCTCATCTACAATTTCCACTCATAAAAGGCAACTTTTAACTCTTTTTAAGTGTTTACACTTTAAGAGTATCATGTTATTTGCCTTCTTATATCTAAATAGCACATTTACAGTGTTGATTTTTCAGCTTAAGACATTTCTGGCCTCCTAAAATAACTGCATATTTTGTTTCAAACATACCCCATGCATGCACACACACACTCAAACCAGAGTGTTCATTTTGTGAATAATCTATCACGCTGATGATTATTTCCTGAGCACTTTTCTGTATATTTTACACCTCACTAATGAAGTTTATTTTAAAAAGGAAAATGGAAAAGAAACAGTGCTTGCTTCAATAGTAGGATAAGAGAGTGAGGAACATACAAAGAAATACAGAAACAGAATCCAAGAAGAGATTTTTCATGGTAACTAAATTCCAGGTCTGTAGGATGGTTTTAAAACCATTTTGTGTAATGTAATGCACATATAGAAAATGAATTTCGTATTGATTCACATTATCAATAATTTTGAAACTTGTTGAGAAACAAAAATCTTTTCAAAGTAGGCACTCAACAGGTTTCTGTACATCTATGTTCATAGCAGCATTAGTCACAACAGCCAAAAGGTGGAAGCAATCCAAGTGTTGCTGAATAAACAAAAAGGAGTATATGCATACATATGAATGAATAAACAAAAGGAGTGTATGCATACAGTGGAAACTCAACCTTAAAAAGGAAGCCTTAAAAATTCTGATACATGTTACAACATGGTGGAAGCTTGAAGACAGTATGTACTAAGCGATATAAGTCAGTTGCAGAAGGACGATCACTATATGATTGCATGAGGTATCTAGAGTAGTTAAATTCATAAAGTAGAATGTTAGTTGCCAGGGGCTGGGGGAAGTGGGGAATGAGGAGTTATTGTTTGGCATAGAATTTCGTATTGAGATGAAAAAAAGTTCTGGAGATGGATGGTGGTGTTGGTTGTGCAACAATATGAATGTACTTATTGCACTAACAGCATTCAAACTGTACACTTAATGGTTAAGATGGTAGATTTTATGTATGTTTTACCACAGTTTTAAAAATAAAATAAAATTGACGGTCCCTAAAAGCCTTTCTGTGTCTTCTGAGGGATAATTGTATTTCCCATTCTCTAAAACAACCACGTTCCTGGCTTTTGCGTTTCAGTACAGTTTTACCCAAGTGTGAATTCCAAAACAATGTAGTTTTTAAGCTTTTAATAAATAGAATCTAAGCTATGTTTATACATGTGTGTGTCCGCTTTTACTTAACATTATTTCGTATAAGACACATCCATTTTGTTTATAGTTGCAGTTCATTTTCATTGTTGGATAATGTTTGAACGTATGACTATTATTGATATGCATTAGATTATGTCCATTTTTAGCTATTGTGAACAATGCTGCTGTAAACATTCTTATATTTCCTAGTGTTCATATTCATTAGTTTAAAAGTATATTACCCAGCAGTGAATTGCTTGGGACATAGGGTGCACCTACCTTCCACATACTAAATAATGCATTCGGTTCTCCAATATGGTTGGGCCAATTTATGTAAGCTCTGGTATTCCACATCCTATCATATACTAGATTTAATCAGTTGATTTATTTTTTGCCTGTATTGTGGTAATTTTTATTTCCTGGATTACAAATATGGTTAAGCATTTTTAAATGCGTTTATTGACCATTTTAGATATCTTCTTTTGTATTGTGCCTGTTTGAAGTTCCTTATCTCTTTTCTTTTCTTACTGATTTGTAGGAGTTCCATTCTTTTTTTTTTTTAATTGTACTTTAGGTTCTGGGGTACATGTGCATAGGTACATACATGGTAAGGTGGTTTGCTGTCTCCATTTCCCCATCACCTGTATGTGGCATTTCTCCCCATGTTATCTCTCCCCAACCTCCCCCACCCCCCGCTATCCCTCCCCAGCACCCCTCAACAGACTCCCATGTGTGATGCTCCCCTCCCTCTGTCCATGTATTCTCATTGTTCCACACCTGCCTATGAGTGAGAACATGTGGTGTTTGATTTTCTGTTCTTGTGTCAGTTTGCTGAGAATGACAGTTTCCAGATTCATCCATGTCCCTGCAAAGGACACAAACTCATCATTTTTTATGGCTACATAGTATTCCATGGTGTATATGTGCCACATTTCCCTTTCCAGTCTATCATTGATGGGCAATTGGGTTGGTTCCAGGTCTCTGCTATTGTAAAGAGTGCTGCAATGAACATACGTGTGCACGTGTCTTTATAATACAGCGATTTATAGTACTTTGGGTATATACCCAGTAATGAGATTACTGGGTCAAACGTATTTCTATTTCTAGATCCTTGAGGAATCACCACACTGTCTTCCACAATGGTTGAACTAATTTACACTCCCACCAAGAGTGTAAAAGTGTTCCTATTTCTTCACATCCTCTCCAGCATCTGTTGTATCCTGATTTTTTAATGTCACCATTCTAACTGGCGTGAGATGGTATCTCAATGTGGTTTTGATTTGCATTTGTCTAATAACCAGTGATGATGAGCATTTTATCATATGTTTGTTGGCCTCATATATGTCTTCTTTTGAAAAGTGTCTGTTCATATCCTTCATGCATTTTAGAATGGGTTTGTTTGTTTTTTCTTGTAAATCTGTTTTGGTTCTTTGTAGATTCTGGATATTAGCCCTTTGTCAGATGGGTAGATTGCAAAAATTTTTTCCCTTTCTGTTGGTTGCTGGTTCACTCTAATGATTGTTTCTTTTGTTGCACAGAAACTCTGGAGTTTAATTGGATCCCATTTGTCTATTTTAGTTTTTGTTGTCAATGCTTTTGGTGTTTTAGTCATGAAGTCCTTGTCTATGCCTATGTCCTGAATAGTTTTGCCTAGTTTTTCTTCTAGGGTGTTTATAGTATGAGGTCTTATGCTTAAGTCTTTAATCCATCTGGAGTTAATTTTAGTGTAAGGTGTCAGGAAGGGGGTCCAGTTTCTGCTTTCTGCACATTGCTAGCCAGTTTTCCCCACTCCATTTATTAAACAGGGGGATCCTTTCCCCATTGCTTGTTTTTGTCAAGTTTGTCAAAGATCAGATGATTTTAGATGTGTGGTATTGCCTCTGAGGCCTCTGTTCTGTTTCATTGGTCTATATCTCTGTTTTGGTACCAGCACCATGCTGTTTTGACTACTGTAGCCTTGTAGTATACTTCAAAGTCAGATAGCTTGATGCCTCCAGCTTTGTTCTTTTTGCATAGGATTGTCTTGGCTATGTGGGCTCTCTTTTGGTTCTATATGAAGTTTAAATTGTTTTTTTCCATTTCAGTGAAAGTCATTGGTAGCTTGATTGGGATAGCATTGAATCTATAAATTACTTGGGCAGGATGGCCATTTTCACAATATCTATAAATTACCTTGGGCAGTATGGCCATTTTGATTCTTCTTAACCATGAACATGGAATGTTTTTCCATCTGTTTGTGTCTTCTCTTATTTCCTTGAGCAGTGGTTTGTAGTTCTCCTTGAAGAGGTCCTTTACATCCTTTGTAAGTTGTATTCCTGGTACTTTATTCCCTTTATAGCAGCTGTGAATGGGAATTCTCTCTTGATTTGGCTCTCTGTTCATCTGTTATTGGTGTGTAGGAATGCTTGTGATTTTTGCACATTGATTTTGTATCCTGAGACTTTGCTGAAGTTGCTTATCAGTTTCAGGAGATTTTGGGCTGAAACGATGGGGTTTTCTAAATACACAATCATGTCGTCTGCAAATAGAGACAATTTGACTTCCTCCTTTCCTAATTGAATACCTTTATTTCTTTTTCTTGCCTGATTGCTCTGTCTAGAACTTCCAATACTATATTGAATAGGAGTGGTAAGAGAGGTATCCTTGTCTAGTGTCAGATTTCAAAGGGAATGCTTCCAGTTTTTGCCCATTCAGTATGATATTGGCTGTGGGTTTGTTGTAAATAACTTTTATTATTTTGAGATACATTCCATTGATAACTAGTTTATTGACAGTTTTTAGCATAAAGGGCTGTTGAATTTTATCAAAGGCCTTCTCTGCATCTATTGAGATAATCATGTGGTTTTTGTCTTTAGTTTTATTTATGTGGTGGATTACGTTTGTGGATTACGTTTATAGACTTGCATATGTTGAACCAGCCTTGCATCCCTGGGATGAAGCCTACTTGATCGTGATGGATAAGCTTTTCGATGTGCTATTGCAATCGGTTTGCCAGTGTTTTATTGAAGATTTTTGCATCTATGTTCATCATGGATATTGGCCTGAAGTTTTTTGTTGTTGTTGAGTCTCTGGCGGGTTTTGGTATCAGGATGATGTTGGTCTCATAAAACAATTTAGGAAGGATTCCCTCTTTTTGGATTGTTTGGAATAGTTTCAGAAGGAGTGGTACCAGCTGCTCCTTGTATATCTGGTAGAATTTGGCTGTGAACCCATCTGGACCTGGGCTTTTTTTGGTTGGTAGGCTCTTAATTGCTACCTCAACTTCAGCCCTTGTTATTGGTCTATTCAGGGTTTTGACTTCTTCCTGATTTAGACTTGTGAGGTGCAAGTGTCCAGGAATTTATCCATTTCTTCCAGGTTTACTGGTTTACGTGCAGATTTGTTTGTAGTAATCTCTGATGGTAGTTTGTGTTTCTGTGGGGTCGGTGGTGATATTTCCTTTATTGTTTTTTATTGCATCTATTCAATTCTTCTCTCTTTTCTTTTTTTTTTTTAATCTGGCTAGTGGTCTATTTTGTTGATCTTTTCAAAAAACCAGCTCCTGGATTTTTTGATTTTTTGAAGGGTTTTTTGTGTCTTTATCTCCTTCAGATCTGCTCTGATCTTAACGTTATTTCTTGTCTTCTGCTAGCTTTTGAGTTTTTTTGATCTTGCTCCTCTAGCTCTTTCAATTTTGATGATAGAGTGTCAATTTTAGATCTCTCGTCGCTTCTAATGTGAGCATTTATTGCTATAAATTTCCCTCTAGACACTGCTTTAAATGTGTCCCAGAGATTCTGTAATGTTGCGTCTTTGTTCTCATTGGTTTCAAAGATCTTTATTTCTGCCTTCATTTCATTGTTTATCCAGTCGACATTCAGGAGCCACTCATTCAGTTGCCGTGAAGTTGTGCAGTTCTGAGTTAGTTTCTTAATCCTGAGTTATAATTTGATTGCACTGTGGTCTGAGAGACTGTTATGATTTCCATTCTTTTGCATTTGCTGAGGAGTGATTTACTTCCAATTATGTGGTCAATTTTAGAGTAGGTGTGATGTGGTGCTGAGAAGAATGTATAGTCTGTGTATTTGGGGTGGGGAGTTCTGTAGTTGTCTATTATGTCTGCTTGGTCCAGAGCTGAGTTCAGGTCCTGGATATCCTTGTTAATTTTCTGTCTCGTTGTTCTGTCTAATATTGACAGTGGAGTGTTAAAGTCTCCCACTATTATTGTGTGGGAGTCTAAGTCTCTTCGTAGGTCGTTAAGAACTTGCTTTGTGTATCTGAGTGCTCCTGTATTGGGTGTGTATATATTTAGGATTGTTAGCTCTTCTTGTTGCATTGATCCTTTCACCGTTATGTAATGCCCTTTTGTCTCTTTTGATCTTGGTTGGTTTAAAGTCTATTTTATCAGAGACTAGGATTACAACTCCTGCTTTTTTTTTGCTCTCCATTTGCTTGGTAAATCTTCCTCCATCCCTTTATTTTGAGCCTATGTGTATCCTTGCCATGTGAGATGGGTTTCCTGGATACAGCACACTGATAGGTCTTGACTTTTATCCAATTTGCCGGTCTGTGTCATTTGATTGGGGCATTTAGCCCATTTACATTTAAGATTAATATTGCTATGTGTGAATTTGATCCTGCCATTTTGATGCTAGCTGGTTGTTTTGCCCATTAGTTGATACAGTTTCTTCATTAGTGTCGATGGTCTTTACCACTTGGTTCATTTTTGGAGTGGCTGGTACTGGTTGTTCCTTTCTATGTTTAGTGCTTCTTTCAGGAGCTCTTGTAAGGCAGGCCTGGTGGTGATGAAATCTCTGAGCATTGCTTGTTAATAAAGGATTTTATTTCTCCTTTGCTTATGAAGCTTAGTTTGGCTGGATATGAAATTCTAGGTTGAAATTTCTTTTCTTTAAGGATGTTGAATACTGGCCCCCACTCTCTTCTGGCTTGTAGGGTTTCTGCTGAGAGAGCCAGCTGTGAGTCTGATGGGCTTCCCTTTGTGGGTCACCCGACCTTTCACTCTGGCTGCCCTGAGCATTTTTTCCTTCATTTCCACCCTGGTGAATCTGACGATTATGTGCCTTGGGGTTCCTCTTCTTGAGGAATATCTTTGTGGTGTTCTCCATATTCCCTGTGCTTGAATATAGGCCTGCCTTGCTAGGTCGGGGAAGTTCTCCTTGATAATATCCTGAAGAGTGTTTTGCAGCTCTGGATCATTCTCCCCATCACATTCAGGTACACCTATCAAACGTAGATTAGGTCTTTTCACATAATTCCATATTTCTTAGAGGCTTTGTTAATTTCTTTTCACTCTTTTTTTCTCTAATCTTGCCTTCTCATTTTATTTCATTGAGTTGATCTTCAATCTCTGATATCCTTTCTTCTGCTTGGTTGATTTGGCTATTGAAACTTGTGTATTTTTCGTGAAGTTCTAGTGCTGTTTTTCAGCTCCATCAAGATTCATTTATATTCCTGTCTAAATTGGTTATTCTCTTTAGCATTTGGTCAAACCTTTTTTCAAGGTTCTTAGTTTCTTTGCGTTGGGTTAGGACATGTTCTTTTAGCTCAGAGAAGTTTGTTATTACCCACCTTCTGAAGCTTGTTTCTGTCAGTTCATCAGACTCATTCTCCATCCAGCCTTGTTCCCTTGCTGGTGAGGAGTTGTGACCCCTTGGAGGAGGAGAGGCGTTCTGGTTTTGGGTATTTTCATCATTTTTGCGTTGGTTTCTTCCCATCTTTGTGGATTTATCTACCTGTGGTCTTTGTGGTTGGTTACTTTCAGATGGAGTCTCTGAGTGGATGTCCTTTTGTTGCTGATGAAGTTCTTTCTTTCTGTTTCTCAGTTTTCCTTCTAACAGTCAGGCCCCTGGCTGTAGGACTGCTGGAGGTCCACTCCAGAACCTGCTTGCTTGGGGATCACCTGCAGTGGCTGCAGAATAGTAAGGGTTGCTGCCAGTTTCTTCTTCTGTTATCTTTGTCCCAGAAGGATACCCGCCAGATGTCAGCCTGAGCTCTCCTTTATGAGGTGTCTCTTTGGTTATGTGGTGGTCGGGGAGCTGCTTGAGGAGACAGTCTGTCCCTTATAGGAGCTCACATGCTGAGCTGTGAGCTCCGTTGTTCCATTCAGAGCTGCTGGGCAGGTGAATTTAAGTCTGCTACAGCAGAACTCATAAACGCCTTTTTTTCCCAGGTGCTCTGTCCTGGGAAGGTGGGGCTTTATTTGTAAGTTCCTGTCATTCTGCTGCCTTTTTTCAGAGATGCCCTGCCCAGCAAGGAGGTAACCTAGTCACAGTCTACCAGCAGAGGCGTTGCTGAGCTGCCATGGACTCTGCCCAGCTACTGTGTGAACTTCCTTGCAGTTTTGTTTATAGGGGTATAGTTAGAACTGCCTTGGTAATGGCAGTCTGCCTCAGTAATGGGGAACTGTCTCTGTAGTGGTGGACTGTCTTGGTAATGGTGGATTGCCTCGGTAGTGGTGGACTACCTCGGTAATGGCAGACGCCCTTCACCCTACAGAGCTAGACCACTCCAGGTCCAGCTGCACTTGCTGTGAAACTCAATCCAGTATTTCAGATTGCTGGTCTTTGTGGGGGATGGGACCAGCCAAGCCAGATCACCTGGCTCCCTGTTTCAGACCTCTTTTGTTCAGTTGAATGGGCGACTCTGCCCCCCAGGCGTTCCAGTTGCCAGTTGAAATGGCGCCCGGATTTGTGTGAGTTTTTGTGTGGAGACCCACTGCACTGGCGGAAACAGCCATGCTGGAGACTTGTGTCATTTTTCCACCCGAGGCATCTCCTGGTCTGTGAGCAGTAAAAATTTGTTTTGAAATACGGTGATCACTCACCCTCTGCATTTTCCCTGGGAACTGCAATGACAGCTGTTCCTATTTGGCCATCTTGGATCCTCCCATGTTCTGCCTCAGGTTCTTATTCTAGAGATCTAGAATCATCTGAAAAAGCTAATGTTATCATCCTTATTAAGTCTCAGTTACAGAATCCCTCCAGATAGTTTTATTGCATGGACCTTACCTAACTATTGGACTCAAGATTCTGATACTTGAATTAGAGAAGGCCAGGTAGCTATGTGTTCTACTTTAGCAATTTGTAAACATCTGTGAATATCATGTAAGACAATCATGTAAGCTGCGCTTTGGGGAACAAATGTTCTATCAAATCGGGGTGTTAGAAAACAGAGGTCCATAGGCCAGATCCACCCCTGCCCGTCTTACCCCCCCACTTCCATGTACCACCGTTTTTTTGTAAACACAATTTTATTGGAACACAGCCATGCCCATTTATTTATGTATCACTGATGGCTGTTTTCATGCAATCTGGCAGAATTTGGTCATTGCAACAGAAATGTATGGACCACATAGCCTAAAATATTTAGCATCTGGCCCTTACAGAAAAGTGTGCCTAACTCTGTTCTAGATACTAACCAGTATTCTGAGAAAAAAAAAGTTAGGAAGGCATTCCACTGTTAAAGAAGTTCAACAAGTAGTACATCCCTTCATGAGCATTTAAATTTTACTCTAATAAGTAAAAAAAAATTCTGGAGTCCTACAGAAATACACACACACACAGTTGACCCTTGAACAATGCTCAACAATGCTGAACAATGCTGAGGGGAGGGTTGTTGACCCCCACTATGTAATTGAAAATTCACATGCAACTTGATTCCCCCAAAGCTTGACTACTAATAGCCAACTGTTGACTGGAAACCCTACCAGTAACATAAACAACACATATTTTGCATATGTATTATACACTGTATGCTTAGAAGAAAATGAGCTGGGGGAAAAGAAGGTGTACTTAAGAAAATCGTAAAGAAGATAAAATATATTTGCTATTCATGAAGCAGAAGTGGATCATCATAAAGGTCATCCTCATAGTGTTCTTGTTGAGTAAGCTGAGGAGGAAGAGAAAGGATTGTTTTACTCTCTCAGGTAGCAGAAGCATAAGAAAATCCCCATATAAGTGGACTCACATAGTGCAAACTCATGTTTGCACTATGGGTTGACTGTATGCATTTATAAGCTCATACATATACAGCAATTTGATTTTTAAACCATTATTTTACATACTTTTTAAACTTCCAAATCTATTTTTCATTGAAGAACTATTAATATTTCTCAGCATTCTAGAATTTAGTGAATTCCACTTGGGAAATACTTGATGTAAGGTGTTATTTATTTTCTTATTACTGCTGTAGAATTGTCTATTTCTGCATTTCACCTCTCCTCTCCTTTGGTTCTGCTTATCTGATTCAAAGATTATTTGCAATACGGTTTGGCTATGGGCTCATTCATAGTTCAAATTTGCTAGGCAGAATAGTAAGGAGGAAGTGAGTCTGTGACTGATGGCTGTAGCTACAGTCAGTTTTCATTCATAACAAAGGTTATTAACTGCAATGATTTTATGGCAATTGTGTGGGAGGCCACAGGTACAAAGGGAATTCATTTGGAGCCCAGCAAAAGTGCACTCCCACCAGCACTTTGAACTGTGGCAAGTTCCTTTGCTTCCGATTAGCTGACTTATCTTTTTTTATAAACTAGGAATAAGAACAACTACTTAAAAGATTACCAGAATAATGTGAATTAAGGCTTGTGAAGTAATCTGGTTTCTGCAACATAGCAAGTGTTTCCCAAGGGTCAGTTCTTTTCTACAAAATTGCTGACACAGTTGAGAGAGGGTTTTAGATTGAGGTAACCCTTGTGAGGGAGGCAATGTACTGCAGTGGTTGAGAATGTGGACTTTAAAACCAGATACATTCCAATTCCCTCTTTCTCACCTCTGTGACACAAGTGAGTTTCTCAGCCTCTCCTCCCACCATGTGACTGTGCTGAGTTCTTATGAGGATTTAGTGAGATAAATGTGCAAGATGCCTGATGTTAAATAAATGGAAAAGATAATTAGTACATCGCCAAGGTATTAGCATGATGGTCATAGAGGTATCATGCTGTAAAAAGGGAACAACCAATTGGAAGTTGAAGGATTCAGCTTGTAGTCCTAGAGTAAGCCCCTAACTTACTGGTTAGATAACCAGTGAGATAATCAAGTAAGGTTATCCAAGTAAGATTAACCAGTAAAACAATCAAGTGAACTGCTAACTTACTGGTTATCTAACCAGTAAGATAACCTTACTTAGATAACCAGTAAGTTAGCTAGCTTGGTCTGGTTATGTAACCTTTCTGGGCTTCCATCCATCATCTTTGCGGTCTTGATCTAGGTAATATTGCTATATATTTTAGAGCATTTTAAGGGCTACAATATATTTCACACACTTTATTTCACTTTGTAGTCATAACAGTACATCTCAGTTTCTGTGAAGTAAGACTTTATGATGACAATGTAACTAGATTAGAAGCACTTTCTTGGTTTACGTCCAACCTCTTCTATGATGCCATTTCTGTAACCAAATTATTTCCAATATCCGCAAAGGGGGGTCCTTGTTAGGCATTATTTTTATTAGCACACAAATGTTCCAACTCAATTGGCTTCTGGGCTAATGAATTTAACTTGACAAGGAAATTAATCAGTTTTAACTAGGTTTCTAAATTGTTCCTTGTGCCTTTATGTTTCCTTGGCTTGGATTCACTTTTCCACAGCCTGGTGTTTCTGGGGCTTTTCAAGCCACTTTGGGTCAATGGGACAGGCTTCATCACCAGCCTTAAAGCCTCACTCAGGTTCATAGTGGGGTTACTCCTGTGCTGGGCTGAGGTATTGCTGGATTCATGCCCAGCCCCCAGCGTAACCAACAGCTCTTTCTATAGGCTGGGCTTCTTTGGTTCTTTAAGAAACTTTGGAATGGGCCAGGCATTGTGGCTCACACCTGTAATCTCAGCACTTTGGGAGGCTGAGATGGGCGGATCACCTGAGGTCAGGAGTTCGAGACCAGCCTGATCATTATGGAGAAACCCCGTCTCTACTAAAAATACAAAAAAAATTAGCCAGGCGTGGTGGTGCATATCTGTAATCCCAGCTACTTGGGAGGCTGAGGCAGGATAATCGCTTGAATCCAGGAGGTAGAGGTTGTGGTGGGCTGAGACAATATCATTGCACTCCAGCTTGGGCAACAACAGCAAAACTCTGTCTAAAACAAAACAAAACAAAAAAACTTTGGTATGAGCAGAAGCAACTTTGAGACATGGGAAAGTAGATGAGAAAAACCACTGGGAAAGGGCAGATTTGCGGATGGTAAAAGCAAACCAGTAACAGCAGCTCCTGGTGAAATTTGCCTCTGAAGTGTCTCAGGCCTACCTTGTCATCACACATGTTTTATAGCCCTAGAAAGCATCCAACCCAATTTGAGACATGCATCAGTTCACCTGCTCAGGAAGGATGTTCCTTCTTGGAATAGTAATGCGACATTGATTTGTGGCAAGACAAGAATTCCATCCAAAAATCTCTAATGCAATATTGGATCATCATTAAAATAACTGAGAAAAAATTGTTGTTTAATCTCTGCTAATTTAATATTCCTAAATACACGTGAAGAGGGTTTCAGTTAAGATTGACTTTACCATGTCAATTTTTTGTTGCCTTTTTCCCTAAATTCTTTTGGGTCAGAAAAAAAATTCAGAGAGTTATTGTGGAGTTTGGGAGTGTATTCTGTTTTGTCATTGTTGTTATTTGTATAGTATCTTAGGGTAGCAATTCCATTTTAAGGATTTTTATTCCTAGGGAAGTAATCATATAAATACTAAAGATAATGATAATTAACAAGTCTTGTGCTTACCATTTGCCAGAGATTGCGCTAAGTGCATTATCAGCATGATATAGTCCATTTTCAAAAACATTGATTGAACTGGAGATTAGTGTTATATTCATTTTACAGATGAAGAAAGAAAGTTTGGAAAGGATAAGTACATTGCAAAAGTCACACAGCAAGGTAACTAATAAGGTAAGAACTTCAGGTTTATCTAACTCCTAATTACTAATACACATTAAGTTATGTTGCATGCAACTGTATATTGTGTATTTAAATAAAATATAAATGTAAAGAAAAAAGACTGGAAGGATATGTGCTAAACTATTAGTGTTTGGTAGTGAGATGACTTTTCTTTCTTAGTTGCCAAGTTTTGTTAAATAAAAATGTGTTATGTTGCGCACGCGCGCACACACACACACACACACACACAACATACTCCCCCACCCACACACAAATGTTTCTCTCCAATTTTCCATTTCAACAAATGGCTTCACCCCTACCCAAAACAAAACAGGCAGCTAGGAGTTGTCCTTGATTTCTCTCTTTGCCTTAAGCTCAACAAGTCCTTCCAAAAAGATTATATCACCAAATATATCTATTACTCACCTCCTCTGCTTCCAGGGACATTGCCATTATCTTTCTTGACTTCTATCACTGTCTTCACCACATGACAACAAGAGAGATCTTTTGAAAATAAAAATCAGAATGTGTTTCTTACCCTCTGAAAACTGTTGGTGACGAGTAGAATAAAATCTATGCCTACCCCACACTCCCAACTTCTCTGGATATGGTTGATTCCTGCTTTCTTCTCCAGTTCTCCTCTTGCCATTTCCCCAGCTCTCACTGGGCTCTGTGAGGGGTTTACCCCAAGCCCTCAGGCATGCTAGAATTTTCTTTCACATGTCTTTTTGTGGCCAGGACCCTCTTCTCCTGCCTCTTGAGGGGGAAGATCTGGTCAACTCCCATTTCCTTCCTTCCTTCCTTTCTCTATCTCTTTCTTCCTTTCTCTCTCCCTTCCTTCCTTCCTTTCTTCCTTTTTCTTTCTTTCTCTCTTTCTCTCTCTCTCTCTCTCTCTCTCTCTCTCTTTCTTTCTTTCTTTCTTTTCTTTCTTTCCTTTCTTTTTCTTTTTCTCTTTCTCTGAAATAGAGATAAGGTCTCACTCTGTCTCCCAGGCTGAAGTGCAGTAGTGCAATCATAGCTCACTGCAGCCTCAATCTCCTGAGCTCAAGCCATCTTCCCTCCTCAGCCTCGGCCTCTGGAGTAGCTGGGACCAAAAGCATCCACCACCATGCCTGACTCCATGCATCCTTCATTACTCTGCTAAGATGCCACCTTCACAGAAAGAGGTCCCTGTTCATCTTATCAAACACGGGAGAAAAATATACACGAGCTCCCATCTCTCCCTGAGTGTCTGTCTTTTGGAAAGTGTGCTGGTTAATTTTATGTGTCAACTTGACAAGGTTAATGAATACCCAAGATACCCCCTCAATCCATTAACTCTCCCAAAGAACCCTGTTATTTTCTCCTTCAGATAATTGTTTATGGCAGAAAAGCTGAAACTGAAATACTTTGAAATTGCTTCAAAGTTTTTCACTTTGTTTCCTTCTTCATGATATATCTCCTTCTGCATTATTCAGGATTCTCCAGAGAAAAAGAACCAGTAGGATAGATGGACAGATGGATGGATGGATAGATAGATAGATCGATCAATAGATAGATAGATAGATAGACAGACAGACAAGCAGATAGACAGATAGATGAGAGGACATTTATTATGAGAATTGGCATAGAAGATTATAGAGGCTCAGAAGTTCCACAATATGCTGTCTGCAAAGTGGAGAACCAGGAAAACCAGTGATGTAGTTCAGTCCAAAACTGAAGGCCTGAGAATCTGGTAGGGGCTGCTGGGGCTGCTGATTTGTCTTGGAGTCTGAAGGCCTGAGACCCAGGAGCTCTGAAGTCTGAGGGCAGGAGAAGATGGATGTGCCAGATCAAGAAGAGAGAGAGAATTAACCCTTCCACGGTCTTTTTGCCCTATCTGGGCAGATCTCCTTTACTCAGTTGACTGATTCAAATGCTAATCTCTACTGGAAACAGCTTCTTAGGCATAATGTTTTTCCAGCTCTCTGGGTATTCATTAATCTTGTCAGGTTGACACGTAAAATTAATCAGTACACTTTCCAAAAGACAGACATTTTGGAAAGATGTCCGGACTCTGTGAGAGATGGCAGCTCACGTATCTTATCCTCAGTCCAGCACAGTGCCTGGCACCCAGTGGGGTGCTCACTAATTATTAATAGCTAAAGCTTAGTAAGCTGGAGACATGGACTGCCCTGAGGCAAGCTTGAATAATTTCAACCCATTACAAATTTACTATTTAACCAAGGACATGTAGCTGAGTTCCTGGGATTCAGAGACTAACTGTATAGCTGGGAATCTTCTGAGTTAAATTTTATATAGAATTTATCATTTATTAAAGCATAAATAATTAAAATGTGATGATAAAATGTGATGATAAAATGTTCATATATATTTAAAGTCAATAGTAACTGCAGAATTGTTTTCAATTTTGACCAGCAAACATTTTTTTCAGAAAGAAATATTTGATGACTGACATTGGATAGCATTGTCAGATAAAAAGCAGAAAACTTCTTAGTCACTTTTAGTATTGTTAGGTTGTCTTTGGATAAGGGACCCTTTTATTGCCTGATCCAGGATGGTCACCTCTCACTTCTCAGATGCATTTGGTACCCACTGGCATTGCACAACTTCTGAAACCGTGGATTGTGACTGTGTCTTTAGTGACTGGAAGTTCTCAGACACATGCTTTCCACTTCTATAAAATGGGTACACGAATGGCTTACTCATAGAATCATTGTGAGAACTGGATAAGAAGAGAGTAGAATATTTTAAATGCTTGTTAATGGTCATGCCATCATTTGTTTAAGGATAGAGATGGTCTTCTTCATCTTTTTATTTTCAGTAGAATGACAGGGGGCGTCACTGCGTTTGTAAACATGATTGAATTGAGGTTTTTTAGCTTTCCTGTGTATCAGGGCGTCCTTAGGATCGCAGAAAATGTTTGCCTGAAGGCATGATGAAAGGTGAGAAGTTGTCCCCACCCAATCTTCTTTAAAGTCGTCTTTCAGACACTCATTGTGGTTCCAGGGTTGGGTATGAGGCAGGCAGTAAGAAAAGAGGGCTTATAGTATTTGCTTTTGCTTTGTTTCAGCTTTCTGCTGAAAAGGCAAAGTGGGCAGAGCAAGAACCTGAGAACAGCGAGGTGTGAGTTCCAATCACAGCACCTCTTCTTAGGAGCTGTGTGACTGTGGGCATGCTACTTAACGTCTCTGACCTTATCTATTCAATGAGTGTAATATACCTCTTTTAATGGGATTGCCGTGGGAATCAAATAAAATAGCATTGTATATCTAACATGATATTTTGAACACAGTCAGTGCTCCATAAATATTCATCTGCTAATGTCTTATTTCAAGATTTTCGTGTAAGTGTGGGAAGAGAATGGGAGAAGGAGAAAGGGAGGAGGAAAGAGAGAGAAAGAGGCTCTCAAGATAGACCAGAACACAGCAGGTTTCTTGGAAAAGTCATAAAGAGCAAGAAGCGGCATTCAGCCTAGGCTGTGTCCATGACCACGGGCTCAACTCTGCTGTTAGCAGATGGAGAAATTCTTGAACTGTAAATATTAGACCAAAGAAAACGTGGCTTTTGTGAATTTCTTCTGGGCTGGTTTCTGAGAAGGGTTGCTTTCTGTGCCAGCTCCCCACCTCCACGTCTGTTCCCTGGCCTCTGGAATGTGGCCCCCGTGGCAGAGCCTGAATTGTTACCAGGGTGATGAAGATGTCCTTGGCTCTAAGTTTGCTGACCAGCCTAAAAGGCTGGTCAGGACTTAATGACCAGGGACTTCTAATGTTCGAGGGCAGCTCTGACATCAAGATAGAATAAAAATTGGCAGCCCCAAGGAGGCTTGCCTACCCCTGCTCTTCATTCTGGATTTCCATTTATTTACAATGTTTCCAAAGCATCCACTTCATGGTATTTGGTGGCATAACTCTGACCTCAGAAGACTCTCCTTACAAATGTAGCATGTGTTTTATGGGTTCCAATCTTAGCTCTGCTACTTAGTTATGTGACCTTGGATAAGTCTCTTTATTTCTGAGTTTCATTTCCTTTGAAGAGTAGAAGGGACAGGGAAGAGAGAAAGAGGGTGTTGCACTTAAATCTTTCCTGTGTGACAAACCACTCCAAACCTTAGTGGCTTGAAACAACAATTTACTATTTTCTTTTATGGTTCTGTAGGTTGACTGGCCTCTGCCAGGCATCTCTTCTGTGGGGTGTCTGGAGATGTAGCCATCTGAAGACATGACTAGGCTGGATGTCCAAGAAGGATTACTCGTATGGATGGCACTTGATGTGGTCTGTCATCTGGGAGGTCAGTTGAGGCTGTTGACCTGACAGCCAACATGTGGTCTCTCCATGTAGTGTGAATACAGCTTCTCACTGTATGGTGAATACATTTGCAAAGAAAATGCCCCCAAAGAGAGCATTCCAAGAGGTTTAGGAAGACGTTTCAAGACTTCTTATAACCCAGTAATGGAAGTTCTAGAACATCTCTTCCACCATATTTTCTTGGTCAAGCAAGGCTGGGCTAGGTTCAAAGGGAGGGCAAATAGATTTTACTACTGAATGAGACAGGGGCATGATCACAGTGAAGAGGGTGTAGGATAGGAGGTATTGGAGCAGCAAGTTTTAGAAACTACAGTCTGCCACAAAAAAAAGGTGGATGAGCTTGATCCTCTGAAAAAGTAGGGAGGAAAACCTTGTCATTTCTGGTTCCGTCTGATTTTGTCTGCCCCCATCATTTGTAGCACTGTGACAATAGTGGATGTGGATTTAGTCTGGTGATCCACATCTTGATTCACTGAGTAGCCACTTAGAAAGACAATGGTGGCTCCTTTCAGCCTCCATGCCAGACCAGACATGGTCCCTCCTCACTTGGTTGCTATTTGGGACTTCTCCTCGCTTGTCTCCTCCTCTAATTTTTAATGTGCTGTAGAGCTCAGAAATCATCAAGACATTCTTCCCCCTTCTCTGAGAATTGGGGAGAGCTGGGGGATAAGGTCAGAGATGCCCCCCCATTTATACCTAAGCACACTATACCATTGTCCAGAATTCATAAGCCTCCTGAACTAAGAAAGTCAGATGGGAAGCAGACACCATGAACTACAAGTGCACATGCCTAGATTTTAAACATCTTCTTTACGGCATTTATTAATTTTCTATGGTATGTAAAAAATTGCCACAACATATGTATACACCATGGAATACTATGCAGCCACACAAAGAATGAGATCATGTTCTTAGCAGGGACATGGATGGAACTAGAGGCCATCAACCTTCACAAACTAACACAGGAACAGAAAACCAAACACCTCATGTTCTCACTTATAAGTGGGAGCTAAATGATGAGAACACATGGACACATAGAGGAGAACAACACACACTGGGGCCTTTTGGAGGGTGGAAGGTGAGAGGAGGGAGAAAATCAGGAAACATAACTAATGGGTACTAGACTTAACACCTGGGTGATGAAATCATCTATACGACAAACCCCCATGACACACATTTACCTTTGTAACAAACCTGCACATGTATCCCTGAACTTAAAATCAAAGTGTAAAAAATTGCCGAACATAGTAGCTTAAAACAATACCTACTTATTACCTCACAATTCTGTAGGTCTCCTGTCCAGGAAGCATTCACTGGGTTCACTCCTCAGGCTATCACGAGACTGAATTTAACGAGTTGATCAGGATGAACTCTCATTTGGAGGTTCTGGGGAAAATTCATGTTGAAGTCAATTCAGGTTCTTGGCAGAATTCAGTTCCTTGCAGGTGTGAGGCAGAGGTTCTCATTTTCTTGTCGACAACTTGGTTTGCTCCTGGTTTCTCGAGGCTACCTGTGTGCCTTGCCATGTAGCCCCCCTCCATCTGACCTTTAGATCCAGGTGTAAATGTCTCAGGTGATTAGGTCAGGCTTGAGGTACCTCCCTGTCTTAAGGCAAACTGATTTGGGGACTTACTCATAGCTAAAGAAAAATCCTTCCCATGAATACCTAGATTAGTATTTAATTGGTAAACTGGGAGAAGGTGTGTACACTAAGGCCCTGGAATCTTGGGAACCATCTCAGAATTCTGCCTGTCACACCATGCTTCGCTCTCTCCAATAGCCACATCAAAGAAAGCCTAAAGGTTCTGCAGTTTGGCCACAGCCAATTGGCAAGTGAGAAGCCCCCAGCCTCTGAAATTGATGCCCTTAGAGCATCCACACCTGGCTTCCAGGGAGGGGAGATGTCTCATCCTAAACAACTCTGTCAGTTCCTACAAGTCTCTCCCCTTCAGTGCTCCATTCTTCTCATTTTCACAGCTTGGGGGAGTGCTGGGTGTGGTGGCTGGTAGTGAGGCTAACTGGCCCACCTCTTTGGAAATCTTCGTCACAATGCTCCATCCTGGTCTCTGTTGGAGGTTTTGTTTAGAATATGAGCCACTGGAGCCTCTTGTCCTCCAATTGCAGGATTTAGGAAAAATCTCACTCAACGTTCTGTGACATTGTTCTTAAATGGGATGACTACCTTGGAAATGGTGTTCAGGGGAATGAGGAAAACTATTGTGCCATTCTTACCCCTCAGGCCTTTAGAATGATAGCCTGTTTTCTTTACTTGGAACAATTACTCTCTCTAATTTTCACTTAGATCCTCTTGTTCATCCTTCCTGTTTTATCACTTTTTCAATTTTTTCAAAGACGTCAGCATGCCCTTATTATATTATCCCATGATTGTGTACAACCTTTAAGAGAAACCAATAAGAGAATTTAAAAAGAACATATAACTTTAAAAGCAGCAGGATGTAAAAGCAAATGGAATCTAAAATTCAATCAATTTAAAACAGAAAAAGGAAAATAATTAGAAAAAAACAGGATATGGAAAATTCTTTTTATTTTATTTTTTATTGTTAAATGTTTGTAAGTACATAGTAGGTGTATACATTTGTGGGGTACATAAGATATTTTGGTACGACCATGCAATGTGAAATAAGATATCACGGAGAATGGGGTATCCATCTCCTCAAGCATTTACCCTTTGAGTTACAATTCAATTATATCACTTATTTTATAATATATAATTACTATTGACTATAGTCACCCTATTGTGCTATGAAATAGTAGGCCTTATTCAATTTTTTTTTCTTTTTTTTTTTTTTGGTATCCATTAACCAGCCCCATCTACCTCCCACCCCCCACTACCCTTCCCAGCCTCTGGCCCTCCTTCTACTCTCTATGCCCATGAGTTGAATTGATGTGATTTTTAGATCCCATAAATAAGTGAGAACATGCAATGTTTGTCTTCTTGTGCCTTGCTGGAAATCTGTAAATAGTATGAGAGAAATAACTTCTGACAGATCATAATCGCAATATATAAAAAGACACAAATCTTCCAGAAATAGATAGAATGTGTAAAAATTAAAATTGAATCTTACAGAAGACATAGTTAAAAGAAGATAATGCACAAAGTTTGAGAGTTAATGGTTGGAAAAACATACCAGGTAACTTCAATTCAAAAACAAACTATTGCAGCTGTATTAATATCAGAGAAAATAGACCAAGGAGGGAAAAAATGTTTCAGAGATAAAAAGAGTTATTATTTAATAATAAAAGGTTGTAATCACTTGAAAGATATAGTAATTCTAAATCTGTATGCTCATAATACTACAGCAAAAAAATAGGAAAAACAATTGTGAGGGGGAAATGACAAATCTACCACCCATACAATGAGATTGAAACTTACCTGTCTCAGTAGCTGACAAAACAAACCATAAAATACCATAAGAAACTAGAATGTTTGAGTAATGCAATTAAACAGATTTAATAGATATATAGTGAATCCTGTGCCAACATTAAATGAATATACTTTTGTTCAAGAACACATAGCATATTTATGAAACTGACCGCATGCTAAGCCATCCAGCAAGTCTCAAATAATGTCAAATAACTGATGTCATAGAAACTATATGCTGTGACCACAATGTAAAATAAGTTAAAAATCAGTTAAAATGAAAATTAAAACATGTGTTTATACCTATACTGGTTCAAAAATTTAAATCGGTAGTACAAAAATCTATAATCTAACCCTCCTTTGCCCCCCCAAAAGACATAAAAACCTTGTAGAAGCAAACAAATGAAACAAGTTATTCTAAAGACCTGAAGTGTGAGACTGGCACAGTGATCGTTTTCATACTCCTTGGACACATTTCCAAGAGAGTCATCTTCCTATTTAATAGCAATGTAATAGGATGTGAAGTGGAACTGTTCCTTGAACTGGAAATTCGTGATGAAAGCCCAAAGCTGAGGACAAAGGAGGCCTCCCAGCCCACATTCCAAATTTTCTAACAGATTGCAAAATTAGTCTCACTGCCACCAGCCCCACAACATCATACAACCTGAGCTGTAAGAATAAAGGCAAGAGAGGAAAAAAGAGAAAGGAGTCCTGGGCACAGTCAACTTTGTGTTACGTGTAATACTTCAGATGAGATGCCTTCTCTCTCTGGAAGTCAAGTGTATTTTTATCACCCTTAATTTTGAGCAAATTCTCCTATGTTTTCTTCTAACAGTTTAAACTTTGGCTTCTTACAATAATGATCTAACTTTTCTGGAATGGATTCTTGTGTGTACTGTGAGGTAGGGATCCAATTCTTTTATTTTCACTTACAGTAACCAATTGTCACTGTGAAATTCATTGAATGGCTTATCCTTACTACATCATCCACAGTACCAGGTCTGTTAAATATTAAGTTTCCATCTTTGCTGGTCTCTTTCAGGGCTCTCTTTTCCCATTGAAGGGATGGAGATCTCAGGGAGGGTGCATGGAAGAGGTAGCACAGAGACCTGAAGCCTCAGTTTTCATTAGAGGAATTCCATACATGATGCCTAAAAATGAAAAATGAAGTAATTTCAGCATATTATTTAGAGATCTTGAGGTATTATGATAATAATTAGCTAAATGATTGGTAAGTTATTATCTGTAGGAAGAATAGTGGTATGAAAGAAGGGATGGGGAATTTTGAATTTTCTTACTGAGCCACATAGACCCTAGATACTGAAAAGATACGTGACCTTGCTAAAAATGAAAGCAACAAATCATGTCTTTTTGCATTATGGAAGGCTAGGAAACCCTAAGCTGACTTTTTCTGCCACGTGGCACCTTGGGACAGTCATTTCTCCTCTCTTCTTTACTTCATGAACAACATTCTCAACTGTCAGAGAAAGAGGTACCAATTGGTGTCTACTATTGTATTAGCAATGCTTCATTTTTTTAACTGGGTATATGATGTTCATTATGGTTTTTTTTTTTCTATGCTTTTGTATGTCTGAAATATTTCACAGACATTTCTTACCCTGGGAAAATGTCTCTACAGGGTTCTATAATATTACATTAACTTGATTAGGTCTATTTTCTTTATTGAAGTGAAGATCAAAAGAGGACAGAGTGGCTCACCTCAATATCCTAACCACAAGCGGAGTGCCTGACACATAGCTGGCTGTAAAAATTTTATTTGTGGATTAAATAGTGCCCTTTAGTTTGGCAAGCTAGCATAGCATGCTCATTCTCATTTTCCAAATTCTACCCATGCATTAAAGCTGAGGTGAGAACCTCCTCCCCTGACTCCTTCCTGAGCCTTTCACTGGTGACCAGTGTCATCTCTCTGAATATATACATTATTTGTAGTCTGTACTATAAAAGATGGAGAAAAAAGAGAATAGACATTTTATTGAGCTCTTAGAAACAGACATTTTTTTTTCTCATTTCATCTTCCCTTCACTTTTGTGGGGTATATATATCTTTGTTAGAGTTTGTTCATGCCAATAGAATTTAGTAAGAACTCGTTATTAACCATGCATTTTAGACAGCTCTGGAAACACAACAACAGGAAAAAATGCAATAAAACATTGTCCTTTTCTTCAAGAGGGTTACATTGGAAATAGGAAAATAAGAAACTAATACTCATAGAGGTCTATGATCTTCTAGCATAACTGGATCTAAACTTAGTAACACAACTTTCATGGTCTATAATATACTAGGCATTGTGCTAGGTGTGTTTCCTGTTTTTCTTTATTTACTTGCACAATAACCCAATAGTGTAGCACTTGCATATTTTTAAATGAAAGAACACATTCTCTGAGAAACTTATACAAATAGCAAGAGATTGTATTACGTTGAATGGTGCCACCTAAAAATCTATTCTCACTGTGAACCTCAGAATGTGACCTTGTTTGTCAGTAGGACCTTTGTAGATGTAATTAGGATGCAGTCATACTGTGTTAGGGTGGGTGCTAAATCCAATGACTGTTGTTCTTGTAAGAAAACCATGTGAAGACACAGAGGGTCATACAAGAAAAAGGCCATGTGATTGTACAGGTGGATATTGAAGTGATGCAATTGCAAGCTAAGAACACCAAGGACTGGATGGGCATAGTGGCTCACGCCTATAATCCTAGCACTTTGGGAGGCCAAGGAGGGAGGATCACCTGAGGTCAGGGGTTTGAGACCAGCCTGGCCAATATGGGAGGGGAGGGAGGAGAGGAAATGGAAAGGGGAAGAGAGGGAAGGAGGGGAGGGCAGGGGAGGAGGGGGAGAGGATGAGGGGAAGGGAGGAGGGGAGAGAGGGGAAGGGGAAGGGAGGGGAAGGGGGAGGGGAAGGAGGAGGGCAGGACAGGGCAGGGCAGGGCAGGGAATGGCAGGGAAGGGAAGAACACCAAGCATTGCTGGTCATTGCCAGAAGCTGGGAGAGAGATGCTACAGGCTGAATGTTTGCATCCCCTGCAAAATTCATATGTTGAAAGCTAGTCCCCAATAAGATGGTATTAGGAGGTGGGTTTTGGAAGATAATTAGGTCATCAGAGTGGGGCCCTCATGAATATTATGATAAGGGATTGTTATTTTATCACATCATTGTGATAAGGGATTATTGACTTTATAAGGGGCTGAAGACACCAGAGTTTCCCTCTTCTGCTATGTGAGTTTATAATTAGCAGCTGGTCATCTCTGAACCAAGAAGAAGGCACAACTCTGCCAGTGACTTGATCTTGGACTTC
This sequence comes from Ateles fusciceps, assembly GCA_036589455.1. Lineage (NCBI taxonomy): Eukaryota > Metazoa > Chordata > Mammalia > Primates > Atelidae > Ateles > Ateles fusciceps. Next base: position 4,665,704 of record JAZHEH010000672.1, read on the forward strand.
TCAGCCTCTAGGAGAGTGGGAAATAAATTTCTATTATTTATAAGTCACCCAGACTATAATATTCTGTTGTAGCAGCCTAAATGAACTAAGACAAGACATGGAACAGATTCTCCCTCCGAGCCTCCAGAAGGAGCCAATCAGAAAAAAACTTTGATTTAGATTTTCTGGCCTCCTGAACTGTGAGGCAATGAATTTCTATAGTTTTAAACCACCCAGTTAGTGATAACCTTCCACAACACCACAGGAAACTATTCTTTTGTTTTGTTTTGTTTTGTTTTGTTTTGTTTTTGAGACAGAATCTTGCTTTGCTGCCCAGGTTGGAGTGCAGTGGCACGATCTCAGCTCACTGCAACCTCTGCCTCCCAGGTTCAAGCAATTCTCCTGTCTCAGCCTCCCTAGTAGCTGGGGTTACAGGTGTGCACCACCACGTTTGGCTAATTTTTGTTTAGTAGAGATGGGGTTTTACCATGTTGGGAGGCTGGTCTCAAACTCCTGACCTCCAGTGATCCGCCCACCTCAGCCTCCCAAAGTTCAGGGATTACAGGCATAAGCCACCATGCCCGGCCAAGCCACAGGAAACTAATGGAGAGACTGAGACAGGATTCAGGCCCATATTTGGTTCCAGAGTCCAGACTCTTGATGGCGGCTCTGTCCTCATTCACACAAGGCTAAGGAGAAAAGAAGCTGATGCAAATATGCTTTGAAAATCTCAAAGTATTCCTCAAGGATTGTGCATTTTATTATTATTTTAAGAGACTATTCACCAAATTGCCATAGAATTCAGTGAAATGTCATTAGTAAATAAATTGAGATACAGGACACAGTCCCTTTTCCATTAAGTCAATTCTTTAAATGACATCTCTGGGACTTCTCCTGCTTTCTTTCTGTGTCCCATTCTGTTCAAAATAATGCCCTGGGTATTCATGCCAATAATTTCATGAGAAAGCCCATAGGTAAGTATTTAAAAACAATCTATACTCAACTGTAATAAATTACACTAGAATGCACAGAGAGCTTTACGGCTTAGGACAGATATGAGCATGCTGGACTTGCTAAAACTACATTATATATAAATCTAGATGCTATGTGTATTAGTCTGTTCTTACACTGCTATGAAGAAATGGCCAAGACTGGGTGATTCATTAAGGAAAGAGGTTTAATTGACTCACCATTCTGCATGACTGGAGAGGCCTCAGGAAACTTATAATCATGGCCGAAGGCAAAGGAGAAGCAGGCACCTTCTTCACAGGGTGGCAGGATGGAGTGAGTGCAAGGAGGGGAAATGCCAGACACTAATGAAACCGTCAGATCTTGTGAGACTCACTCACTATCACAAGAACAGCATGAGGGAAACCACTCCTATAATCCAATTACTTCTACTTGGTCCTGCCCTGGATACGTGGGGGATTATTACATTTCAAGGTGAGATTTGGGTGGGGACACAGAGTCAAACTATATCACTGTGGTCTGAATCTTTGTGTCCCCTCAAAATTCATATGTTGAAATTGTAACTCCCAATGTGATGTTACTTGGGTTTGTGGCCTTTGAGAGGTGATGAGGATGTGGGTAAAGAGCCTTTATGAGAGAGAGCAGTGCTCTTCTTAAAAGGGACCCCAGAGAAACACTCACTCCACATAAGAAGATGAAGAGAAGGTGTTATCTTTGAGCCAGAAAGTAGACCCTTATCAAACACCAAGTCTACCTTGACCTGGGACTTCCCAGACTCCAGGAAAGCGAGAAATAAATTTCTATTGTTTAGAAGTTACTCAGTTTATGGTATTTTGTTATAACAGCCCAAAATAGACTAAGACCTTGGTGTTAGATTGTGTTGTTGTTCAACAATGACTTAAAAAGTCACCTTTGCATGCATTCAGGTCTTTTAAGATTTTCTTAAAGGGAGAGCTTTTTTTCCCTTGAATATTTGAGTCCCCTCATTCTTACCACAACTGCACATACAAACGTGCACACACATGCATACATATACACATACATGTAAGTATGCATACACATGTGCAGGTGCACATATAACGTACACACAGACACAGGAATGTGCACAGATGTCTAGACATGTACCTGTGCCTGGGCATATATATGCATGAGCACATGTACATAACTATGTATACACACATAGGCACACACACGTACATGCTCTTTAAAAAGAACTACATGCCCCATATTTTCTTCAGGCCTAATTGTCTCCTTTTCTGTATCTTCATTTTTAGCCTCTCTTTTTACTGATATTCAATAATGCTAATGGTAAAAGCTGAATTTGTATAGTTTACGTGCTACACATCTTTAAGCCCCATATTACAGTTAGGTAAGCTGCAGTACAGAAAGGTTATGCATGATGACCCAGCTTTACTCATGGGTTGGTCTTGGGTACTCTCTGCAATCCTCCTGTGTACACTTGCTCATGTATTTTGGTGATTTTGAATTCTACCCCTTTGTTGATGATTCCAGGATTTCTATCTCTAGCCCAGACTTTGTGCTGCAAGACTGCATAACTGCATAACTGCCATCTTCACTTGGATGTCTCAAGCATCTCAAGCATAAGATGATGGGAACAGAACACCCTCCCTTCTCCACCCCAACACACTATGAACTGTTCCACAGTTGTAGCCTACTCTGCCTGCCTCCTTTCCTGCTCAGTAAGTACACCATCATCCATCCATGCAGTTGCTCGTCCAAAAACAAAAAATTTCCCGTACTTTTTCCTTTTTCATCTGTTCTTCTCTATCACATACATTAGCAAATCCTACTTTACCTCCAAAATATGCCCCATTTGAGCTACATGCCTCCATCTCCATTATTGTCACTCTTCCCAGACCTGCTGGAGACAGGGTCTGACTGGTCTCCTCAATTCTGCTCAGTCCAAGGTATCCCCTTTAAAACAAATCCAATTAGATATTTTCTGAGATGACCCCTGTACATCATGTCATCAGAGCATATGTTTTTTGATCAATGTTAGAAAACCCGGGAATTTTCCAATTATGGGCTGAGAAATGCCACTGAGTGTTATTTGCAAAAACCTTGTGACCACCAAATTTGATAGGTTGTAAATACTGAAAATAAACTGTAGCCCTGAATGATGGGGGATGGATGAGCCTCAGGGGCTTCCAGTTTGCATGTCCCTGGACACCAGAGCTGCACCTGACCACTGGGCGCTTTCTAGCTCATTCAGCTCTCATCAGCATACTTGGAGCCAATGACTTCCCCATCTCCCTGGCAACCAACCCAGTTTCTGCTGTGGTGGCCACATTCCAGAGGTGGGAGGACAGGAGCAGAAGAGGAGAGCTGGTCCACAAAGCAGTGTCAGACCTAAAGGGGCCTCTTAAGTCATAGTGAAGGGGTTGGATTTTGTTCCCAGCAGTAAAGCAGGGAGGGATTCTGTGTGACCCTTCCCAGCTCAGGTGAGCATTCACTTTTGTGAGCAGTGAATGGTATTTCATTTGAGGTTTTGTCCTATGGGGCAGCAGAGACACACTGCCCAAATCCCAGGCAGAAGGGCAGGCTGGGGAGCAGGCATGAAGGTAGTCACTGGGAACCCTGGCATCCAAACAACAGAGTAGGATGTAGGTATGGCCAGAGACCAGGGGAAAGATCAATTCAGTGAATTTGACATTTAAATGATCTTTAAGGAGATCACTGGGCAGAGAATGAGTGGCCGACATTTTAGGCAGTGAGTACAATGTGCATAAAAGCCACAGAAGCAGGGGCACACTGGTAAACAACAAGACTCCAGGGCTGGTGCAGAGGATTAGTGAGTTTTGATGGGAACCTGAGAATTAGGATAGTCCAGCTCATTGGTGATGTTCAGGGGAGTCTGATCTGTAGTGGAAAGATGCTCCTATTCAGAGATGTCAGGCTGTGGTAGGAGAGCAGATGGGTACTTAAGGGAAGAGAAATGGTACAAAGAAAGATAGCTCAGTATCCACTTCTGAGTTCCCCAGTGGGTGCTGTAAGGCTCTTCCCTGTGCTCCTAGAGTGCCTTATTCTTACCCCCTTCCATGGCACCACCTGTGGCTGTCACTCTGATTTTATGTATATTGTTTTATAATGACCGAATCTAACTTTCTTTTCAGGAGATTCAGAACATGGAGATGAATTATTAAAACAAAACAAAATATTAACATAAAACAAAACCAGAAAAGACCTTGCCGTGGTTTAAAGGTGTCCCCCTCCACAATTCAGGTGTTGCCAATATGGCAGTATTAAGAAGTGGGCTTTCAAGAGGTGATTAGACAATGAGGGCTCCTCCCTGTGAATGTGAACGCTATTCACATCCTATGAAAGCCTTCATGTGGCCTCCAGTCTCTTGCCATTTCGCCTTCCATTATATGAGGACACAGCATTCCTTTCCACCCAAAGATTTGGCAATAAGTTCACCATCATGGGAGTGGCCAGTGGTCCTTGCTAGACAATTGCAGCTACAGGTACTTTGATCTTGGGCTTTCCAGACTCCAGGATTGTGAGAAACAAATTTCTGTTCTTTATTAATTGTCCCATCTGTGGGATTACGTTATGGCAGCAACGCATGAACTAGGACACACCTGTAATCCAATCACCCAAAAATAACCTCTGCAAACCATCTGGCAGATGCTCTTTGGGCATTTTTTCTATGGTTGTATTTGTATTTTTCTGTGTAACAAATTAGGTTCAAAATAAGCAAATCGTTTCCTAGCCGGCTCTTTTTACTGCATAATATGTAGATATTGGAACTACATGTCAATGTCCACACATATCCATCCATATTACAATATTTAGTAATTGCCTGGTATTGACATATTATATGCACATCACACAGTTTCTGCAACTGACCTGTGGCCTTTGAACATTAGGTCATTTCTAATTCTTGGCTTTTGTAAATATGCCACAGTAAATACCGCAGTACTCATACCTTTTCAAACTCTAAATATTTCTTTAAGATTATGTTACCAGAAATAATTTTTTCATTAAAGACTGATACACTTTTAAGCATCTAGGATACATTACCAAATTGTTCTTAGGAAAGTTTATTTCTGTTAAGGTTGCCTATTTCCCCACAACCTGGCAAACACTGAAAATTATTCTTTTTTCTCCCAACGTAATAGGAAAACAGTGATATTTCATGATTTCTTTATTGTAGATTGTCTTTCTTTCATTCTTGATAGAGACTTTTTAATATGTTTATAACCACTTAATTTTTTTTCTTTTGAAAATGATCAGCTCATATTATCTGCCTATCTTTCTATTGAGGTATTTACCTTTGTTTTTTTTAACCAATATAAAAATATTTTTATATAGGTAAGTTTTGGTCATTTATATTGCAAAAAAAAAAAAATTAGTTTGTCTGACATTTTAACTTTGTTTACAGTATTTTAACCATTCAGAATCTCTTTAGTGTGATGCAGTCATATTTAGTCCTAGTTTCTTTTATGATTTCTGCCTTTGGGGTCATGCTTTCGGAGCCCATCACCACCCTGTGATTAGGTAAATGCAAACCAGATGTGAGTGCAGTAGCGGTCCTGCAGCTGTGGCTTCTGCAGTTGCAGGGTCTGTGTGCAGGAGCTTAGTCCATCCATTCACCAGTTTCAACAATAAATCCATTCACACCAATTGTTTTGTGGTGAGTGGGGGAGGGCAGAGAGAGAAGGTTTTATGATGAAGGAAACATCGCCGTTTAGTACAATGCATCCTATTATCATTTTCTTTTTTTTCTTTTTTTTTTATTTTATTTGAGACAAGGTCTCACTCTGTCCCCCAGGCTGGAGTGCAGCGGAATAATCATTGCTCACTGCAGTCTCAATCTCCTGGGCTCAAGCAATCTTCCCCGCTCAGCCTTCCAAATAGCTGGAATCACAGGCATGCTATCCTTTCTATTTTTCTGTCTCTGGTGAGCACTGAAAGTTTTTTCTTTTTTTAATTGTGTAGTGCAATTAATGAACCACTTTTGATGTGCAAGCATTCCTTAAAGGTCTTGGTCTGAAACCCAAGCAGTTTATTAAATATGTCCTCCAAACAAACATAATACTGTCTTCCAAAAGATTTTGGTGAACACATTTTTTTCCTCCAATTTATTATGTAAATACATTGCTACATTTTCTTTTAGTGACTTACTAATTTTATACTTAATATATGATTTTTTTTAAAAAAATATATGATTATATATCTAACCCTCAAGTGGTTCTTGTATTAGGAGTGTAAAACAACAGATAATTTTTGGAATTCTTAACTCATCTGTATCAAACAATGATCACTAGCCTGAGGGCTACAAAAGGAGTGTGTGGTTTGTTTGTTTTTGTATCCTCAGTTCTTTTCACAGAGTCTGATACATTGTAAGTGCTTAATAAATACATTTCAAATGAATGAGGGAGGTGAAGTGAAATGTTGAGGCCAGATTTAGACTTTCCCAAATTCAAGTAACACATTGCCCCTTCCAAATGAAATTCAAGAACATTTTCTCAACTGGACAAACTGAAAGTTTTCGCTTTGGTTTAAAATGCTCTGTAGTGGAAGGCACATTTTATCCTGCCTTGGATCTTTTTCTGTTCTTTTGGTAACAGCACCCTGATATTCCTCTGTAGAACTGAGGGTGAGCTGGGAGCATTATGTGTAGTCAACCAGAGCACTGTATCCCCATGGCCATAGTCATTGTCTCAGGGTTGAACAAATGACTTTAAACTAGATCAATGAGAGATTCCCTGGGCCTTTTGATGGAAGTTTCAGAAAATGATACAGGTGTAAATGTGGAGAGATGATCTATGGAGCCCCTCTTTGCCACCCTAAATAAATATGCCAACATACAGAAAAGTAAAACTGAGAGATAAAGACATATTTCTGAAAAGGTTATTTGAACGCTGACTCTATTGTGCAGAATTCTTTTGTGAGAACAAACAAATTTCTCTCTTAGGCTTAAACCAACCTGAGTTAGTTTGCTGTTTCTTGCATCCCCAGATTTTATTCACTATCTCAAAATTTAGACAGTCTATTCAACCCTCATATAAAAAGCTCTGTGCTTATTAACACAAAGATCTCAAAGTCATTGACAGTTCTGGTCATTGTTGCCCCAGTTTATCCCTATGGGCTTCCTGGGATATACTGGGATCCATAACCAACCATCTTCTTGGGCTAGTGTATTAACTAGCATTGATTGAATTCCTAGTATGTATAGTGCATCATAAGTACATTCATTATCTCTATTCCTTCCACCAATATGTAAAATTGCTCATGAGGAACTGAGGCTTTTACTAGGTCCTATAAAGTGTACAAGTCATACAGGTGGTAACTGAGGTGCAAGTGTGTGGTAGTTATGAGTATGGTCTCTGGACCAACACTACCCAGACATGAAAATCTAGCTCTACCACAGTCTAGTTCTATCACCTAATAGCTACAAGACATTGGAGAAGTGACTTAAATGACCCTTGTCTCACTTTCCTCATTTATAAATGAGAATAATGATAGAACTTGTATTAGTCTGTTTTCATGCTGCTGATAAAGACATACCTGACACTGGGAAGAAAAAGAGGTTTTAATAGACTTACAGTTCCACAGGACTAGGGAGGCATGACAGTCATGGCAGAAGGCAAGGAGAAGCAAGTCTCATCTTACGTGGATGGCAGCAGGGAGAGAGAGAGCTTGTGCAGGCAAACTCCTGATTTTAAAACCATTAGATCTCATGAGACTTATTCACTATCACAAGAACAGCACAGGAAAGACCCACCCCCATGATTCAACTACCTTCCACCAGGTTCCTTACATGACACATGGCAATTGTGGAGTTACAATTCAAGATGAAATTTGGGTGTGGACACAGCCAAACCATATCATTTCACCCCTGGTCCCTCCCAAATCTCATGTCCTCAGATTTCAAAACCAATCATGCCCTCCCAACAGTCCCCCAGAGTCTCAACTCATTTCGGCACTAACTCAAAAGTCCACAGTCCCAGGTCTCAGCTGAGACAAGGCAAGTTCCTTCCACCTATAGGCCGTAAAATCAAAAGCAAGTTAGTTACTTCCTAGATACAATGTTCGTACAGGCTCAACACCATATAGAAGCTGCCAAGTCTTGGGGCTTGCACCCTCTGAAGCTAAGCTTGAGCTCTACATTTGCCCCTTTCAGCATAGCTGGAGAAGCTGGATCGCAGGACACCAAGTCCCTAGGCTGCACACAGGACAGGGACCCAAGGCCTGGCCCACAAAAACCGCTTTCTCCTCCTTGGCCTCTGGGCCTGTGATGGGAGGGGCTGCCTGTGAAGACCTCTGAGATGCCAGAGGTGTGTGTGGCATTTTCCCCATTGTCTTGGGGATTAACATTTCACTCTTTGTTACTTATGCAAGTTTCTGCAGCCAGCTTGAGTTTCTCCTCAGAAAATGGGATTTTCTTTTCTATGGCATTGTCAGGCTACAAATTTTCTGAACCTTTATGCTCTGTTTCTTTTTAAAACTGAACGCTTTTAATATTGGGTGGGGACACAGCCAAACCATATCAGAACTACAGTACAAAGTTGCTTAAAGGACTCAGTGAGATAATACATAAATAAAAGAACAGAGGGTGACATTTGGTAAGTTCCCAATGGGAGTGAACTACTTTCATTTCTTGGTGTTTCAGGGCCAGACTGGGAGAACAGAAGTCCATATCACTATGATATACAGATGGTCACTCGAATACTTCATAAAAGATGGAAGCAACTCCTTAACATGGAGTTGCCAGAGCCTTCTTTTAGTTGTGGGATCTGGAGGCCCAGTACATTTCCTCTCCATCGTTTTTCTTATCTTCTTAACTTTAGAATAGGAAGGATGTGAAGCTTAGGGCACTTGGGCTATTTTCCCCTTTAAGTAAGGGAAGTTTGGATGGCAAGGTAGGGAATGTGTGGGTATGTGTGAGAGAGAGAGCCGGAGAAGAAGACTGACAACTTCACCTGAGTCCTTAACCACTCGAGACAAAAGGCAGCTTGATCCCCTGGCTTCCCATTTGTGGGAGTCAGTAGATTTTACTTCGCTTTAATCAAATCCAGGTGGTACTTCTGTTAAAAGTTAAATAGCCAGGCAAATACCGCCCTTCAACTTTGTGAAGGACTTTGTAGATAAATCTTACTCTCTTCTAACTTTTGACATATTCTCTCTCAGCCCTGATGCCTCACTGATATGGTTTGGATCTGTGTCCCCACCCAAATCTCAAGTCCACTTGTAATCCCCAATGTTGTAGAGGGGCCTGGTAGGAGGTGATTGGATCATGGAGGCAGAACACCCCCTTGCTGTTCTCATGATAGTGAGTGAGTTCCCATGAGATCTGGTTGTTTAAAAGTGTGTAACCACCTCCACCTTTGCTCTCTTCCTCCTGCTCCAGCCATGTAGGATGTGCTTGCTTCCCATTCACCTTCTGCCATGATTGTAAGTTTCCCGAGGCCTCCCAGCCATGCTTCCTATACAGTCAGTGAAACTATAAGCCAATTAAACCTCTTTTCTTTATAAATTACCCAGTCGCAGGTAGTGCTTTATAGCAATCTGGGAACAGACCAATACAGCAGCTCACTTCTTACTTTCATCCATTCATTCACTTCATCAGTTCTTATTGAGTACCCTGTGGCAACAGGACTTACATTGCTTCTGCACAGGCTATGACATTAGCTTCATGGTCTCACTTCATCACTGTGAATCTCTCTTATCCTCAGTAGAATGATGCTTCACATCTTTAACTCCCAGGAATGTGTGGTGAGCAAATAAAAGCCATAGTCTGAAAACCCTGAAGTGTTCTATAAACATGGGATGATATCTGTATGTTCTGGTAATCTAAGCAGGAAACAAGACTTCTGCAGTACTGTAAATGTGGGTTTTATGCTCCTTTAGGGAGCAGGTAGAATATAATGGTTAGTTAAAATGTCTGCAGTAAATTAGACTTACCACAAGATTCCACATGTGAATTGGCACAGAGTGGCACATGGCAATAAACATGTAAGTCTGAAGTTGTCCATTGATTATGTGAATTTTTTAGTAGACTTTCTAAAGTCTTGAAGGAATTATTTTAAAATCAGAACAAAGTGATAGTAGGACATTTCATGCCCTTATAAAATAAAGTGGAGCATGGAAAACATAATAATACATTGAAAAATGGAGTTTCTAATCACTATGGGCTTGACACAATGCTAAGTACTGTATATGACTTTTTCAGTTAAATTGCACACCACCCCATAAGTTTTTATCATTTTATAGTGGAGTAAATGGGAGGCTCACAGAAGTTACATATGTAGCCCCAAATCATAGTGCCAGTAGGTGAAAGGCCAAGTCTACAGTAAAGTTGGCTTTCTTCATGATTGTTTTTGGGGAAGGCTCTGCAATAGGTATAACAACTGAAGCAGATATTTTAGAGAAGATAGAAGTTGGACATGGAAATATGGAAGCAAAGAGTGGCCATTGGGAATTAAAAAGAGCAAGAGGAGGTGAGACATGGATTTGGAGAGCAGGATGCTTGAAGGGGAAACAGAAGGCAAAATTGATTGGGAATAAGCTTTTTGACAAAGCAGTTTGAAGACAGATTGTGAAAGAGTTTGAATGCAGGGTCAAGAGTCTAACCTTATTTTGTAGGCAACGGAAGAAACAGAAAGGTAATGCCATGAAATGACATCATCAGAATGCCCTATGATGGCCATTCTACTGTCCATGTGCAGAGCAGACAGAAGAGAATAATCTTGGGGTCAGGGGAGGCTAAGCAGGAAGCTATCTCAGCAGGGCAACAATCCAGACTTCATGTCTGCAAGTAAAATCTTCAGGGGAAATTTGATTGTTAATACCAAGGAGACTCTTTTCTGATGACCTATTTAAGTTGTTTTGGTTTTGTTTGTTAGCTTTGATTTTGCAGAGAATTGATTCTCTGGCTTAAAATCTAATAAAGCATGCGATTCTCTTCCACACTTCGCAAACACATAGGCAGAGAAAAGGCTACCCTCCCTGCAACTTCTTGAGATTTCCTCATCCAAAGGCTCCTTCTCCTTGCCAAGAATGTGCATGATTTGAGCCAGCCAGTTTTGGCAATGTTCCCTTAATCCTTCTCCCAGAACCCCAACCCCACTGCCTCTTACAGGAGTCATAGCTCCCATCCAATGTTAGAAAACCTGCTGACAACTCCCAGCCTCCTATCTGATCCCATTCCCTCCCAGTTCAACAAGTTTGGCCTTCTAGCTGAAAACTGGATATTCTGGACTTTGAAGCCAACATGCTCTGTTTCCTCTGATGACCTCTCCAGTGTGGAGGGAAATAGACTGGCCTTTGTTGCTCTGTACCCAGGAAAAGATCACAGGCGGTGTCCAAAGCTGGGGGGTGGGGTGGGTGGCAGGATGTAAGGTCTGGTCAGTTGACTTAGCATAAGGCCTGTATTGTCCTGAAGGCTTCTTTTGGAGAGACAAAACTCTTCAAGGGGCTGAGCTGCCTATTTGGCCTCAAAACCTCGCAGGCCTGGTTATCCATTGCTTTTTCATGAATGTTCCTGTTCCTTCTAGATCCCTCTTGGGCTTTGAACATAACTACAATAGTGATAGGCAAAGTGGTGTCTTCTTCACAGGGGATATTTTGTGAAATAAAAGGCAAAGCAGAAAGACCTGGAGAATCCAAGACTATGCATGTAGGCAGTTGATTTGACAAAGATGGGAACTAGGAACATGGAAAAGCCACCATTAGCTAGCAAGCATTCATGAAAGACCCGCTATGGAACACATATGGTACTAGGCATAGCTTCAATCTGAATCCAAGACCACCTCCCTCTGAACTCCATATTCTCTCCATTAACTCAGTGTTTTCTGCTTCTTTTTGTTTAGCAGCAAAGTACCATTTTTAAATGAAATCTTACGTAGAGCGCAAATATGCAAACTATGACTAAAACTCTAAGTAATATGCTAATAGAAACATAATCTAATTGTTTTAATTTGTGTCATATTTTTAAAGACCATCATTGAAACCAATGAGTCATGAGGGCAGGAACAACAGTAACAGTTTTCTGTTAGCTGCAGCATTTATGTTATTTTTGAATTCTGTTTGTGTTGCATGGAATTGAACGAACTCCTTTTCTATGCAGATAAATAGCTGCAAAGAATTGGCCATCTTAAACAGCTCCTCATGGAGTCTCAGTATACTTGTTCTTTAGCAAACCTAGTCCAAATGTTATTAAACTAAATAGCTATTAACATTTAACTATGATTCTGCATTCCTTATCATAAACTTCAATGTCCAAGTAAGATTGGTAGCCTGTAATGTCTCATCAGCTAAGAAATCGTCTGTGCTGGAATTATGGTCATGACTTCATGTCTTTTGTTTCAGTTTTGTCTGCCTGGTACATAGTCATGCATAGGGGTGTTGCATAAAAGTTTGCATATACATAATTTTACATGATAGGATCTGATTAAACCTGAATTGAAAAAAATAACAAACAAACATAAAAAAAGAGACTTTTTAAGTCAGTGACACATTAAAAAAAAAGTTCAAATATACAAATCAAGACGTCATGAAAGCTTCATTATGAGGCTTTCCCCAAAGTAACATAACCTGGCAATCCAAAGTCACTCATTGGTAGCTCAGTTAAAATTTAATCTGTAAGGCATTTAAATATGTGTTGTGTATTAGTCCATTTTCATGCTGCTGATAAAGACACACCAAAGACTGGGAAGAAAAAGAGGTTTAATTGGACTTTGAGTTCCACGTGGCTGGGGAAGCCTCAGAATCATGGCAGGAGGTGAAAGGCACTTCTTACAGGGCACTGACAAGAGAAAAATGAGGAAGATGCAAAAGCAGAAAGTCCTGATAAACCAATCAGATCTCATTAGACTTATTCACTACCACAAGAACAGCATGGGGGAAACTGCTCCCATGATTCAATTATCTCCCACGGGGTCCCTCCCACAGTATGTGAGAATTATGGGAGTACAATTCAAGATGAGATTTTGGTGGGGACACAGAGCCAAAGCATCACATGTTGTTTTTATATGAACAGTTTTAACAGTAATTAAAAATGTATAAGAAAAATAATTAAAGAATTTTGAAAAAATTCCTACAGTATGTTTTAGACACTTCCTTATATCCCAAAAGTCTTTCTTATAGTCTCCAAACTGCCATTAAAGAAAGGATAAGCAGGAGATGTATGCAAGGCTGTTTAGAAGTGTAGCTCTGAGAACATGAACATTCATTTAACCATCAGTTTCTGAACAATCTGTTCAAGAGCCTTACATCATGATAAAGGGCCATGTTGATGCAGAGGTGAGTGACCTTGTTGTCTTGGAGATTAGAGTCTGGATTCACTGATTCAATAATCACTTACTGAGCACCTATCATGTGCTAAACTACATACTTCAGACTTGGTCAGTTGGAGGCCTCTCAAAGAATTTAATACTCAATTTTTCACACATACCACACATATGCACGTGTGTATCTTTTTATTATGACATCTTTTAAGCATACACAAAGTTCAAGGAATAATATAATGAATCCCCAAGTTACCACCACTTTGATAGTATTTATGGTATTTAGTATTTTGACAACCTTGTTTTATTTATCTGCCTTTTCTTTTCTTCCTTCCTTCCTTCCTTCTTTCCTTTTTTCGTTCATTTTTTTTGAGACAGTGTCTCACTCCATCACCCAGTCTAGAGTGCAGTGGCATGACACAGCTCACTGCAGCCATGACTTCTTGGGCTCAAGTGATCCTCCCACCTCAGCCTCCCGAGTAGCAGGTAACAAAGGTGCATGCTACCACACCAGGCTACTTTTATTTTTTTAAGAGGCCTTGCCATATTGCCAGACTAGTCTCAGACTCCTAGGACCAAGCAATACTCCTGGGCTCAATCAGTGCTCCTGGCTCAAGCCTCCTAAAGTGCTGGGATTGCAGGTTTGAGCCACTGTATCCAGCCTTTGTTATATTTTCTATACCATTTTGTTGTTGTTGTTGGAATACGGTCTCTCAAATCCAAGACATCATGTCATTTTTCCCATAAACACTTCAGCATTTCTAACAAATAAAGATTTAAAAACACCAAGAAATTCACAAAAGCATTAACACATCTTAAAAATGAACAAGTAGGCTGGGCCAGGTGGCTTACACTTGTAATCCCAGCACTTTGGGAGGCCAAGGTGGGTGGATCATGAGGTCAGGAGTTCAACACCATCCTAGCCAACATGGTGAAACCCCATCTCTACTAAAAATACAAAAATTAGCTGGGTGTGATGGCACGCACCTGTAGTCCCAGCTACTCGGGAGGCTAGGCAGGAGAATTGCTTGAACATAGGAGGCAGAGGTTGCAGTGAGCCAAGATTGTGCCACTGCACTCCAGCCTGGGCGACAAAGCGAGACTTTGTCTAAAAAAAAAAAAGAAGAAGAAGTAATCTTTAATAATTTTCAATACCAAAACTATCGTCAAATTTTCCCTTATTTTCTCAGCAGTATCTCCTTTAAGTTGGCCTAACCAGATAAAATAAAAATACAGAATTTAAACTGAGATTCTAAATGGCAAGAAAGAAGAAGTACAAGAGATAGGAAAAGCCCGCCAAAACCCCAGGAGAAGCCAGCGGCAAGGCCTGATGTGGGTGCTCATTTGGTGTGTGTGGCACCAAAGAAGGCCAACATGGCTCCGGCACATTTACAGAAACCTGAGCCACCGTGAAAAATGTCAACACTAAAGCCAGAAGCCATTAGTTCTTTATAGCGAGAATGGAATCAGTATTACAAATAGCTTAAGGTCAAGGTCAAGGATACCAGCATGGATAATAAAGGGGTACAAATTGCAGAAGAGAAAGACAATGGTGTGAACCTTTGAGAGACTTTGAGAAGTAAGACTTCCAAGTAAATCTTCTAAGAAAGACTTCCTAGATGGGGTCTTGAAGTTGTACAAGGCCTTTAATTCAGTTCTGCAACCATCTGTTTATGCAGAGGGTATAAATTTCATTATTTTGATGGTTCTGTCAAGTCAAGTCAATGAGTGAAAGAGGCTGAGGGTAAACAGATTCTCCCTATAGCCTCCGTAGGGTAACGTCCCCCACCAACACCTTAATTTTGAATTCCTGATCTCCAGAATTGTGAGAGAATACATTTCTGTTGCTTTAAGCCATCATGTCTGTGATCACTTGTTATAGCAGCTAAAAGAAACTAATACATCCTCCTTCACAGTGTTGTGTGGATTAAATGGCACATGGTAAGGACTAGGTGGAGGTTAAATCTCTCTCCATCTATTTCTTTTCTGTGAAATGATGTGAATAGCACTCACCTGGAAACATGGCTGGTCACGCACAGAGAAGGATTTGCCCTGAAGGTAAGAAAAGATATTTCTCATGTCATCTGTTTTTGCAGAAATTACAAAAGTATGATATCTTAGGACTTTTATTCCCAGAGAACCTTCAAGCTATACAAGCCTCAGCCTTCACAAGCTGGCTCTGGCTCTGGTTGTTGGTTGTGTGGACTAAAAATCTGTAGTCCTCAGCAGGTCATCAAGTGGATACATACCATGTACCTCTTCTGTACCAGGCATCATGAGGTTACCTGGAAGGGGAGGGGAAGAGAAAGAGAATGTGGTTCTTCAAATCCACTGTAACTTCTGCCCCATCTCTAAAAGGTGGAACTTGTTTATATCCTGCTTCATTCCACCAAAGTTATGATGCGGTCACAGGAAACAAACTCAATAGAACTATAAACCTCAAAAAAAAAAAAAAAAAAACTGGAGTCAGTAAAAATAACAAAGCTAAGACACAGGCTTTGTGGATGCGGCCAGTTACCTTGGCCCGATCTGTCTGTGAGGGTGAATGGGAAATCGGCAAGGTTGGGAACGATACTACAGAGAGCAAGAGCACTACAGTCACTGACAGGTCCACAACAGCTGGAATATCACTCAGAGGGACACACTGCAGTCACCAGGTCAGCAAAGTGGTCAAGGTCAGCAAAAGGTATCAAGGTCACATAGACCATGGATACCTTGCTATAGAACTTGGACTTCACATGTTAGCAACTGGGGAGTCATCCAGATGTCTGTAAGAATAGTGGCGATGTGAGGTCACTCACAAGACTACTTGTGTGATGTGATTTCAGGCTATTCAGAAGTCCTCAGTCCTGCATGTATGCCTTTTCCTATATCTGATTGTCTTTCTGCACCTGGCAACAGATCCTTCTTTCCTAGCTTCCAAGGGATCACATGAACCAAGATTGGCCATTTTACTCTCTTGGGAATTTGAATAGTGAGGCACGCAGATGTGGCAAAAATGGATGGTAGAGCCCGCGTGCTGCGGTTGCAGTTTCAGGAGAGAAGGTTCATCTATCCTTACTGCTGACACCCCCAGAGCTACACAGTTTATATTTTTCCTGAATGTTAGTTGTTGATTCCTTACTTCTGTGGGATTCCCCTGTTGTGTTTGGCCATATTGGCATTGCTATAGAGAAATATCTGAGGCTGAGTAAATTATAAAGAACAGAGGTTTCATTGGCTCATGGTTCTGCAGGTTTACAAGATGCATGGTACTGGCATCTGCTCAGGAAACTTACCATCATGGTGGAAGTTGAAGAGGCAGTACACGTAACATGGTGAGAGCAGGAGTAAAAGAGAGATAAGGGAGACGTTCCAGATGGTTTTAAACAGAACTGAGCGACACCTCACTTATCACCAAGGAGATGGTGCTAAACCATTCATGAGGGATTCGTTCCAATGGTTCACTCACCTCCCACCAAACCCCACTGCCAACACTGGGAACATGCCAACAGAGATTTTGAGGAGATGAAGATCCAAACCATATTACCTGTGTTCTTCAAACAGATTCATTTTGTGCTAAAGTTAGTTGGAGGTAATTTCTGTTACTTGCAATCAATACTTGGCAGCTGTACACCAAATCCTAATCCCTAATCTCTCCATACAACTGCCTAATATCGTCCATTCATTAGCTTTAGATTTTATCCCTTACAACTAAGCAAAATGACGCTGGGAAGAGAAGATTGTAAATTCTAAGGAGTTATTTACATGTTAGTATGAATTAATATTATCCTTTCTTAAAGAAGTATTTTGAGAGTACAGAAAATGGAGGATAGGGAGAATGTATCATTGAGCAAGAAAGAGAAAACAGAGGTTCTGGGAAGCCCGTTTAACAGATTCTAGAGTTCTGTCTCACGCTAAACTCATCTTCCTCTTACCATTCTCTCTCTATTTCCTTACTCTTGACCACCCATTCTTTTCAGCCTGCTGGACATCTCTAAGAAATTCTGGGACTTGTTGATGGTCACTAAGAGAAAGCAACATTTCAAATAATTCAGACTCTTCCATGAACAGGGCCCACTGCTCTCATGTCTCTGCAGATGGCCATGAGGCATATGCATGACACTCCCAGGTACAGAAAGCAGCTGTCCCTCTCAGCAGTCAATCCCTTTGAAGATTAGTGTTTACCCGAAGCTAAATTCAACTTCATGTATAGTTTACCTATTGGCTAGAAGTTTTTCTGCTCAAACCAATCTGCTTTATGATCAACATATAGCCCTTCAAACACTGGAACACAATTGGAGCATAAAGATTTCACTGAGCAAAATGTATCTAGGTCTCACAGGCACACATTTCGATTTGTTGATGGGCTTCCCATGCTGGGTTATTTCTCCATCTTGTCATTGTCTCTTTGAAAATGTAAGGCCAGAACTGGGCATGGAATGAACTCCAGATATGGTCAAATCAATGCTGAAGAATGCGGGCCTATAACTTCCCTTGATCTGGAACTTAAACTTCTGTGAGATTGTATAAGATTGTATAACATTTTGTTAGCTTTCTAAATCATTGGTTTGTTGCAAGCTCAGTTTATTCAGATGAAAGATAATTATAGAGTTAAGAATGGAAAGTAGAAAGAAGTCATAGAGGTTTATCTACTTGCTAAGGTATTTTGACTTTTACCTATGGATGATGAAAAGCCTGTCTGTAGCTAGAACAGGTCACATCTGTCCTAAGTGCTATATTTCTAATTCAGTTTTTTAACCCAAATATAGGACTTCTCTTTTGCCCTGCTTGTCCTGGATAGGGGCTGCTCCCTCTGTGGTTTGACTCAGTGGGAGCTCCTTGCTAGGGAGGGGCTGGATCCTGAAGGAAGTTGTCTTCCGCCCTCCAAGGAAATTCCCATTTCTTATTTTTAAGCATAGCTCTCTACCCCCACTCCCACCCCCTGCCCACCTTGGAAGTGTTTGAGAAAGATAGTGGTTGATTGTATCAAGAAATGTGAGGTCAGAGAAGTGGCCATTGGATCTGGCAAGCCCAAGGTCACTGGTGACCTTGAAAAGAGGAGTTCCTGTGGAGTGAAGGGGGATTAAACCTCTTTATTTCCTCCACCACCACCACCTTGATTTGGACACTTTTATCTAGCTCCTGGGTGACCTCCCCCACCTAATCTCCCTCATCAACCCATCCTCATATCACCACCATCCTGGGCACAGGCCCAGACATAACTGTTTCCTAGTTACATCTTTGGTGCTGCATTTCTTGATGACAAGGCCCTTCACAATCAAGTCCCCATAACCTTTCTTGCCCTGTCTCTGACAGCCCGTCAACAAATCTAAATGTGTGCCTCTGAGACCGAGATAGTTACTCTGGACTATTTCTTGTCTCCCAAGTCGTGTGCCTGCTACCTCTGTGGTTTGACCATTTAGTTCCTTTCGCAGCAGGCAGTTTTTCTAAGACTTTGCTCATGCAACCATCTAGAATCTCCCCAAACTGCCCCTGCCTCTCCCTCTTCTGCTTACCTGGCAGAGTAGGGAGAAGTGGCAAGCTGAGAGATGGGGGAACCTCACTTATAATTCTAGTTCTGCCACTAATAGGCTTTGTGACTTGAGTAAAGCCCTTCTTGCTCTGGGCCCCAATGTCCTACTCTCTGAAACGAGGGGGTTTGACTGCAATGGTTTTAAGGGCTCTTTCATCTGGAATATTCTCTGATTCCAAGGACAGTGGTACAGATTACATGCAGGACGCCTACCACCAAAACTGTAGAAAGAAGGGCTATTAAACTCTGTTAATTAGAAACTAACTTGGTCTTTGGCTAAATGGAGAAGAAGGTGATGGTGGGGGCTTCTATGGGGAACCTGCTTTGCTGACTGGCTGTCCACACCTAGGTCTGGGGGAACAGCATCTACAGGTAAACTTGGCCAGTGTTCAGGATTGGCCAATGGACCCTCACTGAGCCAGCATGGCCAGTTCCAGGATTCAAATACTTCAAATTCCCAAAGCTTTGGGGACTGAAATAGAATTTTATTTTAAACCATTGTTATGTGACGGTAAAAGTGTTCCTCATTTTGAGATGCCTAGTGATGACTAGTTTTATTTTTATACTCACCATTTCCTCTTGAAGAAATTAAACAAATAAACAGATGCCACCCTCTCTCCCTCTTCTCTTTTTTGGCTTACGTCCTCCGACAATGCAGTGCTTTCTGCACCATCTGCTGGCTCTGCAAAGGTGATTAACAAATGCATACTATTCCCAGATGAGGCTGGCTTACAAAGGACAAACCACGCCAGGAAAACGGAGAGGAACAAAGTTAGGTCATGGCAGACAAGCAAGGCTGCTGCAGTCCTGGTTGTCAGTGGAGTGTGTTGTTAGAGCTTCTTGTCGAATTATAACTTCTAAAGATGAATTCAAATAGATTTAACCAAGGACATAGAATTTCACCCCTGCTGGGAGCCCTAAAGGAAGGGTGAAGAAATTGTAGGGTGTTCAGTATTTTCTGACTCCCAGATCTTATTTTCTGTATTTATTGTAATTTTTAAAGAAGGAGATATAAAAACTAATGCCAATGAAAGCTCACAATAAAAGGTTGTGTGGGACATTGGACTTTAGATCAGAGGCAAGCAGATTCTGTCTTTTACTAACTCTCTGATGTTCAATATGTCATTCAACCCCCGGGGCCTAATCCCCACACCTATAGGTTGGGAACAATTATAACCCCAAACCTTCAGGGCCATTGTAATAATCAGTGAATCATAAATTTAGGTCAGAAATTGTATCCAGTGCCAGGCTAGTACCAAGCCCATCCTAAGTAGTAGTTGTTAACATTCTCTTTATAGGGTAAGGATTCATGATAGATGGCCTAATCCACCCTTAGCGGCAGGGAAGTAGTAATAACCCTTCTAGCAAGATTCACATTCTAAAAGCAGTGGAAGCACTGGAAATAAAGTGAGAGAATAGAGGGGTTGACTTTATCGAAAAAGTAAGACCTAAAAATGTGTTCAGGGGCAGAAGGCATAATTATAGGCTATACATATTCAAAATACATAAATCCCAACAAAGTAAGTGTTCATTCAGATTAAGATTTAGGGGTTTAAATAGGAGCTATGTGGCGGAAATATAAAAAGTGAAAAAAATAAAAAATAAAAAGTAGGTTGTAATAAGATTAAAATGTAAATTGCAGAAATAGAGAACGATCTTCCTGAGAATGAGGGACGTCCTTACTTGGCATGTTTGAAGCTAGAGAGGACCAAATGGAAGACGGTTCTTAGAAGACAGAGAATGCCGAGAGGACCAAATGGAAGACGGTTCTTAGAAGACAGAGAATGCCGAGAGGACCAAATGGAAGACGGTTCTTAGAAGACAGAGAATGCCAAGAGGACCAAATGGAAGACGGTTCTTAGAAGACAGAGAATGCCGTAATGATAATGATGTTGATGGAGATGATCGCAGCAGTGATGGTGACAGTATCGTGATTGCTTCTTTCTTCTCTTTGCTGGTGTCGTCAAGGATCAAGGAATCTGTTTCTGGTTTCCCAGAGAAAAACATCCCAGATAATGCTGTTTTATGAGAGTTCCAGTCTTCTAAAGGCAGTCAAGAAGGTTGGTGTTTGTTTTTTAACAGCAACAAACGATGTCTATAGTCAGTAAAATGACAACAGCTGTCAACAGTCCACAGTCCCTTCACCGATGGCTGGAACTCAATGTTTATGGAGCAATGAATCTTAGTAAATATCAAATTAACCCACACTTGCCACTGATGCCAGAGCTCTTAAAATGTCAACGTGCCAAGGGACAGACACCTGGCTCATTGCCCTAGCCACCAGCCGGCAGCCCAGCCTAGAGGAACAAAAGACACCACGATCCTGGTTTATTTGGGGGACTTTATCTTCTTCATACTCAACAGGCTTCAATATTGACCTTCTCCCTGGTGATGGCTGGGAATCCTAGGCACAATAACCTAAATGCATCCAATTTTTCCTTCGAAATCCAACTCAGATACTGTCAATCTGTGACGTGTTCCCAGAGACTATTACCAGCGACAGGGAGTTAAATGTTCCTTCCTTGGTCCCATGTTATGTCAGGGACATCCTGATATCATCATTCATCAGACCAACTTTCTCCTACTAAAACTCACAATTATAGTAGATGGTACCAGGTATGGGTTGGTTAGCAGGACAGGTGTTGGTTGAGAGAGGCTTCTTATAATAGAAAATCTTTGATTTTAAGACATGAGTAGGGTTTTCCTAAATTGATGAAAGAAAAAAATGGAATTCCAGCATACAGACCCAGGGAGGACCTGATGGATTTGGCTATGTCTCTGTTCTTGTTTGCTTGGCTGGAGGGTGCAGGAGGGCACTGAAAAGAAGGTTGCAAAGGTAGGATCAGAAAGGGCTCTTCACGGCACATCAGGGAATGTAGACCTTATCTTGTGGGTTCAGGAAGCCATTTAAGAGTTTACAACAGCAGTGACAAGATTATACCTATGTTTGAGAAGATCCTGGGGTGTACAGATTTGAAAGAAGTAAGATAGATGCAGGGAGACCAGGGAACTGTTTATTTCAATCATCTCTATTAGAAAGGGGAGGCCCTGAAGTGAGTCACCTGCATATGGGTTGGAAGTGAAAGGTCGGTCTGAAAAAAGAGGCATATTTGACCAATTCTAAGGCTAGTTGGCAGAAGAAAGGTTTGAGGTTTGGTGCCATTATTAGAATTCTGATGCCACTCAGTAGCCGAATGGCCTTGGACACATTTCTCTTATGAGCTTCTGTTTTAAAGTCACCAAGGCAGGCTTGTTTTAAAGATTAAATAAAATAAGAAAGGTAAGAAAAGGAACAAGTGCCTTGCATTGAAAGTGCTCACGTGATACCTTGCCAGGGCTGGGAGGGATGGGGTTGGGCGGTGGTGGGGGGGGGGGGGGGATTTGAGTTATCTGTGGCTATTTATGTTCATGTCTGTAATTCTTGAGTAAAGAGAGAGAGGTTTAAAGATAGGATGGTACCTTGTTTGCTTCAGCATGTCCAGTGCTTACTTTGGTACCCTATTCATGTTTCTGGAATTAAACCTAATTATTGAATTTTATCAAGTATATTTTGGGATGGGAGCAGGAGGAAGAAGGTATCGGGGTGACAAATGGAGGGCTTAGAGAATAATTCTGCACTTTTCAGAAAGATGGGCTTCCTTGATACTCACATCCGAATGGTTAGAACAGAGCCTACTGTTTTCTTTCCATCATACGAAAGGGAGATGAAGTTCTGAGAGGTGAAGTGATTGTGCGCAGTTGTACTGCTAGATAGTGGCAACGCTGGGAGAGCCTATTAATCCCAAGACACAGCTTCTCGGGATGGGAGCATCTGGCCCAGCAGTATTCTGCAGTTCACGGCACTCCGGGAGAAGGCAGACGAGGCGGTCGCTCCTTAACAGTATTCTCGTGGGCAGTACTTCCCTCCCCCACAGAGCCTAGCTGCTGTTTGCAGAACATTCAGATACTGAAATTTGAGTTGGAAATCCTACAAACAGCGTCACTGGATGGAAGACAAAGGACGGGCATTTCTGGAGCACACAGGGGAGAGTAGCCAACACCAAGCCTTCTCTTTGATCACTCCAGCTGAGATCTTCAACTACCAATAACATGGTCTGTCATATAATCTGGACCCCTTTATACCAGCTTTCATCAGCTTTCTTTCCTGTGCCTGACCCAGAAATGGCATTCTAGTATTTTTTGGAGAAAATTCAACTTCCTTGGCCTGACACTGGAGAACTTCTTCTCCCAGCCCCACCTACCTTTCCTTTCCAGCACTGTCTATCTTTCTGCTTTTATATATTCCTTCTCTTATAGTCAAAGAGTCTGGATGATCTGGGGCTTTCCTACTGCTGGGTCTTTGCCGGTCCCTAAAATGCCTTACTCTGAGTTCAGTTAAATTTGAGTTGGAGGGTAAGTTCTGTAATTAATTAGCCATGTGACCTTGAGCAGGTTTGCATAACATTCCTGAGCTCAGTCTGCTCATCTTGACAAAGGCAAGACTTGAAGACTTGTGCTGAGGATTAAATCAGCAAGCATATGCCAGGTGCCAACACATGGTAAGTATTCAATGCTCTCTGCCCCTACCCTCTAAGGTGAGTTTATGTCCAACCTCCTCCATGTTCCTGACCATCACACAAAGCCATCTCCCTCCACTCTGCCTCCTAGAAAAGTAATAATAGCTGAGACTTACTGAGTATTTACTATGAGCCCAGTACTATTTACATGGATAATCTGTTCTGATGTGCACCACAGTCTAATGAAGAAAATATCCTTAATTCTTATATTTTATATTCTTAGACACTAAAACTTAGGAATATCCAGAAATTTGCCTCAGGCCAGCAGCTGAATGGAAGAGGGTGGATTCCCACTTAGGCATTCTGATAAAATGTCCACATTACTAGATATGAAATGCCTATGTCGCAAAATGACATCCCTGTGAGACTTATCCTAGACAGCCGTGTACTATATGCTCAATTGAGCAGGCACTTGCGGGATCCCTATCTTTCCAGCAAGTGTGGTCAACATCCCTCAGTCTGCGGAGGTCAGGAGGGTTTCATGGAAGAGTGGTCCTATGTCTTCCCAGCTGAGGCCTTCTCAAGATTTGGCATTTCTGAGTTGTCCTTTGCCTTTCAACAACTTTGTTCTTTCTCGCCCTTCATGGGGAGGAAATCTTCAACAAAACCTAGTAGATAAATTGGCAGGATTCTGTGAGCACAAGAACAGGGTGAAGCTCCGCAATGAGAGGGGGAAATTAACATGGGAGAGCACTATTTGTGCAGTGGGCGCTGCTCTGTGAAGACTATGGAGGATCTAAACCTTGGAGGATCCAACCTCACCACCACGGGCTGGAGAAAGACGGCAGGCAGGAAACCTCCAAGGTCTGTTGCAATCCCCCCGTGGGATGCAAAGACAGAGGGGCTACTGAGGGGAAGAGGGAGTCTTTGAGAGAGAGGAAAAACACTTAGAAGCCCTTCCCAGGTTGATTCTGCATGAGAGGACAGTTAAACAATGGGAAAATGAAGTCACCTGTTGCATCCACCTGGACTTCTGATGTGGGTGTGACCAGTCAGACTTCTTTCTGGAATTAAACTGACCATACTCAGGTGCCCTCCCTGACACAGGGGGCATAATTAAAGAGAGTGAGAGAGCAAGTTCTTCTTGAAGTCAGGAACCTTGTTTTGTTCGTCTTTCTCACTTTGCGCGTAGTAAGTGCTTCATGTTTGTTTCATGTTTGCAGTCAGTGGCTGTTTCTGAAGTATTTTCTGAGCAATGACTGATCCCTCACAACCATGAACCCAGCCACGCTCACTCCCCAATGCCCCTGTGTTTCCTCGTTCTGGTGATCTACATTTCAATGCTAGACCTCCAACTTTAACCTCCAAACAGAGCCTTTCCCTCCCATCCTTACTAGGGCTCACCACTGCTCTCCCTGTCCTTTGTTGGATCTCCTCCCTATAGTTTTTAAGTTTGAAACTTGCAAGCTCTAATCTGTGTGGTTCTTTCCCAGAGGGTACCTGATGCAGCCTGCTTCCCTCTTAGCACTATAGTGACCCAAGCTTTGGAGCACTGTGGACAGCTTTATGGGTGAAATGGTGGAAGAGCATGAACTTGGTGTGAAGCGTCTCAATTTCAACCCTGATTCAGTCATTTAATTTTAAGGAGACTTAGGCAAGTGTCAGTCTCTTGCCTAAGATCTCTTGCTGAGTCCAGACTCTCTTCTCCAATGGTTTTATGAGGGTTAACACCAGAGCTATGCTGGCTACCACTGCACACACACCTCCTGAAACTCGTGATAGACGAGCTCAAAGTGTGACATCAAAGCACTGTGACTAGCAACCAGGGCTCCATCTGGGGCATTGTTTGCTGAGAAGGAGAGGAAAGGTGTGCAGCTGTGGGGGACACCAAGCCCTTCCAGGCAAACAAGCCACTATAAACCTGCCACACTCTTTTGCTCTTTTTCCCAGTCACCCAGCCACAATTAGGGACATAAAAGTTGTCTTAGGCTATACCCTTCTCTCAAAGTCCCCGTGCTTCCCCGCTCCTTCTTAGAACCTCCTCAGGAAGAGGGGTCCCTTGTGCCGGTGACACAAAAAGTTAGGATCAAAGAGGCTAGTGATTCATTTGAGGTCACCAGGAAAAGGGTATCAGATCTCTCTCTGGGTTCTTCTCACCCATCCCTTAGCCTATTCTCCCCAGTCCTACTCCTCATCTGTGCATTCACTCTAGCTGGTAAACCAACACCATTTTCTTCTTCTGTAGGCAAAGGGTTAGGGAAACATGGTTGTGAGGGAAATCTTCCATGAGGTCCCCATCCTGAACAATTTTCCAAGCTGAGCACGGGCAAACTGACAGATTCTGTTTGACCACTCTCAGTGGTGCTAAGGGCTGCATGGGAAGGGAAGGCTGAATGGGAAGATAAAGCTGAGAAGTGCTAGAGAAAGAGGGTGAAAATCACACAGCATCCTGAAGGTCTGGGGACATTGCTGGAGCAGCCGCCAACTGCTTCTCTAGGGCCATCTTCCACCATTGGCACCTCTCCCCACTCCCATGAAAACCAGGGCTCTAGGTGTACTTCCCGTTTCTGAAACGTCCCTGGCTGCTCCTGCCTCCCTGATTTCACATGTCATCGCCTGCACTTAAACTGCCCTTTCTGCTTATGTCTACTGGACGAAGAAAAGCTTGGCTCAAGTCTCTTTTCCTCCACAAAACCTTTGTAGACCTTTGTTGGTGAAGATGACTACTCCTCCCTCATGACCTTATCTGCATTCCAGTAAAAATAACAATGGGTTCTTCAGGGCTTTGTATGTACAGTGTTGGTATATATCTGAAATATACATTTGTGAAATATGTATGTCAAATATACATAGATAGCTAGATACAATCTCATTCAATTTTTACAGCATCTCTGGATTATGATCCCCATTTTACCCCCAAGCTTCCTGAAGAGAGGTTTAGAGAGTTTAAGAAAGATTATTCTGCTCCTAGTTTGGACCAAGACTCAAATTATTGCCTCCTCTTTCAGACACTACAAAAGCCTTCCTATAGTATAATGTCTATGCTCTCTGATTTGTTTACCTAACTGCCTGCCCTTCTATCAGGGCCTGGCTCTTAGTAGAAATCCAATGCACATCTGTTGAACAGAATTGATTTGAAGAGAGCTGGCAATTAGGAGACTTGGAAGATTGCTCTCAGATGATGGGACAAGGTGCTTCAGAATGAAAGATGAATTAGGTAAGCAGGCACCAATTAGCAGAGGATGCTACAGCCAAGGATAAGGAGCTTTAATTTGATAGGAGACAATTGGGAGCCATTCATCCTGCAGCTTGGAGAAAGGCATTGACAAGCTCCTAACGACACTCAGGGGCCTTTGAAGCCTTTAATTGCTAACTGCAATTTTGCTATTTCCGTGTGGAAGTGACACAGGAGGATGAGCTCGCAGCCGCCATGTGCACCAGGCTGCACCGCCCACAGCAAGATCACTGTAGGAGCATCCTTCCTGTCCTCTGTGCAGAGCGGAAACACCACAAGTGAGCCCAGGTCACTTTCCTTATGCATCCCTGAACCCCAGGTGGAGGCCCCCTGCCTCCCATATCCCCACGCCTTACTTACACGGCTCTTGGGTTATAAGGAGCCCTCATGTCACTGTTGCTCTTCTGCAACTTCTGCTCCCTACCTTTGCCTCACTTCTTAACCCCCAGGTCTCCATCCAAAGAGAGCATTCACAGCTTCCAGTATTTCAGTTCCAGTGAGGCAAAGTGCCCCTCTTCCTCTCCCATCACCACTTTAAAACCCCACCAGGGCAGGGCCAGTGTGGAAAAGAGGAAGGAAGTGAAATCCTGCTGATAGACAAGTCATGGTGGGCTGGTTTGTGTTTTTATCTTTTATTTTTCCAAGTTTGGGATCCCTTCCCTTCTTCCATCTGGCACAAAAGCACTTGGAGGCCAGTAGCTGGGGCCTGGCCTTCAAAAGCCAGCGAGCATCAACAGGAGAACAAATTCCAGACACACGGGACAATGGCCTTTTCAATGCACAGAATGCTGCTCAGTATTGTACTGTTTGCATGTGATGCAGCTTCTTGAACTGCACACAAACACTCCCATTGGCACCAGCCCCGTGATGGTGACTTATTTTACTGCTGAAGATGCCAGAGCTGATTCGAACTGCAGACATCTATCCCCCACCCCAAAAGGGAGGAAAAAAAAAAACTGACAACAACAAAAAGCCGCATATGAAAAAGGAAAAGCCGACCACTGTGCAACTGCGGGATTGGAACTTCTGAAGTGGGCACCAGGTGCATTAATTACACTTGATTGCATGTTGGTTTATGACTGCGGTCACTTGTGTGTTATGTTCTTGCCCCACAGCATCTGTGCTGAAGGATATCCTTGATATTTCACTAAGCAAGATGAATATTGGCCAGATGGTGACTTCACGAGGACATAATTCACATAGCATTTTCCTGCCCTGACACAGATTTCTGTGAAGGAATCCTGAATGCCATGCTGAACAAAACAGAACAAGAAAACTCAATGCCCGAGAAGGCTCAACCGTAAGTTGAAGATTAATGGTCTCCACAGTGACGCCGACAGGAGCCCAAATGGCAGCCGGATCCCAGGCTTATGCTGCAGTTCCTGCCAACCCATCTCCCTGCCGCTTGCAGAGTGAGCTGACATCATCTGAGGCATCTCCAATTCACTCGAGGGGGGAAGGGCATTCCCCTGGGCCCCAAAAAGACACACCACAGGCAACTAGGTCATTTACCTTTCTTTAAATAATTAGTTTTATGTAGTGACAGGCTTTGTCAGCACCTGCGTGCTTGGTAATTTGATTTTGACGATGACCAAGTAAAGAATGTGTTCTGGGCTCCAGCAGCGGGGCTCGTTCTGGTGCACTGGAAGGGGAAAATGGGAGAGAAGCAAATCTCTCTTGTTGGAAACTCTTAGAAAGCAGCAGCGAGAAGCGCTGGTATTATCAGGCCACCAGCTAGCAAGCAAAATGGCCCAGTTTTGGGCTGCTTTAGGAAAGTTCTTGCTCTCTGAGAGTACTATGTATCTGAGCCACATGGAGTTAAAAAGGTAGGTGTTATACACTTGTCAGTGGTATTTTAAATGTGGTAAGCCTGTCTGGAATTTGTAAAATCTCTACAACCTACACACTTGAGTCCTGAACCATGAAATAAAGATATGGAGAGTGAAGGTCATCCTGCTACTAAACAAGGTCAGCCCAAGAGAGTCAGAAAGCAATAGAAGCAGGGGCGGGGGTGTCACGTTCCTGAGGTCTCTGTGTGCAGACTGCCCATGTGCTAGTGACGTGGAGCCAAGACACAAGTCCTCAAGCAAGACCAAAATCATCCCTGCAAAATCACATCGCCATGTTGAGTGGTTGCTGTTTGTTTGTTTTGAAGGAATAAATAACAGTAATAAAAGGGATCGCGGCCATTTCTTGTACACACATTGCAGGTGAGACTCCGTGCCGCACACACCCCAGTAACTCCTGTGGCCTCCTGCGAGGTGTGCCCATCGAGATATTGTGCCCCGGCATCAGACTGCTTGCTCTGCCACCTACTGCTGTGTGACCTCACACAACTGACTTAACCTCTCTGAAAGTCAGTGCCCTCATGGGTTAAATAGAAATTAGAAGAGAATCTATTTCACCAGCTGGTAAGGACTGAATGAGAGAATGCTTTGAAAGTTGGTAGAGAGCCTGGCATACACCAAGTGCTCAAAAAGTCAGCAATCATTATTACTCAGCAGGCGTAGCTGTGGAAGTGAAACCGACTCTCGCAAACTCCACCAAAGGGCACCTCATTCTTACGCGATAAAAATAAGACCAGGCCCTCCTTGGCTGCTGCCTCCTGCCTCCTGCTAGGATGCAAATTCACAGCCAAAAGGCCAGTGACAACAGTTCCTCCTCTACAGGCACGATTTGGCAGGCCAGGCTTTGGCAAACAGCCCACCATACCCATGAAAAAACCCACCATTGTTTCATCTGGAGGCTTTTCGATCCCCTTAAATACAACGTTACCACCCTCGCACCGCAACCCCCAGGACAGAATCAGCCCCGCAGCCAGCTCCTCCTGCTGGGTCACTCCAGCAAAGCAGGCCAGGCAGGATGACTCAGCAGAAAAGGGCCTGCTGCAGGGTCCGCCCACCCTCGGGTCAGCTGCGGCCAGAAAAGGAAGGCCTCTGTGAGACAAACAGAAAAGGACACTGCTCAGGTCCACTGGGTGCAAAGCGTCCTTTGTTTGTGGGGTACTTCAGACAGGAACCGCCCATGTTGACATTTTAGCTGGCAGAGCAGGCTCAGCCTGGCTAGGCGAGTCAGGAGACTCCAGCAGAACCTGCAAAAGATAGTCCACACTTGTTTAGCCCAGCCAGGGGCCTTTGTGCATATTAATGCACATAACCTAAGACTTATGAATTTTCTATTATTATCCCCATTTTTGAGATGGGACACTAAAGCACAGAGAAGGCAAATAACTTGTCCAGAGTAACACAGCCATAAAGTGGGGAAGCGGGGCTTACGCCAAAGAGTTGTGGCATAAGCAGGTGCACACAGCATCCAGGTCTGTCCTGCTGGCTGCATGTTATTCCCTCCCTCTCTGTTCTGCTGCTTCTGGGGAGCTCAGAGCTGAAGGCAGCACTTCATGGTTTCTGGAGCCTGACTCCCTTCCTCCATCCCCTTCACTGCCCAATAACAGGACTCACCCTGTCTTCCCTGGATGCCATCACTACCTCCTAACCAGTTATGCTGCCACCCAGGTTCACTCTTCCTGACCATCTCAGCTCCCATTTGATGCTCCAGCAGCAAATACTGATTGGAGGGCCCCCACATGCAGAGCTGGCATCACCCATGCCTTGGCTGGCTCCTGCTGTCCTCATTGCCCAGAACACACCTTTCTTTCCCATCCTCTGCATGGTCAACTGCTCTTGTAAGACTCACCACCTCCAGGAATGAATTTCCCTTTCCTCAGCCCAGATGAAGTGGCTGGTTGAAGCTCACAGAATATCCAGCGCGTATTTCTTGTGTGGCATTTGAGGTCCGAGAGCTTGTCTATGACTTTGCATCTCCCATGCTGGGCATCATTCCTGACATCTAGGAGGTGCTCCATGAAAGTCTGTTACACAATGCAAATGAAGGTGGTCTCCATCAATACGACCAGAGTCAACATGCTCTACCACTGCAGATCCATGGAGGGTGCATGCGGTTATTGCAAATGCTGCTCTCCAAAAACTTGTAGTTCTCTGCCTTTCAGGCCCACAGTAGAATGGCCCTCCCTTGCTCTGTGAGGTTGGGAGAGGGCCATGTGGTCAGCTCTGGCCAATAAGATGTGAGCGGAAGTGAGTGATATTACTGTTGTTGAGCAATCACTTACAGGGTGAGACCCTCAGAGCAGCATTTCCTCTCTCATGGTGATGTCACATGGGAGATGGTGGCTGCTCCATCAGCCTGAGGCCCCAAGTGATTGCAAGAAGCAAACCTTGCAATGAACATATAATGTGACCAGGAGATAAAACCTTTGTTGTTTTGAAGCTCCTGAATTTATTTTTCAGCATAACTTATCTAACCCTGAAGAAAATAGCTTGAATCTGTTATTAACTCATATATGTTACTTTAAACATTTGCCAAGAATGGTCTTTCAGGTAGAAGGTGGGGATGCAACACCTACCATTCATTCATAACAGTAAACACAACAAGAACTAGCAAAGATTAATGAGTGACTCAGAAACAAATAAATGGTCATGGACATTCTGTGTATTCTAATGAGTACATTTATCTACCAAGTACACTCAACCCTTTTATCCTTTCGCTCCTCACCACAAGCCTGGGCAAGACTCAGGGCATACATGGTCCACTCCATTTGGAGAAAACTGTGTCCCAGAGAAGATGTTACCTCCCCAAGGTCACAGAGCAAGAAAATGAAATCAGAGCTGGATTTCTGACTCCCAGCCTAAGATTCTTCATCCTGCACCAGACCTTCAAATGCATAGGGTTTTAAAATATTATGACCTGTGAAATTAAATTTGAGCCAGTCTAAGGGAAAAAAATCAAATGCTAATTCATTTATAAAGGGCTTCTTAGTCTTTTGATTCTAAAGCATTCACAAATGGTAAGAGTTATATTTTGTTGTTCTTTTATCATAATTCTTGTCATTTTTATAGCAAATAAATTTTCAGATACTGCAAAAATGGTGAGTATCATGAAATTAATAACTGCCATTTGGTTGTGGTGATGGGTGATCTGTGGCTCTGTTGGAGCCTGAACCAGAGAACAGTTGGTGGTAACTTGAGAAAATATCTGGGAATTCCAATCTGGTCTCCAGCCACCTTCATGTACACCACTTATGCCCAAATAATCAGCTTTTTATTGAGGTCAACCACATTTGGATTCAAGGTGGTGGTCCTGAGAGCACCACCTGGGACCCAAAGGACTTCAGAAAGGTATCTTTAATCTAAATGAGGTCCAAATTCATGTAAGAGTCAGAGATGAAAGGAACAATGGTCCTTTGGAACAATGGTCCTTCTTTCAGCAAATGTTTTTATTCCTGTTTTCCCTTTGGCTTCGGGGTGCTCTAGAGTCCTCTTTCACCTTCTCCCCAACAAGCTTGCCAGGTGTCTCCACTTGCTCCTGTTGTCCATATGATTCTGTTGTATATTAGACTTTCTCCTCAATATCTTCAGACTCAGGCTTCCTCTCCTCTGTAGTTTATGGATTCTATTGGTGACACGATCCACTTCTCCTAGTGGCCACCATCACCATGTCACCCTGCCAGGATGGTGCTTCTGAATTGCTTATGTCCAGGACATCATTTGGAAATACTAGAGTTCTTGCTATTGGGCAACAGTAGAGTTCTTATAAAACAAAACTTTTGTTTTAGAGTCTTGACTTAATAAAATGATACTATTCTCCTTTCACTCCTTTACTGTCTCCCTGTTTTCCTCCCTCACTCTCCTTCTCTCCTTTCTTTTCTATCTCTCTCTCTCTCTAATTACAAAATGCAGTTATAATTAAATGGGCATTGGCTTTCATTGTAGGGTTGGGTGTTTGGGGCCAGTTCTCCTACTGTGTTCTACCTTGCCTTTATCACTATTTTAATGATAAGACCTCAAAGAGAGGCTCAGGGTAGAGAATGAGCTCATAAAGAAGGATCGATGTGACTGCTGACCTTATCTTGCACCTGGTGTAGGATGGACCAGACTCCCTAGTTCACATGCCCAAATTCCCCGTTAAAATATGTAGCCCAAGTGCTTCAGTAACAAACCATGTAGACTGGTCCAGAGTGCTGACTCTGCCAACTGCAGAGACACTATTGCCCTGTGTGACCCTTGGCAATAGTAAACAGCTGGCTGCAATTTAGAGATCTGTCATCCTCCTCATCACTCTATTTTCTTTTGAAAATAACTAACGTCTTAATTATCACCTCTAAAATGACTTAAGTATCTCTTATCTTTATTCCCTGTTGAATTTGAATGATTCAATTCTTGCTTCCAAGAGTAATAAACACAGATAGAAACAGAGATAGATAGGGAGCATGCACGTACTGAGCATCACCCACTGCTATGCACTTTAGACGCTTCATCTTCGTTCACCCTTGCAACCATCAGATGATTAAATAACTTCGCTAAAGTCACAGAACTGGGGGTGGTGGAATTGATAGCACCCTGAAGGGAGTGCTTGATACAATTTCAATTTTCTTAAATTTACTGAGGCTCATTTCATGGCCAATTATATGGTCTTTCTTGGAGAAAGTTCCATGTGGTGTTAAATAGAATGTGTATTCTGCAGTTGCTGGATGAAATGTTTTGTATATATCTGTTAAGTTCATTTGTTCCAAGGTATAGCTTAAATCCACTGTTTCTCTGTTGACTTTCTGTCTTAATGACCTGTTTAGTGCTGTCAGTGGAGTATTGAAGTCCCCCACTATTATTGTGTTGCTGTCTATCTCATTTCTTAGGTCTGTTAGTAATTGTTTTATAAATTTGGGAGTTCCAGTGTTAGGTGCATATATGTTTAGGATTGTGATATTTTCCTGTTGGACAAGGCCTTTTACCATTATATAATGTCCCTCTTTGTCTCTTTTCACCCCCTGTTGCTTTAAAGATTGTTTTGTCTGATATAAGAATAGCTACTCCTGCTCATTTTTGATGTCCATTTGCAGGAAAGGACTTTTTCCACCCCCTTTGCTTTAAGTTTATATGAATCCCTATGTGTTAGGGATTCTCTTGTCTATTTTTGTGCTGGTTGGCCTCCTGCCAGGAGGTGGTGCTTTCCAGAAAGCATCAGCTATAGTAGTGTGGAGACGGACAGGCAGTGGGCGGGGCCCTAGACTCCCCAGATTGTGACCTTTGTCTTCCACTACCAGAGTGGATAGGGAAGGACCATCAGGTGTGGGCAGGTCTAGGTGTGTCTGAGCTCAGACACTCCTTGGGTGGGTCTTGCTGCAGCTGCTGTGGGGTTGGGGGTGAGATTACCAGGTCACTGGAGTTTTGTACCTAGGAGGATTATGGCTGCCTCTGCTGAGTCATGCAGGTTGTCAGCAAAGTGGGGGAAACCCAGCAGTCACAGGCCTCACCCAGCTCCCACGCAAACTGAAGGGCTGGTCTCACTCCCACCGTGACCTCCACAACAGCCCAGAGTCTGTTTCCAGGTGGAGTGTGAAACAAGCTTGAAAACTTGCCTGAGGCTTTCTACCTCCCAGCTCCGAGAGAAAAGGGCTTTAGTTCTTCCCCTCCCTGTGAAGTCTTCAGTCCTTATTAGCACCCTCCTCTGAGTTCTGGCCAGGAGGCTTCTGGCCATATTCAAATTGTTACAGAATTCAGCTAAGAATTCCTTCTCCCTGTGGAGTTTTAACCCCTGCTCCTCTGGCCACCCTCCCAATGGGATCCCTGTGGTGCCCAGCAGGAATGGGCTGCTTGGGGACCCAGAGAGCTCCCAGGGCTTTTCTGCTGCTTCCTCTACCCCTGTATTTCACTTGATTCTCTAACTTGACTCAGCTCCAGGTAAAGTTGGAAACTTCTCCCGCAAACAGACTTTCAGCTTCTCCAGTGGGAGTGTGTGTTCGGGAGAGGTGGGTCTCCCTTTCCACTTCCACAGTTGGGGCACTCACAGTATTTGGGATGTCTCCCAGGTCCTGCAGGAGTAGTTTACTTCCTTCAGAGGGTCTGTGGGTCCTCTCGGGCTTGCTGGTTTGTTCTTGCAGTCGATCTGCAGCTAAAATTCACAATGCAAGCCTCCACAGGTTGCTCTGTCCAGAGCTGCAATCTACTCCCGCCTCCCATCCACCATCTCTCTATGGTATCTCCCCACATGTATTCTGTTTTGCATATGCTTGCTCACAGAGTTCCCTCTGTTGTAAATGGCCTTTATCCCTCTCTCCCCTGCTGAGGTTCTAACTTTCCATCAAGGGCTCCCTTATGTACAAAGCCCTTTATGAAGCATCCCCTATGTGGCCCAGTGTTTCCAGATTATTACCACTTTCTGAATCCTATACTACCATCTGGACCACACATTTGATTCCAAGCTGGGGATGCCCTACTCATCTTTATATGAAGAAGTCTAGTCTCAGCTATTAGATTATACATTTGGTGGATCTTAGATCAACTATGCCCAAACGTTTCTAATATTTTAGAAAAATCTGAATCAAAGTATTTTGCTGGTTGGTATGAGCATAAACCCTGATTTTGGCTTCAGAACATAAAGTAGATGAAGAGTTATAGATCTCCTTTCTCAAGTACCTAGTTCAAGGGTATGCAATAAAGACTTTTCAAGTCCAGCGAGGACTTCTTGTAGCTACATGGCCACACTTGAGTCTCATTTCATCTTTCAGCTCGTTATTTAACATGGTGGGTCAGGGTTAGATGAGTGGTTGTTTGAGTATAAACCTTGGAATTCTAGGGGTTCTAGAGACCTGATTTTCAGGAGTGTTCTGGGGAAAGGGGAAGGAAGAAGGAGGGCCAAGCAGGTAGGATCCCTCATCTTCCAGCTCTTCCTACCTTCTTCAGAAATGCTCCTCATGGATCTAATTCACAAGTTTGTGTTTCTGCTCACAATTTTATTTCTACAGAACATTCTCCATGGCTTTAAAAGATTTCAAAGTTACTGGAATGGATGGTTTCTAAAGTCTATTGCAGTTTTTCTATTTTTTTAAATCTGTTGTTGAAGATGAAGGAGAATGAGGGCTAACATGTACTGAGTCCTCACTGTGTACCAAGCACTGTGTAGAGTGCAAGACTCTGATAATGCCCGTTTTATATATCAGGACAAGGGCTTGCAGTAAAGGCACATGATCAGTAAGTGATTAATAA
Source organism: Ateles fusciceps (assembly GCA_036589455.1). Taxonomy (NCBI): domain Eukaryota; kingdom Metazoa; phylum Chordata; class Mammalia; order Primates; family Atelidae; genus Ateles; species Ateles fusciceps. Next base: position 4,701,208 of record JAZHEH010000672.1, read on the forward strand.
GGTTGAGATGTGAGCTGAAGTTGGTAAGCCTAAACTACTATACTGCCTGCCACTTTTAGTTGCCTCGGGAGAAAGGTTAGGAGCTGGAACATAGCCTCCTTTCCCTGCTTTGTGAGAAGATGATGCAAATGATAAAACAAGGCATTTGCACTTGCAGAAGTGTTTGATGACGGGGGGGTCAGCCATGTGGTCAACTTTAATCTCATCTATAGAAATGAATAGCTTGAATAGCTGTGGTAGCCATGACTGGTGAATGTTCTTATCTTTAACTGGATTGCTTGAAGTCTAGAAGAAAATTGGGCTGGCAGGGATTTAGCTAGACCTGATCTTCCAAGGGGTTCACATTTCTGACAATATTGTTGACCTCTTCAGCAAACCACAACATGGCTCAGAACTCATGGTGTTGAATTGAGCCCGAAAGCACCTTCTCTAAGCTAGCCTACAGAACCAGATACACAAGGCAGTGTCTCAAGCTAGTGAATACCTTGTATATAACTACAAAAATCTAAGACTTTACTGACACAAAGGCACAACAGAGTCTCTTAAATTAAAAAAAAAAAATGAGGGAACTGCCAATTTTCATTCAGAGAGAGCAGGGTATTTGTCTGAGAGTGGTTCCAAGACAAGCAAGATTAAGCCACAGCCAGACCATTTGCCTGTGAATCTTAATCAGGAACTGAATCATACAATAAAATCTGTAAATTCTGTGTATCTGGTGTCGCCAAGATGTCTGACAGGGGCTGGTCCCACCACCCAATCAACCCATCAGAAGATTTTCCCCTCTGCTGACAGGGGTTCTCTGTGTATATAGCTTGATTGGGAACCAGGCTAGGATTCAGCATAAGCTGCTCTGTGAATCTGATTTTTCCAGGAGCCACAGAGTAATTTCACTAAGAGATTGTGAGCCTAGTTTTGAAACTCTTCATATTGCCATAGAAATTATCACTGCACTTAATTCCAATGAATCCTGTGTGTGTCAGGCAGTGGGGGGAAGGAGGGTTTGTTGTTTGGTTTGTTTTTAAACTGGGACAGAGGAATTGAGTTAAGGGGGAAAATTAGGCCTTTACTAAAGGAAAAACACACACACATACAATAGAGCATTTCAGAGGATGCATATAGTAAGTTATAACACTTAATAAAAGAGATAGCATTTCTCTCCTATTTTTTTTTAATTTCCCACCTCCTCCTGCTCATCCTTCAAGAGTCATCTTTCTTCCCCAACATGCTCACAAAAGGCGTCCTTTATTACCTTTTGTTATTTTACCTCCTGATGTGGGAGTAGTGTGATAATGGGGTCTCCCAAGCTAAGCCACTGAGGATAGATAAGCACTCTTTGTTGGCAGGCATTCCACCTTTCTTCTGAAGCTTTCAAAGGCTTAAAATAAGACTCCACCAAATAGGTATGGCAGAGGTTATTAAAATTCTATTTTTCTGGGTAAAAAACTGAAGGAAGTGGCACCTAGTGAAAGAGCCATGGCTTCTATTTTATTCATTTTCAAAACCAAGCTTGAGGAGTTGTCATGTATATTTAAAAAATAAAAAGGGGAGAAAAGAGTTCTCAAATAGTTTCCAAAGAACACACAGTGATGAACAAAGAGAGAGAGAGGCAAGAGAAAGAAAGAAGAAAGAAAGAAAGAAAGAAAGAAAGAAAGAAAGAAAGAAAGAAAAGAGAAAGAGAGAGAGAGGGAGGGAGGAAAGGAAGAAGGAAGGAAGGAAGCTGCAAAAATAAAGCTGAAATAAAACCATTTGCTGTGGTATAAACTCAGCAACTCAGGTTTTCTCCCACAATATCTGGAGTTTGCAAAAGAATATTAAAAAAATAGATGCGGCCCCATCTTCTGGCAGTCTGGAGCAATAGCGGTAGTAATTTGATTTTTCAGATATGGTTTGGTTTGTTTGGTTTTATATTTTATAGTGCACTTCAAGGCTTGTTCTTCCTCAAGGTGACTGTCATCTGAAAACTATTTCCTTATCAGTATTTCTGTTCCCAAAAGCAGAAATCATCTGGGTGGCTGTCAAAAAAGCTTAGGGATCTAACGCCAACCACATGACAGGTCTGCCTATGGACAGGTTGGGCATTGGTGTGGGAGTCTGTGTATGAGCAGTTGCTTTCTGTACAGAGAAGTAGACAATGCCCTTTGGATTTGCTGACTGAAACAGACACCATGGGCCTGAATGTTCTATGAAGGTTATTTTGTCAGCTGGTGCTGGTGACAACCTCCACCCTATGACTCCAGAGTAAATGGACAGTTCCCCCGAATTCGGCAAGAATAATGGATGATGTGCACAAGCCAAATCCTATCTGCTTCTCAGCAATGATTAATTGCTCCCCAAGAAAAAATCTCAATGAGTCAAGACTCACTCAAAGCTCAATTTTGACCAAGAATTCTGTGGTTGGTTGTGTGGGTTGGTAAGGATTAGAGGGGGAGACTGGGGCGAGAAGATGGTATGGTAATGCCTTCTGTTTCCTCAGATAAAGCTAAAAGAGACCAAAGAAACTGCTGGCTGAGTCTAAGGGATGGATAAGCTTATCTGCTTAGTTATCTTCCTCTGAGGGGTCTGTGTTCACTGAGGTTGTGTGATGAACCCAGAACTTCCAAGGCCTTCCCAGCTGGGATAAATTTGGACTTGGGGCTGTACAAGGAGACATGTTCCCTCTCCCACAATTGCAGATAAGGCTTCCCAACATCCCATGGAAATGGTGACATGTGTAGAGGTCAGATCATAGTGATACCATAAAACTTGAAACAGGATGGTAGAACAGGATATTAACTACCTTCATAGACTATAAAACCAAGGGCACGGGCTTGTTTGTTCTCAAGCCTGGTAAACATCTCCAATTTCATGTCAAAGTACAAACTAAAAACAAAAGCACCTATCTATGACATCTGCTGAAACAATGACTACCATTCCTCTAAACTGTGCTGGGCCAGCTCTCTCCTGTCTCCTCCATCTTGATCAGCTTTGGAATGGGGAACACAGTAGCACATTAGCCTCAACATAACCATAATATTGGTGACAACAATAATACAGCAGTAACTAATCTAAACTGTGCTCTACTCTATGCCAGGTATAATAGGGAGCACTTGGCATGAATTGTCTCCTTGAATTTTTAAAGCAAAACTGTGAGACAGGTATTTTTATTATTCGCTTTTTATGGATGAGAAAAGGGAAGATTCATGTGGGCAAGGACACATGAAAGACATTCTAGCGTTTTTTCTTTTATTCATTAATTCACAATTCATCACAATTTTTCTGGAACTCTAATTATGTCAGGCCATATTTGAGACAGTAGGATACAGCAGTGAACAGAACAGATAGGTTTTTGCCTTCATAGAGTCCACATTAGCAACTAATAAACAAATACGTCATGCCATGGAGAATTTCCCCCCCCAAATTCTTATGTGGAAGGTACAACCCTCAAAATGACTGTATTTGGATAAGACCTTTACGAGGCAATTAATGTAAATGAGATTACAAGGGTGGAGACCCTCATCTGATAGATTTAAGGTCTTTATGAAAAGAGGAACTCAGAACATGAACTCAGAGGAGATGTCACGTGAGGACTGCCGAGAGAAGGTGGCCGTGTACAAGTCAGAAAGAGAGCCCTCACCAGGAACCAAACTCTACTGGACCTTGATCTGGAATTTCCAACCTCCAGAACTGTGAGAGATAAATGTCTGTTGTTTAAGCCACTGTTTGTGGTATTTTCTTCTGGCAGTCCAAGATGACTAATGCATGTCATATGTCAAGTGATGGTAAGTGCTGTGCAGGTTGCTATTTTGTATTTCGGTGCTAGGGATTACTATTTTATATAGGGGTTAGGTATCTCTTCTCTGATAAGGAGCTTTAAGGGAAGAAATATAAAGAACATGGTGAAGCAAATCATGTGGGTACCTGGAGAAGGACTGATCCAGGAAGAGAGTATGGACATGGAGGGTGTTTGGCATTTCTGAGTACCAGCAAGAGGGACAGATTGACTAGAACGGAATAAATGAAGGAGAAATATGAGGAGATGGGAGTGGGCAGGGATTCAAACCCAGGCATCCTGCTGCAGAGCCTTGTTCTGAAATAATTTGCACAGTACAGATGCCTGGTTTTATTTGATGATTTCCATTTGCTTGGTAAGTTTTGTCCATCCCTTCATTTATAGTTCTTTTGATTCACTCATTTAAAGAGAGTCTCTGGTATATGGTATTGAGTTGGATTTTGCTTTATAAATCAATTTGAAATGCTGCATGCTTAAAACATAGATATGCTAAGTCCCTTTCATATTTCACCAATATATAGTTTATATAGTTCTATGTTGTCTTATCACAATGGCAGATTTGTGTAACCACCACTGTGATCAAAACACAGACTTATTCCATTACCACAAGAGATCTCCCCCTGGGCTACCTCTTTATTGCCACCTCTACTCCCAGCCCTCCCCAAAACACTGGCCATCAATAATTTGTCCTCCATCTATAGTTTGTCATTTTGAAGGTGTTGCCTTCAGTTATTGGTGTAATAAAGCTCAAGTCTGCCATATTGTCTTTTGTTCTCTGCTCGTTTCTTCTGTTTTCCAATTATTATTATTTTTTTTTCTTTTCTTGCCTTCCTGTAAGTTAATTGAACGTTTTTCAAAATTCTGTTTTGATTTATCTCTAGTGCTGGCATGTTTTGGTGCACTTTTCCAACTTAGGGCCTTTTGTCAGTCTCTAGACATTCTACTTCTTCTCTTCATCTTTCCAAGTCTTATGTCCATTTTACATATAATGTTTAGTTTTTAGCTTCACGTAATGGTAGAAATATAGGAAAAGGTGCCCTCTTCATCTTTGCAGAAGTGGAAGTCTCCCTTCATTTTTAAAGTTGCGTTCTTTCTTATTTGTCAGACATGTAATGTCTACATATTATTTTTTATTAGTACTTTTGGCAAAGCTTTCCCAGACATCTTTTGGATGATTGAAGCTTATTCCCTAACAGAGAATGCAACTCTGCTATTGCCTTGCTTTTCATGTTGTTTTAAAGAAGTCTGATGACAAACTAATTATCTTGCCTTTCTAAATTATTCTCTCTTTGTGCCTGAAGGGCCTGAGGATTTTTTTCTTTTTCTTTAATGTCTATTGATTTTACTAGTCCATGTCCCAGAATCAATTACTCCAATTTTTCCTAGTACCCTTTGGGCCCTGTCTATGTGTAAATTCAGTTTTTCTTTTAGTTCTGGAAATTTTCTGGAATTTCACTTTTTAAAATATTCTATTCTATTGTTTTAGTTTTCTTCTTTGGGGATGCCAATCATAGGTATGTTGGACAACCTTTTCCAATTTTATTTCATTTCAACCTTTTTTTTCCCTCTGCCCTTTTTTACTTTGTTCTTCATGTCGTAATTATTTTGACTGGTGATCTATTTTTGTCAGCACTCTTTCCACTTACATTTGATTCTATCCTCCTCTTTAGTCTTCATTACTGACATACTTTTATGTTTTGCCCTATTTCTTTTCCAAGGCCTTTCCCAATTCATTTTCACTGATTTTATTATTTTCTGGGTTTTAAAAAATTGTTTACATTCTTTTAATTTTTTTAAATAGACACAGTAATTGTACATATTCATGGGGCACATAGTGATCAGATCAGGGTCACCGCATGGCATGCACCTGCAGTCACAGCTACTTAGGAAGATGAGCAGCAGAATCACTTGAGCCCAGGACTTTGAGTTCAGCCTAAGTAACATAGCAAGACCCTGTCTTTATTAAAAATTATTTTTAAAACATACTGTTTGGGGTTCTTTCTGGGTAGTTGTTGTGTGTGCTTTTTGGGGGTATATTCTGTTCCTAGTTTTGATATTTCTGATTCAATGTGTTTTTTCATATCTGTAAATTGATTCACTTTGGAGTGTTCCTTTATACTTGTTTAAGAGTTTTCTTCTGATTTTTGGTTAAATTTTCTGGGGAGAATTCTGTTAACATAAATGTTTTGATTCTCATTTTCTATTTTTTTATGACAATCTCATAAAAATGTGGCATGATTTTCTTGATTCTCATTCCTTTCATAAACAGTGTTCCTAATTTAAGAGCTTCCCTTTCTTCTGGTTCTTCCCTCTTCTAGGCAGTTTCTTTTATGGATGGTTTGGGCCCTAGGTTGGGGTGGGATGAAGTGAAGGAGGGTATATTTCTCTTAGAGAGTCATTTATCTCCCCCTGCTTATGTTCTTCATTGGTTTTTCTGCCAGGAGCACCAGCTTTTCCCCTCTCTGCATCTCTTCCCTCTCTTCGGCTCTTCCCTCTCTGCAGAACCTCTCTTCCCTTCCTGCCCTGTGTCCATTACTGTCAATTTCCAGGTCACAGGCTACATTCTGTACTTTGGAATTTAATGTTGGACTTTTGTTTCTGGATTTATTTTGTTTGCACATTTTACAGAGTCTCTCAAGCCTCCCCTTTGCTAATCTCTCACCTACAGGCAGGGGCTCTGTTGGAATTCGCCTTTTCTCTACTTAAGGTAAGTTAGAGGCTGTAATGTTTCTGTCTCCTAGTAACACAAAAGACATGGTCATGTGTGGTTTTGTCTGCTCTCTCTCCTTGTTATTCTGTGTTTTCCTATTGGGAGGGTGTGGTAAGTTTTGAAATCAAGGAGCCTCCATTGTTCTCTGAACCCAGAAGTGTTCTCTGCCTGGCTTTGTTTTAGATAGTCAGCAAAGCCAACTATTTCTATCAACTCTAACCCTTAATCAGTGATAGGTTTTATGAGACAATGTCCCCCCAAAGCTCTGGTTATCTGTTTCTTTTTATTGTTTTTATTTTCCATGCAAAGACATCAGGCTACCAATAATTTTGTCTACTTAGAACATCCTATTGACTAAGCAATAATTTCATTATTGATCTACTTGTAGCCAATGATACCTTATTTGACAGCTGTATTAGCACAGAGTTGATAAAATAACCACCAAGAAAAGAGACATTTCATGCAGCTAGAGCTAAGCTCTTGAGAGTAGATGTGCAATATTCATTAAAATTGTTTAACATTAAAAATAGCTTATGTATCCTAGTTACTGCTGTGGTGAATGTCTGGAGGATCATCAGTCTCTAGGCTGGGAACTATTGCCCTGCCCATTCCACCTGATTTAATCAGCAAACATTTACAGAAGATGGGAGTTAAAGAGAAGAATATAAAGCCAGCCCATGAAGGAAGTCTATGGACTGGAGGAGACAGATAAGCATTTAATTACAAGATTAGAAGCCCCTTAATAAGTTGTTCATGGTAGAGTGGGGCCAAAAGAGGAAAAGGATCAAGTCTGCTTGGGTGAATCAGAAAAGCCTACAGAAAGGATATGTCTAAACCAGGTCTTAAAAGGATGAGTAAGGAAATTTGTCAGATCAACTTATTCCAGGATTCAGCACCTCTCAAAGCTGCCTTCCCAGAACAATGAGCAGCACAAGTTAGAACTCACCTCCATACCTTCACTCCTAAACACACACACATACACACCACCCAAACTCAAGAAAAAGTGGATATATTCTGTTTTTAAATATATGTATTATATTTTTGAGTATGAGGGTGTACTGAAATCATCCAGGGAGTTTTTGTTTTCAAAATACCCAAGTACAAGGCCTCTCTACTTATAATCAGTGTGAATTAGGACCGGGGCATTCACTAAAATAAAGGTTTACACAGTTTTGTTCCTTAATGTGGAAAGAATTAGACTAAAGGATCTCCTGGTCTCCTATTCTAGGTTTCCTCTGGGAACAGAAGACTTTTCTCTGCTACAATGATGAGAAGACTCTCCTACAGAATCCAGAGCTATGCCAGTCACAACCCCTCTGAGTGTTTCCAGGATAAGAGATGGAAAGATTTCAGTTTCCAAAGAGTAGGTTCCAGTCCTCCATGATGGGGGGTGGGGCTGTTTCTCCAGCCCTGCCAGGTGATTCCAGTCAGCAGTACTACCTGAGTGCTTGCTTCTGAAGTAAACTAGCAAGTCATCTCTCCTAGCACTTTTTCCTTCCAAGAAACATAACCCCACTGAGCTGGTTGTTAATTGACTCTACTTTGTTTGATGTAAGGGAACAGGGAGTCCTTTGAGAACCTCTCGGGTGGAAGGGCAGTCCCACATCTGCTGATTATCTACCCCCATGCCCCATGGCACCCAACTGTGTCCTGGTGAGAAGCTGTAGAACTCCATGAGCCAGTCTTCAAATTTGACAGGGACGGCACCCATGGAATGAGGGGCTGTGTGCAGACACATTTCCCAGTAAGATCTGTGGCTCGTGTGGTGTTCATATTTTCAACTCAGGAGCCTGGTTTTCAGCTTCTCAGGTCTAAGCTTCCTGTATGCTGGGGTGGGTGGAAGATGAGCGGGGAGGGGTTGGAGGAGTCAGAGAGAAGTTCAAATTCAGTGTTGGGGGAGAAATGCCTTCCTCCTGGAAGCCGGACTATGTTTGGGGCATGTGTCTGCAGCTACAATCTTCCTTTCCAAACAGCCTAATAGTTCTTTGAAGAAACATAAGAAAATACCTGCTTCTCTTTCCTATTCAATCTCAAATCTGGCAGAATTGTAGAGTTTGTGGGTAAGAGACTCAAAAAATACACAGGAATTAACAACTCTTCATTTACTGAGCAGTTACAAAGAGCTGGCTATGTGTGTGATGCTGGGGAAATACCAATGATAAGACACAGTCCTTGCCTTCTTTAAGCTCCCTGCCTGGGGGAGAAAGCTAGACAAGGACACACATAAGTTATAAATCATTCAGAATTATTGTAACGCTGTAAGCAGAAATATGGATAGCCAAAAAAATCAAGCAGCTTGGCGATCTCCAAGTGCCCCTGCCTGCCTCCCAAACCTCACCTAAAACCACTCTCTGTCTTGTTTACTTTTCACCTTTTTCACATTTGTCTTCTCTTTGTTGCTGAAACTGTCTTTTCCAGCTCAGAGCCTCTGCACTTGCTGTAACCTCTTCCTAGGACACTCTTTCACCAGCTTTGGGGAAGTCTGCCTCATTTTTGCCCTTCAGTTTTTGATTTAAATGCCTCCTTCTCAAAGGGACCATCTTTAATTCTACACTATCTAAACTCAATGTTCTCAGGCTCAGAAGTTATAGTTTTACTTGATTACTCCATTCTTATCTAAATATTTTTAACACTGACGATGGAAAACAGCCCCAGATACTTGCTAAAGGCAGCAAGACAGATTTTATTCAGGCTCCTTCAGTAGGAGAGAGGGACCAGTTTAAACCCAGCTCAATTCCCACCAATACAGGGAAATAAGGTTGTAAAGGGAGGGCAAAGAGGGAATAAAAGTCATCTCTCAGGAAGTGGGAGAACAGAAACGAAAAGAAACTAGGGGGGCTACAGAGAAATTGCAGAAGAAAAATTACAGAAGGAGGTAGATAAAGAATGGTTTGGTGATGTGGGCTGGAATACTAAAATGGTTTGGTGATATGGGCTGGAACAATGTATTTTCTGAGATCTGGCAGCATTGCTTTCCCTCTCCCTCCCCTCCCCTCCCCTCTCCCTCCCCTCCCCTCCCCCCTTCTCCTCTCCTCTCCTCTCCCCTCCCTTCTCCTCTCCTCTCTTTTTCTCTTGAGACAGTCTCACTCTGTCTTCCAGGCTGGAATGCAGTGGTTTGATATCACTGCAACCTCTACCTCACAGATTCAAGAAATTCTCCTGCCTCAGACTCCTCAATAGCTGGGACTACAGGCGTGTGCCACCATGCCCAGCTAATTTTTGTATTTTTTAAAGTAGAGATGCAGTTTCACTATGTTGGTCAGGCTGCTCTCGAACTCCTGACCTCAAGTAATCCGCCCACCTCAGCCTCCCAAATTGCTGGGATTACAGTTGTGAGCCACCATGCCGAGCCAGCATTGTCTTTTCTTGAGCAAGGACTCAGCCTGGGTCTGAGGTCACCTTAGGGACATAACCTAGTGGAAGCCTGAGGTCAGCTTTAGGGACACAACCTAGTGCAGGTGGGAGGCTGGTTGAAGTCTAGTCAAGTCTCTTGGCATAGCGTTCAGGCAAGTCCTTTGTGTATGGTTCACAACACATGCATTTATACTTAGCTTTTTTTTTTTTTTTTTTTTTAGTCAGTATCTGGAGTTCGTTGCAATCTGTAGTAACTTTCAAACAGAACAAGACCTAACCACATTTTTAAATTCCTGTTTTTCTTTGGTTTGCATTCAGGTACCATGTGAGATAATCTGAGATTTACCATAGTTATTAGATATTCTAATAATTAAAATGTTATTGTGAGTAGTATATTTTACTGGTTTTTGTTTTCTCTTTCTCCTTTTACCTCACATCTTCCTCTTGGATTTGTTTTTGCTTGTTTTGCCAAGCACAATTTCTAGTTATTTTTTCTGTTATAATCCAAAGATGATAAACTATCCAAGTCAGTGATAAGCATCTATTTTGTACTTCCATTTGAAGTGAACAATAGTTTTGCTGGGTATAGAAATATGATCATAATGTTATATTTTCCTCTTGCATCCAGTGTTGTGAATGAGGAGATTTATGCCAATATAATTTATATTCTCTTATAAGCAAGATTTCTTTCTCCTTGTCTGAAAAGTTTTTGAATTTACCTTATTTTTTAGTGGTCTAAAAATTTTTAAATATGTTTAAATCTGGAATATTTCACATTCCTTCTGTCCAGAACCTAACAGTCTTTTAAAATCTGAAACTCATGTCTTCTTCAAGCTGAATATGTTTCTCCTATTATTTTTTTTACTATTTCTTTCTATGCTCTGTGTTCTTTTCCTCTAGAACCCCTCTTAAGAATTCTGATTTGTACATTCAGTGCAACTACTGATTTTTCCTTTTATTTCAACAAAGCACCCTATGTCCAAGATCTCTAGTCAATTATTTTTATTTGGATGCAATGTACTCTCTCATGTCTCTATAATTGCTGTATTAATTTGATTTCCTTAGTTCTCAGAACCTGGGTTTTTTTTGAGTTTGCTGTCTTCCTTTATTAGACTGACTTTCTTAAATGTCTGATGTGTCTGATGTTTTGTGTTGATCTTTGTATTTCTGAGTCTCTGTTTGTCTTTTTGAGAGCTGATCAATACTGCCTGTTTCCTGTGATGATAAAACGAAGGTGAGATGTTTTGCTTACTGGGAGGGTCAGTTGCTAGGCTTCTGGTCACCAAGGCTCCTTGTTTTTGTTGACTATCATTGGCCACTCAGGGGGTTATTCTGCCTTTTAGGGCCAATGCCTTCACTTAGTGCTCCTGCCTAGGGAGGACCCTTCTGCTACTGCCCTTACAAGTGGGTGCTAATGGCAGGAAGAAGAGAGAAGCAAGCCATCTGGTTTATTCTACTGTGGTATTGTAGAAGTCACCTTGACTATCAAGAGCTCCCTAGGGATCCCTCCTACTCCAGTATCCAATCCTTAGAAGTTGCACAGAGTATTTGAAGCCACTCCCAACTGCGAGCAGGCACCCCCCTGAGTGTGTTTAGGGCTGAGGCTTCATCAATTATAAATATCCCATCTGCTTCAAGCCTCTCAGGAATTCTTTATACTTTCTGGCCTATTTAGAGTAGTTCTTATTTTCAACATTGTTATAGATAAGTTTATTTTATATATTTGGGGCAGGAAAAGGAAATTTTAACATGTACTCAGTTTATCATCTTAATACCATCCCCTGTATTTAATTTCAGATTTGTTTTTGATACATAGCTGTACAAGAGCTATAAGCATATATCCAATTTATTTGTATGCATTTAAGTAATATTATAATTAAAATAATTGAACACTAAGAAATCACCATATTTTTTTTAAAATTTCCTTAGAAGACCTTATATATATTATTCCTGTTTTAGAAATATTGTTCTGGGTTCTTAAATGAGAATGGATTTTATCGAGACTTGATTCAAGAATTACAGAGGAAGAGATAAAAAGCAATATCCCCTGCCTCAGCCGTGAAGCCTTCACTATAGAAACAACTTATGTGCCGATGGTCCCCTGGAATGGCCTCTCTGTTCAGGCCATCACAGTCCATTTGGCTGCCAACCTGCTGCCCAAGTCCAACAGATGGAAGGAAGGAAGAGAAAGTTGAGATGCAGGTGACATGGCTTATGCAATATTTTTATTGTGCCAGTATTCAAATGTATTACATTGATTTGTTCTGACCGACAGATAACCTGGATGTTTTGATATCAGTGGGTTGGGTATTACCTTCATTTTACAAATAAGAAAAACAGACACTTACACAAATCAGGTGACCTTCCCAAGATCCCACTGTCACTCTTGACTATGAAGTCAAAATCCTTTATAGGGTATGTCAGTCAGCACCTTAGCAGGACACAGACAGCATACTGAAATTAGGACACCTTAAAAAGGGGCTACTTACAATGATACAGAGAGTGTACAGGAACCACAAGCAAAATTCCTGTCCTTAAGGCTAGTGGAGAGTGGAGCAGTTGCCTCCACTAGGCTGATGGAACAAGGGCAGAAATGGTTACTTCGCGGGCTCCTAAGCTTTTGTCGCTCTGATGAACTCCAATGACCCTATCTCAAGTCAATATCTTTAAATGAATTTAATAAAATACTTAGAAAAAGAACACAATGATATTAAAATCCAGTGAATAAAATATGCTAATAAGTGTGTAATACATTAACATAAGAGTTTCTTTGTTAACACACTATCTAACAAGGCTTGATGGTGGATCTAATAATGACTGCAACTTCAAAGTAGTGGTGAGCATAAAAGACACTCTGATATGCCTGCCCACTCTGTGATGTAATATGAAAATACTCATGACAGTAGTCACAGGCATTGCTAATACCATTAGGATGTGTTGCCTCGCTTGGATTGAAGGAAATGGTCAATTCTGGTTGGAGATTAGTGATTATAAAGATGTATTTTTAGTTTCTCCATTGAAGTTCACTAACCTCCTAAACTTAGACTCCAGATTAACAACTTCTTAGCTATTGGAAACCAGAAGAAAAGAGTCATGTAAAGAGGTTACTTGAGAGAAATAGAAACCCAAGTTAGAGGGACAGAGCCAGCACAAAGACCACACCACAGGGAGGAACAGATACCCCAGCAACATTCTTCTCTTTCTACCCCATCTCATGCCCGCTTTCCCCATTGGTGTAGTTCATGCAGATTGGCTTCTCAGGCCAGAGAACAGGGTGAGGAAGGCTGGAGAGTGAATCTGGAGGCAAGCTAAAGGCACCCACCTCTCAACAATCTGCCAATCTGCCTATATCTACCCCTCATCAACCTGCTCCCCCACCTCTGCTCTATGTAGTCAAGACTGACTTATTTGAGTAAGAGTAAGTCAGAAATAAACTAGAAAGTATTCAGCCCCCTCCAGCATTAAGGGATATTTCTACCCCATGGAAAATTTTGCCTCACCCCTATTCATATCTGATTCTACATTCTCCAGTAATAATTTAAATCTACTTGATGACAAGTATTTCAATCAAAATAAAGGTATCATTTATATTAGTATTTGTTTAATGTTTTGTATCAATGGCCATTGTATTTGGTTGTAGGTAACAGAAACCTGCAACCAAAATCCAGTGGTTTAAATATATCAGAAGTTTTGTTTTTATTATGCATCAAGAAGTCCAGAGGTAGGCAGGGCAGAGATAACTAATATAGTGGCTTACAGCTGTCATCAGGGATCCTGTGTCTTTCCTTTTCTGTACCACAACCTTTGCATGCTTCCATCCTTGCAGTGACCTTATGGTTATAAGGTGGCTGCTGGAACCCCAGCCAGTATACATTAAGGCAAGAAGAAAGGATAGGACAAGAAGAAAAGTTTATTTCAGCTGGAGTAGCCCAGAGTTTTGAAGCTTTTACAAGAGATACATGAGAACAGGTCAGCTGCAAGATGTTTGTTAAGGAGGATGTTGACACTGTAGAAGGAGGGGAATGAAAGCAGGAGCAGGCAGAGAAATACCTGGAGCCTCCTGACAGGGCCAGCAACAGCCTTGGCTGATGCCTCCAGAAGCTTCTGAGAGAGAGCACCTCTTCAGAGTCATCACTGTGGGGCTAAGATGCCTGGGCTTTATACCCCCTCATTGACCACTGGGTATGGGCTACCCCAGAAAAAACATGACCTTGGGCAAGGCGGATCTCCACAGCTGAGATTATCCATCAAGGAGATGACAGCTTCTTTAACATACGAACTACAGGAGACATAATTCAGCTCCTAACAGAAGGATGTGATGAAGATGAGGGGGGTCCTCCCATTTCATCAGAGACCCTCATCCCTGTGGGTTTAGTTCCAGGTGTTTTGATGTTCCTTCATTGGCTTCAAGAAAGTTGTACCCCACCCATACTACCCTCGCCATCGCCAACCTGACCATGGTGACCCAAGCAGGAAGTGCTGGAAACTTGGAGCCTGGAGCCCAGACAGGAAACAGCTTTCCTCAGAACTACATTGCATCACAGTGTCCTTCTTCATACTAATGCTGTGGAATGTATTAAGGAATCATTGTATGCTATAGCTCTCTTTGAGGAAATTGTAATTAAATTGTTCTTGATATTCATGTATCTTGTGTATGTCAGGGTTAAGAACTGGGCCTCGAATTAAACAAATATAGTTTCAAATCTCAACTCTTACACTTCGAAGTGGACAGCTATCAAATTCTTCTCAGTTTTCTCATTTTCACTATAGTTACAATTATATATAAAATATATACATATATGAATATATGATATATTTCATAAAAATATTTTTATAAGTTTTCTAATATAGTAGGTTACATATAAATATAGTTTCTACATTATTGGGTTATTGCAGATATTAAATAAGGTTATGCATTTAAAAGCTACATAAATGACAGTTGCTATTTGGTAAATGTGTTGAATATGTCCACGTGCTCTACAACAGGGATACGGAAATAAAGGTGCATTTCCTATCCTAAGGAAATCCGTACTATACAAGTAGCCAGAACATGGTGAGGAGGGCAATAAGAGAGCTAAAAACAAGCCTCCAGGAGGACACAAATGGGGCACATTCAAATTGACTGGGATGGCTCCCTGAAACAGAGGAACATTTTGCTGAAAAAGCAGGAGACACAGAAGATATTGAAGAACTTTATAAGCACAAGGGACAGCACATGTGACTCCACAGAGGCAGAGGGATCTGGTCTTTGCAGGGAATCAAAATAGGCCATTATGCCAGAGAGATAAAGTGTGGTGAAAGAGGAAACTTAGGATAGGGGGCACAGGGAGCAGGTTCTAAATTTCTGCAGTGGGCGGGGTTTGCTTTCAAAGGGAGTGATTCATGTGGGAAACTAGGTCAGAGCTGCTTTTGGTGAAGGTGAGGATTAACCGCAATCTACGTGTTACTGTCCTTATGGAGAAAAATAATAAAAGGACTAATAATAACAGTCCTCCTGTAGGTATGATGCATGTTTCCAACTTGGTTGCTGGTTTACTTACCTGCAGAAGACACAAGCACCAACATGATTTCTGCCTCCACCTTTTTTTGTGATTCATCATCGGAATTCTGAATAATAAGTTCTTGTCACTCTGAAACCTTACCTAAAGTTAGGTATGAAGGGACACACAGTGAAAATGGCTGGTGCCACCAACACTCTTTGATAGCTATATCATCTCCCCTTTTTTGTTTAATTTTATCTCTTCTTCTTTATTCTTTTTCACCCTTCTTTCCAGTCAAACTTTGATCCTCCTAAAAAGCCTTTGATTAGTCCTTTCAATGTGATTTCACATTAATGAAAGTTCCTCACTGCAAATGATAAACTGAGAATCAGAATCCACATTTATTAAGCAATTTCTGTGTGTACTGTTTTCACAGCTGCTCCATCATTTCTCTTTTTATAGATGAGGAAACTGAACATAAGAAATTCAAGTGCTTTATTCATCAGTATTCATGTTCTCCTTTTCCTTCCTTGATTTCCCAGCCCACTTGCATTGGGGTCATATGGTGAGTGCTCATCAATGGAATATAAGTAGCAGTGACTGTCACCTCCAGCCCAAGGTGGTTAAAAGTGGGTGGGCCTTCTCTACACTCTTGCTTTTCCTTAATCACTTGGCTGAATTGGGGGGATCCAGTGGAAGACTCCGGGGCTCTTGGAGAAGGCAAAGTCTATGCTGGAAGAACACTGATTTCAAATGACTGGGTAAAGTACCCCTAACCTAATTTCACCTCCTCAACATAGCACTGGCCTACATTGGATTAGGACATGACCCAGCAATAAAATTTTATTGTTTTATTTTATTGCTAAGATATATAGGGATTGTTTGTTACAGCAATTAACCTACATTGATTAATAATACATAGCTAGGGCAAGATTTGTGTCAATCAACTAATATTTATAGAATGCCTTCTATAAAATGGTGTCATCAGTGCAATTCAGATCATTATATGATAAATTTCAAGTGAGTTGCATACACAGACAAGGCATAAGTGATCAAAGTTTGGAGGGAGGGCGAGTTTTGAAGGCTAGGCAGAACATACATGGTGCCCTCAACCACACACAAGGTGCCCTCAACCACACACAAGGCAAAGCCTTCTGTAATGGCCAAGATTCTGCCTCTGGAGCCAGAAATATGAGGTTTAATTTTAGATTTGCTCTTTACTGGCTGAATGACCTTGTGGACCCCAAGCTTCAGTTTCCCCATCTGTAAAACAGAGCAAAAAATACCTATCTTCCAATGTTATTGGTTACTATAAAGAGTAAATTCAGGGGTCGGGGGACAAAGGGAGGGAGAGCCTTAGGACAAATAGCTAATTTATGTGGGACTTAAAACCTAGAGTACGGGTTGATAGGTGCAGTCAACCACCATGGCACACATACACCTATGTAACAAACTTGCACATTCTGCATTTGTATCCTGGAACTTAAAGTAAGATTTTAAAAAAAAAAAGATTAAATGAAATTGTGTGTATTAAGTAAATATAATGGGACACCCTTGATAAATAATAATTATTATCACTATTATCAGTGTTATAACTATAAGGAGAAATTCATTTTCTCACTGGTTTAGATGCAAATAAATCAAGTACCCATCTTGACCATAGTATTTTCATCTATGCTGTTGGATAGTAGCATGACTACAGCTACCTCATTTTATGATTTTATTTTATCTAAGAATAATCAAAATCTGAATCTAAAATTTATCACATAAAAGATTTCACATACTTTGGACCTCCACTAATTCTGTCTTCTTACCTTGGATTTATAGTTTATTTCATTAACAGTCATTTGACGAGTGGGCCTGGCCAAGAGTGCAGCTGTTTCTTCTGGGTGTTCACATTGTTATGCAGAGTGAGTGATTTTACTCTGTCACTTCAAATTCATAAGATACTAGTGCTGACAGGGGCTTTGGAGGACAACATATCCAACCTACCATTTTACATGAGGAGGAAACTGAGGCCCAGATGTAGTGCATCACAGATGTTCACGTGCGTGGTTTTATTTTTTCTCTCTCCCAGGCTTGAAGGGCTCTAGCAGCTTAACTAAATGGCCCAAGTCTTACCCATAAGGCTTGACAGAACCTCTGTTAATCAAATCACATGAGAATTGAGGTGCTATAGCCAATCAAATTTTCTGATCCAGTAAATTAACAGAGAATATATTCTTTATATGTATTTTCCCCCTAATATCCAATAGTTCCCTTTTCCTGCCTTGTTAGGACAGTCTCGTGAACAAACTCAAGTGTCTCTTTAGTTAGCAGTGAAAGGAACCTAGGGATCACTTAGCCTATAAAGATTTTATAATTGTTGGCTGGGTGCGGTGGCTCACGCCTGTAATCCCAGCACTTTGGGAGGTGAGGCAGGTGGATCACCTGAGGTCTGGAGTTTGAGACCAGCCTGGCCAACATGGTGAAACCCCAGGTCTACTAAAAATACAAAAAATTAGCCAGGTGTGGTGGTGGGCGCCTGTAATTCCAGCTACTCGGGAGGCTAAGGCAGGAGAATCCCTTGAAGCCTTGGGAGAGGGGGGGGGCCAGGGAGGGGGGCGCAGAGGTTGAGGTGAGCCAATATTGTGCCATTGCACTACTGCCTAGGCAACAAGAGTAAAACTTCATCTGAAAAAAAAAAAAAAAAAAAAGATTTTATAATTGTCATACAATGTAACCTTTACAATGATCTTTTTAAAAATTTTATTTCCTCCATGGTATAGATGACAGAACTAAAACTCCTCACTATTGAATGACTTCCTCTGGATCAAAGAACTCATAATACAGACAGTGACACAGGCACCAAGGTCAGTTCACCGTCTGTCTGGGATTACAGTTAGATTGCATTTCCCAGTTGGGTTTGGCCGTATAACTGAATTCTCACCAGTGGAGTGTAAGCAGAAGGCATCCATGCCAGTTCCCCACACGTGTTCCTCCATGTTCTTTCTCTTTCCAGCTGGCTAGAATGGAGATGAACCCTAGGGTGAACCTGGAAGCCATGAATAAAGATTCTGCAAGCACCAGATAAATAGAGCCTGAGTTCTTGAGTCACTGCCAGAGGAGGATGGCCACCTCCTGGTCGATACTACTTGTTGTGGACTGTCTGTAATGAGAAACAAACTTCTTTCATATTTGAACCCTTATAAACTTGGGGATTTATGTGCTGAAGCAGCAAATATGTCCTTAATGCAAAGCTTGCTAACAGCAGAATCACAGATGCTTACTGTGGGCAAGGCTCTATGTTTGTGATAAAAGATAGGAACATGAGTTCCAATAGTTTGAGTCCTTAAGAAGCATTAAGCACAGCTGGGTTCTGAGATATGGACAGAAATAGCATAATATGAAATTGAAATTGACAAAAAGGTTCTAAAGAAAGAGAAATATGTAAGAACTTAGGAATCCAAGGAAGAAATAAGTCATGCTGTGGTATAAAGAGGAGTGATTTTGGGGAGGAAGATGGGAATTTTGGACTGGGAGGAGGGGTTGCATGCACTGTTGGAACTCGTAGGAAACAAGAAAAAGGCTGGCACAGTGAGCTGTTTAGTGGGGTGGAAACGGGATACACAAACAAATGAAATGGTAGGATAAAGCTCCATCATGAAAGATGCTAATGCCAAGTTAATAACTTTGAGTATTGTTTACAAGGTTGGCTAATTCTTGTCACCAACGCCTACTGGCTGAGAAATCTTGAAAATGACTGGCATGCCATGCCCTCAGAGTGTGACGATAACCGCTGGAGCTCAGAACACAGGGAGTTTTCATGTCTGAGAGCTGGCTCCCTAGTCTGCGGTAGATAGAAAGCAGAGGTGGGGCTGGGAGTGTGGAGAAAGAGGCATTCAGAATCGACCAACACTGGCAAGTTTCCAGGCTCTGATCCAAGTTGGGAGGAAAATGATTTGATGAGCTTTTCAATCCTGTTCCATTTCAGCCGCTCAGGGGATGTATGTTGAAGTGCTTTTTTCTTCTAGAAGTACATATGGAAATGGCAAGGTTGGTGTTTGATGGTGTGACAGAGAAAGCCACATTGGGGAAATGGTGTGCTTTGAAATCAGGTCACTTAGAAAAAAAAAATCCAGCAAAGTCAAAGCTTAAATGAAGCTATCAATTTAAGGACTTTTCACAGCCTTACTTACTGGGTTCTTTTTCTAACTTAAAAACTAAGAAAGACACTTTCTGAGACTCTATTTCTGTAAAGTTTGTTTGAGTCTCTTTTATTATTTTTATAGTGCACACACTGATCTCAAGTTTTAAGTGTCCTTTTTATCACTGTAGCTAGAAGCAAAAAAGCCACCCAGCTGTTCAGTCTGTTAGTCCCAAATCTGGTTTCTTCTGAACACTATAATTCTCATACTACAAGATATCCCAAATGTACAGAAAGTTCAAGCAGAAAGAGATGATGACAACTCTGAATTCTCATGTCCTTTTAAAGATAAATCAGTTTGGTATCAGATCCTTCTTGGTTAGGGAAAAAACTTCTCATTCTACCCTAATTCATGTTTAATTTCCCTACAGGGATTTCCATCCAATGTGCCTACTGTTTTAAGGAATAGTCACTGACACTACATCATGTTTATGTAGAGAGAAAGAAAAAGGGGAAAAAAAAATCCAGCATTTATTTAGCATATTCTACCCATCACTTACTTATGTTATTATTTAGTTATTAAAACAACCATATAATATAGGAATCCTTTTTCCAAACCTTTACAAAATAGAAAATTGAAGTTTAGTTAACTTAGGGGACTTATTCAAGGTCATATAATTGTGAAGGATAGAGACAAAAACAAATTTATCCTGGCATGAGAATTCATGTCAATAAGTTGCTTATAATCAAATATGCAAATATGCAATCAAATAGTAGAGATTTCATGAAATGGCATAAGAGGATAAAATAGGCCACATATATGCAAGTACTAAATAACACGATATGAATCTCCTTCATAAATATTGTGTGAAAAGAATGTAATCAGTTGAGATTATCTCAAGAATATATCTGAAAAAAAGTGAGATTTGAGGAGGTTAGAAATTAAACATCATTTCAATATGAGTATTACAATACAGAATGTTATGATATTCTGCTGTGTAATCTACTGTCATGCTCTTTTCTTAATGCACTTACTTTGAAGCAGGAAAGGCAGCAAAACAGACCTCACAAACACTGACCTGGGAAGGAAGGGGTGATTTATTCAGCTGGGAGCAAGGTGGCACGGTTGCCTAACAGCCAAGTTCGAGCTCACAGAGAAAGTCCCTGACCTTTTAAAGGCTTACAACTCTAGAAATTACATATGAAAGGGCCTTGGGCTTAAAACTCTAGAATGTAAATGTGTAAGGGTCTTGGGCTTACAGCTCTAGAATTTATATGTGAAAGGGTCTTGGGCCATGGAGTAGGCGTGGGGGTACAGTGACTTAGGTGGGGGTTTGATCATGTTTAAGTAAAAACAATGCCTTCTGGAAAGATTCCTCCATGCCATGCCTGCAATCTATAGGAGGGTGATGAAAGGTGGTGACCAGTCTGCCAGCCTTTACTTCTCCTATTGAAATGCAGTGTGGAAGTCAAGTGGGGTGGAGGGGGGTTGGCAGGGGGGGGAGGGTGGTCTTAGATGCTTAAGGGTGATTGAAGATCTCCTCCCTCAATTTCAAAAGGTCCTCTTCATAATTCATTGCTTTTAGGTCCTAATAATTCTAATTAAACATGATTCTTGACAGATTCATGAAATCGTTCATACATACATGAATTTACCAAACACTTATGATATCCCCTGGCTTGAGGATTGAGAGGTTTATGCTTTGTTCACAAGGTATTTTTTTGTCAAAATCTCTACACAAAGAGTTTAGAATTCATCAAGCCAATACTCCTACGTCTAGGACTGAGAAGAAGAAAGAGGGACAATACAGTCTCACAGTGAGAAGAAAACAAATAAATATACAGTAATAAAATAATGTGGCAAGTGCTATGCAGCAAGAAGTCCAGAGGTAGGAAGCACTTGAAACCATTGTACCCTCCTGGGCCTCTGAGCCTGTGATGCGACGGGGCTGCCTTGAAGATCTCTGACATGCCCTGGAGACATCTTTTCCATTGTCTTGGTAACTAACATTTGGCTTCTTATTATTATGCAAATTTCTACAGTAGGCTTGAATATCTCCTTAGAAAATGGGTTTGTCTTTTATATGGCATCATCAGGATGCAAATTTTCCAAACTTTTATGCTTTGCTTCCCTTTTAAGTTCCAATTTCAGATCACCTGTCTTAAGTTCAAAGTTCCACAGATATCAAGGGCATGGACAAAATGTCACCAGTCTCTGCTAAAGCATAGCAAGAGTGACCAAGTCTCTAGGAAGCTCCAAACTTTCCCACATCTTCAGTCTTCTTTGGAGCACTGCAAACTGTTCCAATCTCTATCCATTACCTAGTTCCAAAGTCACTTCCACATTTTCAAGTATCTTTATAGCAGTGCTCCACTCCCAGTACCAATTTACTGTATTAGCTTGTTTTCACACTGCTATTAAAAAAAAATACCCAAGATGGGGTTATTTATAAAGGAAAGAGGTTTAATTGACTCAAAGTTCCACATGACTGGAGAGGCCTTAATAAACTTATGATCATGTTGGAAGGGGGAAGCAAGCACCTTCTACACAGGGTGGCAGAAGAAGAGAGGAGAGAGAGAACAGAGAGAGCAAAGCAGGAAGAGCCCTTTATAAAACCATGAGATCTCATGAAAACTCACTCACTATCATGAGAACAGCATGGGGGAACCACTCCCCATGATCCAATTACCTTCCATGAGGTCCTTCCCTGGATTATAATTCAAGATGAGATTTTGGTGGAGACACAAAGCCTAACCATATCATCAGGTGTACAGGCTAGGTAAGGTATCTCAGGTCAAGGCAAAGGTGTGTTTCAAGGCTCGGAGAAGTGAGAGAATATGTGGGGTTTGTCTGATTTACTAGATAGGGGATAGGTACATAGAGAGGGTGAGGTTTGAATGCCATAGGGTCCACTGGACATGTTGAAACTCGCCTTCTTTACTCTAGGTTTTGGAGAATTGCACTCATGTGTTTATAACAAACAGTTAAACTTTGCTTTCTCTTTAAAAATGCTTTCTGTTCATCACTGTTTGGGTAATGACAGAAGCCATTACCAGAGATTCAGACCTTTACTTACTCAATTCCCTGTTGTGGTTTTGTAAAGAAGCCTTTCTTGTTCCTTTCGAAAAACAGACACGCCTGTGAAGGTGAGTTACACTTCCATTCTCTTAAGTTTGTAGTAACAAAGACATTTCATCAAGTTCTAAAAGAGAGCCAGTATTTAGAAAGTACTTTGTGACTTTTGAGGGTTATGAGATGCTGAATGTGAGACACTGTAGCAGGTTGCATAGGGGAATTGGAAACAATATTCTTCTCTAGAGAAATCAGAAAACCAGGTCAATGCCTCCTTGCATAGTCCTGTTGGAAGACAAGAAGTAAGGCTGAATACATTGTCAAGGTCATTTCAGATCCTATTATTCTGCTTCTCTGGTGATAATGATAATAAAAATAGCACTTTTTATTTGTGACTCACACAATTTTCAGAACGCTTTCCCCTATAATCTCCTCTGAACAGCTGATGAGGAATTCATGCCATCAACCTGGAGGACAACTTGGAGGACCAAGTGCTCCCAAGCAGACTTCAAGGTTAAAAAGGATTTCAAATGGGAGGTATGAGACATTGAACAACTTATGATATATCCTTTTGTCTTTGATACCAAAGATGATTTCATAGAGGTTAGCTAGCCTCCATATTTCCAAACTTAAAATTTAGGAATATTGCCAGCACATCCTACTCTTCCTGTGTAGTCCTTCATAATTGTTTGTTTTTAAAAAAGCTTTCTAAATTTTCAATTTTTTTATGCCATGGAGAAAATAGTTTTATAATTACTATCTTCCTTAATATGGTTTTAATTTTTCTTTCATCTATACTAAATTTTCTAAATCTGAGCAGTACTCCATAGTTAATTGTGATATCACTATTAACGAAGATGTGTTTCAGGCCTATTCAAATGAGAGAAACATAATCACAGACAGAAATGACCTGAAAGACTTGGAGGAACTCTGCAAAAAACAATGAATACAATGAAGAACTGGAAACCATACAATATGTGTGAGCTACAGGGTAGAGAGAAAACAGGTCAGGACTTAGGCAAAGGCATCCTTGCCCAAAGTGTACTCTGTGGAACCCATTCTGCTACATGTTCTCAGAAGGAGAGTGGGGTCTTATGGTCAAATAAGTTGAATGTATCCCCTTTGATAGTATGCATGGTAGCCTAACCAAGCCTCTGAGAAGTCTGTAATAAAGTTGCAAAACTTTATTTAATCCAGAGCCCTTCAAGCATTTTGACAGCAGATACTTTTTTCCCCTGTATAGCTTTCGATCAGGGTTCCATGAAATACACTTTGAGAAATGCTTCTTTGAAGTTAGGGAAAGTAAGAGAGAGGCCAGCCACGTATGGGAAGAAAATGAGACCTACCAGCAGTTCTGTCAAATATAAAAGGTTATTTTGAAATTTCCTTCTCAGATAGATCTTTCAAAAATAAAACAGCATGCATGGTGAAGTTTAGAGAGAAATGCATTTATGTTTTCAACTTACTTTGAAATGTATCAAAAACAGCTGAATTAATTAATTGACAGAGGAATGGATACATATATGATCAGACAAGTATAATAAAATGATAATTATAGAATCTAGGTGGTAGGTACATTGGGAATTTACTGTAAATTTTTTATAATTTTTGTGAATATTTGAATAAATTTCAGATAACATGTTGAAAAAAATAGAATATATATCCAACCAACACTTCCATGAAATATGGCTTAGAAGGTCTTAGAAAGACTGTTGGATTTTCAACTTTTCATAATAGTTTCTATCTGTTGACCATGGGCCAAGTATTAGGCTGGATATATCACATACATATATTATCTAACTTATTGTTTAAACCAACACCAACAGAAGTTTGGACATCAACATTTTAATGATGAGACAAATGAGATTCAGTGAGGCTAAGTATTAGGATAAAATTTACCCTTATTAAACCATGTGCTAATGCTACGTGCAGAAGGTGCCGAAATGAGCATTTCCTTCTTCTCATCCCATCCCCCATATAGGAAAGTCTGGCAATGCCTGCAGGAAAATTTTTTGCTTCCTCCAAACTCCTGTCCTTCCTACTCTTAAGTCTTCTTTTGTAGTTTGGTGGGACTAAGCAGTTGTGGTGAGAAGCAGAAAGTAGATGTGAGTTATCTCACCCAGAAAGAGCCACTATTTTTGACCCATGAGGAGGAATGGGAATAAATGGAAAGAGGGAAAGGAAGCAAAGAGAAGAAGCTGTGGAGGAAGTGTGTGAATATGACAGAGAAGGAGATGAAAATGAGGGAGAAAGAAAAGGCTTCAAAACAGCTCGGGGGAGCCACTTGAGTACAGGAGGAGACATAAGAAAATAATTTTTTAAATGCTGCACTGGTGTATATTAATAAATTGCATGTTTACTGTTCTTTGAGGGATACAGTATTGAAGTTACTTTTTTTCTTTGCCAGAATATTTCTTTGCATGTGATATTTCTGTGTCCTGTATTTTTTTAAATATGCAAAGGAAACAGATTTCTCTTCTGCATAAACTTCGGCAGGAAGCATATTTCACATTGATCCACTGCACTTGGGTCATCAACTTTCTTCACATGGCAAAGGATCCAATTCCTTGGATGTCAATGGGTTGAATGTTGGGAAAGAGAGGCAATGACACGGGACAGCCATCCTCCTTCTCTTTTTGGTAATGTGTGAACTTAGGTAAGTTACTGAGCTGCTCCGACTGTTAGCACCATTATACCAATCAAGATGGTCTTGACTGTGGAGATGTTTGACTATTTACTAATGGGGCCCTATAGTGGACATCAATGGGCAGCCCACTGAAATGCTTCTTGAACTGTGATGAAAAATCTCTAGG
The DNA here is from genome assembly GCA_036589455.1 of Ateles fusciceps. Classification (NCBI taxonomy): domain Eukaryota; kingdom Metazoa; phylum Chordata; class Mammalia; order Primates; family Atelidae; genus Ateles; species Ateles fusciceps. Next base: position 4,726,533 of record JAZHEH010000672.1, read on the forward strand.
TCAGGAGAAGAGAGACCTGACATAAGCCATTAAGCAAGAAGATCAGGTACGGGTTAGTTTTGTCTCATTCTGCAGCTCCACAAAATGAGTCAGTCTTTAGCCCAGCCAATGAAAGTCTTTGATTTCAGGTCTTTGCATTGAGCTGGGAATTTAGGACTGTGTACTTAATATTTTCTTTCTCTAAACTATTCACCTCAATTAGAAGCAACCACCCATTCACACATCTTAGAACTTCTTATACCAGGTTCTACAGCAAGGGACCACCATGTGATCCCTGTACCTCACCTCACAGTTGACCATGGATGATAATTGGATTAATTGTTTTGCCAGTCTCTGTCTTAGGTTGCCAGAGTGCTGTTCTTCAGCTAGAACTGGACTTTCACTATTCATAGCCCTAAGTAAACCAGACAAACAATGCCAATTTTTCCAGTGTCCTAAGGATCTGCTGCTGTAACCACACTACTCTGGTATTGACAAATTCGGGTTCTTCAGGCAAGAAGATAATTCTGAGGATTCTACATAGGAAACAAATTGACCAGAAGCATAGATAGCACAGGGTTTCTAGAGAAGACAGAGAACCAGCTACTAGAAAGCTACATAGCTAAGAAAAATCGAAGTCACAGAACTGGTTCCAGGCTGCCACTTCCTCTGGGTGGACCCAAAGCTGGACTCTGGATGCTGCTACTAGAAACACTTCTGTGTCACCCCTGCAGACAGGTGTTACTTTTTCCATCTCTTCCCATGGCCAGGTAAGAGCCAGTATTGTCCCTGCTTTGCGGGACCACTAGTTTCCCATCCAAAGTCAAGGGACAGTTCTGAATGAGGGAACCTAGGTCATTTGCTATCTTAGGGTGGCTTCCCAAGAAGCAGGCTCTGAGATAAGGGTTAGTATGCAAGTGACTTGTTTAAAAAGGGCTTAAAAATATATGATATGAAAATACACAATGTATGTTATAACAAATAAAACAGTCTAGCCCAGATTTACTTTTTGCATTTGGGAATCAGTGCAGTAGAGCTGAAAACATCCCTACCATAAGAATATCTTGGGCCTAGATGTGGACACTAACCAGTTGCACATTCTTATTTAAGTAAGAGTGCCAGAAAAAAAAAAAGGACTTTCAGTTAAATTTATATTCCAGATATTTTGACAACAAAATATTGTTAGTATTTTTTATTTTTTAGCTTTCAGTTTATTGCATGGGATGTGTATATACTAAAAGTTCTCCATCATTTTAAAAAACTGCATAGGCTACTTAAAGTTATTGTTGCATATCCAACACTCAAATTTAACTGGGCTTTCCTTAATTTATTTGCTAAAGCTGACAACCCTATATTTAGATCACTTAACTTTTGTGATCCTTAATTTCCTCAGCTGTCTTAGAGCCCATTAGTCCACAGGAGACAGTCAGTAGTTGTGATTTTTAATTTTCTGACAGTTTACTTCCAATGAATAGGGGCAAGATCACATCTTGAAAGCACAGAGTGAAGGTGTTTTTATATTTCCTTTACTTTCTGAAACAGGAACCAGATCAATTGTTCCTTGATCAGATAGAAACCTGTAAGGCATGGATGGGTTGTCATTTAATGCATTGTCTGTGTTCCAGCTGGCTACCTCCCCAACTGGCCAGCACACATTATTCCCTGAGTTCAACTTTGCTCCTGGCTTGCAGGAGGCAGCTAATATCCAGGTCGGGCTGCTTGGCTGGTGCGTTCTTCCCAATGACTTTCCCTCCCCTTGCCTCTTCTATCCATGACATTAAAAAGAAAATCACAGTCTCTTCTTTACCAAGAGCTGCTTCGCCTAGGACTTACTATCTCTCAGGCTTGAGATCCTATTGGGAAACTCATAAAAAGGGATGTATAGGCAATATGGGGCTTTATAATAATCACAGAACTCTGAATATTTAAGTCAGAAGAATAATTTATTAAGCTTAACAGCATTGCTAGGGATTTAGGAACGAAAGGGGAAGGCAATATCATGTGCTTGGTCTTTGATCTTCAAATGAAACCCACTACCTTGCAATGAAGCCTGTGAAATGCTTTCCACAGACTTTCACTTCATCTTCATGGTAACTGGTAGCAGAGTCTCCCACAGCATTTTCTGCTATGTTCTCTCTCATCTGGGTCTTTTCTGCAAGACTACCTAATGATAAGGGTGAGAGCCTGGGCTTTTTGTAAAAATATGACTCAGAATCTCCCAAGGAAATTAAGTTCATGGCTGCCAGAAGAGGTACTGCATAGGAGCTATTCACTTTCTGTGGGTGTTGATCCCTAAATTCTTTTTCTGTTTATTCGTGTAACAGTTACTTATTGAGCTAAGTCATAGTTTGCAGTCTCCAACATCAGATGCAGAGAGCAGGGTATATATGAAAACAATCAGTCAGAGCTCGCATGGAGGGACGCATGGTCTTTTGATCACCTGGCTTCTGCTCTTCCAGACCCATCTTCACATCAATGGTGAGGACAGGTTGCTTGTGGCCCAGCAGTTGAACGCAGCAGGCACCCATATAAGCCCTTTCCTATGGGACACGGGATTCCCAAGTGAATGACATAGGCTCAAGGAGTCTCATCAGCCTGCTCAGAACTTTCTTAGGGCTGCAGTGCAATCCATGACTCTTCCAGCTCAATCCTCCTTCCTCCCACCTCCTCACAAGTGCCAGATTAGCATCACAGTCTGAAGGCTCCCGGCCTACCCCTCACCCTCTCCTTTACCCAACACACCATTTCCTCCAATAGGTTCCTTACACATTTGATGTTATTTTGGCATTTCTTCTCAGAAGACCCAAACTAATACAAGATGCCATCCCAAAAGCACAGCGAAGGAGTGGGGAAGAGAGGCAGCGGAAGAAGAGAGAGCCCGCAGAGAATGTTGACAAGGCTACCTCTGTGGGCAACTGGAGGCTCGGACCTCCACAGAACCTTCTGAGAAACTGCATGGAACTCACCTCAGAATTCTATCCCTAAGCACCAAGAAACCTGCAGTGTTTATTCACAACTGCTGTCCCTCCATGAGTGAGGGTCACTCCTGGGGCATTAACTGTCTTGCATTCCCTGGCTTGCTACATCACCTTGTCAGGGTTGACCCTGGTCCTGGGCCAGGAAGTCTGACTCTAGACCCTAAATTCTTAACCACTTAGCCATGCCCCTCAAATTGATTACATTTGAAAGCTTGAATTTGAAACTAACAGTATCTATCAGCTACTTTTTTTGTCTCCAATTAGGGACAATTTGGCAATAAACATCTTTTTACTAAAATATTTTATACTAGTCTAGTTATCAGATCTGTCCAGCTAGCTTATAGAAGACGATGGCCACTTACTAGCTGTGTGACCTTGGGTGGATGATTTAACCTCTCTGTGCTTTAATTTCTTTGTAGATCAAAAGCAGATAACAGTCTGTCTTGTTGACCTTACAGGATTATTTTGAAGACCTTCAGAGTGCATGCTTATGAAAGAGCTTTGTACACTGTTAAGTGCCATCCAAGTGGAATGGATTATGCTTCTTGGATAAGCTTGAACTTTCTCCTTCTTCCCTGCTCTACTCTATTTCTGAAACAAATGCATATCCTCTCCATTCTGGCCTTCTATCCCTGGTCCCATGGTGTTATAGGAGTTCTTCTCTGGTTCCAAAACTGGTTTCACAGTCTCACCAGCACAAGATGTTTGATTCTATTCCAGCATAGCTTAGATAATATGGATTTAAGAATCTGTAATTCATCCTTCATTGATCAATGTTCTTGATTATTTCATGCTTGCCTGAACACGGTCCCATTCAGTTGTAAAGCCAGAGGCTCAAGAACAATGAATGGTTTCAGGTCTTCCTCATGTCAGTTAGACAGCTTTTCCTTAATTCTCTCTTCCTAAGGAAGTTTCTAAAATCTTATTGGGTCTTTTACCTCTTTGAAACTCTTATGAAAGCTAAGGCTCCTCTCCTTGGGAAAATATAAAAATAAAAACATAAGTCTGTATACACACAGAGACCCACAGCCCCAAGCCCTCACCACTCCCCGATATACATATAAATTAAGTACAATTTTGTAGGTAGTCACAGACCTCTGAAACCTATAACTGAATCTCCTTTGTAAAACATTTGCTCTCTGATGTCAGCTAGATCTAGTTTTACATATTGGTTGTATGTAAAATATGTACCAGTAATACTGGCACACAGTAAGTGTTCAATAAATAAGAGCTGTTTTTATCATTAACGTAACATTACCTTCTCCGGAAACATTACACAATCCTGGGAAATGTTCGAGAAAAGGTCTGGGCAGTTTAAAACAGATGGGACGATTTTCTAAAGAGAAGAGATTTGCTTTAAACCTAGAAAGAGGCTAGTGTTGGTTCTCCCTCTGCTGGCCTGAGGGTAACACACACCCTTGGTTTCGATTGCAGTGAGCGTTGATGTATCCTGCCTGGGGAGAAGGTAATGGGAGCAGAGGTGGGAGATGGGGAGCTAGGGAGGTCCTAGATTAGTTCTGAGCCATCACACACACTGGGAAAGCTAAGGACAGGGAGAGTGTCTAACCCTTTGTTTATTATGCCCCAAGGACCGTACTTGCTGAGTGAATGAGTATCTGCTATGAGGAGGCTTCATGACAGCAAGATGAATGAGATCCAGCCCTACTCACAAACCCTGGCCTCATCATCAAGAATTTGCCTTCACTTTCAGACTTGGAGTTATAGTTGAAATATGGGGGATCTGGATAATGTTTAAGAACAAGAGCTTTGGGCTCTGGGCTCCAGTTCTGGAGGGGGAGTAATGGGGGGACTAATTCACTGGAACTTGAGTTCTCTGAGTCTCAGTTTACTCATCTGTAAAATAGGCCCAATAATCATCCTTACCTTATGAGGATTAAATAGTATATCAGGTGCTTAGTGGAGAGTCTAGCAATAAAACAAACATAATAAGTGGTAGACATTAGCATTATTTTGATTCTGATGTAGGAATCGTATTTTAAAAGCATTTAGTACATTTAAAATTTCATAATAATCCTTGCTTCTTGTATGAGGTCAAACCACTTGAACTTGCTAATATTCAGCAACTTTTGACCTTACAAAGCCAGTAAATTTGCATGGTTTAATGTAATAGAATTGGAAAATTCATATTAAAAAACAGAAGTCATGCATAGTACCACCATCCCGAGCTACACATTTGTGTATATCCTTCTGATATCTTGTCTATCTGTAAATAAATTATGCTAATATGAAGTAGGAGTGCAATCCTGATCAGATCAGGTTTTCTAAAAATCCATTTGAACTGCCAGGTGGTCAACGAGCAGTCAAAGTGTCCCCCAGAGGATGCCAGCGTAATGGGCAGAGACTGCGGACAAGGGAAGGGCATTGCTAACATTCACTGTGCTCGAGGGAGATCCTGTGTGTTGTGTTCAGTGTCCACAGAATTCTTCCAGTAGCAGCCGTCAGCCCCTCTGCCTGTTAAGGGCAGACTGCTGCCTCAGCAGATACACTTGGCCTTGGCAGTCAGGGATAGAGCCTTGACAGGCAATTTCATCAGCTCCTTAGATTTGAGATAAATTGTTGCTTTGACTTTGTAATTTCCCAACCACTTGGGTAATCAGGGTTTCTGCTAGAGCACAATTACTTATTAGAGTAAAACCGTGGTAGGGTTAAATCCACCATCTCTCTTATTGTCCTAAGCTTTTTGCCAACATAAATAACTCCTAGCTATTTTTGGAATGGAGACGTAGCTATCAAGCTGTGAGCAGTCTAGCAGGGCTTCGTGATGCATATGAAAGCTTTCTAAATGTCCTGCTGCTCCTGTTAAGGGGGTAGGAAGCTGGGCTCAGAATGGCCTGCTCTTTTCCGTCTTCTGGTTCCAGAGCTGATGAAACTCTTACTGACACAGACACAGATTATCAATTGTCCTGTCACTCCGCATGGAGACTTTTCCCACTACTCCAAGTTAATGAAATAGTGAATGTGCCTGGGCAAAGAACACTGGACTCCATGATTTAATCTCGACTTTGCTGCTCACCAGCTCTGTGACCAGGAGCAAATTACCCATCCTCTCTGGTTTATAGTTTCCTGAAAGAAAAACCCAGGGCACTGAGAGAGATGATCTCTAAGCTTTTTTCTATTCTAGTTTTCAAGCTCTCTGTATACCTAATGGAAATACTTTTTCTCCTGTTTCAATGAATCTATGAACTAGGAAGTAATAAGGATCTAAGAGTCCAAGGGTCTAAGAAATAATTAGAAATTATGGGAGATTATTTTGTTTTATCAAGAACACTAATGAGAGAAGGAAAAGGCCAGCCAGATGACAATGCATATATCTGACAAAGGACATATTCCCAGCATATATAAAGAACCTCTATCTACCAGGTCAGGCTTGGTGGCTCACACCTGTAATCCCAGCACTTTGGGAGGCCTAGGCAGGCAGATCACCTGAGGTCAGGAGTTTGAGACCAGCCTGCCCAACATGGTGAAACCCTGTCTCTACTAAAAGTACAAAAAAAAATTAGCTGGGCTTGGTGGCAGATGCCTGTAATCTCAGCTACTCAGGAGGCTGAGGCAGGAGAATCACGTGAACCCAGGAGGTGGAGGTTGCAGTGAGCAGAGATTGTGTCACTGCACTACAGCCCGGGTGACAAGAGCAAAACTCCATTTCAAAAAGAAAAAAATACAGAACTCCTACATATCAATGAGCAAAAAGGCAGACAACTCAACCAAAAAGGGCAAAATATTTTAACTAAATGGGATACACAAATAATAGTTAAGGTTGTAGAATGATACTCATTAGTAATCAAGGAATACAAATTAAAACTACAAACAGATGCCCCTCCACATACACCAAAACGGCTAATTGATGAGGCCAAGCACTGACGAGGATGCAGAGCAACGGGGACCTGCTTATACCCCAGGTGGGATAAAAAATGGTACAACCATTTTGGAAAATGGCATAATATTATCTATGAAAGCTGAACATATTTCTAATTTATGACACAGTAGTTTTTACTCATTAAGTATTTACTCAACAGAAATGCATATACTCATCTCTCAAAAGACTTGTACAAGAAGGCAGCATTATTTGCAAGTAGCTAAAAACTGGAAACCACCCAAATTTCCATCAACAGAAGAACAAATAAATAAATGTGGCATATTTGTGCAATGAATTCTAAACAGCAACATGAGTAGACTACCACCAAACACAACTTGAATGAATTTCAAAATACAATGTTGAGCAGAATAAACCAGACATATAAAGGGCATGTTACATAATTTTATTTAAAGGAAAATCTCACCTCTGCTATTACATGTCAGAGTAGTGGTTTTCTTGGGGGGTAGGTAGTGACTGGAAGGGAATAGAAAGGGGCTTCTGAGGTGCTAGCAATGTTCAGTTTCCTGAGCCAGGTCTTAGTTACAGAAATGTACTTAGTTTGTAAAAATTCATTGAGCTGTATATTTATGATATATATAATTTTGGGAGCATATTTTTTACAATAAAAATATTTTTACTTAAAAAAATAGAAAATATGAATTCTTGTTATTTTTGATGTTGTTTTCTTAACACCACTCCAGAGGCTTTTTTAAAACCATTCTAACATCTGTTGATCATTTTTTTTTCCCCCAAGCTTGCTCTGCCACATAACACAGGATTTGATAATCGGCTATCTTTTTATGGTTCTCTGATTGTTTTATTTGCTAGCAATCTCACCCTTTCAACTGCATTGTGAGTTCTACAACCTGGAAGCTATGCCTTTTGCTACTGGACTTGGGAAAGTAAAAAAAACGTAAAACCTTCCTATCTGTCCCTCTGGTTTCCATTATTTAGTGCACCCATATTCCCATGTGATATCACAGCCCTCAGTCCTGGCTTTTTCTATACTTTGCCATGGATGTATACATCTGTCAGTTTTTCTTACTCCTAAACTTCCCATTTATAGCATCTGCAGAATAACCTGCCTTTTTTTTTTTTTTTTTTTTTTTTTTGGCAACTCTAGCTTTATGGTTTAGTTCTGTAAACACTTAGCAGCTGATCAGGCTGAATACTGTGCTATGCCACAGGGAGATATAGATAATAACAGAAAGTCCCTGGCCCCAGGAGCTCCTTGGATGCCCAGGAAAGGCAGCCTCCTCAATGCAAAAGGTCTCATCAATGCATTAAGTAGATAGAAACAAAGACAACAATTACCTAACCCAGTCATGGGTAGCTCAGAGAAGGCTTCCAGATAAAGGAATCACCTTAGAGTTGAAGTCTAAAGGACGAATAGGGCTGGGCGCGGTGGCTCACGCCTATAATCCCAGCACTTTGGGAGGCCGAGGCAGGTGGGTCACCTGAGGTCAGGAGTTCACGACCAGCCTGGCCAACATGGAGAAAGCTCGTCTACTAAAAATACAAAAAGTCAGGCATGGTGGTGGATGCCTGTTATCCCAGCTAGACAGGAAGTTAAAGCAGGAGAATCGCTTGAACCCAGGAGGAAGAGGTTGCAGTAAGCTGAGATCACACCATTGTGTTTCAGTTTGGGTGACAAGAAGAAAACTCTGTCAAAAAAAAAAGGACAAATAGAATTTTGCCAAGCGAAAAAGTGAAGAGGGTGGCAAGTCTTTTAGGTGAATAGGGCTGGAACACAAAGGCATAAAGTGGGCAAGGACAATATGAAAAGATATAGAAGTAGATGGGGGGCCAGGTAGCAAGGAGCCCTGAATCCTAAGCTGAGGAGCTAGGGCCTTATGCTGTAGAACAGGGGGTGGGCAAACTAAAATGGCAGCCAAATCTGGTGACTTGTTTTGTAAATGAAGTTTTATTGGAACACAGCCACACCCATTCATTTAGGGATTGTTTTTGACTGCTGCACAGCAGAGTTGAGTAGTTGCTCCTGAGACCACGTGGCCCAAACTTTGACAACCCCTTTATATGGTTTGAATCTGTGTCCCCACCAAAATCTCATGTTGGATTGTAATCTCCAGTGTTGGAGATGGGGCCTCGTGGGGGGTGACTGGATCATGGTGGTAGCTTTTTCATGAATAGCTTAGTACTGTCCCCTTGGTACTGTCCTTGTGATAGTGAATGAGTTCTTGTGAGATCTGATCTTTTAAAAGTGTGTGACAACTCCTCCCTCCCTCTCTTGCTCCTGCTCTGGGCATGTGGGGTATCTGCTCCCTCTTCACCTTCTGCCATGATTTTAAGTTTCCTGGGGTCTTCCCAGAAGCAGAGCAGATGCCAGCACCATGCTTCCAGTACAGCCTGCAGAACTGCGAGTCCATTAAACCTCTTTTCTTTAGAAATTACCCAGTCTCAGGTATTTCTTTATAGCAATGGGAAAATGGCCTAATATATCCCTGATCTGGAAGATAAGGAGCCACTGAGGGGTGCTAAGTAGAGGGTAGAGATGACTAGGTGTATGTGAGAGAAAAGTCACCCAACGTAGTCTCAGTGCATTCAGTGGAATGGAGATGGCTTATTTTGCTTAAGTAATAAAGAAGCATCATGCGGGCCTACTTGAGTCAAGTACTATGTTTTCTGAGCCCCAGACTATACTGAGCCCATCCCCATGCCTGTGAGGAACCGTGAACATAATGTACATGTCTATGGATATCATCAGATCCCAGGAGAGGGAACGGGACGTGAACTGAGGTGGGCACAGCTCTATCAACCTTGGGCTTTGTTCTCCAACACTGAGATTTAGGTTTAGAGAGCTAAAGTAATGCTCCCCTTTCCCATTTTTTGAGTTTAGAAACTAAGGGATGGAAAACCCTAGGAGTTGGGTAAATAGAAATGAAAATACTTCTTATGAAAACTTCACCCCCTGAAGTAAACAAATGTACCACCCCCACAGACACTGGCAGGGCTGAATGACTTCAGGTTATTTCTATGAAGACTTGTTCCTGAGTGTTCACTTCAGCAAATACGAAGTGGGAGGAGACAGATGAGCCTGATAAACACACTGATCAGACAAGTCATTACTCCCCTGGGGGGAGGAGACGAAGTGAGAGCCAAGAGCGTCACTCGGTGGCGCTCTCTCCACATGGGAAGCATGAAGGCATGAAGGTGGGGAAAGGAGCTTCCTTCAACACTATAAATGAGTGGATTTTCCTTGGAAGAACTCTATCTTTTGGTGCTGTACCAATGTTTGACAATTGTGGGGTTGTCTCCTCTGGGTCATTGGGCCAGGCTATGGCTGTGGGGATAGTGGTGTTCCTTACAGAGAACTAAGGTTCTTGCTATCACTCATCCTGGAAGATGCTGATGCTAAGAAGGGAAACAAGGACCGGGCATGAGTCCCACACTAGGTGGGACCCCAAGTGTAAAGATGCCTGGAGAGTTTGTGGTGGTGGGGAAGCTGGCTGAAGGGCCCGGCACACTGACAACACACCATCAGATAGGAAGGGAGGTGGTCTAAGAAGAGCCCCTAGGATGACATTGAGCCACCTGGGAGGAATGATACGTTATTACCCACCATGCTCAGCCTTTCCATTATCCCTGAAGCCTCAATGCACTCCTGTTTCACAGTCCAATTCTAGTTATTGTTTAGGTGTTATATGTGGTCCTATCCTGTGCTGCAGATGGAGTAGCAACAGGAAGAACAATGCTACGGTCCCCTGATGCCAAATTGGTAGAAAGAATAATAACTATTAGCTACCCTTCTTCACAGAAGAGTGGCCATCCCACCAGCCATCAGAAGCAGAGGAAGTATCATGGGAGCTTAATAAGAACTATGTGTGGAGTAACTCAAAGTCCATGTTCCTGAGTACCTCAGACCTCTGAGATGCAGCCTTGAAAAGGGCTACTTCCCAGAAATCATGTTAGTGGGACTCAAACTGTTCTAATTTGGGCATAAAGGTAAATGAGGCATTGTTTTGCAGTCACAGGCAACATACACAGAGCACTTAGCCCATTTACCAGCTTTTAACAAGCAATAATTACTCCCCCATACAGGACCTTTTGTTATTTCAATAGTTACAGTATCATGATCTGGGAATCTTGTGTTTCATTTACCCGGAGTGACTGATTGATAGGTCCCTATCGCTTTAGATCTATGTAGCAGTCTCCAGTTAGGCACTTGACAAGGATTTGTGGAGAGGAAATATTCTAAGTTCTGCTTAAAATACAGTAAGAATTTGACTTTGCAGACAAAAAGCAGGGAAAGACAAAATGTGGGACAAGGCCATTGCAAGCTGGGCTGCCCAGGGAGAGATCTGGCAACAGCAGTGACATGCAAAGGACAGGAGAAGTTGAGAGTTGGGAGAAGAGAATGAGAAGCAGGAAGTTTATACAAGATGGTTTTCTAGAAGATCAAACCTGACATATTTTCAGGACTTGTATATAAAATGCAAAATAGCCATGTCTTTTAAGAACCATCTTTGAAATTGCAATAAATTCTCCTTGACAGAAACTCAGTCAAGTCCAGCATACAATCTTCTGCTGTCAGGAAGAGTAATGCTGAATGGTGTATATTCTTCTGTTCTTTGGGAAAGAAAAATTAATAAATGAAGGAGGTTGCTTGTCAGGGATGATGGAAGTTAATTTGCCAAAGCTGCTTCTCAAGGCTCAGCTTGCTTTCTTTGTGGGGGTCTCCTTTTTATCAGTCTTGTGAAAAATGAATACCTTTAGGAAAGCACTCTTTGTTCCATTCCTTCTCACCAGTTCTTTCCCATGAAGAAGAAGTAAGAGGATCTGGAATTAGATAAATTGGGGCATGAACCCCAGCTCTGCCCATTATTAGCTATGAGGTCTTGACCTACTTGTTTCCATACCCAAGCCCCAATAATGGTACTTGTAAATAAGAGTAATAATAGTAACTCTCTCCCAAGTCTTATTATGAGGATTGACATAAATAAGACACGCTAAATGCTTAGACTACATAGTGGCATTTTGTAAGTGCACAATAAATGTTAGTTGTTATTATCACCATCATTGTCTTTTTCTTCTTCTCTGTCTCTTTTTTTTTTTTTTTTTTACAGAGGCTTACTCTGTCAAGGCTGGAGTATAGTGGCACGATCTTGGCTCACTGCAACCTCTGCCTCCTGAGTTCAAGCAATTCTCATGTCTCAGCCTCTCAAGTAGCTGGGACTATAGGTGCACACCACCACACAGGCTAATTTTTGTATTTTTAATAGAGACAGGGTTTCGCCTTGTTGGCTGGGCTGGACTCTCTTGAACTCCTGACCTCAGGTGATCCACCCACCTCAACCTCCCAAAGTGCTCAGATTACGAGCATGAGCCACTGCACCAGGCCTCTTTCTTCTTTATAGTTGTTGTTATTCTGTACCATCTTTAGAGATATCACTTTTTTTTTTTTTTTAACGGAGTGTTTTTCCAATTCAATGTTAGAGACTTGGGATTCCACAATCACGTTTTGGGGCCACTGTGAAAGGTGAATTTGAGAAAGAGAAACCAAATGGACTTTAACAGACTTCTTCCCTTCTGCTATTTCATCTCAAGAAGTTTTGCAGTGTGTGTGTGTGTGTGTGTGTGTGTGTGTGTGTGTGTCCTCTCCATGCAATTGCTATCTCCTGTTGATCTCCAAAACTTCTTCTTTCAATGCAAGCTTTCTTCCCCAACACTACTGATACCACCCTTCTCAAAGCCAGCAGTGACTTCAGTTGCCAAATTCACTGGCCATTTCTCTATCCTTCTGGCACTTGACTTCGCAGCAGTATTCAGTCAAGTAGACCCTCCCTTGTTCTATTGTTGTTATTCTCTACCATATTTAGAGATACTATATATTCCCCCAGTTTCTTCAGGTGTCCATGCTCTCACTTTCTCCAGACTTCCATCTAACCAGCTGTGCCTTTGCAGTTTTGTTGTTGTTGTTAATTTCTTCCCAATGGCTTAAAATGCCCTAGGGTATTTCCCAGGCCCCCTTTCCCTTCTCAACCTCTACTCTCCTCAGGTGATCTCATCCAGTCCAATGACTTTAAATGTCGTGTATACAACTTTGAAGTCCAAGTTTTATCTCAAGATTTTAACCTCTTTTCCTTACTTACATATTAACTCCTACTAAATGTCATCTGATGTGGTTTGGCTTTGTGTCTCCACCCAAATCTCACCTTGAATTGTAATCCCCATAATACCCATGTGTCAAGGGCAGGACTAGGTGGAGGTAATTGAATCATGGGAGTGGTTTCCTCATGCTATTCTTGTGATAATGAGTGTGTCTCACAAGATCTGATGGTTTTATACACCTCTGGCATTTTCCCCTCCTTCCACTCATTCTCTTTCCTGCTGCTCTGTGAAAAGGTATCTTCTACCATAATTGTAAGTTTCCTGAGGCACCCCCCCCAGCCATGCAGAATGGTGAGTCAATTAAACTTCTTTTATTTATAAATTACCCCAGTGTCAGGTATGTCTTCATAGCATCATGAGAACAAATGAATACAGTAAATTGGTACCAGGAGTGGGGTGCTGCTATAAGAGTACCTGAAAATGTGAAAGCAACTTTGGCATTGGGTAATAGGTGGAGTATGGGAAAAGTTTGGAGGGCTTAGAAGAAGACAGGAAAATTTGGGAAAGTTTGGAACTTCCTAGAGACTTAGAGGGCTCAGAAGATAGGATGATGTGGGAAAGTTTGGAACATCCTAGACACTTGCTGAATATTTTTGACTAAAATGCTGATCATAATATGAACAATGATGTCCAGACTCAGGTGGTCTCAGATGGAGATGAGAAACTTCTTGGGAAATGAAGCAAAGGTGACTCTTGCTATGTGTTAGCAAAGACACTAGTGGCATTTTGCCCCTGCTCTAGAGGTGTACAAAAATTTGAACTTGAGAGATAATTTAGGGTATATGGCAGAAGAATTTCTAAGCAGCAAAGCATTTGAAAGGAAGCATAGCATGAAAGTTTGGAAAATTTACAGCCTGGTGATGTGATGAGAAAAGAAATACCTATTTTCTGGGGAGGAAGTCAAGCCTGCTGTAGAAATTTGCATAAGTAACAAGGAGTGAAATGTTAATCACCAAGGCAATGAGGAAAATGTTTCCAGGGCATGTCAGAGAACTTCACAGCAGCCCTTCCTATCACAGGTCCAGAGTCCTAGGAGGGAAAATGGCTTTGTAGGCCAGGCCCAAGGATGCTCTATGCAGCCTCAGGACATGGTGCCCTGTATCCCAACTGCTTTAGCTCCAGCCATGGCTAAAAGGGGCCAAGGTACAGCTCAAGCCATTGCTTCAAAGTGTGCAAGCCCCAAGCCTTCGTGGTTTACATGTGGTGTTGAGCTTGTGGTTTCACAGTAGTCAAGAATTGAGGTTTGGAAATCTCTGCCTAGATTTAAGAGGATGTACAGAACCACCTGGATGTCCAGGCAGAAGTTTCTATAGAGGCAGAACCCTATGAGGCAGAACCCTCATGGAGAATTTCTGCTAGGGCAGTACAGAAGGGAAATGCAGGGTGCAAGACCCCACACAGACCCCCAGTGGGGGGCTGCATAGTGGAGCTGTGAGAAGAGGGCCTCCATCTTCCATACCCTAGAATGGTAGAACAACCAACAGCTTGCATCGTGCACCTGGAAAAGCCACAGACATTCAATGCTAACCCATGAAAGCAGCCAGGAGAGGGGCTGTACCCTGCAAAGCCACAGGGGCAGAGCTGGCCAAGGCCATGAGAGCCTACCTCTTGCATGAGTGTGACCTGGATGTGAGACATCCAGTCAAAGTAGATCCTTTTGGAACTTTAAGGTTTAATGACTGCCCTATTGGATTTCAGACTTGCATGTAGCCTGTAGCCTCTTTGTTTTGACCAATTTCTCCCATTTGTAATGAGTGTATTTACCCAATGCCTGTACCCCCATTGTATCTAGGAAGCACCTAACTTGCTTTTGATTTTACCAGCTCATAGGTAGAAGGGACTTGCTTTGTCTCAGATGAGACTTTGGACTTGGACTTTTGGGTTAATGCAGGAATGAGTTTAGACTTTGGGGAACTGTTGGAAGGGCATGATTATGTTTTGAAATGTGAGTACATGAGATTTGGCAGGGATGAGAGGCAGAATGATATCATTTGGCTCTGTGTGACCACACAAATCTCACCTTGACTTGCAATCCCCATAATTCCCACATGTCAAGAGCAGGACCAAGTGGAGATAATTGAATCATGGGGACAGTTTACCCAAGCTGTTCTCGTGTTAGTGAGTGCGTCTTAAAAGATCTGATGGTTTTATAAGCATCTGGCTTTTCCTCTGCTTAGACTCATTCTCTCTCCTGCTGCCCTGTGAGGAGGTGCTTGCACCATGATAGTAAGTTTCCTGAGGCCTCTCCAGCCATGCAGAACTGTGAGTCAATTAAACCTCTATTTTTTAGAATAAATTACCCAGTCTCAGGTATTTCTTCATAGCATCATGAGAATGGAAAAATACATCATCTCTCTTAGATTTATCTTGTTCTTAGTAAACAAAGAAGAAATTTGACCATGTCATACCCTCATTTAAAATTCATCAAATTTATTGGATCTGGCCCCTGACTCACTCTCCAAACCTCATCTCTCAATATATTCTGACCCTGCTTATCTGTAATACTCTCTCTCTGTCATGTGACCAGTGTCGTTTTCTCTACACATTGTGCTCATGTATTTCCCTTTTCATAGAATGTGCTTTCTTTCTGTCTTAGTTCATGTCCCACCAATTCTTACATACACTACTCAGATCCTATTTAATCATCTGGTCAGCCTTAAATGCCCCTTCTTCTACCATTCTAATGCCTTAGCCACCTGTCACGTATTTGCCACTTATTTATATCTTGATTTATCATTACCTATCTCTTTCTCTTATCAACATGGGAGCATCTCAAGAGTGTAGTCTGTGTCATTCAGCCATTTAGTCCCAGCACCTGCCATAGTGTCTTGCAGACCACACCAGCATTGTCAGTATCAACATTTAAGATTTATTGAGAGATTACTCTGTACCAGGCATTGTACCAAGTGTTTAGAGAAACACTATCATTAGGGAGAAAGTACTTTTCTCTTTCTCGATGCTTCTGTCCATGCAGAGGGAATTCTTTGTGTAGTACTTTTATCCTCTCTCCTCCTCCCCAGGTCAAATGGAAGTACTTTTCTGATTGAAAGTTGCGGAAGACAAAGTTAAGCACATGTAGTTCAGCGCCATCTTCATTGCTTTCTCATAGGAGAGTGTTTCCTGCAGTGAGCATTTGCTTCTCCATGCCAAAAAATGCCCCTGTGGCTGGATGTGTCAGTTTTTCTAATTCTGGGGGTTTTATTATAAGTCATACTTTTCTGTTTTTGAAATATCAGTATTATCAGCATTTTTTAAATGCTATATTGGTCCTGCCTACTGACTCTTTTATTTTTCATTTGGTTTGAAGTTCAGTTGGGTGAAGATGAAGGCTTTTTATTGGGTCTCCACTTGAAGGTCTCAACGTTTATGAAGCCTGAAATATTATTAACCTGAATAGTAAGTTCTCAATAAAAGTCAATTGAACTAAAAGAAAATTAAGTCTAATATATTTGTGAACCAAAGTTGATAGATTATGCTGTGGTAATAAATTAACACCGAAATTTCATGACTTACAGACATTTGTTTCTTGCTCATACCACATATCCCAAACATGGTCCTATAATCTCAAAGAGCTGATATACGAATGTACCACCATCTGTCATAATGTCATTTTAGCACATGACTACAAGGTACTCCTAGCAAGAGAGAAACATTTGTAGGTTTACATGATCCTTTATTATTTCCAACTGGAAGTATCACTTCCATTTATAGCCAGTTGGCCAGAACAAGTAATATGGCTCTATGCTAACCACAATGAAAATTGAGAAATATAGGAGAGCATGTGGGATATTTAGCAAGCCTTAGGGTCTCTGCCACAACACTTGAACACCATGCAATAGAATTGTCTGGAGACAAGAAACTCTTTGACTGAACTTCATGGTGAATGCCTCAGTTCATTCTTATGCTGCCATCACAAAACACCTGAGACTGGGTAATTTATAAAAAACAGAAATTTATTTTCTCACAATCCTGGAGGCTGAGAAGTCCAACATCAAGGTGCTGGCAGTTTTGCTGTGTCAGGTGAAGACCTTCTGGCTGCATTTTCACATGGCAAGAGGTGAAAAGGAAAAAAGCGTACAAAGTCTGTGTCCCCCACATGGTGGAAGAAAGAGGAGAGTGAACCCACTCCCTCAAGCTCTTTTACAAGGGCCCTCTTCCCACCCAGGAGGACTGCACCCTCATGACTTAATCACCTCCTATAAGGCCCCACCTCTTAATATTATAACATTGGCCACTAAGCTTTAGCATATGAATTTTGGGAGACACATTCAGCTCACAGCAGTGGATGAGATGCATACTGTGTGAAATCAAACAGATAGAAAGGGGGAAGTCAGGCATCATGTACAGAAAAATGTCAAACAAGCGGAACTGGAGGACCCCTACCCACTTCTCAATCCCAACACTCAGTTTCCTTGTTTATAAAATCAAAATAATATTTTCTTCTCCATGGGGTATTGTGAAGATTGAATAAGATAAAATATATAGATTGCCAAGCACAGTATTTGGCTTTTGCTAAGTTTTCAAGAAATATTTCGTCCCAATCCCTTGTTGACTAAAGATCACACCACAATCCCTTTGATTTCTCCTAAATGTATATTCCTAAAGATATGAAGGTTTACCCTAAAATTGTTTTTCAGAACAAAAGAAACTGCCTTATTTTTAAGGGTTTACAAGGTATCTCATATAAAAAGTTCCTCTTATTATTTAGAACAACGAACTATTTGTCAAGGTATATTTGCCTGAAATGTACTAAATGTTGATTTTCAAACTCATAGAGGACACTTCACAGCACTTGGTTTTTAAAAGGAAGAAAAGGAATTTAACACAGATTTAGTAATTATTTCTGGGATTGGAGAGTATGATTTCCAGACAGAAGCACTGCTTACCATTTTAAACAAGCCTTTCAAAAATGATTTTAAATACCAATTTAAATAAAAATAAATGAAATACTGATACATGCTATAACATAGATGAACCTTGAAAACATAATGCTAAGTGAAAGAGCCAGTCACAAGGAAACATATTGTAGAATTACATTTATATCAAATGTTCAGAACAGGCAAATTCATGGAGATAGAAAGTAGATCAGTGCTTGCCGAGGGCTGAGGGACTGGGAGTAATCATGGGTGACTGATAATAGGTATGGAGTTTCTTTGGAGGGTGACAAAAATATGCTAAAGTTGGGTGTGATCATCGCCACACAGCTCTGTGAATATACTAAAACCATTGACTTGTACACATTAAATGGACAAATTGTATGGCATGTGAATTATACCTCAATCGAGTTACTATAAAAACCAATTTAGTAACTAGTTGCCAGGTAAATATTACACAGAAAGAATGAAAGAAAACTATGAGAACAGGTATCCATGGCTTGGAATAAAATGTACTGTGACAGCATCCAAAAACAAATATCTTAAATGGGAATAAAGTTGATTTGCTTCAGACATCTTTCTTAGATGACTCACAACGCTGATCTAGTGATGACCAAAAAGTAACAGCAAAGAGCTGCTTTGTGGACCTGAATACATTTCTTTCATGAAATGTGAAGCAGAAAAAAAATATTTTTAAATGAACATCACTTTATATATTATTCATATTATCCTCTACCACATATATTAATATAATATTTAAAATATGTAACTAAATTAATAATGTGAATGTTTTAAGTAGACTTCAGAACATGTCTTCAATACCCCTAAAATGTATTTAATCATATTGACCACAAATTTTTAGGGGATTTTCATACTAGATAAAGGTAGTTTCAGCTGAGAATAGCAACACCTTAAAACCCTGAAGTTATGTAGAACAATGGAGAGCCCTCATTGTACTGTAGATTCCTGCTAGTTCTATTGGCCATACTGTTCTCCACCTCTTGAGATTTGGGCCATACCTAGGTTCATGCCTGAGCTAGAGAGGACATTTCTTAAAGGTAGAAAATGCTTTATTCCAGAGTGTAGAGCAGTGCATAACACAAGCAGGCACTACTAAAAGACAATTCTTCAAAACCTATTACACAAATAGCAGGTTTTCCTTCTTGAAAACTTGCAACAACGTAGAGGACATTATGCTAAGTGAAATAGACATACACATAAAGATAAAATACAGCATGATCTCATTTAGGTATAGGATCTAAAAAATTCAAACTCAGAGAAGCAGAGTAGAATAGTGGTTACCAGGGGTTAAGGGT
The DNA here is from genome assembly GCA_036589455.1 of Ateles fusciceps. Taxonomy (NCBI): domain Eukaryota; kingdom Metazoa; phylum Chordata; class Mammalia; order Primates; family Atelidae; genus Ateles; species Ateles fusciceps. The sequence continues at coordinate 4,745,686 of JAZHEH010000672.1, forward strand.
GAAGGAATGGGGATGTATTGATCAAAGAGGACAAAATTTCATTTATAAGATGAACAAGTACTGGAAAGCTAATGTATATCATGAGTAGTAATCTATGCGTTAACTCTAATTTGACTGTGGAAATCATTATGCAATCTATATGTATACCTAACCAATTTGCTGTATATCTTGAATATAGTCAACCTTTATTTGTTAACTGAATACTTAAAAATTTTTTTAAGTATTACATATATGAATACTGATCATAAAGTATGAAACTTCTCCATGCTGTAATTGCACAAATGAAAACTAAATGATCAAATATATGCCAGAAATTCTGTACTCCAATGTTTTTAAACTGCAGCTTGTAACACATTAGTGAGACGTGAAATCAATTTAGTGAGTATCTAATGGCATTAACACATATCATATTTTTTATATGTCACACATACTTACATGATTAGAATACAATAAAATGGAAGAAATTAGAATAAAAGTAATAATTATCAGTTATCAGGAGACAGAATAAAAGTAAAGCTATTGATATACACTGTCTACAGTAAGGGAGTTTTGAACTTTTCTCAGAAACATGTTTGTGTGTGAGGCTGCGTATGCAAGGCATGTGCTTGGCTGTGGTGTAAAGTTTATTTTTTACTGTGATTTGCAATTTAGGAATCATTGAAGCACAGTGTGGTAGAACAAATTTCTGCATTCAGTGGGTGGGAAGTTGGCTGTAATAACCCCCAAGTTTCCATCCAATTCTTCGTTGAGGATGCTGGAATTCTTAGCACTGTGAGGAAGAAAGTGTTAGCCTCTTCCAAGACCAAGGAGTTGGTATGTTGCTCAGCATTGCTGAAACACACAGAGAAGACACAAGTCCCCCAGCCATTTAGTAATTGCAAGCAGATTTCAAGCTGATGAAAAGTGTTCCACAGCTCCAGTGAGAAGTCAAAGGAGAAACAAAATCCAAAAACTCTTCCATTGCTGTTAACAGGGGAAGCATTCCAGTGGTTTAAGTCACAAATCTAATGAATGTAAATGGCCAGCATATTTAAATTTCCAGACAGAGCAGCCTTGTAATCAGTACATTTCTTACCCTCAGTTTCTCTTAGAAACCCTAATAAAATTCTCAGTAGTAGGTCTCTTACCACTGATAATACTTTCAACAAGGCATTGTTGCCAACTTTGGGTCTGGAGTACAGCAATACAGCTGGAGACATGAGTACAATCTGACCACAGAGCATTGGAACACCTCTTAAAAATTCCAAAACAAGTTTTAAAAAATGAATCAGAGTTTTTTCCTCTTAGAACATGAAACGTCACCACTTCACAAGAAACTATGAGCCATATATGATTATAAGCATATTTAGCTTTTTTGGAGTAAAGTGACTGAAACTGGAACAACCTGATTAGGTCATTAACTCTACAACTGTTCAACTCACAAGTGCAATGGTCCAACTTAAAAATAAGTTAATATTTACTGAAAATACACTATGTGCCAGGCATAGTGGTAGCGCAATGGGTTGGTTCAAAAATATATCAAGTATAGTCCTGCTATGAAATTCTCAAGGATATACAATTTAATATTGGAAATGGACTGTACCCAAGTAAAAAAAGGCAATACAGAGGGCAGACCATAGTAAGAATTAAACTTTTCTAGGTAAAAACTTTTTCAGATGAGATGAAAGCTATAGACGCCTCACCAGAAAAAAAAAAAAAAAATGCATATTTACATACACACCCCACTGCTCATGCCTTTGCTTATAATTTAATTCTGTGTGTGCATTCTGGGTTTCAAACATTTAAATTAAGAGTTCAATGAAAATCCCATGTATAGCTTTTATCATTTTATGATACATTCCATCAATACCTAGTTTATTGAGAGTTTTTAGCATGAAGGTCTGTTGAATTTTATCGAAGGCCTTCTCTGCATCTGTTGAGATAATCATGTGGTTTTCATCTTTGGTTCCATTTATGTGATGGATTACATTTATGGATTTGCATATGTTGAACCAGCCTGGCATACCCGGGATGAAGTCTACTTGGTCGTGATGGATAAGCTTCTTGATGTGCTGTTGCAATCTGTTTGCCAGTATTTTATTGAAGATTTTTGCGTCAATGTTCATCATGGATATTGGCCTGAAGTTTTCTTTTTCAGTTGAGTCTCTGCCTGGTTTTGGTATCAGGATGATGTTGGTCTCATAAAATGAGTTAGGGAGGATTCCCTTCTTTCGTATTGTTTGATAGTTTCAGAAGGAATGGAACCAGCTCCTCTTTGTATATCTGGTAGAATTCGACTGTGAACCTGTCTGGATCTGGACTTTTTTTGGTTGGTAGGCTTTTGATTGCTGCCTCTACTTCAGCACTTGTTATTGGTCTATTCAGGGTTTCAGCTTCCTCCTGGTTTAGTTTTGGTAGAGTACAAGTGTGTAGGAATTTATCCATTTCTTCCTGGTTTACTGGTCTATGTGAGTAGAGCTGTTTGTAGTAATCTCTGATGGTAGTTTGTATTTCTGTGGGATCAGTGGTGATATCCCCTTTATCATTTTTTATTGCATCTATTTGAGTCTTCTCCCTTTTCTTTTTTATTAATCTGACTAGCGGTCTATTTTGTTCATCTTTTCAAACAACCAGCTGCTGGATTTATTGATTTTTTTGAAGGGTTTTTTTGTGTCTCTATCTCCTTCAGTTCTGCTCTGATCTTAGTTATATCTTGTCTTCTGCTAGCTTTTTAGTTTTTTTGATCTTGTTCCTCTAGTTCTTTCAATTTTGATGATAGGGTGTCAATTTTAGATCTTTCCTCTCTTCTCTGGTGGGCATTTATTGCTATAAATTTTCCTCTCAATACTGCTTTAAAGGTGTCCCAGAGATTCTGGTAAGTTGTGTCTTCATTCTGGTTGGTTTCGAAGAACATCTTTATTTCTGCCTTCATTTCATTGTTTATCCAGTCAACATTCAGAAGCAAGTTGTTCAGTTTCCAAGTGGTTGTGTGGGTTTGAGTGTGTTTCTTGATCCTGAGTTCTAGTCTGATTGCGCTATGGTCTGATAGACTGTTTGTTATGATTTCTGTTCTTTTGCATTTGCTGAGGAGTGATTTGTTTCCAATGATTTGGTCAATTTAGAATAAGTGCAATGTGGTGCTGAGAAAAATGTATATTCTGTGGATTTGGGGTGGAGCATTCTGTATATGTCTATTAGATCCGCTTGGTCCAGCTCTGCATTCAAGTTGTGGATATCCTTGCTAATTTTCTGTCTCGTTGATCTGTCTAATATTGACAGTGGAGTACTGAAGTCTCCCACTATTATTGAATGGGAGTCTAAATCTCGTTTTAGGTCATTAAGAACTTGCTTTATGTATCTGGGTGCTCCTGTGTTGGGGGCATATATATTTAGGATAGTTAGCTCTTCCTGTTGGATTGCTCCTTTTACCATTATGTAACGTCCTTCTTTGTCTCTTTTGATCTTTGTTGGTTTGAAGTCCATTTTATCAGAGACTAGGATTGCAACCCCTGCTTTTTTTTGTTCTCCATTTGCTTGGTAAATTTTCTTCCATCCCTTTATTTTGAGTCTATGTGTGTCTTTGTATGTGAGATGGCCAATATCATACTGAACGGGCAAAAGCTGGAAGAATTCCCTTTGAAATCAGGCACTAGACAAGGATGTCCTCTCTCACCACTCCTATTCAACATAGTATTGGAAGTTCTAGCCAGAGCAATCAGGCAAGAAAAAGAAATAAAGGGTATTCAATTAGGAAAGGAGGAAGTCAAACTGTCTCTATTTGCAGATGACATGATTGTATATCTAGAAGACCCAGTCATCTCAGCCCAAAATCTTCTCAAACTGATAAGCAACTTCAGCAAAGTCTCAGGATACAAAATCAATATGCAAAAATCACAAGCATTCCTATATACCAATAACAAACAGAGAACCAAATCAAGAGCGAACTCCCATTCACAATTCCTACAAAGAGAATAAAATACCTAGGAATACAACTAACAAAGGATGTAAAGGACCTCTTCAAGGAGAAGTACAAACCACTGCTCAATGAAATAAGAGAGGACACAAACAGATGGAGAAACATTCCATGCTCATGGTTAGGAAGTATCAATATTGTGAAAATGGCCATACTGCCCAAAGTAATCTATAGATTCAATGCTATCCCCATCAAGCTACCAATGACCTTCTTCACAGAACTGGAAAAAACCACTTTAAACTTCATATGGAATCACAAAAGACCCTGTATAGCCAAGACAATCCTAAGCAAAAAGAACAAAGCCGGAGGTATCACACTGCCAGACTTCAAACTATACTACAAGGCTACAGTAATCAAAACAGCATGGTACTGGTACCAAAACAGAGACATAGACCAATGGAACAGAATAGAGACCCCAGAAGAAACACCACATATCTACAACCATCTGATCTTTGACAAACCCAGCAAAAACAAGCAATGGGGAAAGGACTCCATGTTTAATAAATGGTGTTGGGAAAACTGGCTAGCAATGTGCAGAAAGCAGAAACTGGACCCCTACCTGTCACCTTACACTAAAATTAACTCCAGATGGATCAAAGATTTAAACATAAAACCTAACACCATAAAAACACTAGAAGAAAATGTAGGCAAAACCATGCAGGACATAGGCATAGGCAAGGACTTCATGATTAAAACACCAAAAACAATGGCAATAAAAGCCAGAATAGACAAATGGGATCTAATTAAACTCCAGAGCTTCTGTACAGCAAAAGCAACCATCACTAAAGTGAATCGGCAACCAACAGAATGGGAAAAAAGTTTTGCAATCTACCCATCTGACAAAGGGCTAATACCCAGAATCTACAAAGAACTAAAACAGATATACAAGAAAAAAACAAACAATCCCATTCAAAAGTGGGCAAAGGATATGAACAGACACTTTTCAAAGAGGACATATATGGGGCCAATAAACACATGAAAAAATGCTCATCATCATTGGTCATTAGAGAAATGCAAATCAAAACCACACTGAGATATCATCTCACACCAGTTAGAATGGCGATCATTAAAAAATTGGGAGACAACAGATGCTGGAGAGGATGTGGAGAAATAGGAACACTTTTACACTGTTGGTGGGAGTGTAAATTAGTTCAACCATTGTGGAAGACAGTGTGGCAATTTCTCAAGGATCTAGAAACAGAAATTCCATTCGACCCAGCAATCCCACTATTGGGTATATACCCAAAGAACTATAAATCATTCTACTATAAAGACACATGCACATGTATGTTCATTGCAGCCCTGTGTACAATAACAAAGACCTGGAACCAACCCAAATGTCCATCAATGATAGACTGGACAAAGAAAATGTGGTACATATACACCATGGAATACTACACAGCCATAAAAAATGATGAGTTTGTGTCCTTTGTAGGGATTTGGATGAATCTGGAAACCATCATTCTCAGCAAACTGACCCAAGAACAGAAAGCCAAGCACTGTATGTTCTCATTCACAGGTGGGTGTTGAACAACGAGAACACATGGACTCAGGGGAAAGGAGCATCACACACAGGGGACAGTTGGGGGGGTAGGGGAGAGACAACGGGGGGTGGGGGAGGGAGGGGAGGTTGGGGAGGGATAACATGGGGAGAAATGCCAGATATAGTATGCACCAAAAGTAAAATAAATTAAAAAAAAAAAAAGAAAAAGAAAATCCCATGGAAGCATAAAGAATGATTTCACAAAAGAAGCTTTCTTAACCAACCTCTCTCTTCACCAACTCACTGGCTTAACTAGCATTCTTGGTTTCTTTAAAAAAAAGAAAATACCAGCAGATGCCAAATTATACTGACTGTTCCATCTTCATAAACTTCTCTCTATACTTCTACTCCTATCATTTGAGGTTTACACTGGCCAGTGGTCAGTGGTGTTTGCTCCTATCTTAGTCTGCTTGGGCTTCCACGTAAAATACCATAAACTGGCTGGCTTAAACAACAGAAAGTTATTTTCTCACAGTTCTGGAGGCAAGAATTGCAAGACCAAGGTTCTGGCCAGTTTGGTTTCTGGTGTGGGCCCTCTTCCTGGAGTGTAGACAGCTGCCCTCTCACTATGTCCTCACATGGCTTTTACTTGGTGTATGTGTAAGCACAGAGAGACAGCACAGACTCTGCTGTCTCTTCTTATAAGGAAACTAAGCCCTATTGGATTAGTGCACCACCTTTAATTTAACATTGATTAATTCACTAGAGGCTCCATCTCCAAATGCAGCCACTCTGGAAATTAGGATTCCAACACATGAATTTTGAGTGGGACACAAACATTCACTTACAGCAGCTTCCAAACACGATTTACACTGGTAATTATGCAATTTGCTCAAGAGAATGTGCATCAAGGTAAAACAAGTATGGGCTCTCTGGTAGGCAGAGTAATAGTCTCCCAAAGATGCCCACATCTTCATCCTTAGTAACAGTGAATATGTTAGATTACACGATAAAGGGAAATTAAGTTTGCAGATAGAATTAAGGTTGCTAATTCTTTGCTTTTAGAATAGGAAGATTATCTTGAATTATTTAGGCGAGCCAATGCAATTGCAAGCACCCTTAAAAGTGGAAGAGGCTGGAAGAAGGTAGCTAAAGAACTAGAGTGGTGGCAGCATGAGAAGGAATCAGCCTGATTTTGCCAGCTTTAAGAATGGAAGAAGTAAGTTTTAAGCCAAAGAAAGCTGACAGCAAGGAAATGTATTCTCCCGTAGAGCTTCCTGAAAGTAACCTAGCCCAACCTTCATTTTATCCCAGTGAGAATTGTGTTGGACTTTCAACTCACAGATTTGTAGCATAATAACTGTGTGTTGTTTCAAGCCACTAAATTTGTGGTAATTTGTTATTGCAACAATACAGAACTAAAATAGGATTTTTTTTCCATAAGAACTAAGTGGAATGTTTGGAAAAGCTTGAAAACAAGTGAAATCAAGTTAACTATTTGCTGCTATATTAGGCATGACAAGATATATTTTAAATTAATGATGGAAAGAAACATAAAAACTAACATGTCTTCACTAAAATTGTTTTACCAGCATCAGAGTCTAAAGAGACAAAACTGAAAGTCATTCATGGTGCATTATGGATATGATTTATTGTATTTGTCAGAGTTCTTGAGAGAAATTGAGCCAATAGGATATATATCTATATAGATATATCCATATATACCAATAGGAGAATACACACACACACACACACATACACACACATCAATATGGTTTGGATTTGTGTCCCTGTGCAAATCTCATGTCAAATTGTAATCCCAAGTGTTGGAGGTGGGGCCTGGTGGGAGGTGATTGGATCGTGGAGGTGGTTCTTCATGAATGATTTACTGCCATCTCCTTGGTGCTGTTCTTGTGATAGTGAATGAGTGAGTTATCGTGAGATGTGGTTGTTCAGAATTGTGTAGCATCTCCCCCACTACCTCTCTTGCTCCTGGTCTGGCCATGTAAGATGTGCCTGCTTTCTGCCACGCTTGTAAATTTCCTGAAGCCTCCCCAGAAGGTGAGCAGATGATAGCACCACACTTCCTGTACAGTCTGTGTGGAATTGTGAGCCAATTAAACCTTTTTTCTTTAAAAATTACCAGTCTCAGATATTTCCTTATAGCAGTGCAAGAACTGAATAATACATACATATATATATATATATATGCACACACATATATACATATGTGTTAGTATATAGATGTATTATGTGTATATGTGTGTGTGTGTGTGTGTGTGTGTGTGTGTGTATATATATGTATACAATTTATTACATGGTTACAAGAAACTGGCTCATAAAATTAGGGAAGGTGAGAAATCCTGCAATCTGCTAGTCTACAAAGTAAAAACCCAGGAAAACTGGTAATATAATTCAGTCAGAGTCTGAAAGCTTGAGAACCAGGGAAGTCAGTGGTGTAAATTCCCATTGGAGGGCCAGAGAAGAAGAGATGAAATGTCCAGCTCAAGCAGGCAGGGAGAAAGTGAAAAGGGAAAATTCCTCCTTCCTTTACTTTGTGTTCTATTGAGGACCTCAAAGCACTGGGATGATGTCCACCTACATTGGGTAGGGTGATCTACTTTACTGGGCCTACTGATTCAAATGCTAATCTCATCTGGACACACCCTCAGAGATACACCCAGAAATAATGTTTTATCTGGGCACCATGTGGTGCAGGCAAGTTGACACATACAATTAACCATCACATCAATAAAAGAAAGGCAAAGTCTACTCCTTTGTAGACTTTGCCATGTTCAGAGAAAAGGTGTTAGCCCTATCTAGAAAGATTGGCAAATTGACTTATATGTAAATACTTCAGGTTAAATTAAATGAGTAAGGGACAAATACTTTTTTGTGTGTGTGAATCCTTACATTAACAGATTTTATTTGCTTAAACAACCAGCTATTCATCCTGATCATTTTTAATAAAAAGGCTTTCCTCTAACCACATTTTCTCATGTGGACAACTCAGAAATGAGGAAATGATGATATTTTTATAGGATCACACAACTGAGACCATCAGTGGGCTGAGCTGAGTTGGTTTGTGTCTTTTTGATGACACTTTGTGATTCAACAGATTCAAGAGACATTCATAGGCTACCTGTCCAGTGCCTGGTAATTGGCTAAGCACCAACAGTACAGGAAAAATAATTATATAAATGTCTCCTTTCCTCGTGGCAATGTCTTCTTGAATGCAGTAGAAAGAATTAATTAAGGTTGGGAGAGCATGCCACATGGGCCAGCAAAGGGGCAGGGTTTTGGAGGCAGGGATGGAGAGGCAGGGCCTTGTTAAGAAATATCAGTCCTGTTAGAGTAGGTGTTATGGGAAGACAGAGGCAGCTTCTGAAGCTTCTCTTGAAGCAGTTTGCTGTGGTCCCCTACAGAGACTGATTACCTCTGGTTCAATTCTGAAGAAAATGTCTCTAGGATCTTCATGCCAAAAAAACTTTAAATGGGGACTGAAAGATAGAGAATTAGACTGTTAATAAAGAAACAAGCAAATGTATCTCTATTAAAGGTTTTTAGTCTTCTCCTAGGCACATATAAGGACCATTTCATTTCATCCAATATGAAAGAAACACCCAAGTGAACAATTAGGTAGGGAAAAACTTGGAGGAAATAGAGATATACAGGAGAAGAAAAAAACATATCAACAAAAACATTAAAAGAAAACTATCCATTTTCCCATTTCCTTTAAAATAAATCATCTCATTTTTTTTTTCTACCTGCCAGTATTCTCATGAAATTTATGCTGGGCTTAAATGTGGAGACTAAAACCCTTACCCAAGTGCGACTAGAGGGGACTAGTATAGTGTAATAGAATTCCCTGGTTAAAAATGGTTGACTTAATGCATTCAACCCTGTATTAGCCTGTGTTCTCCTTTGAAATCCTAATAAAATGAAAATAACTGCATTTTTGGAGCTCATAAGCCTGCAAGGACAAAGAGAATGAAAGAGGGAAGATGAGGCACCACAATAATATTTCGGAAAATAGAAAGAAAAAGACTGGATTACTGGCTCAAAAGACTCTTAAGAAGGAGAAGAAAGAAAAGGTGAGTCAACCAAGTTTACATAATGGAAAATGTGAATTGCCAAAATGCCTCAGGAATTTACATTGCCATGTCCTTCTCGAAGCGAGGGAAAGGTGGGCTGAAAACAGGACTAATTGAAGATTTGTTTAAAGAACTCCCACATCCCTTCCTTTGTCATCACACAGGCATACAACTGGTGGAGGAGTCTCTGAAGGAGGCACAATGGAGAATCTATGGCAGCAGCAAAATGGAATACCATAATAAAAACTGGGGCATTAAATAAGTGTTTACACCAAATATTGAGATCCTCAGTGAAGCTTGTACTTTCCAGACTAAAAGATTGAAATATTTTTTCAAAGGAATTTGATCAGCTCAAAATAAAGAGAGAAAGAGAGAGACAAAAAGAGACAGAAATTTGAAATTCTTCAAGGAAAATGCTTAACCAGGTAGCCCGTTAGTGAAGTTCGCAGGAAACAAGCCCCACAAGCACAGAGAATTTTAGTCCCCAAATCTTAAATGTGTGTGGACAACTAAGAATCATCAGATATTTGGAAAATCATCCAATATAAATGGCACACCCAAGCAAACAATCAAGGAGGAAAAAGCTTGGAGGAAACAGAGATTATACAAGGAGAAGAAAAAAATAATATCAATAACAACATTAAAAGGAAAGAAAGCTACACATTCTTCAGGCACACAGTCATAAAAATTTTCAGCAGAATATTAACAAATTGAATGCAGCAGTGAATAGAATAGATAATACATCATTAGCAACTGGATGTACTCCAAAAGTACAAGAGTGTTTTAATATTTGAAAATTAGTCTGTTACTTGCCACAGTAACAGACTAAATGAATAAAGTTATATAATCAAATCAATGCAGAATAATTATTTGACAAAATTTAAATCTCAGCAAAGTAATTTTCTTAACGTAACAAAGCATGTCTCTCTCTCTCTCTATACACACACACACACACACACACACACATATATATTTGGAGAGAGAGATTGTGGAATAGTGAGATACTGAATACTTTGCCTATAAGATCAGAAAAAAAATGGATAATTTTTCTCTCCACTCATTGTTCAATATCATATTGGAAGTACCAGCCAGTGCAATCAGGCATGTCAAAGAACAAAATATTTAATTCATATCAAAAAGAAGAAATAAAACAGTATATATTTTCAGATGAATGATTGGCTATGCAGAAAATTTCCCACAAATCTACAAAAACCTCCTAGTTTGGAAGGTTGCACAAAATAACGCCAACATACAAAATCAATTATATTCCTATCTACCAACAATTAGCAAATGGAATTTGAAGTAAGATAATAAATGCCAGGTACAATAGCATCAAAAATATAAAGTACTTAGGTATAAACCTAACCAAATATATGCAGGATCTTGTATACTGAAAACTACAACACACTGATAAAAGACATCACAGAAGATATAAACAAGTGGAAAGTTACCTGGCTTTCATAGATTTGAAGACTCAATATTGTTAAGAGGTCAATTTTTCCAAATTTGATCTATAAATTGAATGCAATCACAATAAAATTCTCAGGATTTTTTTAAAAGATGAATCTAAAAAATTTAAGCTAGCTCCAAAATTTATATGGAAAGAAAAAGAAATAGATTAGCCAAAACAATTTGCAAAAAGAACTGAGTTGGAGGACTCATATTACTCAGTTTTAACACTTACTATAAAACCATCATAATAAAGACAGTGAGGTGTTAGTGAAAAGATAACTGCATAGATCAATAAAGCAGAATAGAGAGCTCAAAAATAGACCCAGACAAATGTACTGAACTGAATTCTGGTAAAGTGACAAAAGCAAATCGATGAAGAAAGGATAGTCTTTTCAACAAATGGTGCTGGAACAACTTAATACTCATATAACTTAATAAATCTCAACACATACCTTATCCCTTATACAACAATTAACCCAAAATGAATCACAGACCTAAAGGTAGAATGTAAAACAGTAAAACTTCTGAAACACTACATAGGAGAAAATTTGCATGAGTTGGAGTTTGATAAGTTTTAAATATAATACCAAAACCATAATTCATGAAAGAAAAAAATGATGCTAACACTACCAAATTTAAAATATTTGCTCTTCAACAGACACTGTTAAGTGAAAAAAGACAAATCACTAACTGAGAGAAAGTATTTGCTAATCATGCTAATCACATATCTGATCATGGATTTGTATCCAGAGCTCTTACACCTCAATAAGAATAAAACAAACAACCCAATTTAAAAAGTAGACCGAATAAGATATGAAAAGATGTTTTGCCAAGAAAAAGATGCAAATAAGCATATAAAAATGCACAATATTATTTGTCATCAGAAAAGCACAATTTAAGACCACAATGAGATAGCACTATACCTGTATATCAATTAGAATCACTAAATTTTTAATTACAATGAGAACATATTAAAAAAAAAGCCAATGCAAAGGAGCTTTTAATAGCCAAAGCTCTAATAATTTGAGCACAAAATATGGTCTTGGAATGTAACCCAAAGACTAAAACAAAAATCCATGAGCCCATGCTAATATAATTAAATAATCAAATAAACAAATAAATGAGGAAGAATTTACAAATCTTTACAACAGAAAAATTTCGAATTATAAATATGAAGGAATATGGTAAATAAAAAATCATCATGAGCATATCACAGGAATAATTGCTACTGTCACGATCTACTGATAAATGCTAAAATAGTGGAAGAAACCTTAAAGAGCAGTAAGTTATTTGAATAGCCTCAAGATTTCTTATTTGTAATATATATTTAAGTATTGCAATGGTTTTAACATAAACCGACAAATTCCCCAACCCTTGAGTGTAGGCTGGACTTAGTGATTCACTTCTAATGAATCCAGTATGAAAAGGAAAAAAATCATAGCTTTTGAGTGGAAAAACCTGGAACATGCCACCTTAACCATGACTTATTACTGAAGTTAATATCATCAGTAATAAGTCATGTTGATATCCCCCTGATAAGAATATATAAGATGGACATGTCAGTTCTGTAATATTCTTGCCAAAATTCAAAACCCTTCATGTAATAATGAGAAAACATCAGATAAACCCAAATAGAAGGGAATTCTGAAATATATAGCCAGTATGCTTCAAAATACCAAAGTAACAAAAAACAAGAAAAGACTGAGAATCTGTCACAGATTGGAGGAGGCAACAAAGTATCCTGAATTAAATTCTGGAGGAGAAAAACACTAGTGGGGGAAAAAACTGGTGAAACCTGAGTACATTGTTATAGTTTTAGTCAATAGTATTGTATCATTGTTAAATATTTAGTTTTGATAAGTGCACCATAGTAGTGTAAGATGTTAACATTAGGGGAAGGGTATATGGGAACTCTTTATGCTATTTTGCAACTCATCTGTAAATCTAAAATTACTTCAAAATTAAAAAATCAAAGTATTTAGATTCTTTGAAAACAGTGAACCATAGAGAAGATAATACATGACAAAAAAATAAAAAGAGAAGGAGAAAAAGTAATCAAAAACCAATAGGGGATAGAAATAATGGAATTAGCAGATGCAAATTTTAAAATAGGTATGATTAGTATCTTCAGGGAATTAAAAGACAAGATGAAATTTGGGGCAAACCATAAACTTTGGAAAATAACTAAAAATTCTATAACTAAATAAATATGATAACTAAAATGAAGAAATTTGTGAATAAACTTATTGCAGATTGCATATAATTCAAGAGAAAATTGGTGACCCAGAAGATAGGTCAAAAGAAGATACAGACTGAGACACCAATGGGTGGAAAAGTACCAAAAATAATGTATGAGGCATATGAATGTAATGGAAAGGTTCGTATACCAGTAATTGAAGTCTGAGATATAGATTTTTTTTAATGAGGTGGAAGTAATGTTTGAAAACCTAATGACTGAAAACACATTTTTAAAACCATAGATTCAAGAAACACTACAAATCTCAATCATAGCATCATAAAATGGATAAAAATGCAAAAAAAAAGAAAATAATCAAAAGAGAATGAATTAAAAATACATATTACCATTAGCTGACTCTTGCCAGAAACAATGGAAGCCAAAAATGCAGAGTTTGATATCATAAAAATGCTAGAGAAAATTACTGCTACCTTAGACCCTATGCCCAGGGAAAATATTCTTCAAAAACAAAGGCAAAATATGGACATTTACAGATAAAAATAGAGTTCATTTGTCACCAACAGACAAAAAGGAATACCTAGAGAGAAGGAAAATGGTCCCAAATGGAAGCTCAAAGATATATGAAAGGAAAAATAATTAACATGTATAAATCTACATGAATATTGTCAATGTTAAATAAAAATTCTTATATGATTTGAAATATAAAGATAATGGAAATAACCAATAACAAGAACGTATATGTCAGGAGTAGATAAATGGAGTTAAAGCATTCTATTATCTTTGCATGAACTGGGACATTTAAAAACATTTAATAAGCATTTTGTAAACTCTAGGGTAACCAATAAGATGTCAATAATTTATACATTTTTGTAAAAGATATTATGTATGTTTTGCATACCAATTACAATATTAACAATACCATAAACTATAAACACAGTAAGTAGTTTATAACAAGCTAGTATATGGGAAGATTGAAATAATAATTTTTTTAAAAGGCGGCAAATAAGTAAAAGAGTAGCATGCTGAGACAAGTAGTAAGATGGTATCGACACCAAAGAGGCAGGAAGGAATATTATAAAATGATGGAAATAGCATTTATCCGGCTCATAGTGGTGCTTACATGATTATACACATTTGTCAAAACTCATTCAACTGTACACATACAAAGGGTGAGTTATATTGTATGAAACTGTATATCAATAAATTAGATTAAAAAAATCATTGGTATGATCCAGCAGACTTCAAAGCAAGAAGCATTACTAGAGGGTCATTTTATAATGAGATAAAATGCTCACTTTATCATGAAGAGATCATATTTATAAATGTATATGTACCTAATAAGACGGCCTCAAGACATCTAAAGCGGTAATGATTAATGGAGCTAAGCAGAAAAATATGCAAATTTATAATCCTAATGGTGGAGATTAATACAGCTCTCTCAGTAAGCAATAGAACAAGTGAAAAATTAGTACAGATATAAAAGATTTGATAACACAGTTAAGACAACCTAATTTACTTATTTTCAACTCTGCACACAACAACCACATAATTTACAAACTATCATGTGTACATGTAGGACACTTAGCAATATTTTTTGAAAAGCAAGAATAATAATTTGCAAAGATTAAAATCATGCAGAATGTATTCTGACCATTGTAGAATTAAACTGGAAATTGATAACAAAAAGATAACTAGAAAATACTCATATTTGTGAATAAATAAACATAATTTCAAATAACTCATGATTCAAAGAATAAATCACTGGAAATTTTAAAATATTTTGAAGCAAGTGGTAAGAAAAATGCAATATATCTAAATGTTGAGAATGTAGATATCTGTGTTTACAGGAAAATTTAATCTGTTACAAAAAGATAAGAGATTGAAAATCAATAATCATAGGAAAAAAAGTATTCTAAAATTCATGTGGAACCAAAAATAGAAAAAACTCAAATATCCAAAACAATCCTAAGCAGAAAGAGCAAAGCCAGAGTCATCACATTACCTGACTTCAAACTATGCTATATGGCTACGGGAATCAAAACAGCATAGTACTGATACAAAACAGACAAATAGACCAAACAGAATAAACAAAGCTGCACACTTACAGCCATCTGCTCTTTGACAAAGTCAACAAAGATAAGCAATGGGGAAAGGGCTCCGATTCTATAATGGTGCTGGGATAGCTAGCAATATGCAGAAGAATGAAACTAGACCCTTATCTTTTAACATATGCAAAAATCAACCCAAGATGGATTAAATAATCAAATGTAAAGCCTCAAACAATATGAATCCTAGAAGAAAACCTAGAAAACATCATTCTGGACATTGGCCTTGTCCAGAATTTATGACGAAGTTCTCAAAGGCAATTGCAACAAAAACAAAAATTGATAAATAAGACCTAATTAAACTACTAAAGAGTTTTTTCACAGCAAAAGAAATTATCAATAGAGTAAATAGATTACCTACAGAATGAGAAAAAATATTCACAAACTATGCACCTAACAAAGGCCTAATGTCCAGAATCTATAAGAAACTTAAATAATTCAACAAGCAAAAAACGAATAACCCCATTAAAAAGTGGGCAAAGGACATGAACAGACGCTGCTCTAAAGAAGACATACAAGTGGTCAACAAACATATGAAAAAATGCTCAACACTGCTAATCAACAGAGAAATGCAAGTCAAAGCCACAATGAGATACCATCTCACACTAGTTAGAATAGCTATTACTAAAAAGTCAAAATTGACAGATGCTGGTGAGGCTACTGAGAAAAGGGAACGCTTATTATACACTGTTAGCGGAATGTAAATTATTTCAGCCACTGTAGAAAGCAGTTTGGAGATTTCTCAAAGAACTTAGAACTACCATTCAACCCAGCAATCCCACTAACGGATATATATCCAAAGGAAAATAAATTGTTCTACCAAAGAGACACATGCAGCCAGGCAGGATGGCATTCGCCTGTAATCCCAGCACTTTGGGAGGCCAAGGAGGGCAAATTACAAGGTCAGGAGTTTCAGACCAGTCTGGCCAACATAGTGAAACCTTGTCTCTACTGAAAATACAAAAATTAGCCGGGCATGGTGGTAATCCATGTAATCCCTGTAATCCCAGCTACTTGGGAGGCTGAGGGAGGAGAATTGCTTGAACCCAGGAAGTGGAGGTTGCAGTTAGCTGAGATCATGCCACTACACCCCAGGTTGGGCAACAGAGCAAGACTTTATCTCAAAAAAAAAAAAAGAGAGAGAGACAGAGAGAGACAGAGAGAGACATGCACTCACATGCTTATCACAGTACTATTCACAATAGTAAAGACATGGAATCAACCTAGGAGCCCATAAATGGTGGACTGGATAAGAAAATATGATACATATACCCCACACATACTACACAGCCATAAAAAGCAATGAAATCATGTCCTTTGCAGCAACATGGACGCACCTGAAGGCCATTATTCTAAGCAAACTAACACAGAAACAGAAAACCAAATACCATATGCTCTCACTTGTAAGTTGGAGCTAAACATTGGGTACACATGGACATAAAGATGGGAACAACAGACACTGAGAACTACTAGAGCAGAGAGAAAGAGAAGGGGGCAGGGGCTGAAAAACCACCTGTTGAGTACTATGTTCACTATCTGGATGTCGGGACTTTCATACCCTCAACCTTAGCATTTATTACTCATGTAATAAACCTGCACATGTACCTCCTGAATCTAAGACAAAAGTTGAAATTATTTTTTAAAAAAGAAAATTAATAATCTAAGCATCAATTTCAAAAAGGTTTTTTTTTTTAAAAAAAAGTAGTAAATTAAGCCCAAAGAAGGAAATAACACAGGTATGAGCAGAAATCAATGAAATAGGAAATTAGCATGTAACAGAATCAACAAATCAAGTTCATTATTTAAAGGGATTAACACAACTGTTAAACCCGTGGCCAAACAAAAAAAGATGCTAAGACTAAGACAAAAAGAGAAAAGGTCAAATAACCAACATCGGAAACAGTAAGAGGACGCAAGCAAAAAAAAAAAAAAAAAAAAAAAAAAATATTCGGCCTGGTGGAGTGGCTCACACCTGTAATCCCAGCACTTTGGGAGGCTGAGGTGGGCAGATAGCCTGAGATGAGAGTTTGAGACCAGGCTGCCCAACATGGAGAAACCCCATCTCTACCAAAAATACAAAAATTAGCCCGGAGTGGTGGCAGGTGCCTGTAATCTCAGCTACTAGGAAGGCCGAGGCAGGAGAATAGCTTAAACCCAGGAGGCAGAGGTTGCAGTGAGCTGAGATCAACCATTGCACTCCAGCCTAGGTGACAGAGCCAGTCTCTGCCTCAAGAAAAAAAAAAGTTCTAGAAAAGAAACAATATGTAATCAGATCAGCAGTTGCCTGGAGTTGAGAATGTGGGGTGCTACTGCCTGGCCAGGGACACAAGGGAAAGGGTACACACATGTGTCTAAAGTCATTAGATTGTATACTTAAAAATGTATTCATATAATTGTGTATGAATTATATACCTCAATCAAGCTTACTGCAAGGAAAAAAGAAGGAAAATTAGAAAGGAAGGGGAGAACTGCAATTATACAAAGATAGGATTACGAATGTAAAGAAGCCAAGAAAACTACAGATAAGCTGTTGGAATTAATAAGCTAATATAGCAAGATTGCTGGATACATGGTCAATACAAAAAAAAAATGACATTTTTAATTATTGACAACAAACAGAAAATGAAATCCTAGTGAAGATACTATTCACAGTAGCATCATAGTGTATGCATGGCATAGCTGTCAATAGAGTTTACCTAGTCATTATAAAATATCCATTCAATATTGATAGTAGTTTCTAAGCAAATTTATGATAAAATTGTAATGGTGGATAGGGGAAAATGTGATAATAGCAGAGTAGGATGCTGGGAAGAGAGTTAAATATTAATACTTATATTTAGTACTTGGAGGTATGAAATGAGACCAGCCTGGATCTCATTTCTTGATCTCACGGATCAAGAAATGGCAACATAAGCAATTTATTTACAACCATAGAGGTAAAAAAATTGCTTATGTTGTTAATGTTAATTATGTGCTTATGTTATTAATATTAATACAAAATAGTAATTTAGCATATATAGTTTTGATAAAAACAAAAAATTAAAATTAAAAAACTTTAGAATGAGAACATGAATTTTGGAATCAGACAGCCCTAAGTGTGAAATCTGTTTCCACTATTTTCTAGCTGTGTGGCCTTGACTGAGACACATAACATTTCCATGACTTAGCTTTTTTGTCTGTAAAATGAGGAATAATCATATCTGTTTTATAGAATTGTCAAGGATATTGACGTGGGCAAAATTACAGTCATAGGGAACAAAATGATTAAAAACAAGAATGATTGTAGATAAAAAGAAATGATAGTGGCCAATTCTGTATCTAAGGAGCAGGCAGTGAGGCCAAGGACTGGGGAGACAGAGGACACAATTTAGGTCATCAGTGGGAAATGTCTCTATACAGGGAAGTAGAAAGAGAGACGGAACAGTAAACAGAAATGCAGAATAGGTAGTTCTTTGTTCACCAAAGCCTGAGTTGTGGTGAACAGTTGTCATTTTACTTAATTCTCCAGGATCTTGATCCCCTTCTCATGTATGTGGGGCTTGGTGGGAAGCCAGTGTGCAGGAGCAGTGGGGCTCCAGCAGACCACAGTGTGGGTGGTGGTACCAGCTAGGACATGTAGCCACCTAGCAGTGGCCCTACCATGTGTCTCTGCACGATTTCACACTAGTCTTGGAGCTCACTCTCCATTTTTGCCTGTTGATTTTCCTTCAATAAATTATTCTGTTTAATTCATCTAGAATTCATTTTTGTTGCTTGCAACTAAGAACAATGTTGAATACATGGGGCCATACAAAAGAGGGTCTGGATTTGAACTTGGGTGAGACAACAGAGGCTGAGAAAAAGTTGGATTACTCTGCAAAAAGAGATAAAAACTTTGCCAATTTCCTCCTGAAAAAGAGGAGACAAGAGAAGAGGAGAAGAAATAGAAATGGGAAAAAAGAGAAAATAACCAAGCGGCATAAAAGGATGGCTAAAGGAAGGTTGAAGAAAAGGAATTTGGTTGCTAGCATGCATTTAGGAGTGATTTGTGCATTGCTATGATGTAACCCTCATCTCCATTAGGCTAAACAATCACTCATGAGAGTCTTGTGTGAGTAGATACTTTTGGTGGAAATCAATGAAGGAAGTAGCTCAATTTGAAACAGAATAAGGATACACTATGCTGAGCATTGTGATAAAATTGTCATAACCAATTACTCAATGAATAGATGGGCAGCAGGAGATTCAGAAATGATTGGAAAAGGCTTAAACTATCCCATCCCACCCCACCTTCAAATCCCTTCAGAGATGGGAAAAAAATAAATAACTCTCCTGTATACAGAATTAGATTTAAGCCCTTTCACTTGAATTCCAAAAGACAACCCACTTCAGCTGATGTATGGGTTCAAAACAAGAGCTCATCCAAAAAGAAGTAAATTAAATTTCTTTAAACATGATGTTTGAAAGTTCTCCAAAAGCTTGCAGTTTTTCTCTATTTTCTGAGCTCAGCTGGTGGGAGACACAGGATGGCCTCTATCCAGGGTACTCCAAAAGTCCCAATGATTGGACATGATCCTTGTATTAGTCAGGGTTATCTAGACAGACAGAACTAATAGAATATATGTATATACAAAAGGGAATTTATTAAGAACTGACTCACACGATCACAAGGTGAAGTCCCACAGTAGGCTGTCTGCAAGCTGAGGAGCAAGGAAGCCAGTGGTGGGTCAGTCTGAGTCCCAAAACCTCAAAAGTGGGCAAGTCAACAATGCAGCCTTTAGTCTGTGGCCAAAAACCCAAGAGTCCCTGGCACACAACTGACATAAGTCCAAGAGTCCAAAAACCAAAGAACTTGGAGTCTGATGTTTAAGTGAGGGAAGCATCCAGCATGGGAGAAAAAGGCCAGAAGACTCAACAGGTCGTCTTCGTCCACCTTCTTCTGCCTGCTTTTCTAGCTACGCTGGCAGCCTATTGGTTGGTGTCCACCCATATTATGTGTGGGTGTTCCTCTCCCAGGTCACGGATTTAAATGTTAATCTCTTCTGACCACACCCAGAAATACCCAGATATATCCAGAAACAATACTTTGCATCCTTCGATCCAATCATGTTGACAATATTAACCATCACAATCCTATAATCAGAACAATATCACCAGGGATGAAAATAGAAAGTAAAGTCCTATTTTCTTGGAAGAACTTAAGGTCAAACCAGGGAAACTGGGATCAAAGAGGGGATACAACTTGGGCAAGAAAAGAAGCCTCAGAGCTCAGTGACAGGAACTGAGCAAGAAGCACCCAGGCCATCGGAGCACCTGGAGAGGAAGATGCTCAGGCTTACATCTGCTGATGTCTGGAAGCTTCTAGCTGACCTAGAAGCTCAGGTTGAAGGAAACAGCTGTGATCTATGGTGAAATCCCCATCACCCACTAATAAACATTGAGTGTCACTATGTAGGCCCTATAATGTCAAGCAGAAATGTGTGCTATCTACATCAGTATCAATACTTCCTTTCTGTTTTGTAGAAACACAGGTGTACTTTCCTCCTACCAAAGTCATCTTACAGATAAATTAATTCTGCTGTTTTTCAGTTGCCTTTATCTCCATGGTCTTGGCATTTACATGCCGCATTTTTTCGGTTGTATATTAATGTGATATTTGTCCATTCAAATTCCAAAAGTCTTTAAAATGAGAGGAAGAAAAAAATTCTGGGATGTTCAGGCTACTATACCCTTCTGAGTGATCTCTGCCTTTCATTTTCTTTATTTTTTTTTTTTTTTAAGATTTTTGTTTGTTTAAGACAGAGTCTTGCTCTGTCACCCAGGCTGGAGTGCAGTGGTGCCATCTTGGCTCACTGCAACCATTACCTCCCAGATTCAAGCTATTCTCCTGCCTCAGTCTCCCAAGTAGCTGCGATTACAGGCGTGCACCACCACACCTAGATAATTTTTGTTTGTTTAGCGGAGACAGGATTTCACCACGTTGGCCAGGCTGGTCACGAACTCCTGACCTCGAGTGATCTGCCCACCTTGGCTTCCCAAAGTGCTGGGACTGAGCCACCATGTGAGCCACCATGCCCAGTCTCATTGTCTTTGAATCCTTCTACTACTCTGTAAGTTGTAGAAAACTTAGTCATGCAAATATTTGTGTCCAGATCAATGCAAATGAATTGTGTCCTGTAGAATGTAATTGATTATTGCTCTGTGGATACTGACCAGTTTTTATCTATTAAGAAAATTTATCTCTGCATTCATGATTGCCTCAGAGTAGACACTAAAAAATGTCTGTTGACTGAATAAATATGAATGAAGCTTAAAATAGAAACCATAAGAACCCTCCAATTAAAGTGTATCATTCTTATAGGTAAGGTGGGATTCATAGCACACCACTCATCTTTCAGCTGCCAAGGAGTCTTGTCCACAATGTCTCCAGGCCTTTCAGCCTCTACAGGTTGAGCTAGTCACTACTTACTGCTCACCCAAATACAGTCTCAAATGAGGACACTCCCACTTGCTGTCTTCATCCCCATCCCCAGTCTTTGAGATATCATGCATGGGTAGGATCTTTGATCTTCTGTTGGACAAAGGCAACAGACCACCTAGAAAGGAAACTGCAGAGTTACAACTGGTACACCTCACCATGGAATACTATACATCAATTACAGAGAGAAAAAGAGAGACAGACAGACAGAGAGAAAGTGGCAGAAAGATGTAGAACTTATCCAAGATGCCTAATGTTAAAAAAAATCAAATTGCAAAAGAACATGTTAGTATGATGGCATTTTTGTTAAAACACTCACATACAAGTTGGTATATTCATTAAACAAAATGAACACGATTATATGCCAAACCTTCACAAGAAAGTTGGCATTATGGAAAATGTTTCCTTTATAGGCCATGTGTTTCTGTAATGTTTCATTTTTTTTACAATAATCACATATCACTGATGTAGTAACTTAAAAAACCTATACATTTTTTTAAAAAGAAAAGGAATTGATTCTACAAATAGAAACCCGTCTTAGTTCACTTGTGCTGCCATAAAAAAAAAAAAATACCAAAACTAGGTAGCTCAGTCCTCTTGCGATTATCACACATGGTAGAAGGGGCAAGGCAGTTCTCTGGGACCTGGTTTATAAGGCACTAAACCTTATCACCTTTCAATGTTTTCACCTCCTAATACCATTACATTGGTGGTTAAGTTTCAACACATGAATTTTTAGGAAGATACAAACATTTACACCACAGCAGAACTCTAAGATGCAGGCCCAAGGCAGTTTTCCTAGGTGCCCAATGTAGGAAACGTTAGTTTTTATAACATAATGCTATTCTCAATCAGAACCAAAGAAAAAAAGAAATTGGGTAAATAGTGTTACCTTTAAACACAAAAGATAGCAACATTTTCAACCTAATGGTTTTCAAAGTACTCTGACAGAAACACACCTGGAGAAAAAACACACAAAATTTATTAGAATTTTTCACTGTTTGATTGTGTTTATTAACTTACAATCAACTTAATGCCAGGAATAATTCATCAGAGAATTCTTCCTGTCACTTAAGAATCTCGAAATGCTTTTTAAGTTTCCATGAATGTCAATGTTTCCCAACCTTGCTCCTAAAAGCATTTATTACGCATCTAATGGGTGCCTGATATTTTACTATTTTCTTTCACATGACTATTCTTATCTTTTTTGATTAAACCTTCTTTAGTAAGTATTATTTTTCTCCTGTTTTTAGATGAGAAAACAAGGGCTTAGGGTGATGAGGAAACTACCTGATTACTAGCCACCTTGATATGAGGTCAAATGGGGAATGTGCATATAAATGAAACAGAATTCAAGCTGGGACCACTGTGGTAAGTGGACGCAAGTGTCTCATTGTTGTCATCATGAAAATAAAATCATTGCACTGACTTATCTGAAATAGTCCTCATATTCTACCCACTGATCCCTTAGGGCCATATTGTCCAGTCTTTTGGATTGGTCAGATGTAGTCACCACAGTGACAGTTTAATCCCAATACTTCAATGATGGTGTTGTGTGCTCACTGATACTAGGTTTGTGCAAAAGTATTTGCAGTTTTTGCCATTACTTGCAATCGCCAAACCCGCAATTACTTTTGCACCAACCTAATTCATTTTACCCTGGAGGTAAGCAAATGTGGTCATATTTTAATACCAGCACCAGGGGGCAGCAATGTGCAAATAACTCTGTTCTGTGGCCTCCTCTGCTTGGCTTGGTTTGGGAGGAGGATGTGGCTCTCATTCCCTAGTGCTTCTCAGATTTAAAATAATGGTAATGTAATCACTTCAGCTCTGCTCTGGAAACTGCTGGCGCTAATTCATTTCAGATGAAAATACACAGACTATACACATGTGTATCACATCAGTCTTTTCAGGATTCAGGGTCTGCTCATTTGGGTGTTTGTTCACCTAACCTTTATTCAGAACCTACTGCGTACCAGGCACTGCCCTGGATGAGGCCACGCTCCCATCCAGTGGGGAAACAGACACCCCATCCAAAACCACAAACTTCCCTACTTTTTCAGTTTCCCTTAAGAACTTATTTTTAAAAAATTTTTTCTTGTGAGTGATTTGTCTACTCTGTTGGAACATAAACTCCTCGACAGCTGGGATTTTTATCTGTTTTGTTCACTGGTGTATTCCCAGCTACTAGAAAAGTACCTGGGACACAATTAGGGTTCAATAAATTGTTTTGAATGAACAGGTATAAAATTATTGAGATGTGCCATATGGAGGTGGGTGTGCACATCTTCATATAAACTACATCGTGCTAAATTATTCACTTGAATAAATTTATTGTTTTACCATTGCCACTAGCAGTGATTGGGATTGATGCCCAAAAATAATATTAAATTATCTGGTATTAGCATTAGAAGGAATTTGGGACATCACCAAATTCTCCTTTTACAGAAGAAGAAATTGAAGCCAAAGTGAAGAAGAGATTTGCCCAAGGCTACCTACATCTGGACGGTTGCGTCAGGATTCCAAGCCGGAACTTCTGACCCCAGCCCGCTGTGCTTTCACCACACACCCTGCTGCCTGCCTGACTTTTTCATTTTTCTCAAATATCACCTCCTGAAACAAACTGCATAAGTTAATGACCTATCTGTCTAATTCTTATTTGGTAATTGGCAGAGACAAGACTTGGCTGTCTGCATTCAAGATCTCCAGATCAACCCTCTCAAAGGCATCTCTGCTCAGCCTCTCTGCATGAGATCTGGTATTTAGTTCCTAGCACCTATTGTGTACTAAGTCCTTCAGAAACATCTGGTCATTTGAACCTCACAACAATCCTGCACAAGTGCTATTACTATTCCCGTTTTATTGATGAGAAAATTTAATAACAGCATACATTGAACCCACAGGGCATGCAGCATGGACTCAGGATTGTTCTAAGGATTCCATACTTGTGAGCTCATTTAATTCCCTGACAGCCTTTGAAGTGAGTACTGTTGTCGTTTTCTATTGTAGATCTGGATATTGAAGTCAAAAGAAGGCAAGATGTTTGTCCAAGGCCAAATGGCTGGGAAATGGCAAAGCCACCCTATGTGTCATTACTGTGCTCTGCTTCCCCCACTGAAAATAGAGGAGCTGTGGAGTCACTGGCACAAGGTCACACGGGCTGTGCCAGCTGACTCCACTTTTGTGCATGGTTTTTCACAACAAGCTGGAGGTTTGGGCCAGAAAACCCTTTTGTTAGAAAGTCACAGATCTGAAACTCAGCACAAAAGAAGAGACGGTGACAATGCAAAAGCTGCCTGGGCTGCAAGCGGCATTTCCTCTTTGGGTTTGTTTTCCTTTCTAATTTGCCGAGCTCTTTCCAGGCCGCTGCAGCTGCCACACAAAGCTCTTGAAGAGATCCCACTAGCTGGCCAAGGGATAGAAATTAGACAAATGGGCTGGACCTTCTGTTCCACCCTTCCATCTGGGCACCAAGAGGCCGGGTCTGCTGTGGGTTTGGGGACACCCTGAAGCCTCACCATTTCAGTCTCAACTGGATAGTGAACTGAAGTCACCTCATAGCCACTTGGACATGAAGTTTGTGGGAACGAAGCTGGTTTGCTCTGTTATTCTGTCGAATTAATCTGGGCTCTGAGCCCCCTTGAAAATCATCAGGAGAATACAATCTAAAAAGATGGGCAGGAAGTGATTCTTTTGCTGGCCAGAGGTGATTTTGCTGATTGAACTTTTACATGTGGTATGGAACAAATGAACAGAAAAGGCTCAGCTTACGAATCCTCTTCCCTTAGTTCATCTGCACATGTTCTAACCTCTGAAACTGAAGCATGCTCGTAAATCTCAGAGCCTCTTTCCAGTAGCATCAAACAGTGTGATGAACAAAGGCTTTGCAGTCTGGTAGACCAGGGGGTGCTTCACCACACACCCTGAGTGACTATATGACACTGGGCAAGTAACTTTGCCTCTCTGAGCCTCAGTGTCCTCATCAATGAAATGGGAGTTATAAAGCCTTTCTCACAAGGTGGTTGTAAATGTCTGGCACCTACTATGTGCTCAATAAATAATGCCTATTATCATTAGGGAGAAAATTTACACGGCCTAAACTATAGCAAAGGAGCAGGTCTGAGTTCTGGCTCCATCTCCTGCGAGCTAGGGGGCTTCTGACATGTCACCCCCCCTTCCTGCAACCTTGAATTTGACCTCTGACCGAAGCAAGGAGATTGAAATGTTCCCATCTCTAAGATCTCTGACCACTCCACAGTGACTCTCTCACCAGATGACCACTTCTTCCCCTACAAACGCTGGCTTGCGCTCTCTCTCTCTCTGTTTCCCTCTCTCTCTCACTGTCTTCTACAGTTCATGAGGGAGGAGGATAACACAGGGATCCCAGGCTCTTTCTGCTAATCTCTGGGAGGAAGACAGGATTTACTGAACATCTACTAAGTGCCAGGTGCTGATCACTTATTCTCCCACTTAAACCCCTCAGCAACCTATGATGTGGATACTGTCATCAGTAGTTTACAAGAGAGGAAATACAACCTAGAGAGGTTTCCACGAGCTTTTCAAAGTCACAGTAACTGAAAGAGGTAAAATCCATACTTATACCTATCTGCCTATCTCCCAACCACTCCTGCCCTAGATGATCCCAAGGCTTTAGGAAAATGAAATTTCTCTTTCTATAGACAGGTCAGTCACCACTGGTCTATGAAAAACTCACAGCAAATATTGTTACTGATAACAGTGAAGCACTTTTCCAACTCCATTGTGATGCTGAAATGTTACGCAAATAAAAGGGATATTTCCCAGCCTTTTGCAATGGACAAATTTACAATTTAATTTAGCCATATTGGTTTTGCAGAGTAATGAATCATTTAAGAAGAAACCCCATGGTAAACAATTCCAATTAGCCTTTGGAAAGCTCCCCCAGATGCCGAGGTTTTGGGTTTTCCATGTTGCAGCTGATTATCCCAGCTGTAGCCACATCAGCCAGCTCATCGCATAGTGCAGAAGAAAACACAGTCATCAATCAGAGCAAAAATCACCGAGGACAAAATGAAGTCCTTCTTGCCTTGGCTTTTTTCCTGTTATATTTTTGATAACGTCTGTTAGAGAAATGACCAAAAACAGCTAGGAAACAACTTGATATTCCCTTCATTTCACATTCCCTGGGCAGCTGACAACGGGTTAAGAGAAGAACCAAATCACTAAAATGCACTTGGTTATTGGATAATCAGGGGAAGTGTTTTGTATCTCAGGGTTTGGATGTGACATTTCTGGCCCACTCTACAGGGCAGAGACCTAGCCATTCTTTCCTAATTGCTAAGTTCCCCTCATAAAATCCATCTCCAAGGGAAAACTTTAATTTAGATAGGTCATAAGTTAGAGCCTCTGCCAAAGACAGCACAGGCTGGGAGAAAAGACAATAGTTCTGCCGCAGTAATCTTTGGCCACCAGAAATGATGGGGGACAGCTTCCTTTTTCCCTTCTCTAAGATGCTATTTTTCTATTTGGATCATTTTACTTTTAACAGCATGGACAGGATTATTAGACATCAAAGCCAATCTCAAAGAAACTCCTTCGACCCTAAACACACAAAACACACACACACACACACACACACACACACACACACACCATTGAAAATAGACTTAAGGGAAATCCTTCTGTTTTAAAATCAGTCAGATTTTTTCCAGAAGAAGCACCATCCTAGAGAGTCAAGAAAGCTGGTTTGCAGTCTCAAAGTCTGAGGCGTGCAAGTGTATTGTGTTAGTCAGTGGAGGCCAACTGCTTAACAAACAGCTCCCTCTGTGGCTTGACACAATAAAGGTCTACTTCTTATCAATGTCACATTGCAATGTAGGTAGGCAGGTGAGGGTGCTCTGTTTTATTCAAGGACACAGGATCTTTCATCTGCAGACTCTGCTATCATTTAGGGCCTCGGGATCCTTCACCCACTAGCTCTGACATCCTCAAGGGCCTCTGAGTCCATCACTGGACATTCTGCCTCCAAAGAGCAAACAAAGGAAGAGAGAACATTGAGGTTAGCTTTGGAGAATTTTAGGGAGCAGGCCTGTCGGTGACAGACATCTCTCGTGTACACATTCCATCAGCCAGAACTCAGTCACACAGCCACCTAGCTGCCAGTGAGGCTGAGAAATGCAGTCTAGGTATGTGCCCGTGCCATCATAAGAAATATATATTTGGTCTTTGTCCCCAGTTCCTGGCACATAGCTCCTAAAACCCTTGCAATGTCCAGAGTGATAAGGTGTCTTTTTGTATACTAAGGAGATGGCTGGTGGCTGGAGGTTGGAGGCCCCTGCATAGCCTCAGGAAAGACCAAGGCATGATTAGAAAGCTGAGCCTTTCAGTCCCACCCCCCAGACCTGTGAGAAGAGGGAAGGGACTGGAGAATGAATTCAGTCATCAATGACCAATGACTAAATCAATCATGCCCATGAAATGAAACTTCCATAAAAACTGCTAAATGATGGGGTTCAGACAGCTTCCAGGTTTGTGAACACACAGAGGTGCTGGGAGGTTGGTGCACTCAGAGAGGGCAGGAATACTCTGTGTGCCTCCCCATGCTTTACCCCATGCCCCTCTTTCATTGGTTGTTTCTGACTTTGTAGCCTTTATCATAAGCCATAAAATGTAAGTGAAGTGTTTCTCTGAGCTTTGTGAACTGTTGTGAAAATTATATTAAACCTGAGAAAAGGGTCATGGAAAACCCCTACTGTATAGCCTATTAGAAGTACAGGCTCCTCAGGACTTGTGACTAGTGTCTGAAGTGGGAGCTGTCTTGTGAGACTGAGCTCTTGACCCTAAGAGGTATGTGCTAACTCTTGATGGTTGGCAACAAAATTGAATTGAATTGAAATGTAGGGCGCCCAGTTGTTGTCTGCAGAGCTGGAGAATTAGTGAATATAAGAGGAAAAAATACATATTTAGAATAAAAGTGTTGTGGTAAAAAATAGCTCAGTGCCCAAAAGACAAAAGGAAATTGAAATGGATGGACACATGGCATATTTTTACTACTAAATGTATTGAACCACTACTGCCACAGGAGGGGTCTGTGACATTTTCTTAGAACAAGTTAATTATGGTTTTTTTTGTTACTGAGAATGTGTTGATATTCTAAGCAGTTTAATTACTCAGAAAATCGTTGTTTTTTCAGATGGGGCTAAGAAAATGTAAGTTAGTGATGAAGCGAAGGTCAGGAATTAGGTGAGTATGAAAGGAAGGAGACACATTTTGCATATTACTTGAATTTTTGTTAAAGTTTGGTTTTTAAATGGCATCTAAAAGGGTGTGTTTGGGGATACAGAAACAGCATGTGGATTCAAACTCCACGGATGGCACTATCAAGGCCAGTTCTGGAGAAGCCAGAGCTGCCATTGGCTCCAAGCAGAAAATGTGGGGCCAGGAACAGAACATTTAGTCAAAAGGGGTTAGGAGCCAGGAAAATTCAGCATCAAAATAGGCTTAAAGGCAGTGACCAGGAGAAGCCAGGGAACTCTGCCATGAACATTAATTTCCTCTATGAATGTTGATTTCATTGAACACCTTCACTATTCCAGTTTCTATGTTGGAGAGTGCAATGATGAGGGAAACTCCATCCCTGCCTGCAAGTTGGAAATGCTCGTGGATAGACACTGGCCATGTGGTGTGTGAGTAGACTTGACTGACCTAAGAATCTAGCGTTAAAGGGTTAAGCAGAGTTCTGACAAATGGCAGCTTTAGCAGCTGCTAAGATGTCTCCACCCACTCAAGGCAAAATATACCCCTGATACTATTTTCTTCCTTTGTAAGAATTCCCAAGTCACACCGTACCCAGTTCACATCATGAAAACACTGAACTGAGGAATTTTAGAATTGAAAGAGGTTGTTCAAATTACTTAGCCCAGCATTTTTGTTTTTCATCATGGGAAAAGGAAAAACTGACCTGTACTGTATGTAGACAAACCCCAAAGACCCACTTGGACACCAAGATCATGCAGGCTGCCGTGTTCCCTCAATGTGAGATGTATGCAACATGATAATGGATAAAAATATTTCATTTAGCAAGCATCTATTGCAATCTCAATACAAGAGCCATTCACCTTCCTTGACAATTGCCTTCACATTTCTCTGATGCCTTCTCCTTCAAACATGCCAGTAGTCTGTTTCATCGATTTCCACCTGGTGATCTTGGTTCTCCTCCCTGAAGCTCTTAGGGAATGTATCTGATTCTTCTTCCATTTTAATATGTGTAATTAAAACTTATTAAACAACTACTGCATCTGTTAGAGACTCAGCAAGACAGAGAAAGCACATTCAGATGAAGTCCCTGAGAAATACTTAAAAAATGATATACGTATTTCCAAAAGTTTGGGTGAGGTTAAAATAAAACAATGATGTGGTTCATTAACTACAGCTAGCCACAGAGGGGAGCCATTACCCCTCTACCACTCCAAAGGGGCAGGAGGAAGGAGGTTAACTCTAGGAGAGAGCCCAGACAGAATCTGTGTCTTGGGATAGAAGGATTCCACCTTATACACTGCAACCTGCTAACGCGGGATGGAGCAAGAGGATGAAAACAGACCTCCCTCTTCTCCTGCCCTTTTGTCTCCCACCTGCCCCTCTTGTTGTCAGAACCTAACTGGAAGCCAGAAGTCACAGGAATGTATGGATGCCATCAGTGAAGGTCAGCTTCCCAGGTCCAGGGCAGGATGAAGACTGGAGTGTGTGGGTGGGGAGGACAAGTGGAGAACACCCAGCCCTCCCACATGCCAGACATTTAACAGAGGAGTTAAGCAAACAGCCCTGGTCCTTGATTGCATAGAATGTAAAGGGCAGTGGAGGAGAGAGGAAATAGACAAGCACACTTACTAAAAACTCTGCTCAGTGTATGAAGGAAAGACTGGACTCTGAGAGGTAATAATAGGGGGATCAACTTTAGACTGGACATTCAAAGGTCTTTTTGTGGATGCGGCATTTATGCTGAGAACTGAAGGACGAGAAGGAGCCAGCCAGGTGAACCAGGGGGAGGGGGGAGCATCCCAGACAGAGGAAGAGTGTGGTCAAAGACCCTCAGGACAGGGAGGCTCTTCAGATATTTGATTCTTTGAACTTGATTTGAATTTCTCTGAAATATACACAGGGTATATATCCTAGGCGTTGCCCACCAAAGGGCTCAGATTGAATGGCAAGAGTAGGTCAGGAGGCCTGATCCTCCAGCCCTGCCTCTGGCCCTCACTAGCGGGAGGGGTTGCCCAGGTCCCTGGGTCTCTGCTCTCATGGTTTATCTATAAAATGAAGATGTTGGCTTGTTGGCCTCTGAAGTCGCTTCCAGATCTGAAATCTAGTGTTAGTCACAGACTTTATTTATCCTTTTAAAGATACTTTTTGACACTTCCCAAAGTTCTGTTTCTACTAAGTGAATGCCCAAGAGCCAGTTACATTTTCTTCAAGTCTTCAGATGAATGGCAGTTGAATGAGATCTGTGGTGAGCCGGGCTGAACTCCATGCACAGCTCTACAGGGATTAGATAACATTCTTTGGTATTTGGCCAAAGGAAAAACACAAAGTCATAAAACTAAGGAAAGAGGCTCTGGTGATTGGCTTTGGATTTTAGGAATGGGGTGTTTCATAGGATTGGAGACTATCCGAATCATCTCTCTGGCACCCTACCAAAGCTGAATTCTCTTTGCAGCCCCCCCAGCCTGCTTAAACACTCCCAGGGTCAAACACTGAGCAGACCCATGGTGTCACTGGTCATCATCTTCATTGAATGTCACCATCTATCAATTTGAAATCTGTTTCCAAATGTTCTCTCAGTTTCCCCATCATTCTGCTTTGGGTCCTAAAGAACTGAAAGCCCCTCAGAAACTAATTGCCATGTTCCCTCTTCCGTTGTACCACTGCTCAGTGAAAGCTTGGTTGACATTGTTTGAGGATACAAAAATGATTTAAAAATCATTTGTGCCATTGTTGGACACTCCATTCCATCAGCCTGGAAGACTCTTCTCTTTCCTTCAGAGTGATGCTTCCGGTCTCACTGAAATGTCTTTTCTGTGGAGCAGCCGCCCCTCACTTTCTATGTTAAGACAGATTCCTTCTTGTCCTTCAGACTCCACAGCCGTCACTCATGCTTTTGGCTTTATGTCCTGTTTCCCCCAACAAGACTTACTGTTCAGGGAGAGCAAACCCTGTGCCTGCCTCACTATTCCCAGAACCTGGAGCAGTGATAAGTGCTTGGATAACTTCACCCTGAATAAAGGATTTTGAGACCCAGGTTTTGCTAAGAATTTTGGAGTTCACCAACTAGAGGAATAAATTAGTAACAAGTATAACTATAGAGATGTATAGACATAACCTATCAGAGACATAAGTTGTTGGCAGAACCTAACCGGAAGCCAGAGGTCACGGAAATCTATGGATGCAGTCAATGAAGGTCAGCTTCCCAAGTCCAGGGCACAATGAAGAAGACTGGATTATGTAGTGGGGGACACACTTCAGGTGTCTGTCGCCAGTTGGTGAGAACCGTTTACACAGTGTGATGAAAAGCACTCTCTGTCTGGCTGAGTTGTAGTTATTTTATGTGCTTCAAACATTGTAAACTGTGCTATACTGATAAGCCAAAAAAGCAAGTTACACTGTGCAACACTATTTCTGGGAGGAAAGGACTATCCACACAACTGTGTACAACAGGGAGGAAGGGAGGTCACAGTGTGGAGTGATGTGTAGTAGTGGAATATAAAAACATTTAGAATCTCATCATTAAATCAAGATAATATATATCCATTTGCACTTCTAAAAACACTGACAGGAGTCAAAGAACCTTAAATCTAGACGTCTAAGTCACTGTTCATCTATGTTTATGCTAGCTATGTATACTGGGCCTTGTCTGCAGAATTTCAGGGGTGATTATACTGTTAGTTTAATATTCACTTTTATATTTTTAAATCATGTTTGTATCCTCAAACAATGTCGACCAAACTTTCACTGAGCAGTGGTACAACGAAAAACCTTTCTCAAAATCAACAACTTTGGAATTAAATGTTAGATGCAATTGAATATTATAAAGAAGGCCATAAAATTACCTGAAGTGATAGGCTGAGCTGTGAATTTTAGAAAGAGAAATAGGTGAAATGAGACAATGACTTGCTGGAGTCATTATTGAATCAGGAAAAGATAATATAAAAAAACTCAAAGAAAAAATTCTGGTGAGTGGCTACAAGACACATGTTGCAAAGGTGTCTTTTGACTTAAGGGTTGGCATTGCTTTTGCTCCAAAAACACATTCTTGGCTACTTTATATTTAATTTCTGTGAAAGAATCCGCTTTACAGTTTGCTATTTTTAAATTAGTGAGCTAATTTGGGGAGTCCATCCTTCAAATTAAATAGAAATACACAGATACAATTTGGAATGATATGCACCAAAATATAAAATTTATAAGATTATTTCGGGGGATGTAAAATTATAATTGGCATGTATTTTCTTCCTTATATTTATATTTTATCTTGCTTTAAAAAGTTCATGTTAACGAATGTAAATAAATAAATGAAGTGTTGCATAATCTGTTTTTTAAGAAAGAAATTATGCCAGAAGTAGTGGAGTGCTAAAGCCAGCAGCACCTGCTGCATTCAGAACATTTCTTTCATGCCAATGTGTAGTGGCATGACACAGCACAGATATGCTCTGTTTTCCTTCTTGTTGGAAGGAATCTCTTTACCACCAGGAGTAGTTGACTCCCAAGAACACATGTTATATATTATACACATCACTGAAAGGGGAGCAAGAAGGGGTGAGGTCACAGGAGAAAAAAAATAATCGCCATCAATATCTTTGGGGTGTTTCAGAGTCAGGAGCTATGAACTAGCATGAGTGTACAGTTACTTTATCAACTTAAGTCCCAGAAGGTTTGAAGGAACATTTCTGTTCCTTCAACTAGAAGAGAGATTTTCTTTCCAACTTCTTTATCTGAGATAAATCCATGACTAAAGCTTCCACACCAATTTTCCAATATAAGTTTAGGCTCTGAATTCTCCTTCTGTCTGAATTTCCCCAGGTATCTCCAGATGGTCCCCCAATCTGTGAGACCAAATAGGACCAACTCTTTATTGTAAGAACATTTCTAGCTCTAGAAAAGGGTGTGGCCCTCTAGGGACTTCTCAGTAATGAAGAAAGTTTGAAGGAAAAGAATCCCTCTTACGGGCAGACGTATTGGGCACTTGACTTCAGCTACACAACAATTTCTAGACACCTTTCTGACCCATTCTTATCTCTAGCTCTAGAGATGAGCAGCTGGTCAGTCCTGCCAATCTCAGATGCTTCAGCTTTCTGGCCTCAGTAACAGACATAGGGACTGATATTGGAACCAGATCAGGCCAATCTAGGGTTCCTCAGGTCTTTTGCTGAAATTATCTAAAAGAGATGCTCTGTTTCCTCTGAGATCATTATCTGGGAAGATGGGACAGGTCCAGAGCTGCCCTGAATTATCTTGCATCCTCATGAAGAGAGACTACCCAGAGTGAAGCAACATCAAAGAAAAGATACAGGCCTCATAGCATCACTGGAGCACATGAGTCCATCATTTCAGTCCAGCCACCCACCAGGACAGATGCCCATGAACCTCCCAGTTGTCAGACATAATAAATTCATTTTTTTGATGAACCTCATTTGAGTTGACTTAGAAAGGTGAAATAAAAAGCTTGCAAATAAAATACTCCTGAATGATAGAATTGGTCTTATTCTAGGAATGGATTCTACATAAACATAAAGGATTAAAAAAAAAAACAAACCTTCTTGAGACTCAAAATAACACATTCTTTCCATGATCAAAATTCTGGGTCTACACATTCACTCCCTGGTTTGACATGTCTCTGCTTCCACACACCACCTGGTTTCTGGTTTTAATAGCAGAGGCCATAATTTGAGCACCCATCAGGCAGCAGGCATTGTGTCATGCACTATGTCTGCATTCTCTAACTTCACCACAAGCTCCGAGGCTGAGATTCCTATCCTCATTTTGTTCATGGGGAAACTATAGTAAAGCAGGATTAAGAAATATGCCCCAACCATCCCAGCTAGTAACTGGCAAGGCTGGCATGTGAATACAGATGTGCTGACCTGTTTTGTGTTGTTATAAAGAAATACCTAGGTCATCCGCAGTGGCTCATGCTGATAGTCCCAGCACTTTAGTTGGCCAAGATGGGTGGATGACTTAAGGTCAGGAGTTCAAGACTAGCCTGGCCAACATAGTGAAACCCCATCTCTACTAAAAATACAAAAATTAGCCAGGCGTGGTGGCAAGCACCTGTAATCCCAGCTATTAGGGAGGCTGAGGCAGGAAAATCACTTGAACCCAGGAGGCGGAGGTTGCAGTGAGCTGAGATCATGCCACTGCACTCCAGCCTGGGTGAAAGAGTGAGACTCTGTCTCAAAATAAATAAATAAATAAATAGCTGATACTGGGTAATTTATTTTTAAAAGAGGTTTATTTGCCTCACAGTTCTGTAGGCTGTACAAGAAGCATGGCACCGGAATTTGCTTGGTTTCCAACAAGAGCCTCAAGAAGCTTTTACTCATAGCAGAAGGCAAGAAGAGTAAGTGTGTCAGGTGGCAAGAGAGAGAGAGAGAGAACAATAGAGAAGGGAGGGGGTGCCAGTCTCATTTTTAATGATCAGTGAAGTAACAGAGTAAGAACTCCCTCATTACTGTGAGAAAGGCACTAAGCCATTCATGAGTGATCTGCCCCATAACTCAAACCCCTCCCACTAAGGGTCCACCTCCAACATTGGAGATCAAATTTCAACATGAGATTTGGAAGGGACAGACATCCAAACTATATCTGCAAATGTGGTCAGTCATGAGTTTTTGTTTTGGCATATTGCCTCTCATCTGCCAGAATCTCCAGGTCATTATCGTGTCCAAAAGCCTATTGGGTCCTTGCCACCTTTCAATCAATGCATCTGGTCAAGGGGTAAGGTCAAGGTTTGTATGGAATCAGGTGTTGCTGACCCCTAGTCTGGTTCTTCATTCAAAACTCCCACCAGCATCTTCAGCTTCCCTTATCTCAACCACCGTCATATACCCAAATCTATGTACCAAATAGATCTTAAAGCCCCCGATCACAAACCTTAGAAAGTAAGCCTCCCGGTGCACATGTCAATCTGCTTCATGTTGAACTGCCCTCCCAGTTCATTTATCCTGTCTGTTTCTAGTCTGCTTTCCTCCTTGCTACTAGCCTGACTGGGCCATTCACCAATTCTTGTGCTTCTTTCTCTTTAGAGATATGGTGCTTCTACTCTCCCAGGTTCAACTCTGACTCCCCCTCCATCTGTCCTGGGTAAAACCCCTCCCTTGTTGTATTCTTGACTCATTCCCAAGGCCCTCCCACTCCAGGCCACCCTCACAGATGCTAATATCCCTGAGCTGGTTCCTAAAATCCACAAGCAACTGCTAGACAATTTAATCCTAAAAGGTAATTGGCAAGTGTGATAGTCCAGGTCCTCCCAGAGGCAGGTAACAAAACAGGGTTAAACATATAAGGATTGTATTGGAGAAAAGCCTGTGTAAGAGAGAACATGATGGGAGCTGGGAAGGTTAGGAGGTCACCAGGACATGACAAGAATCTGACTCAAGTGAAGGAGAGAGGGAGAGGAGGTTGGGGGTGGGGGAAGCATCACAGACTGCCTGTCATGCAGTCAAAAGAGGATTCAGCAAAGCCATCGTTGAGTCCTTGAGACAAAGCTGCCACCCAAAGGGATCCCTTAGTTTACTTAGTGTCTGCACCAGGTTCATCCTTGCCAGGAGCTACCCATGAGAGACACAGCCTTGGTGCAAACACCACAGTGGATTTCAAAGCCCAGCAGCTGACTCTGCTCTCCATAGTCAGGGGTCTGGAGGCAATGCCCATGGCCACCATGGCAAGCCACTTCATGTCAGATGGAAAGGTTGTCATGGTGGAGTCTATTCATTTATTCAGCAAATAATGTATGGAGCGTTATTTGTGCCAGGTGCTGCGCTAAGATTAAAAATCAAGGCAGGCTACAAAATAGATTTTTCTGGGCTAAACGCTCACTGATATTCTCTTCAATCTCCTGAAAAAAAATGTGCGTTATTCCAAAGCCACTAGGATTTGCCCTCTGTTTCTTTAACTTCTGTGAAGGACAATCCTGCTTAGGAGTACAGAATGTGGGCTATTTGACAGAGTGATACAGAAAGGTGGCTTACATTGGGGTGCAGTGGTTTCAGAGCAATTCCATGTCACTCAGAGGATCCCCCGGGAAGTGACTCAGAAACATCCCTTGGAATCAAGAGGACACCAGCTGGGTTGGACTCCAGACCTACCAAAATCACATTAACCAGAATAACTGTCCATTTAATATATCATCTCCTACAATCACAAATAGAAACTATTTTTTTTAAAAGAGCATAACACTTTCCGAATTTTAAAGTCCAATTTGCAATGAAGTCAGATGACTTATTTCTATTTTCCTAGAACTTAGCACAGTGCCTCACATACAGAGGCAGTTAGCAATGTTAATACATAAACAAATTAGTGAATGAATGAAGTCAATCCAGGTGAATCCATTCTCAGAGTGGCTTTTTTAGACAGATACTATTGTTTCCATTTTAGTGATCATGACTTGATGTTCTCAGAGCTTCCATTATCCGGTCATGACAAGAGATTATCCAGAGTGGGTACTGAGCTTTGGATCCAGGACATCTGAGTTCAAACTTAGAGCCCTTTGTACTGCACTCCTCTGTAGAGACTGTGTGTTCTAGAGCCTTCTTCAAAATTCCCTATTGTATATATATGCAGTGTCTAACTGCAGACAATATAAGGTTCTAGAATTTCTTTTTTTTTTCTTTTTTCCTTTTTTGAGATGGAGTTTCCCTCTTGTTGCCCAGGCTGGAGTGCAGTGGTGCAATCTCAGCTCACTGCAACCTCCACCTTCCGGTTTCAAGCGATTCTCCTGCCTCAGCCTCCGAATAGCTGGGATTACAGGTGCATGGCACCACACCCAGCTAATTTTTGTATTTTTAATAGAGACAGGGTTTCACCATGTTGGCCAGGCTGGTCTCAAACTCCTGACCTTGTGATCCACCCACATTAGCCTCCCAAAGTGTTGGGATTACAGGTGTGAGCCCCCATGCCCAGCCTGGTTCTAGCATTTCTAAATTTTTATCATTTCTGCCCATGGGCCATTAGCAACAGCTACTATCCATTCCTGGTTACCAGCAAGCTTTAAAATATTCTGCCCTCTGCCTATCTCCACATTCTTCAGAGGGTTTTTGAATGCTTAGAGACTATGTGCTCTCAGGTATAGGCCTGGAGCAAGGGAACTTCAACTCCCTCTTTGACTCTCTTTATGAAGTTTTCTCTATACTTAGGAACATACACCATGCCATAATAGAATTAAAACCCTAGATCTCTGTTTACGACAATACAAGACATAACTTAGTGAACAAGATGTGTTTTTTGTTTTTTGTTTTGGTGTGGTTCTTACAGAAAATAAATTTCTTTCTTGGCACTTGCTGAAAGTTTGGACTGTGTCTTTGATGTGAAATTTATATGGAAGCAAAACCTTAGTCAATTGGGCCAGCTGGGAATGTTGAAAATGAAAATAATAGCTATTGTTTTTTTTTTTTTTTTTTGAGACGGAATTTTGCTCTTGTTACCCAGGCCGGAGTGCAATGGCATGATCTTGGCTCACCGCAACCTCTGCCTCCTGGGTTCAAGCAATTCTCCTGACTCAGCCTCCCGAGTAGCTGGGAGTACAGGCGTGCACCACCATGCCCAGCTAATTTTTGTATTTTTTTTTTTTAGTAGAGATGGAGTTTCAGCATGTTGACCAGGATGGTCTCGATCTCTTGACCTCGTGATCCACTCGCCTCGGCCTCCCAAAGTGCTGGGATTATAGGCATGAGCCACCGCACCTGGCCAATAATAGCTATTCTCTCTGGGGTCTGTCTGGTTGCTGTGCTAGGCCTCCATAAACATTATCTCATTTAATCTTCCAACGGCCCTAATGAGAGCTACAATTAATATCCTTGCTTTACAAATGAGAGAACCCAGTTACAGCTCAGATGACTAATTTGGCAAAGGAAATACAGCTTGTATTAAAGTAATGAATGAAGTATGTAATGTAGCTGGCATGTAAATCTTAGTGCAGCATATTTGAAAACAAGTGCCATATAAATACATAAATGATTCATGTATATGTCATAGAATTAGTATTAAGGGCAAGAATATTGACATTAATGTATTTTTAAAATTTTTTTGGATTAATCAGATATAGGCTGTTAATAGCAATAAGGGTATTAGTCAATATGTCACACTCATTGGGTTACAAAATAGTTTTTAAACGTCAACCTTGGAAATCTCATTAGAGTCCCCTGGTTTCCCACTTTCTGAAAGTTTTCTATATTAGAATCATCCCACATGCTGACATGATTAATGATTATAATTTCATAAGCCTCCGTTCCTACATTTGTTATAGTTCTTTTACCAAATCCACAAGATTCTTTGACATCTTTGCAAATATTCTTAAAAAAATGTTTGTCCATAAACAGTAATAACAAAAACTCCACTCTCAAGATACACTGATGGCAGAATGTCTCATCCATAGAGCATAATTCCTCATCAGTGCTCTCTTCCAGATTCCTCAAGGCAGTTGTTACTAATACTTGCTTCAGCTACTCTTAAAAGAACGCACTATATTCTTCTGAGTGTGTTAATATACATTTGTACCAGAGTAGCATTTCATTCAGATTTAGCTATAAATTTGATTTATGTATTTTGTATCTTCTTTTATGCCCATGAAGAGAAACAAATCAAAATATCCCATTAGAGATTCCTCTTCTCCAAGGTACAATCAGACTCCTATGGAAGACAACTCTCAATAACAATGAACTCATGTTTTAAAAGTTTACAGAGCACACAAAGATAGCAACTGTTAAAAGAAACCATTAAATTCAGTAACAGGATAATTTATACTTAAACTACTCACGGTCAAAGGGTAATCTGAAAAGAACATTAGTATAAGTAAAGCATGTTTAAAATTCCCAAATGGATAAAGAAGAGAATAAGATAAATACATTACTTTTTTGAATAAAAAAGCAAGTAGATTTGACAATTAACC
This sequence comes from Ateles fusciceps, assembly GCA_036589455.1. Lineage (NCBI taxonomy): Eukaryota > Metazoa > Chordata > Mammalia > Primates > Atelidae > Ateles > Ateles fusciceps. Next base: position 4,785,556 of record JAZHEH010000672.1, read on the forward strand.
AAAAAAAAATCTAGAACAGAAGAATTATAGTCTGTAAATTAAAAACCCTTTAGACAATAGACTAGACAGTTAAAAACAGAATATAAAACTGTAGAATAGATATAAGAAAATTATATCCAGTAGCACAAAAAGATATCAGATGGCAAATATAAATGTGAAGTTAAGAGATACAAAGGCGAGAAGGACAGATATCTAATGGGAGTAACAGATGTTGAGAAGTGAGAGATTAAGGAGAGCAACAGTGAAAAAAATATTAAGATATTTCCCAAAATTAAAAATAATATTGAATCTTCATATTTAAACAGAAAAGCATACTCCTAAGTAGGATGAATGTAAATAACTTGCAACTAATCATATAATACTAAAATTACCTAGTTTGAGGATAAAAGAAAAATCCTGGAATCACAAGACAGGAAAGTCGAATGACCTTCAAAGCATCACATGGAGAAACTGGCATCTCCTGAGAAACAATGGATAATAGAAAAGATCCAACCTTTTCCAAAGTGCTGAAAAGAAAAACTTCCAATCTAGCTTTTATTCAGGAGTAAGAGTGATATTGAGATACTCTCAGATCGAGACTATCGCTGAAAAACTTGGAAAAGGATGCAATTCAGTGCATCAGTTAGGAATACTTGTGCTACAATTTTGGAAAATCTAACCAACAGTAAGTTACACAGGTAGGTTGTTTTCTCTCTAACAAGAAGTCTGTAAGTTGACTGAGCTGTTGATTCACCTATTATTTATTCATTCATTCACCAAACAAGTATTTATTAAGCACCTACTGTTTGTCTCCTATGTACCTTGTATAGCTTAACATTCTATTCTGATCATACTTTTACCATTGCAACCAACCCCTACCTTTACACTCCCATACGCTTTACCTTGTTTTAACTTTTTTTAAATCACATCTATTTTTTTCTTGCATAATTATGTTGTTTATCATGCCTGTTGCTTAATGTCTGTCTCCATCTGCTAAGTTACAAGCTTGGGGACAAGAATCTTGGTGCATAAATGAACTGTTAGGTGAATAAAAAAGAAACAAAAATGTTAAATCTGATACAATATTAGAATTAGATTTTCTGAGATTTTCTTGGTTTTATCCGTATGCCTGTCACCTCATGGTGACAAGATGGTATCTTCAGACCTACACATCAGAACTTCATTCAAGGCAGAAAAAACAGGGAAGGGGACAGGGTAGATTCAGAAAATTTCAATTTATTTATCATTGGCTAGAACTGTGTCAAATTATTTTTCTAGCTACTGGTAAGGCTGAGAAATCAATTATTTCACTCTGACAGCTTCTATCATGGAGACAAGAAAATGGGATTGATTTGGATTTGGAGCTTGGGTGAGTCGACATTTAATAAGCCACATTCAGTCAGCCATGTTCAATAAGAAGGAGCTGGAATCTAAGAGGAAGAAGAGGACCACAAGAAACAAAAAATAATAGTAGAAATATCATATCTCTAAAAGAAAATAAAGGAAGAAGTTTTTTGTTTTATATCATATCTTAAAGGTTATTGTTCATCACTACAACTTATCATCTTAAGAAAGAGATGATGAACAGGAGGAGGAAGTGCAGAGGAAGAACAAGACAGAAAAGCAGAACGCTATCGATGATATCATGGGCTGGCCTGTCTCACACAACAGCTGGAAAAGTGTTTTCTTCTCAAACCTCTTTCCTTCCCCCAAACTTGAATTCATTCCCAGTAGGCCCCTAATTAGCAATAGGCAGAGGAATCCCTCCTCCCAGTTCTAGATAAAACTGTTTCGTTGTGTGTCAAGAGCATAGCAGTCTTAGGCCAAGATAAGAAAGAACTGGCAGTTGTAATGGAAGACAGAATGCCATTTGGCTAGATGGCTAGAGTTGACACCATTCTCTACAGTGGTGCTGAGAGACTGTGGAATGTGGTTTGCCATCATTTATGAATGAAGGAGCTACAACTGCTATCTGGGTTTTACATTTAATGGCTCTTAGGAGATATATTTAAAAGTATATACACCTACTGACCACTCATACCAATGGGGGATCCAGGAACAGGACTGTGTCAGTGGTTCTATTAACATGGGATGGAGATGATACTTTCTTAATAGGGCTTATTAAAAGTCTTCCTTTAAAAGAAAGAAGTTTGAAATGTGTCTTGTCAAGAGGAGAATATTGCTTGAAATTTGGTGGACTCAATTTTGACACAGACTTAAACCCTTTCTCTGTGTCTGCCATGACATACTCTCCCTGTCTGAGGGCTCTGACAATCTAATTCTAGCCTATACCAGGACAAATGGAAAAGGGGCTTGGAAGGAAGAAGAAGGTCTACATCCTCCTTAGGATGGCTTAGTTTGAAAGCAAGTCACTACAAAACTTAGATGAAAATGCACTGACAATACAAAGAATCTCACATCAAAGGCATACATGGTGATACACACGGTGATAGTGTATTCGTCCATTCTCACGCTGCTATAAAGAAATACCAGAAACTGGGTAATCTATAAACAAAAGAAGTTTAATTGACTCATAATTCCTCATGGCTGGGGAGGCCTCAGGAAACTTACAATCATGGCAGAAGGTAAAGGGAAAGAAAGCTTGGACCTCACGTGGTGGCAGGAAAGAAAGTAAGGAGCAAAATGGAAAGAGCCCCTTATAAAACCATCAGGTCTCCTGAGAACTCACTCACTATCAAGAGAATAGTACGGAGAAATTGCCCCCATGACCCACTCATCTCCTACCAGTTCTCTCCCTAGAAATGTGAGGATTATGGAGACTACGATTCAAGATGGGATTTGGGTGTAGACACAGCCAAACCATATCAGAGAGCACGGGGACAGAGATGGGCTCTGGTTCTTGCTGGGCAGAGCCATCAAGGCAGAGCCATGCCAATCTGGCAGTAGTGGCAGTTTTGGTGTCTTTTCCTTTGAAGACTTGGTTCTAGGTAACTTCGTAATTGGCCCTATTTTTTCTCACTAAGTCGTTAAATAGGGAGATGCTTTGTGGCCTGGGGCACTAGAGTCTCTAACTAAATGACAGAAGTCATTACATGGGAGACTCTGAGTTGCCTATTATTCCATCCAGAATCCACTCTTTATGAAAGTTGTTTTTGGCAGCCGGGATCTATCTCTGCCCTCCTGAGCATTCTATTCAGTTTGCTGCTGTTTTTCTATGAAACCTAAAGAATAGTCATCCCCTCTCCACACACTCCCCTTCAAAGCAGAAAAAGATGAGATATTACAGCAGCAGATATTAAAGATATTACATGCAATGGTAAAAGGGGCAAGCCTTTGAAACAGGTGAGACCAAATTTTAAAATCTCATTTCTGAATGTTTCTTCATTTGCAAAATAAGGATAATACATTGCAGTATTACTATGAGGACTAAAGATAATGTATGTAATATTCTCAGCACAGTGCCCTGTATGTGACAGGCTTTAAAAAATTGCTCCTACATATTTTTATGCCTATTTTACTGGGCTATACTGCTTTCTCAATAGATTCTCTCTCTCTCACACACACACACACACACACACACACACACACACACACCCCTGCTGAATTTCCAGGTCACATTTGGTGGACTAGTTAAAGAAGCACTCCGTATGTGTTAGCTACCTTGGCCTTTGAGTTGCTGCCAGGTTTAATGCTATAGAAAATGGAATGTAGCTGGAAATGTAGCCCCACTGAAAACTGATCAACCCTGTGTAATAAACCCATTTGTTTTATCATAAAGGAAGATTAATGGACTAAGAGTCTGAGTTCACAGACTTGCTTCTGCCAACACTGCATATTATCTTCGTATCTAGAGCATACAATACAGTGGTATCAACCAAGGACTTGACACCTAAAACCTCATATAAAGATCTTAAAAGGGGCATAGTGTCTTTTCCTCTTTCCCAAGGAGGGGAAGACAGATATCACTAATGGCTGGTATTGAGAGAACGAATTTAGCAATAGCTTCATGCCCCCACCCTAATAAGTGGACACAGATCTCCCTGATCATCAATTTGGCAAGCTTACATGGAAACCCTTTGCCAGTTCCTGGGAGGCAAGTTGTTCTTAGGCTTCACCTGGGACTAGCAAAGGAATTGAATTCAGTCAGACTATTTTAGCAACCCAGGTGGTTAAAGTTTCACACTATGTTTCTTCAATTCAGCCTTAAGAATAATAAAACTGAAGTTTTGATCTCCATCTGTGTGATTCTTGTAGCTATCTTTCAAAGAGTTCCAGACATATTTGGGATAACAAGTGCATTATTTAATGGTCTCCTTTAAGCCAGAACAACTAATATTTCCATTCCCATTTTAATATATGAAGAATCTGAATCTGAAGCTCAGGGAAGTTGAGTAACTTTCCCAGGGCTACAGAGACAATGCATCACAAAGGTAGAATTAAACCTGGGACCTTTCGGCTTCCAAGACTGTGGCCTACCTTCTATGCTAGACCACCACCTTAAACAGCTAATGTCCCATTCTCGAGTTATTTGAGTTAGAGCTTTTCTTTCATGGCCCAGTTTGGGAAACTCCCCTCTATTGCTTTCAGTTTTCATATCAGCAAAATTAAGAGGTTGAACTAAAAGACTAAGAAAAGTCCTCCCAGATGAAAGGTTTTGTGATTCTGTGATTTATTTATTTTTTAGTTCATACTAATTCTCCATGTTTTCAGTGCTGTGAGTGCCTGAGTTTTAAACTCCAGAAAGCAAAGAAAATCCTTTCCTAAAACGAAGTAGTATTATACATTCATTCAAAGGAAGTATATAATCTTGTAAATGTATAGATTAATAAATTAAAAATAAATACAGCTGAGTTGGTTAAAGTGGGCATTGAGAATGTACAGGCAAATACTTCTGACTACAGCAACTATCTCCACAGACGTTAAGACATCTCAGTGCAAATCAGTAGCATCTTGGAACCCAACTAGAAAATCACTGAAGTATCAGGAATAACATAAGCTTTGGAGCCAGAAGACCTGAATTTGAGTCTCAGCCACCCTATCTATGAGCTGTGTAAACTGGAAAGCCATTTAACATACTGCGCCTCAGATAGTCATGTTTAAGATAGTCATGTGTAAGTATTAGTTCATGGTAGTTATGATGTAAACTGTTTTGGAAAGCGTCAAACACTATACAAAGTCATTAGTATTAATAAAGGTGGTATTCTTTTCTCATTCTTAAGACCATAGCTTCCTATGAAATCTAGGTGAAAATTACTGGAGAATGCCACATTAGAAATGGTATCTCAGTAACTCAGACAAACTTTGAGGCTCAATGATTCAGATTCAACATGGTTAAAGGCAAGTGGTGTTGGAAACGCTGATTCCTGAGGCTGAGATGAAAGTCTCTCTTGGGCATTGAACTGTCAGCAGGGCAGGAATAGTCATTCCAAGCCCATAGCACCTCAACAACTCTCTAAAATGCTAATATTCTCCATGCAATTGAGTAACGCATGTGTTTTCAATGTCATGCAACTTTGTGCTGTGATTTAAAATTTTTTGTGGGATAAAGAGCTTGATTTAAAGATGGAATGTTAAAATATTAGTCACTTCTCTTTCTTCTACTGCCTTAGCAGATTGGACATAGTTTTTCTCATGAACTTTTTTTTTTTTTTTTTTTTTTGAGTCGGAGTCTTGCTCTGTCAGTGGTGCAATCACAGCTCACTGCAACCTTCACCTCCTGAGTTCAAGCCACTCTCCTGCCTCAGCCTCCCAAGTAGCTGGGACTACAGGCATGCACCACCACGCATTTTTAGTAGAGACTAAGTTTCAGTACGTTGGCCAGGCTGGTCTCGAACTCCTGACCTCAAGTGATCTGCCTGCCTCATCTCCCAAAGTGCTGGGATTACAGGTGTGTACCAGCTCCTGGCCTCTCATAAACTTTTTATCTTTTAGAAAATGTATCTCCTTTATGACATTTAACCTTTCCAAAAAGAATTGATCACTTTCATTTTCATTGCAGCTTGTATTCCTATATTTACAGTTGATTCTCATTTACAGTAGTTATTTTCTATACAGTCACCATGAATGCTGAATTAGCTTAGCTTTTGCAGGAAAGAAAGGGTTATGTTCCTGCAAATCTCTGGCTACGTTTTTGTCAACTGACTGTTAATATAACCTTGGTTAATGCGTGTTTCTGTTAAAAAAAAATCTGATACTTATTGATTCAATAACACTGTACTCATGGCCAACAGTACTGTGACTCATGCTTGACTGAAGCTTTTCTAACACACATATCTTCTCCATAAGATGCACCACAGCCTTTTGGTACTAAGAAACACTGACACACTTTAGCACTGTGCTTAAGGGCCATTTTAAGCACATATATCACCACAAAAAGCACAAAAATTTGAAAAACACCCCACCCACATGTCATCAAACTGAGCTCAAAAAGGACACATTATAAGAGCTGTAACAGGAAGACAGAGCAGAAACTTTTTCCACCTTAGCTGGAAACAAGCATGTTGCATGACTCAAATTTTGTTATTTATCTGTGTATATTTATGAATGACCATAAAAGCGTCATGAGTATTTATTTTTGTAATTACAAAGAAATTTTAGCAGGTAGATTAAATCAGAAACAGAATCCACAATATTGAGGATCAACCGTATCTCTGTAATCTAGAGCTTACTAAACAGTAATGTACTATTGATTTACATGACTATGCTCCATTCTAAGCCAAATTCCTTGAGAGCAGTGATAGGTCCTTTCATCTTGTTTAAAATTTTTTAAATTAGGACATTTCTTTGTCTCTTGCAGACTGACTCTATCCCTCATGCCTACAGTGACCTCATTCTTGGGTTTAGGGAGAACAATAATCTCCAAGGGATATATATTTGAGACAGAGTCTCGCTCTGTTGCGCAGGCTAGAGTGCAATGGTGCAATCTCGGCTCACTGCAACCTATGCCTACCGGGTTCAAGTGATTCTCCTGCCTCAGCCTCCCGAGTAGCTGGGATTACAGGTGCCCCCCATTACGCCCAGCTAATTTTTGTATTTTTAGTAGAGACAGGATTTCACCATGTTGGCCAGGCTGGTCTCGAACTCCTGACCTCATGATCTGCCCACTTTGGCCTCCCAAAGTGCTGAGATTACAGGCATGAGCCACCATGCCTGTCCCAAGGCATATTTTAAGGTGAAACCTCAATAGAAAATACCACCCTAGCCAAATTTAGCTGGAAATCACTGCTGCCACAATGTATTTTTACTCATCTCTGGCTAACACTTCCTTATTCTCCTTTGAAGATCTTCATATTGCTCTGTTCTCAAAACCTCAATCCACTATCAACTCTATTCTCTTCAGATGCTTCCAACATTTTTGAGATCAAGGTCAACCAATGTATAGTCTTCCCATTTCTCTACTTCACTTCAAAATGTCATCATTTTTATCAATCTTCCCCTTTTCATCTTTTCCTTAAAAAATTCATTTTCCCATTCTTAACATTTCCCCACATTTCTCATGATCTTGTATCCCTCCCTTTTTCTTCTAGCTTTGTCTACTTCTGCATCATTCCTTCTCCTTGACCTGCAATTCTCTCCAATCTCTCCTTTAAGATGTCTTTCCTTTCCTTCCTTTACCCACGGCCACTTTTGAAAAGTACTCTGCATTCTCTCCATCACTCTTTACTCCTCAGCTCCTGGCTTCTACCTCCAAACTTCACTGAAACTGGTATCTTCATAGTCACCAAACCCACTGGCCTTTTCTCAGATAGCTACTCAGATTTGTAACATTTGGCCCTGTTGACAATTCTCTCTCTTGAAACTCTCCTTTGACTTCCACACAAAACTGCAAGTTTTTCTTTTTTATCTCTAATTGTTCTCTTGCCTCCTTTGGTTATTTCCCCAAGTTACAATACCCAGTCTCGTCTTATTTTACCCCATTTTGCAATAGACGTTTTTGTGCAGTTGAAAGCATGGGCTTTTGAGTGAACAGACCTGGGCTTGACTCTAAATCCTCACAGTTCTAGCCACAGTGACATAGGGAATTTGTTTCTATGAATCTCAATAATACCTACTACATAAGGATACTATAAAGTTAAATAAATACATGTGAAGAAGGTAGCATAGTGCATGCACAGATTAAGTGGTCAATAAAAGATAGCTCTTCCACTGACCTCTTCTCCACCTTAAAGGTATCATCTTCTCTCAGGGGATCTTATCAGCTCCTGCTGCCTAGATCTGCCTGACAGACTAAATTATCTTGGGGGAAACTGCCCTCATGAAATAGAGATCCTTGCAGCCAGATCAAGGCGCCAGGCATGTCACCCAGAAGTCATTCATAGACTCTCTGTGTCAAAAATGGAGGAGGAAAGCTATAGTTCAATGTAGTGCTGACAATGAAGGTTATGTGAAGCCAAATTTACATGACAAAATGAAGGAGATTAACAAGAACATAAGCAGAAAATAGAGCTAGTGGTTTGCCTTAGAAGAATTTGGGAGGTAAAAGAATGAAATGTGAAGTAGCTAGAGCCAGGCAGTTGAGGACCTAAACCTAAAAATGCTAGCTCGTTCCATAAGAAATTGTTTTTATTCAGCCCCCTGGCCCTCTTAGCCAGAGTGGTGACTAATCTTGGGGGAAAATGGGTGTGTGTAATAGTCTTACAATGAGGTACACTCACCGTGGACTCCTGCATCATCCACTTAAAGTTTTGAGACTTGGGCAAGTTCTTTAGAGAGACAGCGTTAACGGAGAGGTTAAGAGTAAGGACTCAAGGTTCAGTCTGCGTGGGATCAAATCTCAGCTCACTCACTTAACAGTGGGATGCTGGACACAGGTTCTTCACCCATAACTCAAAGACAATTAGCAGTATCTACCTCACAGAGATTTTATAAAGATTAAATAGCTTAATATTTGTAAAGGCATTAAAAGAGTATCTGCCATGCCATAAGCACTATAAAGTGATTTGTGATATAAATACACTTAATCTCTATGTCTCCGTTTTTACATGTGTTTAGTAAGAAAAATGCAACCTCAGGGAATTGGTTTGAGGATTAAATGGATAAGGTGCATATGTAACTCTTAAAACACCTGGCAAAGAAAAAAAAAAATCAATGATTCCTGTTATAAATTAAATGACCCAAACTAGGTAAAATGCATAAAACATCAAATATGATTCTTCTGAAGAAACTTTTATATATTTGTAGTTTTGACCCCCAGCTCACTCCTAAATACTAGATGCATGTTTCTACTTACTAAGAATGTGCACTCAGTCTTCATAGAGACAACACAAGTTTAGCAAATTTAAAGCTGAATGCATCCACTCTCCCCTAAATCTTGCCTTTTATTCCTTTATTTTATAGTACAGATTCCTTCTCTCTAGAAATCCTGAGTACCCACAACTGTAGAGGTTCTGGATACTCAGCTTTAAGGGAAATATCAGAGCATTTTCCTCAACAAAAGAGCTCTCTTGCTAAAAAAAGATTTGTTGCTTCTTGCCAAGAGAATGAAAATTCTTCTTTATCATAACTAATATTTTTAAGGACTCACTTTGAGCACTTTACATCTATTACTTCATTTGATTCCAACAAGAACCCTATGAAATAGGTACTACTATTATTTCCATTTTATGGAGGGAAAAGATGAGGCACAGAAAATGTAAGTGCATTGTCCAAAGTCTTACAGCAAGAAAATAGTAGAGCTGCAATTTAAATCCAGATAGTTTAACTTCAAGGAATGAGTTATTAACTGGTCTATTATATTGCCCCAACCTTGTTAAATGTAAGTAATTTTGACAGTTATTTGCTTATACATCTTTAATGACTCTGTGAGACTTGCAGGAAAAAAATTATTAAACCTCTTTGGACAATGATTTAGGACCCTTCCTGATCTACTTCCAAGTTTTCTTTTCTAATTTACTTTCCTTTACTCCCTTCTGAACACTACTTTTGTTGTTGTTGTTGTTGCTGTTTGAGACGGAGTCTCACTCTGTCACCCAGGCTGGAGTGCAGTGGCGCCATCTCAGCTCACTGCAATCTACGCCTCCCAGGTTCAAGCAGTTCTCGTGCTCAGCCTGCCAAGTAGCTGGGATTAGAGGCATGCACCACCACGCCTGGCTAATTTTTGTATTTTTGGTAGAGATGGGATTTCGCCATGTTGGTCATGCTGGTCTCAAACTCCTGGTCGAGGCAATCTGTCCACCTCGACCTCCCAAAGTGCTGGAATTACAGGCATGAGCCACCACAGCTGGCCACTACATTTCTAATGCCTTTCCTTCAATATGTTTCTACCTTCCTGCCTTCATACAATTTATTCCACCTAGAAAGCTTACTCTTCCAATGTAATGAATTCTAATCATATCCATTTATGTGTATACCATATCATAGCACTAATTAACAGAAGACACAACACAACAGTTAGAGATTTTTTAGTGGGAAATGATATTAAAGTTTTCTCTAGGAGATAAATTCTTAAAGCAGGAGGCAACACAGTATACTCCCAGTTAATGCTATGGCACCTCCAATTTCCTAAAATCTTTACCAGAATACGAATACTACACATGTTGCAAGGTTCTCCCATTCTCATTGTGTGGTAGTTGAAGGTCAGAACTTAATGCCCTTCTATCCCTTCAGACTGTTATTGGAACCCAGGAAACATGCCTACCTGTTAAGAAAGCAAATATGCAAACTAACTCCAATGTGAGTGTTTTCTGCAAAACTGGTTAGTTGGAGGTGAAGTATTGCCTATTTTTAGGTATTTGGACAACAGCAGGAGGACCCACGCATCCTCTGAAACTTTTTTTTTGTTTGGGATGGAGTTTCACTGTGTCACCCAGGCTGGAGTGCAATGGTACAATCTCGGCTCACTGCAACCTCTGCCTCCCAGGTTCAAGCGATTCTCCTGCCTCAGTCTCCCGACTAGCTGGGATTACAGGTGCCCACCACTACACCTGGCTAATTTTTGTATTTTTAGTAGAGATGGGGTTTTGCCATGTTGGCCAGGTTGGTTTTGAACTTCTGACCTCAGTTGATCCATCTGCCTCGGCCTCCCAAAGTGCCCTGAAACTTTCTATGTATAGGCATCTCTTTTCACTGTTTGTTAATCTGGGTGGTGCTTGCTCTGAATTTGTTTGAACATCTAAGATCTCATACTCAGGTCCCAACAGCATATTTTAAAGATAGTCTTGAATCCACTTGATGTTTCACAGAACTTTCCCAAAGATTCCAAGTCATAAACTGCTCTTTCCCTTACCTGAATTCTAAAGTTGTTCTGCTTGATAATATTTTTATATTTCATATATGAGGACAGTAGCCATTTCCTGAATGCTTAAGAGCAATTTATTAATAAATATTTCAGGGAGTTACATCAACAGAATTGTGCAGTAGGAGATTCCAGCCATCATCCCACCATGCTTTGAGCTGAATGTTTGTGTCCTGCCCACCTCCCTCAAGACCAAATTCATATATTGAAATCCTATCCCCCCAAGGTGATAGTATTAGAAAGTGGAGCCTTTAGGAAGAGATTAGGTCATGAGGGCAGAGCCTTAAATATTGATATTAGAGCCCTTATAAAAGAGATTCCAGATGGATAGTTCATCTCAATTACCATGTGATGACACAAGAAGTAGGCAGTCTGCCATCCAGAAGGCAACCAACCTAGGACTGGGCCATGCTGGTACCCTGATATGAGACTTCTAGTCTTTAAAATTGTGAGAATTAAATTTGTTTTTTATAAGCCACCCAGCTGCGGAACAGACATACCTGTTTTATTGCACTTTGCTGTACTGAGCTTGGCAGATACTACCTTTTCCACAAATTGAAGATTTGTGACAACCCTGCATCAAACAAGTTTATCTGTCATTTTTCCAACAGCACATGCACATTTCATGTCACTATGTCACATTTTGGTAATTCTCACAATATTGCAAACTTTTTCATTATTATATTTGTACAGTGATATGTAATTGGTGATCTTGGATGTTAGCATTGCAATTGTTTGGGAGCACCATAAATCATACTCATGTACAACGGCAGACTTAATCCGTAAATGTTGTGTGTGCACTGACTGCTCCAATGGCCAGTAGTTCCCCCATTTATCTTTCTTCTCTTGAGTGTCTGTATTCCCAGAGACATAATGATACTGAAATTAGGCCTATTAATAACCCAGCATGGCTTCAAGTATCCAAGTGAAAGGAAGAGTCACATGTCTCTCATTTTAAATCAAAAGCTAGAAATACTTAAGCTTAGTGAAGAAGCCATGTCAAAAGTCAGGATAAGCCAAAAGCCCATGCCAAACAGACAGCCTGAAGTTGTAAACATGAAGGAAAAGTTCTTGAAGGAAATTCAAAGTGCACTCCAGTGAACACAAATGGTAAGAAAGCAAGACAGCTTTATTGTTGATAATGGAGAAAGATTTGGTGATCTGAATAGAAGATCAAACCAGTCAAAACATTCCTTTAAGCCAAAGGCTAATCCAAAGCAAGGTCCTAACTCTTCAGTTCTCTGAAGACTGTAGAAACCATAGAAGAAAGATTGTAAGCTAGCAGAGGTTGGTTCATGAGGTTTAAGGAAAGAAGTTATTTCCATAACAAAATTGCAATGTGAAACAGCAACTGGATGGAGAAATTGCAGGAATTTATCCAGAAGATCTAGCTAAGAACATTTACAAAAGTGGCTACACTAAACAGCATATATTTAATATTAACAAAACAGCCTTAGTCTAGAAGAAGATGCTATCTAAGACTTTGATAGCTAGACAGGAGAAGCTAATGCCTGATTCCAAAGATTTAATTAAAGGAAAATCTGACTCTCTTGTTAGAGGCTACTGCAATTAGTGACTTTAAGTTGAAGCCAATGCTTATTCATCATTCTGAAGGTCCTAGGACCCCTAAGAATTATGCCAAATCTACTCTGCATGTGCTATATGGAGAAAAACAACAAAGCCTGGATTTCAGCACATCTGTTTATATTATAGTTTACTGACTATTTTAGAACCACTGTTGAGACTTATGGCTTAGAAAAAGAAAAATGATTATTTTCAAAATATTACTGTACATTGACAATACACCTGATCACCCAAGAGCTCTGATGGAGATGTACAAGAAGATTAATGTTGTTTTTATACCTGCTCTCACAGTATCCATTCTGATGCCCACGGATCAAGGAGCAATTTTGACTTTCAAATATTATTATTTAAAAAATACATTTGTGAGTCTATGGCTGCCATAGATAGTGATTCCTCTGATGAATCCGGGCAAAGTAAACTGAAAACTTGGAAAGGAGTCACCATTCTAGCTGCCATTAAATTGGTGATATATGGAAAGATGTCTAAATATCAACATTGGCAGAAGTTTGGAAGAAGTTTATTTCAACTCTCATGGATGACTTTGAGGGGTTCAGAACTTCAACAGAAGAAGCAAATGCAGATGTGGCAGAAATAACAGGAGAACTAGAATTTAAAATGAAGCTTCAAGATGTGACTGAATTGCTGCAATCTCACAATAAAACTTAAAAGGATACAAAGTTGCAAATGGTTTATGGCCATACCACCCTGAAAGTGGCCCATCTTGTTGAAGTTGCATTTATGAATGAACAAAGAAAGTGCTTCTTGAGATGGAATCTACTTTTGGTGAAGATGCTGTAAACACTGTTTAAATGACAACAAAAAATGTAAAATACCAGATATATATTTAGTTGATAAAGCAGCAGCAGAATTTGAGAGAATTAACTCCAAGTTTGGAAGAAGTTCTACTGTGGGTAAATTGCTGTCAAACAGCATTGTATGCTACAGAGAAATCTTTTGTGGAAATAAGTTAATTAATGTGGCAAACTTTATTGTTGTCTTATTTTAAGAAATTTCCAGTGTCACCCCAACCTCTAGCAATCACCACCCTGATGAGTCAGCAGCCATCAACACAAAGGCAACACCCTCTACCAGCTAAAAGATTATGACTCACTGAACGCACAGATGATTATTAGCAATTTTTAGCAAAAAAAAAATATATATTTTTGTTTGTTTTTTTTAATTTTATATTTTTTATTTTTTATTTTTGAAACAGGGTCTCTGTCACCCAAGCTGGAAGGCAGTGGCATAATCATGGCTCACTGCAGCCTCAACCTCCCAGACTCAGGGCATCCTCCCACCTCAGCCTCCCTAACAGCCAGGACCAAAGGCATGTGCCACCACACCTGGCTAAGCTTTTGTAATTTTCTTTTTCCCTTTTGTAGAGATAGGGTTTTGCTGTGTTTCTCAGCCTGAAATTGAACTCCTGGGCTCAAGCAGTCTTCCCATCTCCACCTTCCAAAATGCTGGGATTACAAGCATGAGCCACAATACTTTTTCGTGCCCAGTCAGTAAAGTATCTTTTAATGGTATATTTTTACTTACATATAATGCTATTTTGCATTTAATTTACTGCAGAAACATAGCGTAAAGATAACTTTTATAGGCACTGGAAAACCAAAACCATTGCGCAACTCACTTTCTGGCAATATTCACTTTAATACAGTGGTCTGAATATAACCTGCAATATCTCTGAGATATGTCTGTATTTTGTTATAGCAGCCCAAATAAACAGATACTCCACATAAACAATAACAACATTGATGGATAAAAATAGCTTTGAGAGAGTTGTAAAGTAAAATTAAGAGCTACAGCAACCCAGTCAAGCACTGAAACTGAAATGATCACATATAAAAGTATATAAAGTATCTTACCTGTGTCATTTTTTCCCTAGTTTGCACAACTCAGTACCAAAAGGAATTCCCTGGGATATGACTTTCCTTATGGGGGAAAATAAAAAATAGAAAAACCCCATCAGTTCTCACTGCTAAAGACTCCCACAGTCTTTACCAACACAGACTCCAGCTGATAGAATCATGTTTCTATACCATCCTGGATCCAAAGCAGCTATGCATGCCCTTGTCCCCCGGACCTGGTACCACCACCAAACAGCCCCTGGATCCAGTGCACACTAGACCCCAGCACTGCTGGAACATCCATGACCCAGCTCCACTGTACATATACCAGATCCAATGCTACCACACCCTGATTAGACCCACCACTGCCACATTCTTCCCAAAGTGATCTACATATTCCATGCAATTACTATAAAAAATCCCAATGGCATACAACAGATAAACAAAAAATAAAGAGCAAGAAATTAAAGCATTTCACCAGAGAAAATTACCTTCATTAAAAGGAAGATAGAAATAAATGAAAGAAGGAAGAGAAGACCACAAAAAAACAGCAAACAAACAAATAAATGGCCAAAGTTAAATTCTTACTTATCAATAAGAACATTGAATGGAAATGGAATAAAATTCCCAGTCAAAAGAAATAGAGTGCATAAATGGATTTTTTTAAAAAGACCTGATAATCTGTTGTCTACAGGAAACACACTTCACCTATAAAGACATATATAAATTGAAAATAAAGAAATAGAAAAAGACATTTCATGCCAATGGAAACTACAAAAGAGCAGGAGTAGCCATACTTATATTGGACAAAATAGATTTCAAGACAGAAACCATACGGAGAGACAAAGAAGGTCACTATATAATGATAAAGGGGTCGATTCAGCAAGAAAATGTAATGATCACATTTATTTAATAAGGACTCACTCCTGCCATTTTTTTGTTTGTTTGCTGGTTGTTTTGTGGTCTTCCCTTCCTTCTTTCATTCTTTCTATCTTCCTAGAAAGGAAAGAATACTTCTAAAATTTTATTATGAGGCCAGTATTACTGTGATACAAAAACCGGACAAAGACACATCAAAAAAAAGAAAACTGCAGGCCAATATCTCTGGTTAATATTGATGCAGAAATACTTGACAAAATACTAGCAAACTGAATTCAACAATACATTAAAAAGATTATTTATCATGACTAACTGGGAGTTATCCCAGGGATGCAGGGATGGCTCAACATATGCAAATCAATCAATGTGATATGCTATATCAACAGAATGAAGGACTAAAACAAAATGACCATTTCAATTGATGCTGAAAATGCATTAGAGAAAATTCAACTTCACTTTATGATAAAAAAAAAAACTTAAAAAACTGGGTATAGAAAGAATATACATCAACATAATAATAGCCATATATGACAGACCCACAGCTAGTATCATACTGAATGGGAGACAAACTAAAAGCCTTTCCTCAAAGATCAGGAACAACAAGGATGGCCACTTTCATCACTCTTATTCAACATAATACTGGAAGTCCTAGCTAGAGCAATCAGACAAAAGAAAGAAATAAAGAGCATCTAAACTGGAAAGGGAGAAGTCAAACTATCCTTGTGTGCAGACCCTATATTTGGAGAAACCTAAAGAATCCACCCCAAAAAAAATTAGAACTAATAAGCAAATAAAGTTGCAGGATACAAAATAAACATTCAAAAATTAGTAGCATTTTTTTATGTCAACAGTGAGCAATCTGAAAAAAGAAATCAAGAAAGTAATCCATTTATAATAAGTACAAATAAAATAAAATAGCTAAAAATTAACATAACCAAAGAAATGAAAGATCTCTGCAATGAAAACTATGCAACAGTGATGCAAAAATTTGGAGAAGACATAAAAAGAAGAAATGATATTCCATGCTCATGGGTTGAAAGAATCAATATTGCTAAAACGTCCATTCTACTCAAAGCAATCTACAGATTTAATGCAATCCCTATCAAAACAGCAATGACGTTCTTCACAAAAATAGAAAAAAAAATCCTAAAATTTATATAGAACAACAAAAGACCCAAAATAGTTGAAACCATCCTAAGAAATAAAGAGCAAAACCAGAGAAATCACATTATCCAACTTTAAATTATACTACAGAGCTATATTAATTTAAATGGCATGGTACTGTCATAAAAACAAACACATAGATCACCGGAAGAGAACAGAGAATCCAGAGATAAATTCATACATCAACAGGGAACTCATTTTTGACAAAAGTGCCAAATATATTTATTGAGGAAAGGACAGTCTCTTCAACAAATGGTGCTGGGAAAACTGGATATTCATACGCAAAAAAAATAAAAGTAGACCCCTATATCTCAAGATGTACAAAAATCAAATTAAGGTGGATTGAAGACTTAAATGTAAGACCTCAAACTATGAAAGTACTGCAAGAAAACATTGGGGAAATGCTCCAGGACATTAAACTGGAAAACAATTTCTTCAGAAACATTCCACAAGCACATGCAACCAAAGCAAAAACAGATAAATAGGATCACATCAAGTTAAAAACTCCTGTACAGTAAAGGAAACAATAAACTGAAGAGACAACCCACAGAATGAGAGAAAATACTTGCAAATTACCCATCTGACAAGGGATTAATAAGCAGAACATGTAAGGAGCTCAAACAACTCTACAGGAAAAAAAAAATCTAATAATCCAATTAAAAATAGGAAATCATCCATCCATGCATCTGTAGCCAATTGATCTTTGACAAGACTGTAAAGAACACACAATGAAGAAAGAATAGTCTCTTCAATAAATGTTGTTTGGAAAACTGGAGGTCCATATGCAGAAGTTTACAACTGGACTCATCCCACACCATATACAAAAATCAACTAAAAATAGATTAAAGACTTAAACCTAAGACATGAAACCATAAAGCTAAGGCAAGGAAACATAGAAAAAATCCTCTTGACATTGATCTGGACAGCAATATGTTTTATATGATACCAAAAGCACAGGTGACAAATGCAAAAATGGGCAGGTAGGATTTCATCAAACCACACAGAGCTCTGCATGGCAAAGGAAACAATTAACAGATTAAAAAGATAAGCTGCAGAATGGGGGTAAATATTTTCCTTTTTTTTTCTTTTATTTCTTTTTTTTGTTTGTTTTTTGTTTTGAAATGGAGTCTTGCTCTGTCACCCAGGCTGGAATGATGCAGTGGCATGATCTCGGCTCTACAACCTCCACCTCCCAAGTTCAAGTAATTCTCCTGCCTCAGCCTCCCAACTAGCTGGGATTACAGGCACCCACCACCATGCCCGGCTAATTTTGGTATTTTTAGTAAAGACAGGGTTTCACCACATTGTCCAGACTGGTCTCAAACTCCTGACCTTGTGATCCGCCTGCCTCGGACTCCCAAAGTGCTGGGATTACAGGGTTGAGCCACTACACACAGCTGGGGGTAAATATTTTCAAACTAGATATCTGACAAAAAGTAAGTATCTAAAATATGCAAGTAACTCATTGTGTTAGCCTGTTTTCACACTGCTGATGAAGACATATCCAAGACTGAGAAGGAAAAGAAGTTTAATTGGACTTACAGTTCCACAGATCTGGCGGGAGGTGAAAGACACTTCTTACATGGTGGTGGCAAGAGACGTGAGGAAGATGGAAAAGTGGAAACCCCTGACAAACCCATCAAATCTCAGGAGACTTATTCACTATCATGAGAATAGCATGGAAAAGACCTAGCCCATGATTCAATTACTTCCAACTGGGTTGCTCCCACAACATGTGCAATTCTGGGAGATACAATTCAAGTTAAGATTTGGGTGGGGACACCACCAAACCATATCACTGATATAACTCAATAACAGTAACAACAAAAAAACTCAATTAAAAAGACATACAACGAGAGATTTCCAGCTTATGTTTCCACATGTAAGGAACTCGAAAATTACCACTTGTTATATTCTAGTATAACAAGAAATAAAACAATTCAACAGGATGAAAAAATTAACAACTCTTCTTGAATCTATGTGAGAAGTGAGGGAAAAGGGCAAACCAGTGCCCCCAAGGCTGAAGAGACAGACAGGTGAATACAGAGAGTCACAGTTTACTAGAGAAAGGAATCAGGGGTGGGAACAACCTAAGGAAGAAGAGTAATAAAACCTTATCCGAAATTGATGAATTTCTAGAAGCACAGTGTGGACAAATTTGAGAGTTTAAAACTCTGGAGGAAGCAGAGGGTGGTCGGTCATAGAGAGACCCCCACACATTTGTGAGTTTTATGTCCAAGAACTAAACTAGGTTCTCACAATAAATATCAGAGGAAATCTCCTCTTGCTTCTGACAGGGGAAGAAAAAAAGAACCCTTTTGAAATACACCACAGCACTATTCTTTTTACCAAGGTCTGCCCTCAAGAGAAATTATTTTTAAAAAACCTTAACCTACTGGGGTTTTATCGGTGCCTAGCTAACCTGGCAAGAGAAATACCTGACTCTAGCCAGTTTTAGTCATTCTGTCCCACTTAAGGGAATCAGAGAGAGAAACTGAGGAGAACTAGTAAAGTTTAGAGTACAAAGGTTAAAAGACTGAGACCTAATAATAAAACTATGAAACATCTCCCTCTCCTCAGCACTTTACTACGACATTACTAAAGGCATACTACCAGAACATTATGTCTTTTTTTTTCTTTTATTGTACTTTAGGTTCTGGGGTACATGTGCAGATCATGAAGGATTGTTGCATAGGTACATACACGGCAAGGTGGTTTGTTGCCTCCATTTCCCTGTCACCTATCTCTGGCATTTCTCCACATGTTATCCCTCCCCAACCTCCCCACCCACTGCTATCCCTCCTCTCCCTTCCCAACAGACGCCAGTGTCTGATGCTCCCCTCCCTGTGTCCACGTGTTCTCATTGTTCAACACCTGCCTATGAGTGAGAACATGCAGTGTTTGATTTTCTGTTCTTGTGTCAGTTTGCCGAGAAGGATGGTTTCCAGTTTCATCCATATCCCTACAAAGGACATGAACTCATCCTTTTTTATGGCTGCAGAGAATTCCATGGTGTATATGTGCCACATTTTCCTTGTCCAGTCTATCATAGAAGGTCTTTGCTATTGTAAACAGTGCTGCAATGAACATATGTGTGCATGTGTCTTCAAAACAGAACGATTTATAATCCTTTGGGTATATACCCAGTAATGGGATTGCTGGGTCAAATGGAATTTCTATTTCTAGGTCCCTGAGGAATTGTCACACTGTCTTCCACAATGGTTGAACTAATTTACACTCCCATAAACAGTGTATAAGTGTTTCTGTTTCTCCACATCCTCTCCAGCATTTGTTGTCTCCAGATTTTTTAATGATTGCCATTCTAACTGGCATGAGATGGTATCTTGTTGTGGTTTTGATTTGCATTTCTCTAATGACCAGTGATGATGAGCATTTTTTCATATGTTTGTTGGCTTCACGTATGTCTTCTTTTGAAAAGTGTCTATTTATATCCTTCACGCATTTTTGAATGGGTTTTTTTTTTCTTGTAAACTTGTTTTAGTTCTTTGTAGATTCTGGATGTTAGCCCTTTGTCCAATGGGTAGATTGCAAAAATTGTTTCCCATTCTGTTGGTTGTCAGTTCACTCTAATGATTGTTTCTTTTCTGTATAGATGCTCTGCCTTTAATTAGATTCCATTTGTCTATTTTGGCTTTTGTTGCCAATGTTTTTGGTGTTTTAGAAGCCCTTGCCTATGCCTATGCCTATGTCCTGAATGGTTTTACCTAGGTTTTCTTTTAGGTTTTTTATGGTGTTACATCTTATATTTAAAACTTTAATCCATCTGGAGTCCATTTTAGTGTAAGGTATCAGGAAGGGGTCCAGTTTCTGCTCTCTGCACATGGCTAGCCAGTTTTCCCAACACCATTTATTAAACAGGGGATCCTTTCCCCATTGTTTGTTTTTGTCAGGTTTGTCAAAGATGAGATGGTTGTAGATGTGTGGCATTGCCTCTGAGGCCTCTGTTCTGTTCCATTGGTCTATAGCTCTGCATAGTGCAAGGCTTACTAAAATGCAAAAAAAGACAATTTGAATAGACAAGCATTAGAGCAAGACATGACAGGAATATTTGAATTATCATACTGGAAATGTAGAATAATAGTGATTAATATGCTAAGGGATCTAATGGACAAAGTATACAACATGCAAGAACAAATGGGAAATGTAAGGAGAAAGATAGAAATCCTACGAAAGAACTAAAAAGATATGCTAGAGATAAAAAACAAAAACACTGTAACAAAAATACAGAGAGCCTTGATTGTCTTATATTTAGAATAAACACGGCTGAGGGAAAATCTCTGAGCTTGAGATTTATCAATAGAAAACTTCAAAACTAAAAGCAACAATAGAAGAAGAAAGGAACCCTTTTGAAATAGACCAAATACAAAAGCATATCAAAAGACTGTGAGACTACTATAAAAGTTGTAACATACAGGTAATTGAAATACTAAAAGGAAAAGAGAGAGCAGAACAGAGAAATATTAAAAATAATAATGAGTGAAAATTTTCTAACATTTATATCGGACACTAAACTACAAACCCAGAAAGTTCACAGAACACCACATAAGACAAGTGTGGAAACAAAAACTAACAAACAAAAAAACTAACCCCTGAATCAAGGCAAATCATTTATATTCAAAACAGAAAATCAAAGATAATGAAATTTCTGAAAGAAGCTAAAGGCAAAAAACAGACCTATTTATAGAGAAACACAGATAAGAATTGCATCCAACCTCTGCTCAGACACCACAAAAGCAAAGCAAAGAGGAAAAATATGTAGTGTTAACAGAGAAAAAAAAACTACTACTCTATAATTCTATACTGTAAAATTATCTGTCAAAAGTGAATGAGAAATGCTTTCTCAGAGAAAACTTAAGGGAATTTATTGCCAGTAGACCTGCCTTGCAAGAAATGTTAAAAACAGGGTTTTTTTTGTTTTGTTTTGTTTTTTTTAGAGGGGGAGGATATTAATATATGTAGAAACTCAGATATTCATAAGGAAAGGAAGAACATAAAAGAAGGAATAAGTGAAGGTAAAATAAAACTTTTATTTTTCTTATTCTTAATTGATCTAACAGATAAGAATTTATTGAAAATAACACTGACATTGTTTATATATGTTTATATAAGTGAAATAAATGAGTGATAAAGGGATTGTAGAAAGAAATTAGAACAATTTCATTATTATAAGCTACTTACACTACCTGTGAAATAGTATAGTTTTATATGTAATCAGATATGAATTAGTTTAAATATATATTGCAAAGTTTAGAACAATCACTAAAAGAAATAAAACCACAAAAGTAAAACTAACAGGTTTAGAAAGTAGAGAAAATAGAATTACAGAAAATGTTCAATTAAAATTATAAAAGGCAGAAAAACAAAGGAAGACAAAAATAGTTACAAAGAACAGGAATAGCAAATTAAAAAGTAAAAAAAGTGATAGATATTAATCCAGCTATCACAATAATCACTTCGAATGTCAGTGATCTAAATGTCAATAATTTGCATACAACAATGAAAAGACGGTGATTGTCTGACAACATAGTCAGAAAAACAAGACCTGACAATATGTTGTCTGTGAGAAACCCATTTTAAATATAAAGACACAAAACGGTGGCAAAAATATACCATTCTAACATTAATCATAAAGCAGAAGTAGCTGCGTAAATATCAGACAGAGCAGATTTCAAAGTGAGAAAAGTTAAGAGGCTTAAAGAAAAACATTACACAATGAAAAGGGGGTCAATTCTACAATAAGACATAAAAGTATCTAATGTTTCTGTACCTAACAACAGAGTATCAAACTACATGCGGCAAAAACTGATAGAACTGTAAGAAGAAATAGATAAACTCACTGTTATAATTGGAGGCTTCAACACCTCTCAGTCAGAAGTGGACTGATATAGCAGGTAAAAATCAGTAAGAGTATAGTTGAACTCAATGACACCATCAATCAACTGGTTGTAATTGACACCTGTAGACTACATTATCCAAAAATAGCATGTTGGTGCAAAAGTAATTATGGTTTCGGACTGTGAAGTTTAAATCATTATAACTAGGCTCACACATATCTTTATTAATCATTGGTAAATTTGACCACACATTTAAAGAAGAAATTGTACCAATTCTCTACAATATCTCTCAGAAGATAGAAGCAGATGGAATACTTCCTAATTCTGTAAGACCAGTAGTAAATATCTTAATATTAAAACCAGACAATCAAGGACATCTCACGCCAGTTAGAATGGCGATCATTAAAAAATCTGGAGACAATAGATGCTGGAGAGGATGTGGAGAAATAGGAACACTTATACACTGTTGGTGGGAGTGTAAATTAGTTCAACCATTATGGAAGACAGTGTGACAATTCCTCAAGAACCTAGTAATAGAAATTCCATTTGACCCAGCAATCCCATTGCTGGGTATATACCGAAAGGATTATAAAATTGTTCTATTATAAAGACACATGCACACATATGTTCATTGTGGCACTGTTTACAATAGCAAAGACCTTCTATGATAGACTGGACAAGAAAAATGTGGCACATATTCACCACGGAATACTATGCAGCCATAAAAAAGGATGAGTTCATGTCCTTTGTAGGGATATGGATGAAACTGGACACCATAATTCTTAGCAAACTCACACAAGAACAGAAAATCAAACACTGCATGTTCTCACTCATAGGCAGGTGTTGACAATGAGAACACATGGACACAGGGAGGGGGAGCATCACACACTGGGGTCTGTTGGGGTAGCCAGGGGAGGCACAGCAGTGGGTGGGGGAGGTTGGGGAGGGATAACACGGGGGAGAGATGCCAGAGATAGGTGACAAGGGAATGGAGGCAACAAACCACCTTGCCATGTATGTACCTATGCAACAATCCTTCAAGATCTGCACATGTACCCTAGAACCTAAAGTACAATAAAAAAAATCTATCCATCAGACAAAGGGCTAATGTCCAGAATCTACAAAGAACTAAAACAAATTTACAAGAAAAAAACAACTCCATCCAAAAGTGGGCAAAGGATATGAACAGACACGTCTCAAAAGAAGACTTTTATGCAGCCAACAATCATGAAAAAATGCTCATCATCACTGGTCATTAGAGAAATGCAAATTAAAACTACATTGAGAAACCATCTCATGCCAGTTAGAATGGCAATCATTAAAAAATCTGGAGACAACAGATGCTGGAGAGGACGTGGAGAAATAGGAACACTTTTACACTGTTGGTGGGAGTGTAAATTAGTTCAACCATTGTGGAAGACAGTGTGGCAATTCCTCAAGGATCTAGAAATAGAAATTCCATTTGACCCAGCAATCCCATTACTGGGTATATATCCAAAGGATTAGAAATCGTTCTACTATAAGGACACATGCACACGAATGTTCATTGCAGCACAGTTTACAATAGCAAAGACCTGGAATCAACCCAAATGCCCATCGATGATAGACTGGACAGGGAAAGTGTGGCACATATACACCATGGAATATTACGCAGCCATCAAAAACCATGAGTTCCTGTCCTTTGTAGGGACATGGATGAACCTGGAAACCATCATTCTCAGCAAACTGACACAAGAACAGAAAACCAAACACCGCATGTTCTCACTCATAGGCAGGTGTTGAACAATGAAAACACATGGACACAGGGAGGGGAGCATCACACACTGGGCTCTGTCGGGGGGAAATGAGGGAGGGACAGCTGGGGGTGGGGAGTTGGGGAAAGATAGCATGGGGGAGAAATGCCAGATATAGGTGATGGGGGAGGAAGGCAGCAAATCACACTGCCGTGTGCATACCTATGCAACAATTTTGCGTGTTCTTCACATGTACCCCAAAACCTAAAATGCAATAAAAAAAATTAAGAAAATATATATATATATAGTTATGTGTGAATTTCATCCTGCCATTTTGATGCTAGCTGGATGATTTGCTCTTAGTTGATGCATTTTCTTCAATGTGTCAATGGTCTTTACCATTTGGTACATTTTTGGAGTGGCTGGTACTGGTTGTTCCTTTCCTTGTTTAGTGCTTCTTTCAGGAGCTCTTGTAAGGCAGGCCTGGTGGTGATGAAATCTCTCAGCAATAGCTTGTCTGTAAAGGATTTTATTTCTCCTTCCCTTATGAAGCTTAGTTTGGCTGGATATGAAATTCTAGGTTGAAAGTTCTTTTCTTTAAGGATGTTGAATATTGGCCCCCACTCTCTTCTGGCTTGAAGGATTTCTGCCGAGAGATCTGCTGTGAGTCTGATAGGCTTCCCTTTGTAAGTAACCCAACCTTTCTCTCTGGCTGCCCTTAGCATTTTTTTCCTTCATTTCAACCCTGCTGAATCTGACGATTATATGCCTTGGGGTTGCTCTTCTTGAGGAATATCTTTGTCGTTTTCTCTGTATTTCCTGGACTTGAATGTTGGCCTGCCTTGCTAGGTTGGGGAAGTTCTCCTGGATAATAACCTGAAGCATGTTTTCCAGCTTGGATTCATTCTCTCCATCACATTCAGGTATGCCTGTCAAATGTAGATTCGGTCTTTCACATAATCCCATATTTCTTGGATGCTTTTTACATTTCTTTTCACTCTTTTTTCTCTAATCTTGCCTTCTCATTTTATTTCATTGAGTTGATCTTCAATCTCTGATATCCTTTCTTCTGCTTGGGTAATTTGGCTATTGAAACTTGTGTATGCTTCATGAAGTTCTCGTGCTGTGTTTTTCAGCTCCATCAAGTCATTTATATTCTTCTCTAAGCTGTTTATTCTAGTTAGTATTTCCTCTAACCTTTTTTCAAGGTTCTTAGTTCCTTTGCATTGGGTTAGCACCTGTTCTTTTAGCTCTGAGAAGTTTGTTATTACCCACCTTCTGAAGCCTGTGCCTGTCAATTCATCAGATTCATTCTCCGTCCAGCTTTGTTCCCTAGCTGGTGAGGAGTTGTGATCCATTGGAGGCGGACAGGCATTCTGGTTTTTGGTGTTTTCATCCTTTTTGCACTGGTTTCTTCCCATCTTCATGGCTTTATCTACCTGTGGTCTTTGTAGTTGGTGACTTTTGGATGGGATCTCTGAGTGGACGTCCTTTTTGTTGATGTTGAAGCTATTTCTTTCTGTTTCTTAGTTTTCCTTCTAACAGTCTGGCCCCTCTGCTATAGGACTGCTGGAGGTCCACTCCAGACCCTGCTTGCCTGGGGATCACCTGCGGCAGCTGCGGAACAGTAAGGGTTGCTGCCGGTTTCTTTTCCTGTTATTTTTGTCCCAGAAGGGTACCGCCAGATGTCAGCCTGAGCTCTCCTTTATGAGGTGTCTCTTTGGGTATATGGGGGGTCGGGGAGCTGCTTGAAGAGACAGTCTGTCCCTTTTAGGACCTCAAGTGCTGTGCTGGGAGCTCCGGTGTTCCATGCAGAGCTGCTGGGCAGATATGTTTAAGTCTGCTGCAGCAGAACTCATAAGCACCTCTTTTCCCAGGTGCTCTGTCCTGGGAAGGGCAGACTTTATTTGTAAGTTCCTGATGTGCTGCTGCCTTTCTTCACAGATGCCCTGCCCTGAACAGAGATAGTCTAGTCACAGTCTACCAGCAGAGGCATTACTGAGCTGCCGAGGGCTCTGCCCAGCTGCTGTGTGAACTTCCTTGAGGCAGTTAGAACTGCCTCGGTATTGGCAGACTGCCTCAGTAGTGGCGGATGCCCTTCCCCAACCAAGCTGAACCATCCTGGGTCCAGTTGTACTTGCTGCAAAACTCTCAATCCAGAGCGTTTCAGATTGCTTGTTTTGTGGAAGTGGTATCCACTGAGCCAGATCACCTGGCTCCCTGTCTTAGCTCCCTCCCTTTCAGTTGTATGGGTGGCTCTGTCTCCCAGGCATTCCAGGCGCCAGTTGAAACTGCCACCCAAATTTGTGTGAGTTTCTGTGTGCCAACCTGCAGCACTGGCTGAAGCAGCCATGCTGGAAACTCGTGGCGCTTTTCAGCCCAGGAATCTCCTGGTCTGTGGGCAGTGAAAACGCGTTTGGAAATGCAGTGAACACTCACCTCTGCATGGTTCCTTCTGGGAACTACACTCCAGGAGTTGTTCCTATTTGGCCATCTTGGATCCTCTGATGGATAGATTTTAAAAGTTATCTCCCATTCGGTAGGTTTCCTGTTCACTCTGATAATAGTTTCTTTTGCTGTACAGAAGCTCTTTAGTTTAATTAGATCCCATTTGTCAATTCTGGCTTTTGTTGACATTGCTTTTGGTGTTTTAGTCATGAAGTCTTTGCCCATCCCTATGTCCTAATGATATTGCCTACATTTTCTTCTAGGGTTTTTATGGTGCTAGGTCTTACATTTAAGTCCTTAATCCATCTTGAATTAATTTTTGTATAAGGTCTAAGATAGGGGTCCAATTTCAGTTTTTCTGCATATGGCTAGCCAGTTTTCCCCAACACCATTTATTAAATAGGGAATCCTTTCTCCATTGCTTGTTTTTGTCAGGTTTGTCAAATATCAGATGGTTTTAGATATGTGGCATGATTTCTGAGGCCTCTGTTCTGTTCCATTGGTCTATACATTTGTTTTGGTATCAGTATTATGCTGGTTTTGGTTTCTGTAGCCTTGTAGTACAGTTTGAAGTCAAGTAACATGATGCCCTCTAGCTTGTTCTTTTTTCTTAGGATTGTCTTGGCTATACAGGCTGTTTTTCTGGTGCCATATGAAATTTAGTTTTTTCTAATTCTGTATGGAAAGTCAATGGTAGCTTAATGGGGATAACATTGAATCTATAAATTACTTTGGGCAGTATGGCCATTTTCACAATATTGATTCTTACTAACCATAAGCATGGAATGTTTTTCCATCTGTTTATGTCCTCTCTTCTTTCCTTGAGGAGAGGTTTATAGTTCTCCTTGAAGAGGTCCTTCACATCCCTTGTTAGTTGTATTCCTAGGTATCTTTATTCTCTTTGTAGCAATTGTGAATGGGAGTTCACTCCCATTGTGAATGGCTCTCCGTTTGTCTATTATTTGTATATAGGAATGTTTGTAATTTTTGCACATTGATTTTGTATCCTGAGACTTTACTGAAATTGCTTATCAGCTTAAGGAGATTTTGGGCTGAGATGATGGGGTTTTCTAAATATATAATCATGTCATCTGCAAACAGCAACAAATTGACTTCCTCTCTTTCTATTTGAATGCCCTTTATTTCTTTCTCTTGCCTGACTGCCCTGGCCAGAACTTCCAATACTATGTTGAATAGGAGTGGTAAGAGAGGGCATCCTTGTTTTGTGCAGGTTTTCAAAGGGAATGCTTCAGCTTTTGCCCATTAGTATGATATTGGTTGTGGGTTTGTCATTAATAGCTCTTATTATGTTGAGACGTGTTCCATCAGTATCTAGTTTATTGAGAGTTATTAGCATGAAGGGGTGTCGAATTTTGTCAAAGGCCTTTTCCACATCTATTGAGATAATCATGTGTTTTTTGTCATTGGTTCTGTTTATGTGATGGATTACATTTATTGATTTACATACGTTGAACCAGCCTTGCATCTCAGGGAGGAAACTGACTTGATCGTGGTGGATAAGCTTTTTGATATGCTGCTGGATTCAGTTTCCCAGTATTTTATTGAAGATTTTTGCATTGATGTTCATCAAGGATATTGGCCTGAAATTTTTGTTGTGGTGGTTGTGTCTCTGCCAGGTTTTGGTATCAGGATGATGTTGGCCTCATATAATGAGTTAGGGAGGGGTCCCTCTTTCTATTGTTTGGAATAGTTTCAGAAGGAATGGTACCAGTTCCTCTTTGTACCTCTTGTAGAATTTGGTTGTGAATCCATCTGGTCCTGGCCTTTTTTTGTTGGTAGGCTATTAATTACTCCCTCAATTTCAGAACTTGTTTTTGGTCTATTCAGGGATTTCACTTCTTCCTGTTTTAGTCATCGGAGGATGTATGTGTCCAGGAATTTATCCATTTCTTCTATATTTTCTAGTTTATTTTCATAGAGCTGTTTATCATATTCTCTGATGTTTGTATTTCTGTGGGATCAGTGGTGATATCCTCTTTATCACTTTTTTATTGTGTCTATTTGATTGTTCTCTCTTTTCTTTTTTATTAGACTGGCTAGTGGTCTATTTATTTTGTTAATCTTTTCAAAAAACCAGCTCCTGGAGTCACTGATATTTTTGAAGAGATTTTTGTGTTTCTCTCTCCTTCTCTTTGGCTCTGATCTTAGTTATTTCTTGTCTTCTGCTAGCTTTTGAATTTGAGGAGAGTTTAACATCCCACTGTCAATATATCTAGACAGAAAATTAACTAGGATATTCAGGACATGGTCTCCGATTTGGACCAAGTGGACCTAACAGACATCTGTAGAACCCTCCACACCCCAAATCAACAGAATATACATTCTTTTCAGCATCGCATTGCACTTATTCTAAAATTGACCATATAATGAGCTTAACGAGTTTAATGAGCTCCAATTTGTCATGAACAGGAAAAGGAGAATAAGTCTGCAAAGAAGATTTAAAGCAAGAAGTGTTTTGTATTATTAAAAAAATAAATAAGATTATTCAAGAATATACAATTATTTTAATTTCAAGCAAATTTATAGTTGAAAAATATCATTTAATTTAGTAGTTTGGACACTATCAGTGGCCTTTAGCGAGACCCTTCTGGTGGATAATGATGGTCCAAAGCAGATTAAAGAGTCTTACCAGTTAATAGAAATGGTGATCATGGATTTTTGAGTAGTGTGCGTAAGAAAAAAGGTAGCAACAGGCTGCAGCTGGAGAGGATATCCAAGAGTAATGGCCATAATCCTGATCGCTTCACCATTTCACCTCCTCTTCTAAAGCAACGAAGCTACTCTTTTTATTGGTTGTCTTTTCTTTGTCTTCCAGCTCATCCATTCATTCATTCATTTGTGGTCTTTAAGTAATCATCATATTAGATATAAACCATAGCCTGACACATAGTAAAGCCTTAATTATGGACAGATGGAAGGAAAAAAGAAAAAAGGAAGGGAGGGAGGGAGGGAGGGAGGGCAAGAGAAGAGATATAAGAGCTATGTACATGAATCTCTATTCTGAAGGGTAGGGAAGAGGTTAGATAGTCAAATGTCAAAAAGAAACATCTAGGCAACTAACTGCAAAAAAAAATCTACTTTGCACTTTATTCACTATAATTTTTTCTTTCAAGTGAGAAATATATATATATGTTTTGAGAAAAAACAAATTAATTTTTATGAATAACTATTTTTTTTTTATTTTTTATTTTTTATTTTTTTTATTTTTTTTATTTTTTTATTTTTTTTATTTTTTATTGCAATGAATAACTATTTTTATGATAGTACAGTATACATTGAGTCCTGCAAAACCAATTTAAGGTGAACCAGTATGTTAAAAAAATTACTTATGGCAGTAAGAAAAAATTTTGTGTTGAAGTTACATTCTTGTAAAAGAGCTAGGTGTCTGTAAAAATGGCAATTGGTGTCTGTAAAAATGGCAATTGATATCTGTTACCAAGATACAGTGCTGTCATTAGGCCCCTGGGGGGCTTGATTTCTGTACTTAATGACTCTTCTCTGCTCCCTGAGGCTTTCCCCTTGTGCATTTGTTTCCAGATCCCATTTCAGTAACAGATCATTATCTATGTATGGGGAAAGTTAACTAACTTTGAAAGATATTGCTTGAATGTGCTTCCCTGGCAATGAAAATTTGTACCCTTTATTTCATTGTTTTGAAAAATATTAGTCTTTGCATACAAACAAGAGCATAAAGCAGCCAAATTTTATATTTTGGGCTCTGTTACTCTGAGCCCAATCATCATACCTATGTTTATGCAGAATTCCCAAAATCTCCTGACATTAATCTGTTGATTTAACTAAAATAATTGTATTCATCCATTCTTGCATTGCTCTAAAGAAATACATGAGGTTTAATTGGTTCACTGTTCTGCAGGCTATACATGAAACATAGTGACCTCTTCTGGGGAGGCCTCAGGAAACTTACAATCATGGTGGAAGATGAAGGGAGAGCCAGAATTTTACATGGCCCAAGCAGGAGGAAGAGGTAGGGGAGGTTGCCACACACTTTTAAATGACCAGATCTCATGAAAACTCTGTCATGAGAACAGCACTAGGAAGATGGTACTAAACCATTAGAAACTGCCCCCATGATTCAATTACCTCCCACCAGGCCCCACCTCCCCGCCTCCAGGGGATTACATATGGACATGAGATTTGGGTGGGGACATAGATCCAAACCATATCAATCATAAATTACATTCCTTTTGTTTTAATAACACCTGTATCAGGAAAAAATTGTTAAGTGGGCATAACTGTATTCACTGTTTAGCTAGATGATTTGGAACAGATTAAAATAATCTTAAGATATTTTACTGTCTAAGTTCTGGAGAAGAAAAATAAAACAGAATAATTGTGCTGTAAATTTATAAGAACTAGTGTGTTCAGGCCATACTCTCTTCAGGAGACTGATCTTGTAAGTTTTCAATATATACCTGGTGATTTATTGATTGCCTAAGGAAAATACAATGCAAATTATCTATCCAGTGCATTTCTCTTAGGCCCCCAAAGACCCACGTTGATTTGATTCACACTCTAAAAGAAATGAATTGGAGAGAGCAAGCACTCTACTGGAATAAACGACCCTTCCCACCAGCCTTACCGAAAACCCTATCACCTTCTTGACTGCCCATTCTTTCCAGAACAGATATGGTCAAATGAATGCATAAGTTTGAGTCAAATATTATTAGCTATGACCTCTTGCATGTAATTTAAAATTTACTTTTTAATAATGATGATCCCTAACATACTCTGTGTGTTACGGGCATTCTACAGAAACAGAAGGCCACCGCCTGCCACCCAACATTTGTTCCGTATGTCAAGACTGATGATGCCACACACACATCAAGAGGGTACAAAACGGTTAAATACTTCCACAATGAGGCTTTCTGCAAAAGCAGAGAAAACGTTCCAAGCTGGTCTGAAAATGGTTAGAGAGCAAGGAAAGGAGCCTGGCTTGAGGCTTTTATTGTGGCTAAGGGGTAGAGCCAGATAAGAGTTTCAGGGACTCAAGTATTTTGAATTTCCCACTAGCTCTAAATGACAGACCACCAGGGCTTTCTTATCAGCTTGCTCAGATGGAGGACTAAAGAGGAAATAAAAGAGAGGGATAAAAATTAAAAGCTGTCATCAGACAAATAACAAAAATGGATTTCAACTTTTTGCACTGTGGCAAGTCCTATGCCAAGGACTTTACATGTGTTATCTCATTGTAGTCTCTCCTTAACCCTCTGAAGCTGCTAATTAGCCCTATCTCACAGTTGAGAAAGTTGATGCCCAGAGAGGAATAGAGACTTCTCAAAGTCAAACAGCCAGTTAGACCAGAGCCAGGGCTTTGACCTATGTCTGTCTAATGACAAAGCATGTGCCTTGATTTTATTTTAACCAGACATCTAGGACAGTCTAATCCAGCCGGACAACCAGGCTGATAAAATTCACAGTGAGGCACCTTCTAGTTAGACAATAAATTTATGTCTTTGTTAGTATATATGGCTGTAGCAATCATGGTTTCCAGTCATAAGCATGGCAGAATAGGGTCCAGAGCTTGGACACAGTGGTCACATGGCAAAGCAGAAAGACATCAGACATTGGAACCACAGAGATCTTGGAATGAACCCTACCTTTCTGATTTGAGGGATTTCAGGAAAGTTATTTATTCTCTTTGAGTCTTAATGTCCTAATCATCCTTACTTTGAAAGGTCTTCATAAGCATTTCAGGAAAATGGATGTCAAGTACCTAGTACACAATAGATGTTCATTGATGTAACTATCATTATTTTTATTTCTATATTCCTAAAATGGGTCAATTTTAATATAGCTTTCTAATTAACATATAAAGCAATTTCAGAACCTAGAAGCTTCTGTTTTCCTTTTCCTCTAGCCTTTGTTGAATATGACACTTGAGAGCAAACTGATACTTGTGTATCTACATATCCAATTTAGCATTTCCTATTCCCAGATTAACATCTTCTGGCCAAATGCTAGAAAACTGGCATGAGGTAGACACAAAAAGTGACAGATAAGCCCTCCAAGAGCTTAACATGAGTGTGATTTATGCTTCTGAAAATGGCATTTTCTATCTAATCTAATCCTAATCTGTTCTAATCGAGTTATTGAAGAAAATCAAGAATGATCTTTACCTCCAGTGATTTTATTAATTTAAGTAAAATGCAGTCAGATAGAAGTCCCAGGAAGAACTTAATGTCAATGTCTAGAAATGAAGCTGGCTTCTTTCCAGAGTGGCACATACTCCAAAGTGTGCTTACACTTTGACAGCTTCAGTTTCATTTCCTTACAGCCTTTCTATTTACACATTTACAACATGCACCAATTTAGTTGGGTTTCCTGAGATAAAACTGAAAGATAGGGAGGACAAATTACTTAGAGAGTCCTTCTGGTGGGATGACAGATCTCAGACAGCCTCGGTGTGAAGCCAAATTCATTACTCACTAGTCATGGGAACATGGGTGAGTTCCCACTCTTCTCTCAACTTCTGTATTAAGGTCTGTAAAATGGAAATGGTATTCTTTCATGCTTATGAACACTGTGAGGGTTAAGAGAGATACAGAGAAATGGTGCCTAGCCAGTTGCCTGGCACATAATAGATGCTCTCTTTCTGTTGCAAGAGACAGAAATCTGATTCAAATTGTGTTGATAAAAGGTTGAGTTGATTGTGTTTGGCTCTCATAATCAGGCAACAGTTTAAGCGTGGATTCTCTGGATGGCTTCAAGCCAGGGTTGGCTGGTAAAATCAGTGCTCAAGGAAGGTGGTCAGGGCTATGCCTTGTCTCCATCCCCCAGCTCCACGTGCTCTACTTGGCTCCATTCCCAGATAAAGTCTCTTCACATGGCAAATAAGATGGCTATGTGAACTCACAGCCTCCCAATTACTGATGCTAAAGAGAGGAAGACTTCTCTTTTCCACCTTCCAGATACGAATCCCAGTGAAGATCCTGATTGGCCCTCCTCGACTCACGTAATCCATCTCTAAACTAATCACCATGGCCAGGGTAATATGGCACTCTGCCTGGCCAGCATAAAACAGATTAGCATTGCTGAGCAGAAGGCAGGATACCCAGACCATGTAGTAGGAAATAATAATTTCCAAAAAGAAGGGACACTGTTACCTGAAAAGGGGATGGATGCACAGAAGACAAAACTACAGGGCATGCTCTGTCAAGTCAGCCCTTTCCTCAATAGGTCAATGAAGCCACTGATTAATTTAGTTGAGTCTCCACACTTCCTTCTCCCTAGATACTTAAAATGCCAAATGCATAGTGACTTACAGCAAAATGTATGAAACATAAGTCACATTCTCACAGACCAAACACTAACCTAACACAAGATTTGCTGATAGATAGTCTTGCAATTTTCTAAAGAGCTAAACACAATTTCTTCAGTGAATTGGATAAATACAAGAACAGGTTGCATTTAGACAGGGACATTATAGAATGTTGAGGTTTTTATCCATAATATTTGAAAAGTAGTGATAGGTAATATTCTTGGCCCAAAATCTTATGGAAATTCACATAACAGTCCTCTTCCTCTCATAAGCTACTTCCTTCCTGACAGGCTTAACTGGATGAGTGATTGAAGTCCTGCTATTTTCTTGAGGGTCTTAGTGAAAACTGTCTTGGAACCAATACCATGATCTTAGAATGCCAGCTGCTTAGATCAACGGTGAAGACTTAAATTCAGTCTCTGATGCAAGCATCTGCAAAAAAAATGTAAGACTCCTTAATCTACTATTAAGACCATGGGTCAAAGCATAATTGTAGCTGGGTGAACATGGGGTTATCCAATGTATTATGACTAACTTTCAAGAAGTTATGTAACCTGGCAGGAAAGCAATATGACTCTCAGAGCTACAGAATGAGTGACTGGGTCTTCTCTGGTAGACAATGGCTTATGACGCTAATGGGAAAAAGCACCCATGCCAATAACAAATGGTGTTCTAGAGAACTTGCTCAGCCCTCAACTTTGTACAGCAGGTCTGTGATGAAAATGAAGATTGCTCCGCACTCTCTTTGAGCTGCTGGAGCACCATCACCCAGGAGCCCACGCATATGTGCTGTGTTAAAGGGAGCACCAAGCCCATACAAGCGATGACACCTCCCATTACCTGGGAGGCATGTATAGACGGAGCCCTGAGACCAAGCGCCCAAAATGAAAGGTTAGAACAGAGAGTGGGGAAGGAGTGTGTGTGTGAGATGTTGTCTGCAGTTTTGTCATCAATGACAAGTCACAGATTAATTTTCTCATGATGCTCTTGTGCTCTGGCAGCCTTCTGGCATAAACCTAATGTCACTAAAATGGAAAATTGGGGATCAGGAAACCAGCCCAGGCTGTCATCTCTGATTGATGGCTTAGAAGGGATTTTGCATTATTCAGGTTACTGTTGTAATTGAATAAAAGTGAGAGGCGGAGATGGCGTCATTCAGGGCCCTGAATTCCCTTCAGCAAGTGAGCGCCAGATAACAGATTGAGTTAGAACTGTTTAAAAAATCTCAAGATAATTTAAAAACATAAAATAGCATAATAGTGATGATTCAGTGTCTAAAACAAGGCCTTATATTTGGTAGGCACTTGGTGAGTATTTGTTGTATAAACTAGGGAGTTCTGATCTCCTTTCTATCTTATAGTGTCCCCCAAATCACAAAAGATTTTCAAGTATAAACTAATTGGTCTTTAAAACATCCTGAGGGGTGCTGAAAAGGGCCTATGAAATCCTTTCCTTTTGATAGCTGAGGAATCTGAGATATGAAGAAATTAAGTGATTTAGAAAGATAATATTCAATATATCATGGGCAATGTCAAGAGAAAAACATATCTCAAACTTCCTGCTTCCCCCTCCAGGGAGAATTCCAACTCTCTCACTGTTTCTGTTGACTTGCTGCTTGAAGACATTCTATGGTATAACAATACCAGTAAGAAACTTGACTTTTCAAGCAGTGATCCAGAGCAGACCTGTCTCTTGGTCCATTTATTAGAGATAATAGTGCCAAGATAAGTTTCTTTTCTCCTTTCCCCCCATGCCTTCTTTACAGACACTCACACTCCTAATAAATGATTCTACTAAATTGGCAACTTATAATGGATTCTTGGTTCTGTCAACTTCTGGTCTTTTGGGCGAGTGTCAGAGCTCATCAGCCCAGCCCAGACCTCTCCATCCACACCAAAACCTGGAGATCTGGGCCAAATCAAAACAATCCAAGGAAATAAGCTATGGGCTCCAAGAAGAATGGCAATAGATACGACTTCAACATTCACCTGTCCAATCCCACCTTCTGCAGATGAGCAAAAGGGGTCTACCAAAGGAGATGTGATCCAAGCATGCACCATGGCCGAAATCACTCCCTGAAAATGCTACTGGCTCCCCAAGGACCTGAGCATCTCTAGATTAGCAGAGAGAACACTTCTAGGAAGGAGTTGGTCATTACATCAAGGAATCAGGTTTCCTGGGCCGCATGCTTTGTGACATTAAATAAGTCATTTCCTCTCATCTGTATTTGAGATGGACTCAACATCCAAATTAAGTAATGAATGACAATTTATGATTTAAAATGGAAGCAATGTGTTTAGCTCTTGAAAGGAAAAGGGATTTGGGAGATAAAGGGGTCTTTTTATGGCCATAACAGCACTAGCTTCATTGCATTTTGAGTCATTTTTTTAAATTGGCTAAGGCAATGGTTAAGCAGTTGGTCTCATGCCAAATAATTATTTCACCTTGGAAATTTATGAGATGCTAGACAAAATAGACACTTTCAAAATCTCTTTGCTCAAATACATACTAGCTGCACAAACTTGGGCAAATGAACCTCAAAGTCTGACTCTCTTCATCTGAAATGTGATCTTTCAGATCTTCTATGCCTGAGGATTAAATGAAATAATGTATGTATGGAGCCTAATGCAGTGCTTAGTACATATAAAGTTCCCAAGAGAAGCTACTCCCATTTCAGTTCCCTGTGCAACTGAATTTTTTCTCCTCTTACTGTTATAAGGAAAGATGTGCTCCTAATAACACTTCTTAATGGCTGTGTGATGTTAACAAAATCAGCAACCTCTCTGAAATTCATTTTTCTTCTCCATAATGAGGTTATGAACCTCGTTTTTCTTCTCCATAATGGGCTCCAGGAAGAATGGCAATCTAGATCTAGGCAATGTCTGGGAATTTTGCAGGCTGTGCCATCTTTTCATTCTCCCCAGAAAAGTAGTATCTCCCACGGTAAGATCCTCAGCAGTTTCTATTTTTTCTTATTTTTATTTCTTGTCTCTCCACATGTCTCCACATGACTCTTCAGTCAATCTTTTGTTCTAGGGTACACTGGGGGGATAAGAAGGAAACTATATTATATATACTAGCAAATAAAATGCAGAAGGCCACACAGCCACTATTTTATTTACTATGACAATCATGACAAGGCTTTATTATCTGCAGACTGTCTGGGACCATAGATCAGATCTGCAAATTTCCAGCTGTGCAATCCTGAGCAATTTGCCTAACCTCTCTGTGCCTCAGTGTACTAGTCTGTAAAACAGAAGCATCATAAGAGAACTTGCCTCATAGGGTTGTTATAAATATTAAAAACTTTAATAAATGTAAAGTGCTTCCAGTAGCTCCTGGCACATGATAAATATGCTCATTGTTGTGTTCACTATTGTTTTTGTTGTTTTTTAATTGTTCTGTGCCAGAGGCTTTGCTGTGGATTAGGCATCAACTATAAAAGTTACAGCCCCTGCTCCCAAAGAACTTGCAGCTTCACACAACAGACCTACATGTGGCTCACTTCAGTCTGTGATCAGTCTGCCTGTCAGTTCTAGAGTTCTCAACATGGTTAAGCACTCTGGTTGGTGCTCAGGACACAGAGACAGACACATCATGGTCCTGACTATATGGAGTCAGGGGAGTCCTGGGGAGAGCCATCTGGAGTTAGGCTGTCTTGATTGAATTGAAAGTGCCAGTTGCTAATAGTGTACCTTGGGTAAATTACTCTCTGTGACCTTCCATGTTCTCATGTGCAAATGACACTAACCTTGGACCAATGGCACTAACCTTACTGGGTTGTTAAGAGCCTTGGATGAGATACTATGTATGAAGACCTGGCACAGGAAAAAACACAAGTAGACAGGCTTGCAGTTCCTGATGAGTTCTTATGGCAAAGGGTGGCAAAAGAATAGACTTAGGTGCCATTGAAGCACACAAGGAGAGGCACGCAATTCACATAGGAGTGAGAAAAGGCATCAAGGATGCTTTCTGGGGGAGTGAATCCATGGAGTGACTGCTAAAGAACAAGCAAAGCTGACTAGTTACAGCATTGGAGACTATTCCCAGTAGAAAAAACAGAGCCAGAAAATGTAGTGCAGATGCAATTCTCTGCAGAGTTTTCTCACCACAGGCATACCTGCAGGATAAAACAGCTCTCCTGCCTAGTTCAGGTCAAAGGAAGTTGAATCTTAAAGTTTCAAATCTAGATGTGGAGTTAATTGCCCACAGGAAATCAATGTAGCCCCAACGTCAGAGCCAAATCCCCTAGATTTGTTTATGACACTAAAACATAGAGGTGAGGATGGAAGGTTTGTCCCTAGAGGGTCATCATACATTGCCACCTGCATCTGATGTGAAATTTGACATGAAATAGAGTCCTATCTTGGCAGAGCTAGTCTTGAATGGTCCGAAGTTGAGCTAGACCATACCCTCCATTCTGCTTCTCAGAAGAACAAAATTAGCACAGCTAGGACACACAGTATGAGGAAGGTCAGCACATTCTCCACCTAAGAAATCAGCAGATTTTAAATTTCTGGCAGCCTCTCTCCAAGCCCAGGAGAATCATAAGGACAGACTACAATGCTGAAAGCAATTACATTTTGCAGACATCCACTGCCGGCGTAAAGTCTGCTGTTCAACAATGCTTAGGATATCTTTGAAAAGAGAAAGCAAACAGTTTCTGCAACAAATTACCTGAGGAAACAAGACTCCTAGCCTCTGCACCTTTAAACTTGAAGTTATGTGTATCTGGAAATATTTTATATCTCCCCCACTTTGGGGATGGCAATCAGGGATGCCAATGAGGGTGCAAACCTGTGTCCTCCAGAGGCTTACTGGATAATTAAATAAAACATGGAGACGAAGATGAAAAAGGACCAAAAACAAAATGTCCATGTCTTCCTGATGCCCTTTTTCTCAGCTTAAGTGATACCCCCTGTTTACATAAAAAGATATTATGATTTTGCATCTACACAATAATTTTGTTTAGTTTGTTTGAGCATGGATCTGTACATCTTCTCTCTGCTTTTTTGGTAAATTCAGCTGCAGGGTGTGAGGTAACCCAAGAAAATGGAAGGGTAGCAACTGCATCCATTGGAGGTAGCTCTGTACAAATGAAAACCATCAGTCCCTATCACATATGAATTTTAAAGAAAACTTTAGGATGTGTACAGTGCTTACTCAAACACTAGTCTCTACCATGGCAGACTTTGCTAGCTTCTCATCCACCACCTAATTTGTAAGTGTTGGGATGACCCTACACTCCATCCTTGGTGCTGTTTTCTATTTTCTTTGCCCTTGTTCTCCAGGTAAAATTATGCATCTCTGTGCCTTCAATGGCTATCGGCATTTTTTTTCCATACTAGTCAGCGAGGGTTAGGATACACTGCAATAACAAACAATTCCCCCAAACCACAGAGGCTTATCACAACAAAAGCTTATCTTTCACACAAATTGTACTGGGTGTCTGGATGGCTCTTTAAGTCAATTATCCTCTATGGGATGGTTCAGCATTTCTCTTCTGTGTCAGAATGAGCTTCCATGATTGCTGTGACAGGAGAAAACTGGTTGGTTGAATCTCACATGGGGAATTAGTTGATTTGCCTGGAAGCAACATGCATCACTTCCAATCACATATGACTGGTCAAATCAAATCACAGGGGTCTACGTTATGCCTACCTTCCCATCCTCACACCACTCATCTGACTCCTCCAAAAGGGTCCCATCCCACCCCGGGGGATATCCCAAAGCTAGGTTGACTGTTGCTGTAATGGACCCCAGAGATTCAAAAGTCCCCATTCTCCCTCCCTTGGTCCCCTAGTACACTGACTTTGAGCTTTGCCAGTCATCTGCTTTGGCCACAGAACAACAGAAAATGGGATACAAGTAGAAACTTGCTCACTGGGGTTTACTGGCTCTTGTGGCTCTTTGGAAGCCTGAGACAACAATGTGAACAAGAGTAGTAGAGGATGAGACAATGCAAGCAGTGATAAGCATCCCATTTGGGGACCTCTACACTAAATGTCCTGCCAACCACTAGGCATGAATGGAGCCACCCTACACCCTCCAGTGCTATCAAAATGCCAGTGACCATAGAGATCGACCAAGATAGCCTTGAGCAGAAAAGCTTTCAGCTCGCCCTAAGAATTGTGAGGAATAACTGATGTTTGTCATTTATAGATGTTTTGTTACACAGCAAAAGCTAACCAAATAAATAATAACTGTTCTATTGAGAAGTTTTTCTTCTTTTAGCTCTTTACCCCATTGTCTTCCTTTTTATCCTTCAGACTTTGGGTGAAATGTCACTATTTTTAGACCCCAGTCATGAGAGCTTGCTTTTCACAAAATCCTCAGCAATTCTATTTGGCTTATAGCTTCTGATAGGCTGGAGCCCTCACATGGTGTTCGTTAAACTCTTCACATTGGTCTGTGTGACAACATCTGTTATATACATTGTACTGTTTACCTCCATTCCTTTTATGTAATAAATTCATTGACGTTTCTAGATTTTTACATTATGGTTTTACATTTTGCCACGTCAACAAATCTTCTTAAGATATTCAATTTGATTTAATAAAAATTACTGAGTATCTACCACATGATAGGCTAGGCACTGAGCATTTACAGATGAGTAAACCACAGTTCCTGTACTTGACAGTCTACAGTCATAGAGCAAACAAGTGAGTAAGTGGAATGCAGAAAACAGGATGCTTATAACAGCAGAAGCATGAGGAGCAGTGACCTAGCAGAGAGATGGGAGAGACTCTGGGGTGAGGGAAGGGGGAAGCAAAGCAGGATCCATTGAACAAGGCTTCTCAGAGGGAGGACAGAGCTGCATTTTAAAGGATGATGGATTCTCAAAGCAGAAAGAGGGCATTTTAGGCTGAGGAAAAGAGCACGAGTAAATCAAAGAAGCAAATAACACAGGGGTTGAGTAACAAGGTCAAGGGTAGACCACAGGTAGTTGTATGTTACTGGAAGGGAACATGGAGTAGGGACTGGTAAGGAATGAGATGGGCTGAGCAGGCAGGGGGCCAAGGGATAGCAGACAGGGCAGCCATCTTAAGAAATCCAGATGCCTCTTGTATCCTTTTCCATCTCTCTTCATTGGCCTTGAAATGGTGAGTCATCAGTATCGCACCCATCTCCACTCAACCTCTACACCTTCTGGTATGAAGGTTTCACACACTGACTTTAGGATAACAATTCTCTGCTTTCTGAACCTGTTCATTCTCTTCTGAACTCCACCAGCTGCCCTGCCCTATCCTACCTTCCCACCAGCACATTCCACATAGATTCAGTGTTTTCTCTTCCATTACTGATTTCATCACTGACTCTCATTTTCCTCTTCTCTCCTTATTGTAGCCCATATCACACATTGAACGACTTGCAGAGGACAGAAGACATTCCAAGCAGAGACCAACATGTGACTGAAGGCGAAAACCGCTGACAAGGGCAGGAAGGAGTTTGGAGCCAGAGGTGATCCCAGTAGGAATTTGCTCTTTGGGCTTGAGTCAAAGGTTTATATCCATGGAGTAGTGAGTGTTTGGCAAGTCATGAGTAGGAAAAGGAGGCTACAGGCAGGCATGGTGGGT
Source organism: Ateles fusciceps (assembly GCA_036589455.1). NCBI lineage: Eukaryota > Metazoa > Chordata > Mammalia > Primates > Atelidae > Ateles > Ateles fusciceps. The sequence goes on from JAZHEH010000672.1 coordinate 4,827,122, forward strand.
CTTGAATAACAGGCTGAAAAGTTTATATTTCTAACTGAAAGCAACAAGGAGCCCCTGCAGATTTTTCACCAGATAATTCTGTGCTATACTGAGCAACCTGGAGATGGGTTGGTCATACATCGTACTAATATAAACTGAATTACCCCAGGATACAGAAACTGTTACAAGGACCTTGTTACCAGAACAAGCACAGTATGAAAGGATACAGAAAGAACATGCCAGTGCTTTGGGAGGCTTAGGTGGGAAGATCACTTGAGGCCAGGAATTTGAGACCAGCATGGGCAACATAGCAAGACTGTCTCTACAAAAATAAAAGTAATTAGCCAGGTGTGACAGCAGGCACCTATAGTCCTAGCCACTTGAGAGGCTAAGGTAGGAGGATTGTTGAGTCCAAGAGTTTAAGGTTACAGTGAGCTCTGATTGCATCACTGCATCCCAGCCAGGGTGATAAGTGAGACCCTATCTCTTTATTAAAAATAAAAATAAAAACAGGGAAGTGAGATTATATAAAAAAGAGTGATCACGCTCTGATTCTGTGTCAACTGTCCTGCGTTCTACATAAAATAATGTGGTAGGCTCTTTACATATGTTCTCTCATTTAACCTCATTAGACTCCACAACAGCCATGTGAGTTAGAAATTATTATCCCCACTGTTCAGTGAAGAACTGAAGCTCTAAGAGACTCAATATCTTGAGGAAGTTCACACAGTTGCTGAGTGATGAAACTGACATCCAGGTCCCTTCCCAGTCTACAACACTTGGCTGCACAGTTACTGTGTGGCTGTTATTTGTAATCAACACCCACACAGTAATACCAATAGTAACTGGAGAACCTTAAAATGAAAAAACAGCTCTTTAAGGGGATACACACACAGCCATAATTTAGTAAGGCTCTTCCTCCTCTTTCTGTTCAGACAGAAATCTGTGCTTGGTTAGCCTCTCATATGCAATTTCATGTCAAAATTAATTTTATTACTGCATACTCTTCTTTTAAATTCCAATCTCTATTTCTATCATTAGTTTTCAATTTTAAAGTGACCACAGAGACCACTTTGGCCAAAGCCTTCTTTCCCCTTTTGCACTTTGGCTATTATGATTTATTGGTTGGGGACTCCCTGATGAAGGTGAGTGGACAATCTTCTTTTCCCTCTTTTCTTGAAGGAGTCCATTAAAACCCAGTTATTGAACCAAACACAGTTATGTTCCTTCCCTGATTCTCTCCTTCACACCTGCAACCACTTTCCCATTCCATCTGGTAAGATTTGTCCTTCAGGAGTCCTCTGTCTTCTCCTCCATCCATCTCAAAGCAGTCCAGAGCCTTGCTCTCAAGCTTGGATTTCCCCACCCCACTCTAAACAGCTCTCTTGCTTTGCTCTACTGACCCAGATCTCTCAATCATTTTATGGCCATGAATGTCCAAACCCTCCAGTTCTTTCAAGTCCAGCTATCACTATTTCCTCTCACACCTGGATCTTTATCATTTCTTCTCACGTTCTGCAACTCATCAACACTTCATATGTTATCACTCAATGAGTTAGGCAAAATAATGGCCCCCGAGGTGTCCACACTCTAATCCCCAATACTCATGAATATGGAGCTTTACATGGTAAAAGAGACTTTGCAGCTATAATTAAATTAAGGACCTTAAGAAGGGAAGATGAATGATCCTGAAATTTCTGGGTTGGCTTAATGTAATCACAAGGGTCCTTGGGAGCGATGCAATGCAAGAGCTCAGACAGTCGCAGCTGGCTTTGAAGACGAAGGAAAGAAACTATTAGCCAAGGAAGGAAGATGACCTCAAAAATCTAGAAAGGCAAGAAAATGAATGCTCAACCCCGAGCTTCCAGAATGAAATGCAGCTCTGCCAACACCTTGATTTTAGCCCAATGAGACTTACGTTGAACCATTAAATTATAAAAATAAAGAATAACAAATTTATGTTGTTTAAGCCACTAAGCTTGTGAGAAGTTTTTAAAGAAGCTATGGAAAACCAATACATTCCTTTAGAGAGTCTTCCCAGAGATTAAAATGGAGCCTAGATTAACTGAACTTACTCCAGATATGGGAACTGGGGAGTCTTGTTTGATTCACTGAAAGTTGACCAGAGAACGCTTTTCGCTGAAATCCTTTCTGTAAACTTTCCTGAAACCGCTGTTTCCTCATCTCAGCTAGCTGAGTGCTCTTTACCTTCTTGCTACCCAGTATGGTCTACAGATCAAGCAGCCTTAGCAGCATCCAGGAGCTCATTAGGAAACAAGAAATGACAAAAAGCCTACTGACTTAGAACCTGCCTGTTAAGCAGAGCTGAAGATGATTCAGAAGCACATTCAAGTTTGAGATGTATAGTGCTCCAATTCAGAAGCACATTCAAGTCTGAGATGTACAGTGTTCCATATTTAAAAATGATACTAAAAGTAGTTGCACTGACTTATACTTTCCTGTAGTTAGTCAGTATCTGTTTACACTGGTAGCAGAATTTCTCCAGCCAAGAGCTAGACAAAAACTTGAAGATTATCTCATCTGATGGCATTCAAACATGTTCACCAGAAATTAATTTTTTAAATTCTCTGAGAAGCACAGCATATAGCAAAAACATGAAAGTGGAGCTTCTCAATTAGGAAAAAGATGTGGGGGCCCCAGAGTCCTACCTCCCCACATCCCTCAACCATCAGTTCTAGAGTTATCTCTGAGACATCTCTGAAATGTAAAGGAGTCTGGCTCACACAGTTTGAAAATCATTGATTTTAAGCTAAATCCCTCTGAACAAGTGTGGGAAAACTAAGACTTCGAGAGGATAAAGACTTGCCCAGGTTCACAGACACAATTACTAAGTTGACAAAGCGACAGCTTCTCAACATTATATATTTGTTAGTAAGCTCACCAGCTTTTGCACAACCACAAGTGTTTTCTCTTTCAAAATAGTCTCTCTGGGAGACTGAACATCCCTACTAAGGAATGATTCTGCATCCTCCAAGCTTTCTTAGAATGCTTCTGTGGCTACTTTCTCCAAAGTTCTACCACTTCTGCCAAGTCTGCATTTTAACAGAGGGGCTTGGAACTTGGTGGGAAAGGGGGAGCACTTTTGTCTTTGGAAATAATTAAAGTCATTCACTGTATTAGTCTGTTTTCACACTGCTATGAGGATATAACCTGAAACTATGTAATTTATAAGCAAAAAAAGTTTTAATTGACTCACAGTTTCACATGACTGGGAAGGCCTCAGGAAATTTCAATCATGGTGGAAGGTGAATGGGAAGCACGTACCTCCTTTACATGATGGCAGGAGAGAAAGTGTGTGCAGAGGAAACTGCCATTTTTAAAAACATTAGATCTCATAAGATCTTCCTCACTATCATCAGAACAGCATGAGGGAAACTGCCCCATGATCTAATCATACCAGGTCTCTCCCCTCCACACATGGGGATTACAATTTGAGATGAGATTTGTGTGGGGACACAGGGCCGAACCATATTATTCTGCCCCTGACCCCTCCCAAATATCAAGTCCAAGTCCTATTGACATTCAAAATCAATCATGTCTTCCCAACAGTCCTCCAAAATCTTAACTCATTCCAGCATTAACCCAAATGTTCAAGTCCAAAGTCTCATCTGAGACAAGTTCCTTTCACTTATGAGCATGTAGAATCAAAAACAAGTTAATTACTTCCAAGATACAATGGGAGTACAGGCATTGGGTAAAAGTTCTCATTCCAAATGGGACAAATTGGCCAAAACAGAGGAGTCATAGGCCCCATGCAAGTCCGAAACCTGGCAGGAAAGTCATTATATATTAAAATTCTAAAATGATCTCTTTTGACTCCATGTCTCACATTCAGGTCATGCTGATGCAAGGAGTAGAGTCCCAAGACCTTAGGCAGCTCCACCTCTGTGGCTTGGCAGGGTACAGCTCCCATGGTTGCTTTAATGCACTCGTGTTGAGTGCCTGCAGCTTTTTCAAGTGCACAGTGCAAGCTGTTAGTGGATCTACCATTCTGGGGTCTGGAGGACAGTGGCCCTCTTCCCACAGCTCCACTAGGCAGTGCTCTATTGGGGGCTCTGTGTAGGGGCTTGCACCCCTCATTTCGCCACTGTACTGCCCTAGTAGAAGTTCTCCATGAGGTCTCCACCCTTGCATCAGACTTCTGCCTAGATATTCAGGCATTTCCATACACACTCTGAAATCCAGGTGGAGGCTGCCAACCCTGAACTCTTATCTTCTGTGTACTTGCAGGCTCAACACCACATAGACGTTGCCAAGGTTTTGAGCTTGCACCCTCTGAAGGAATGGCCTGAGCTGTACTTTGTCCCCTTTTAGCCATGACTGGAGCTGGAGTGGCTGAAATGCAGAGACCCAAGGCTACACAGAGCAGGGGGGCCCTGGGCTTGGCCCATAAACCATTTTTCCTCCTAAGCCTCTGGGCCTGTGATGGCAGGGGCTGCTATGAAGATCTCTGACGTGCCCTAGAAACATTTTCCCCATTGTCTTGGCAACTAACATTCAGCTTCTCATTGCTTATACAAATTTCTTCAGCTGGCTTGAATTTCTCCCCAGAAAATTGGTTTTTCTTTTCTACCTCATAGTCAGGCTGCAAATTTTTCAAACTTTTATGCTCTGCTTTCCTTTTACGCATAAGTTCCAATTTCAAATCATTTCTTCATGAATGTATACAACTGAACACTTTCAGAATAAGCAAGATCACATCTTGAATGCTTGCTGCTTAGAAATTTCCTCTGCCAGATACCCTAAATCATCTCTCTCAAGTTCAAATTTCCAAAATCTCTAAGGCAGGGGCAAAATGTTGCCAGTCTGTATGTTAAAGCATAGATGAGTGACATTTACTCAGGTTCCCAATAATTTTCTCATCTCCATCTGAGACCACCTCAGCCTGGAATTCATTGTCCATATCATCATCAGCATTTTGGTCAAAACCTTTCAACAAGTCTTTAGGAAGTTCCAAACTTTCCTATGTTTTCCTCTTTTATTCTGAGTCCTCCAAACTATATCAGCCTCTGCCTGTTACCAAGTTCCAAAGTTATTTCCACATTTTCAGGTTATCTTTAAATCAGTGCCCCACTTCTGGCACCAATTTTGTGTATTAGTCCATTTTCACACTGCTGTAAAGATACTACCTGAAACTGGGGTGATTTGTTAACAAAGGAAGTTTAATTGACTCACAGTTTTGCATGGCTGGGAAGGCCTCAGGAAACTTATAATCATGGCAGAAGGTGACGGGAAAGCAGGCACTTTCTTCACATGATATCAGGAGAGAGAAATAGCACACAGGGGGAAACTGCCATTTTTAAAACAATAAGTGATTTAGGGGAGGGACAGTGGGGGGGTGGGAAGTTGGGGGGAGAGAGAGCATGGGGGAGAAATGCCAGATATAGGTGATGGGGAGGAAGGCAGCAAATCACACTGCCATGTGTGTACCTATGCAACAATCTTTCATGTCCTTCATATGTACCCCAAAACCTAAAATGAAATTTAAAAAAAAAGAAATAAAAGGGTTCAAATTGGGGGAAAAAAAACGATAAGCATCAGATCTCATGAGAACTTCCATACTATCAGGAGAACAACATGGGGAAAACCACCCCCATGATCCAATCACTGCCCACTGGGCCCCTCCCTCAACTTGTGGGGATTACAATTTGAGATGAGATTTGGGTGGGAGCACAGAGCAAAATCATATTAGTCACAGCTAAGTCCGGTGAATTCATGAGATAATATGGTTTGGCTGTGTCCCACCAAATCTCAACTTGAATTGTATCTTCCAGAATTCCCATGAGTTGTGGGAGGGGCCCAGAGGGAAATAATTGAATCATGGGGCCATTCTTTTCTGTGCTATTCTTGTGATAGTGAATAAGCCTCACAAGGTCTGATGGGTTTATCAGGGGTTTCCACTTTTGCTGCTGCTTCTCATTTTCTCTTATTGCTGCCATGTAAGAAGTGCCTTTCACCTCCCACCACGATTCTGAGGCCTCCCCAGTCATGTGGAAGTGTAAGTTCAATTAAATCTCCTTTCCTTCCCAGTCTCAGGTATGTCTTTGTCAACAGCATGAAAACAGACTAATACAGTAAATTGGTACCAGTAGAGTGAGGTGTTGCTGGAATGATGCCAAAACTGTGGGGAGCAACTTTGGAACTGAATAACAGGCAGAGATTGGAACAATTTGAAGAGCTCAGAAGACAGCAAAACACGGGAAAGTTTGGAACTCCCTAGAAACTTGTTGAATGGCTTTGACCAAAATGCTGATAGCAATTTGGACAATATAATCTAGGCTGAGATGGTCTCAGAAGGAAATGAGGAACTTGTTGGGAACTGGAGCAAAGGTGACTCTTTTTATATTTTAGCAAAGAAAATGGTAGCATTTTGCCTTTGCCCTATGGATTTGTGAAACTTTGAACCTGAGAAAGATGATTTAGGGCATCTGGCAGAAGAAATTTCTAAACAGCAAAGCATTCAAAAGGTGACTTGGGTGCTGTTAAATGTATTTCATTTTAAAAGGAAAATAGAGCAGAAAAGTTCAGAAAATTTACAGCCTGATAATGCAGTAGAAAAGAAAAACCCATTTTTTGAGGAGAAATTTAAGTCAACTGCAGAAATTTGTATAAGTAGCAAGAAGCCTAACGTTAATCCTTAAGACCAAAGGGAAAATGTCTCTAAGCCATGTCAGATGTGATGGTAGACCCTCCTATCACAGGCCCAGAGGCCCAGGAGAAAAAGTGGTTTTGTGGGCCAGGCCCAACGTTCCCATGCTGTGTTCAGCCTAGGGACTTAGTGCCTTGTGTCCCAGCCACTATAGCCATGGCTGAAAGGGGCCAATGTAGAGGTCAGGCTATGTCTTCAGAGAGTGGAAGCCCCAAGCCTTGGAAACTTCCATGTGGTGGTGAGCCTTAAGGTGCCCAGAAGTCAAGAATTGAGATTTGATAACCTCCAACTAGATTTCAGAAGTTATATGGAAATGCCTGGATGTCCAGGCAAAAGTTTGCTGCAGGAGTGGGGCCCTCATAGAGAACCTCTACGAGGTAGTGCAGAAGGGAAATGTGGGGTCAGAGCCCCCACACAGAGTTACTGCTGGGGTACTGCCTGGTGGAGTTGTGAGAAGAAGGCCACCATCCTCCAGACCCCAGAATGGTAGGTCCACTGACTGCTTCCCACCGTGCACCTGGGAATGCCACAGACACGCATCACCAGCCCATGAAAGCAGCCAGGAGAAATGCTGTACCCTACAAACCCACAGGGTGGAGCTGCCCAAGACCATGGGAACCCACCTCTTGCATCAGCATAGCCTGGATGTGAGACTTGTAGTCAAAGGAGTTCATTTTGGAGTTTTAAAATTTGACTTCCACACTGGATTTTGTACTTGCATTGGGCCCTGTAACCCCTTTGTTTTGATCAATTTCTCCCATTTGGAATGGCAGAATTTACCCAATACCTGCACCCCGATTGTTACATAGGAAGTAACTAGCTTGCTTTTGATTTTGTAGGCTCTTAGGTGGAAGGGACTTGCCTTGTCTCAGATGAGACTTTGGACTGTGGACTTTTGGGTTAATGCTCAAATGAGTTAAGACTTTGGGGGCTGTTGGGAGGCCATGAATGGTTTTGAAATGTGAGGACATAAGATTCAGAGGGGCCAGGGGTGGAATGATATGGCTTTGCTGTGTCCTCACCCAGATCTCAACTTGAATTGTATCTCCCAGAATTCCCATGTGTTGTGGGAGGGACCCAGGGGGAGGTAATTAAATCATGGGGGCTGGTCTTTCCTATGCTATTCTTATGATAGGGAATAAGCCTCACAAGGTCTGATGGGTTTATCAAGAGTTTCTGCTTTTGCTGCTTCTTCTCATTTTCTCTTGTTGCCGCCATGTAAGAAGTGTCTTTTGCTTCCCGCCATGATTCTGAGGCCTCCTCAGCCATGTGGAACTGTAAGTCCAATTAAACATCATTTTTTTTCCCAGTCTCAGGTATGTCTTTACCAGCAGCATGAAAACAGACTATTACATGAGATTATTAGGGAACATACACTCTATTCTTTTAGACATAATGTATGACCAAAGTCTCCTGAGACTAACTGATTTGTGATGAGTACACTGACAGGAAGGAGGTAACCTTTATTGAGCACCTACTTTAGGCCACAGTTCCTAAGGATATGTTTGCCTACTTTGTTTCACTTGATCTTGACAGCAACCCAGTGATGGAGAGTCTGTTGTCATCACTATAGTGATGATAGTCCCCATATCTAGGATGAAGAAACTGAGGCCAAAGATCATACAGGTAATAAAGGTACATAAGCCTTCCTGGCTCCAAAGTCTGTGTTCTTTCTATCAAATCACACATCTCTAAACTGATTAGAGATGATTAGGTAAACTGATTAGGGAACAAATGAGTCTCTGTTTCCTAGAAGGGAAAAGGTCTTAAGTCTTCCAGATGCTCCTTATTAAATGGAAGTGGCTCTTTTGTTGTAATTATCATTCTACTAGCAATAAGTTGTTTGTATGTCTGCCTCTCAAGTTCTAGGAGAATTTCGGAATCCCCCAGGGCTTAGCACAGTAATCAGCAGTGCTCATTTAATGTTCACCAAATGCTATGATGTGAATGTTGGTCTTTCCTCAAAATTCATGTGTTGAATGTTAATTCCCAAGGTGATAGTATTAAGAGATGAGGCCTTTGGGGAAGCTATTAAGTCATGAGTATTTCACCCTCATGAATGGGATTAGTGTCCTTATGAAAAAAGATAGAAGGAAAAGTATTTGCCTCTTTCCCCATGTGAGGGCGCAATGTTCCTCATTTCCACCAGGATGGAAGGATGAGGATGTAGCAAAGAGTGCCATCTATGGAACACAGTGAGCCTTCACCAGACACAGAATCTGCTGATGACTTGCTCTTGGACATCAATCTCCAGAACTGTGAGAAATAAATTTCCATTATTTATAAATTAGTCTAAGGCATTTTGTCATAGCAGCCCAAATAGACTAAGACAGCAAATAAATGAATAATACTAGTAATAGCCAATGTTTATTGCATCTTCACTATATGCCAAATTGTTCATTTCACTATTCCTGGCATCAGTCTACCGCTTTATAAAATAATAGATGGATGAATGGATGTATGGACAGATGGGTGGAGAGATGGAGGGATGGAGGGATGGATGGATAGATGTTCGAATGGATGGTTGGATGTTCAGACAGGGGAAGAATATATCTTACTCTCTGGAAGATTTTTCACCAACATATTGAGTCTTGTTGAAATTCCTCTCTTTTGTGTAGTTGCATGTACAATCAGCAGAGTTCAGAAACTGGAAATGCTCCCTGTACAGTCTTGATCCAACAATTCTGAGAATTAATGAGTCTTGCCTATAAAGTACTTTAAAAGTACAGTGTTAAAAGGATATTTTATGAAAAAATACTCAAATTGCTGAAACGTATAATAGTATTTACAGTGTTTATTCTAAGACTTTTGAAATGGATTTATCCATATTTAAATTTTTTCTATTTTTAAAAAAAAATACAGTATTTAGCTAATATTTCCCCATAATGACTCTAAGCCAGTAGGTTATAAGGCTAATATTTTATTCATCTCTTTACTTCCACCATGAAACATAGACTGTGAAATATGGTAGTGTTTCAATAAATGCTGAATAAATGAATGAATTTGATTACTATCAGAATACATTTGAATATTGAGAGTTTTTCAGTTTGTCCTTTTCTTCACCAAATCCAATTAAAAGCCTGCTGTTCCCAAGGTTAGTCCTGCTCACTCTGCGGGATGCCAAATGTAAGAAACACTTCCAAGGCAGATCTAACTTCACCTTTTTTGCATATGGAGAAACAAAGAAATTAGTTGGTAAAATAGGCCTATTTACTCAACAAATGTCCATTGACCGCTGACAACATGCCAGTGAGCTGTGGCTACTTTGTGAAGAGCCTTGAGCACCATCATTAGGATTCTACACATTATGCCAGGGGTCATGTGTAGTCATTGAAGGGCTTTTTATACAGCACTAAAATCAGAGCTTAGCTACAAAAATAAAAGAAAGAGAATAAGATGCTATCAAATTTAAAAATAGCTAAGTATTCCCTCTCATAAATGATTAGCTATATTTGTCTCTGTTAACCTCTCTTTCAAGTTCAGATTTTAAATATTTGAACCTTATATTAGCATTACTGTACAGTGATGGAAAACATAACTTTGATGTCAAACAGACCAGATTTTGAGTCCTGACTATGTCTTTTATTAAGAGTGTGATCTTGGGTAAATAAGAATTTTTCTTGGTCTCAGTCTTCACATCTGTGAAATGGGAGAAATAATTGTATGCTTGTACAGAATTACAGTGGGAATTAAATGAGTTAATAAATGTAAAACACTTGGTTTTATGCATGGTACATAACGAACCGCTCCATAAGCAGATAACCAAAGCATAATAGATATTAGGGTGGATGAATCTAGCCAATTATTTGCCACCTTATTTGAGACAGGTACTCTGCTACAGGCGTAAACATGCATTTATTCAATGAGCTTTATTAAACCTCTGCTAGGTACCAGACACTGTTCTAGGTGCTGGGGCCACCACAGTGAAAAAAATGGAACATGAACAAAAGTCCTTGCCCTCAGAGAGCTTCCATTCTAGTGACACTATTTAATTTCCATACTGTGCCTCAGTTTCTCTATCTGTGAGATAGTGACAAGAGCTGAACTTTTTTCACAGGGCTGCAGAGGGAATTTGATTATTAAATATGAAACACTTCAGACAGCACCCGGCATCGAGTAGGGGCTATATAAAGATGAGCTGTTAAAATACTAGTTGTTATTATTTGTGTTATTCTTGGTACAGAGAATAGTATCTACCTTTGTACCTCTGGCACAAGCTACAGAGCTAATATTAAAGATTATTATCTATCTTTTACAAAGAAGTTGAGTAGTTTTATTAAAATCACACACTTTGTAGAGGCAGAGCCAGAATTGAAGCAAAATTTGTGTCCAAAATTGACACTCTTACCCTCTACAAACATTTCCCAGCTCCCTCTTCAACTGCCCTTGAGAAAAATTTATTTCATATACACTGACTAGTATAAACAATTATATCATAGGCTACCTTTCCAAGAGTCATTTACACTCTTAATAAATGAGTTCTCCTGATTTTGCAGTGATGAATGAGTGAATTAGCAGTACCTTTGGAATTTTTACTCCCCAGCTGACTTCATTAGCCTTGTTTATAGACCAGAAAGAGCCAGACCATGTTACACTGTAGAAAACAAAGAAGAAAGTTCTTATAGGATGGGCAGCTTGCTTTGATTACCCATTTTGGACCATAGAAGCGCTTATAGTAGTGATTTTTATTAAGTGTTTTAATACAAACCAGTGAGACAACTTTGGAGTTCTGCAGTGTAGGCAGATATTTTTTTAAGAGATTTTGGAAGTCTGGTGTTCTTTCTTTCTTCTAGTAATGAATATTCTGGACATTTTCTCTAAAGAGAATTTGAAATCCTTTTTAGTCTGCAGATTAACACCTTGTCAGAAATTACATTCTTTCTTTGATAAAAGGGACTAATAAGACAAAGATCAATATTGTACATGGTGGTGTTTCTCAGAAAGCTAAGTTTGAAGTTAAAGCCGAAAACTTCAGGAGGAAAATATGCAAAGTATATGAGAGGAACGTTGAAAGATAAAGAAGAAGAACTAGATTAATAAAATTTATGTCAGGGCAGGAAATCAGCCTAGACATATTTTATTTAAGCCCTTTAATTTTCTATTTGGGTTGAATTTCAACAGCTTTGAACTTTTTTTTACAACATCTAAAGATATTTCTTCCAGAAGGAGGAGGGAGACTTGGTGTCAATATAGAAATTTAGTGAGCTCCATTAATTATTTCAGCTCCTGAAATTCTTGTTGAAGTATCTCATTCTTCTAATGAATTAGCCTCTCCTGCTACTTAGAATGTACCTGAGAAGCTTATTAAACCTATAGGCTCCTGACCATACCTGAATCTTACTGAATTAGAAGCCCAGGTACAGGTGGGATGGGGGGAAAGCTCAGATTCCCAATAAGACAATGAGCAACTCAGAAGCAGGCCAGACACTCCTAATCTTTCCTTGCTAATCTTGCAGCCCAGCCATACTCTCCTGCCCCACTTTGATGGGAAAACTGAAAATCAGAGAAGGGAAGTGATTTAGCATTGAATTTTGATTGTTTTTATTGTGGTAAAATACACCTAACATAAAATGTACTAATTTAACCATTTTTAAGTGTCCCATTCAGTGATATTAAGCACAGTCACATTATTGTGTAACCATCATTACTATTTATCTCCAGAATTTTTTCATCATTCCCAGCTGAAACTCCACACTCATTCAACAATAACTCCCCATTTCACCTTCCCCTCAACTCCTGGCAACCACTATTCTACTTTCTGTCTCTATGAATTTGGCTATTCTAAGTATATATGCGTGAAATCATACAGTATTTATCTTTTTGTGTCTGGCTTTTTCACTATGACTCAATGTCATAGGCTTGTCTCCTTCCCACTTAAGAGGGGGAGAGCTGGGCTAAGTGCATCCTCTCCAAATTTCCCCAGGGAAAGGGAACTTGAACGCTCACCTTCTGACTGGGGAGAATGGAACTGTTTTGTCCTAGAGGTAAAGATAGGAAGCTAGTGTCCTCAAAAATTTGGCCTATAGATGTCTTGTTGGGACAGACTCCCCAGTTCTCCAGATTGGCCTTGACTCTCCACTATCGTCTACACAGCCACCTCACTCAACTGTCTTTCTTGGCCCCCCCCAAAAAATCAGAGTTTGAGCATCTTCAGAAGGGGTTAATGTGCCCTACCACCAAGAGAATTAATTTATTTCTAAAACATTTGGTCTGTTCTGTCTACATCAAAAATCCATAAACTTCTTCTTAACATAACTGACCTCATTTCTTGAGCACTAATAACCTTAACCTCATTATGCATTTGTCAGTTCCTATCCTCCTTGACAACTCTCACCCCTTCCTTCCTGCCCTGAATCATAAATAATGCCTCTATCGTCGAAGAGCTCCATGTCCTAAGAGTTTCCCCATAATCACTAAGTTTCTCCACTCAACCCAGGAGGGAAGACTGAAGAAGAATTTCTCCTATCCCTGAATGCTGGTGACTTTGGTAGCCTCCTGGAATGTAATGATGTCATAGCAAGTTGGCTGTTGCAGATGAAAAGGGACTGTCTCTAAAACCAGACAGTCCTGGGCTCAATCTGGGGTCTGCATTTGGCTTGCTGAGTAAACTTGCACAGAAAAGCCAAAGTCTTGGTGCCTCCATGCCTTCATGTATAAATAAAGATAGCAATACTCTGCTTGTAAAAGTTAGATAAGATAATGAAAGAAAAATCACCCCTTACCCTGTAAACACTATACAAGTACACAAGATTGCTGCTATTTTTTAGTCTGTGCACTCTCAGTTTCCTCTCACCTAATGTAATTCTTCTATCCATGTCCAGAACTGCCAATAACCCTTGGTTTCTTTGGATTGCAACACCGTTCACAAGTCCATTGAAAGGCAGATGTGGACAAGCAGAAACAATGACTTGAAGGGAAGGCACCAGTATAATTCCCACCGTAACACCTGATACTATTTCAGAAATACTTTCTTCCTGCCTATCCTCCCCCTACAACTACTTTCAGGTTCCCTTCACAGGGATATTATAATATGATCCTAGTTTGGCTGCTTATGTCAACGATAATTATCTCCATAGTCTGTAGTTACTGAAAACTGCTAAATCTCCATCACCAAATAGCCCTTTAAATCGGGAAATGAATTAAACATGTCACCAACAGTTGTGACCAAATAAGAGGCATGAAATACAGGAATCCACAATAAACACTTCCTGTCATACATTCCTTCATCTATTTCACTGCAACATGGAGTGTTACTAATTACAAATAATAATGAGCATTCATTATTATCTCCAGTATGTCATTATGCCTTTTAACTTCTATCAGTCAGGGTTCTCTACAGAAACAAAACCAAAGGCATAGATAAAGATAGATTAGAGAGATAGAGAGAGAGAGAAAGAGAGAGAGATATTGCTGCTGTTTTTTAATCTGTGCACTCCTAGTTTTCTCTTACCTAAAGTAATTCTTCTGTGTCCAGAATTGCCAACAATCCTTGGTTTCTTTGGTTTGCAACACTGTTCACAGTTGTACCGATTAAATGGATAGAGATAGATAGATAGATAGACAGATAGATAATTTTAAGGAAGTAGCTCATGTGATTGTTGGGCTGGCCAAGTCTGAAATTTGTAGGGCAAGCCAGCCAGCTAGAATCTCAGGCAATATTTCCATGTCAGTCTCCAGGCAGAATTCCTTCTTTAAGAAGGAAATCTTAGTTTTGCCTTTAAGGCCTTAAACCCACTGGATCAAGGCCACCCACGTTATCAAGGCTAATCAGCTTTATGTGAAGTCAAACCATTGTAGATATGAACCCTCTTTATAAAATACCTTCCCAGCAACATCTAGACTGTTGTTTGACCAAACAACTGGGCACCCATCACCTAGCCAAGCTGACATATAAAATTGACCATTACATCCTGTGAAGAAGGCTTTTTTATTGGCCCCTTATAAGGGGAACTGAAGCCCCTTGACTTTAGATAATGTAGCCCAGGGGAGATGAAATTTTCTCCCTCATGAAGGGCAGCAAAGCTCTTCTCTCTCCACTGCACCACATTATGCTCTGGAGAGACAATTTCAGAGTTAATAGAAAAATAGAAAAAATAAGAAAAATGCAAAAATGGTCCTAGGAAAAGGCTGTCAGGAAATAGGTAGGAAAGGTAACTGAAAATAAGAATTCACATTGTCCCATGATTCCCTATTTCCCAAATAATAAGAATCCCATTATTTCCTAGATGGGATATTACTGGTGAAAAAAAGATTTGACTGACTGTGTTGTAATGCTGTGTTCTTTAGAGTTTTGCTTCCTAGCATTTAATTCCTGGACAAACTGCATTGGTATCACCTTGGAACTTCTTAGAAACACAGACTCTTAGGCTCCACCCCAGACCCGCTGAATCACAATGAGTCATCATTATAGCAAGAGCAGCAGGTAGATTCATTTTCTTTTTTCTGTGTAACAAATACCCATAAACATAGTGACTGAAAACAACACCCATTTATTAGCTCAAAGTTCTCTAGGTCAGAAGTGAGGGTAGAGTGTGGGACAGAGTTGACTGGATTCTCTACTCAGAGTTTTACATGCCTGAAATCAGGGAGTTGGCAGGGCTGGGCTCTTATCTGAAGGCTCTGAGGAAGAATCTGCTTCAAACTCATTGAGGTTTTTGGCAGAATTCCTTTTCTTCCCATGGATCTCAGTCCTTGTAGGACTGAGATTCATGCTTCCTCGCAGGCTGCAAGCTGTCACTCTTGGCTCCTAGAGGCTGCCTGCACCCCTCATGTAGTCTCCTCCACTATCCAAACAGCAACACACACTGAGTGTGTTTCCTTCAAATTTTCTCACACTTCAAGTCTCTCTGAAACCCTGTGTTGCGATCAGCAAGAGGAAGCTTTCTGTCTTTTAGGGCACATGGGATCAGATCAGGCCCACCCAGATCGTAAGGTCCACTGTATCATATAATGAAACCTCATCAGTGGTGTGATATTTCATCACATTCACATATTTCCAGGATTAGGGTGGGACATCTTTGAGAGACCAGGAGCTCATCTTTGAACTCTGCCTATCACACCAGTGAGTCCCATGTACAGCATTAGAACTTGAAAATCACTGTTTTACACGATTTCGAATTATGGATTTATTCACATGCTTCATTCTAGAAATGTATGTCACGGAGACTCTCACAATGTGGTTAACAAATATCGCTTGTTTGAGATTGTGCCTGCATGTGCATTATCTCATTTCATATCCAGACAGCATGGGTATGATGGAAGATGCCTCCCTTCTGAGGATGAAGAAACTGAGACTGAGGGAGCCTCAGTGTCCTGCTGTGGACTTGCTATGTTACCTAGGGCAGGTAACTCACTATCCTCAGTTACCTGCCCTGTGTGCACAGAACAGCTAGTGTTTGAACCTAAACTCCCAATTAAAAGTCAAGCATGCTCTCTCCTTCTCTCCTTCCTCCAAATAACATCCCTATACACTTACCCCCATACATACGATGGTGTCAGATTATTATAAAAGCAACTCTGCTATTTAGCACATTTTACCAAAGCACAAAAGACAGATAGATTGACTCATTAATTCATTCAGAAATTATGTAGTGAGTGACTTGCTGCTATGTGACAGGCTTGTTCATTGGTGACCAAGACCAACTCAAATCCTTATCCTCACTGGAGTGGTATGCCAACAGCTAGACAACAGCGGGGCATTCCAGGAGCTAATGGCACAGGGTGACTATGAGGGGTTCCAACCTGGTCTAGGAGGCTCAGGAAAACCTACCAGAGTGGGTTCCAATTTATGAGAGTAAATCCAAAGAGAGAGCATTTAAGTAGAATTTTTGAGGAGATATTTTGTGGTTGGGGTCTTTTCTCCGAAATGCCTCAAACCACACCACATCCTGAGAATAACGTAGTCATATTTGAAGGCAGGAAACATGGGCTCTACTCCTGGCATCAGCAGCTCTCATTGGGAACATCATGTACTAGCTCTGGGCCTCTGCTTTTAAAAAATCTTGTTTGGAGAAAAATAATTCTATGATCTTTCTGTTAAAGGACGCTGCCCTAGAGACAGCAGTGCAATGTAAGGAGAAGCTCACAGAACAAGAGGGCCAGACACCTGGAAACCATCTCTTAGAAACCACCCCAGCCTGGTGGCCCCAGGCTCTGCTGTCAGTACACAGAGCTGGGTGGAGAGCTGGATCTAATCACTACGCAAAACCCAGAAAGACTGGTGGCATCTGAGTAGGCCAAAAAGAGATGCCCTGGAATAACTCTGCTGTTGACAACTTTCTGCACAGTGCTTCCTCATGCCTGAAGCAAACAACTGGGTTCAGTAATGTCATGGATCCCTTCCAGCTATGGGACTAGAGTCTTATTGAATACACCAAACAATATCCCTTAGCATACACCATCAGCCACTTTCTCTTTTGAGGTTTTAACAACCCAAATGGAAAACTCTTGGGAACCCAGTTTCTGAAGCCTGGTGAGTCATGTCATCAAGTTAAATGATGCCACCTGCATACTTTGTTTCATCTGGAAGGCTTTTAAAGTCTTTTTTAAGGAGGTGAAACAGCAGGCCACCAGATGCCAGTCTCCACTTCTTAAGTTGTGTTGGTGGCTTATAGTTGGGATAACTTGACCAATCCTTACTCAAGTTGGTGCCTAGTTATTTCTAGGCTGGACTTTTATCGTTATGTGGCATTTAAATCCAGGACATTGGAAGGCTCAATTAAAAGAAGGTAAAGATGAGCCAGAAATATTGTCCTAAGGATAGGGTGGCTGTAGCCAATAAAAGTTTTCGAATTTTAGTTTAGAACCTTGTGCCTAGATAAGTAAATAAATTAAAATAAATACATAAAAATGAGTTTATAGGTAATAATTCGAAACAACTACCAAATCACAGTGCATTTCAATGTTTTCTAACATTTATCAGATATGTATCTGTGATACAATGATATGAGGACAACTCATAGCATGTCTGAAGATCAATAAATCAGCATAATTTTTGCCAAATACTGTGGCATTTGCTTCTCTGAATAGAATATGCAAGCTGAGGGAAGAGTCAGAATTCTCAAGATAATTGCAGAAATTATTTTCAGAGTTTTTCATAAATCAATTTTATAATAAAATGCAACCATTTTATATGTATAATTCAATGTCGTGACCACTGTCTGCTATTGTAACCAACACCACAATCAAGACATAGGAAATTCCCATTTCCTTCTAACACTTTACTGGAGCCCCTTTGCTTTCAGTCCTACTCCCCACCTCCAGTTCGGGCAACCACTGATCTGCTTTGTCATTATGGAGTGGTTTTGCCTGTTCTAGAATTTCATAAAATCAATAATATCTTCTCTTTTGTATCTGGTTTCTTTGGCTCAGCATAGTGTTCATGAGATTTGCCCATGCTACATATATCAGATAGGATTTAGCACAATTTATTTATCTGTTCATGTATTGATGGACATTTGGATTGTTTCCAGTTTTATTGCTGATAAAACTGGGTGTTGACTGTGTTCTCACCCAAATCTCACCTTGACTTGTAATAATTCCAGTGTGTCAAGGGAGGGGCCGGGTGAAGGTAATTGAATTATGGGGGCTGTTCCCCCATCTGTTCTCATGGCAGTGAATAAGTCTCACAAGGTCTGATGGTTTTATAAATGGAGTTCCCCTGCACAAGCTCTCTTTGCCTGTTGCCATGTGAGATGTGACTTTGCTCCTCATTCACCTTCCATCATGATTGTGAGGCCTCCCCAGCCATGTGGAACTGTGAGTTAATTAAACCTCTTTCCTTTATAAATTACCCAGTCTCAGATATGTCTTTATTAGCAGCATGAGAACAAACTAATACAACGGCTGAGTAGTATCTTATATGAATGTAATATAGATAAACCACAAATTATTTATTCACTTATAGATGGATCTAGTATTTCCATTTTTTACTATCATAAATTAGGCTGCTATGAATATTTTTTACTAACTTCTTGTTGACTGGATATGGTGGCTTACATCTTTAATCTGAACACTTTGGGAGGCCAGGGTGGGAGGATTGCTTGAGCCCAGGAATTTGAGATCAGCCTGGGCCACAAAGTGAGATCCTGTCGCTATTGGGAAAAAAAAAAATGTTTAAATTAGCCTCTACAAAATAAAATTGTTCAAGTTAGCCAGGTATAGTGACAAGTACCTGTGGTCCCAGCTACACAGGAGTCTGAGCAGGAGGATTGCTTGGGCCCAGGAGGTGGCGCCTGCAGTGAGCCATGTTCCCACCACTGCACTCCAGCCTGGGTGACAGAGCAAGACATTGTCACAAAAAAAAAAAAAAGAAAAAAGAAAAGTAAAAGAAAAAACCATTGTGTAGACATATTCTTTCATTTATCTTGGGTAAACAGCCTAAGAATGGAATTGCTAGGTTTCATGATAAGGACATATTTAAGTTTTTATGAAAGTGCCAAACAGTGGTTGTCCCATTTTACATTCCCATCAGCACTGCACCAGAGTTCTAGTTGCTCCATACACTTGTCAGCACTGTCAATCTTACATTTTATCCATGATAGTAGGTATGTAGTGTTGCCCTACTATATTCTAAACTTGCATTTCCCTAATGACATGGACATTTAAGATGTGTTTTAAGGTCAGAAGAAATGACAACTGGACTTAGGAGCAAAGAAGGAAAGTTAATGGGTAGAGTTATCATGTATTCCAGTGTGTCAAGGACGGTCTTGGTTTCCACTTAGTATTCTGGTGTAATACTGTGTTAGTAAGGTCAGGCTGTCATAACACAACACCATAGTCTATGTGGCTTAAACAACATGAATTTATTTCTCATGGCTCTGGAATCGTCGAAGTTCAAGATCAAGCTGCCAGCCAATTCAGTTCCCCAATACAAGTTTGTTTTCTTGTTTGGAGAGAGCTGCCTCCTCTCTGTGTCCTGACATGTCAGAAATTAAAGAAACAAGCTCTCTCATGTTTCTTCTTATGAGGGCAATAATCCCATGATGAGGGCCACCCTCATGACCTCATCCAACCTTAATTACCTCACTGAGGTCCCACCTCCAAATACTATCACATTGGGGGTTAGGGCTCATAGCTCAGCTCATAGCCCTGTAATGGCAAGTCTTTGAATTAAGTTTTGCTGTTCAGTGTGTGACATAATCTATCTCTTCCCAAAGGCTTTAGTAAATCTACAACTCTCATCAACTTTTAAGGTTGGATTTGTGTTTGTAAGTCTGGTCTCAAGAGCAGCTTGCCCAATAAGACTCCTTCACATTCATACTACAATTATTGTAGGCTTCGATTATATTAAAAAGTATGCCCTACTATTAAAGAATAACATAATGAACTTTGGAGATTAACGGGGGGAAGGTTGGGAGCAGGTGTAGAATAAAAGACTACAAATTGGGTACAGTGTACACTGCTTGGGTGACAATGCACTAAAATCTCAGAAATCACCACTAAAGAACTTATCCATGTAACCAAAAACTACCTATGCCCCAAAAACCATTGAAATAAAAAGTATGCACTACTCTATGCTTCATGTTATTGAACCATTAGTTTTCTTCTAGATACACTCTGGCATTTTGGTTTGAAGAATGAAGCTTATGGCATAAATTGTGATGCAAATTTCAAAAAACACTATTATCATTGAAAACATATAATATCAATTTTGGGCTAATTTGAAAATAAATGTAAACATTTATCCTCTCATAGGTTTCTATAACATTTTCTTTTGACCCTTTGGAAATTGAAAGAATCATACTCCATAATCAGGTATGAGTTTATCTGTGAAAGCAAAATAAAAATTGAGCCAAGGATTCTGTCCCTTCCTGCAAGCAAATCCATGTAAACATGTTTTCTTGACTTTCTTCCCATTCCTCTTTCATTCTGGCAATAATCTATTATCAGAATATCATCAATTTCATATTGTCTCTTTCCTTGCTAGGATTCACAAGATAATGTCGAGTCCCAAGCATTGTATCTGATAACACTTAGTCATTGTTTGAAAATAGATGAAAGTATACATGCATATCTGAAATTTACTTCCTATGTCTGACCACCTTTTCACTACATAACCTTTCAAATGATTTCAGTCTTATGTGGCTTCCTTTGGCACTTTTTTTAGTATGTATGTAAATACAAGATATTGTGTGAAGTACCATGGATATCAGAAAGTTACAAAGAGTTCAAAACATAATCCAAGCCCTTGAGAAACTTAGACTTTAGTACAGGAAAATAAAAACCACACACACACAAAGTCACATACATGAAGAACTATGACATGAAGTAGAAAGTGGTTAAGTACCCTGTGCGTGAAATTACTGCAGCTTTGCAGCATTGAGAGTTCTTGTAAGCAGGGCTTTATTCTGCCAAGAGAACTATGCGTGCAAGAATTAGTAGCCAAGTGAGGGACAAAGCCATGCTTTTATTAATAGCTGGGCCAGTGCCCATTAATACCACCCTCTGGTCAGGAGAAGAAAAGCTGATCTCTGAGAGTGGTGTTAAAAAGCACAAAGCTTAGCCTTCGAAGTTGAAACAAACTTTGCTACTCTCAGCCTATAACCCCTTAATCTGCAAAGTCAGTGCTAAACCCAGTTTTGTTTTGTTTTGTTTTGTTTTGTTTTTATCAGCTGTACAGGCCCAAGATATAAAACAGAGTAAAATAATGGTGGATTTACTCTGTGGGGGAGATGACTTGCCTGTAACCACATGAAAACAGAAAATTGAAGATCATCCACCTCACCTGAAAACAGGAAAAAAAACGTAGACAAGAGGATTGCCCACCCTAAGAAGATAGATACTTCCTTGGTCTACCACAGAATAGAAAGAGAATTCAGCGAAAGAAGCCCTAAATGCTTAAGGTTGTGTCCCCCACAAATAGTGGTCGGTGAATTTCGGTCTTGGACCAAGCAGATTATAACTCCTTTATTGTTAAAGGGAAACTAGACAAGGGAAGGAATATTATGGAAAGGGAAGGCAATAGTATTATCTCTTCCTCTTCTGTGGGCTGAAGATGAAATGTGAACAGAGGGATGGGAATAATTCCCCCCCTCTCCACAAGCATCATTACATGAATGTGCTTTGCACAGTATTTGTACCACAATGTGCTCCTCAAGTTAGCATTCTTTGAATCAAGCGTTTTCTTGTAAAACATAGAATATTTTACCCCTTCATAGAAGACAGAATGCACCAATGTACCAATATTTTCCACCTTCCGGTATCCATGTCATTTGGTGGACTCTTTCACTGACTCTCTGGGCTTGAGCATAAGACTTGTGTTAGCCAATGGGTCAATAGCAAACTTAAGGCAAACAAAGACTTGAAAAAGCACTCGAATATTTTCAACTTTTCCCCTGGGCCCTCTCAATCGCCTGAGAACTTGTCCAGACTATCCTGCTGGAGGATGAGACACAAGGAGCAGAGCTAGTTCTCTAGCCAAGGCCATCCTAGACCAACCAACAGCCAGAAGACCACTAGACATCCGAGAGTGAGCCTCAGCCAAGACCATAACTGCCCAGACAAGCATAGCCAAGATCAGCAAAACTCCCCAGGCAACCCACAGATTTATGAAGGATAATAAATGGTTACTGTTTTAAGTCACTAAGTCTGGGGGTTTTTTAAGTATGGAAATAGTTAATTGGCATACGCCTCTTGGAGATTCCCATCTTATATATAACTATGATCTTTCAAACTTCTTTTACCATGGAGCATTTTAAGAGTATAATTCCACAGACAATACTCCAGGGAAACACTAGATTTTTTTAAAAAATGTAATAATAGAAGTGCTCCAGGGTGCCAATTTTAGAGATATAATAAAGAAAATATAATGAGGATTTGATGATTGAATGTTTTGGAGAAGAGGAGGAAGTAAAACCAATAACATGTGTTTAAAATCCTAAACACTTGAGATGACTGTACTATTAATGATAGAATTAGGCAACTCAGGAAGAGTGAGTTTAAGGGAAAAAGTTTTGATACAGTTTGAGATAATAAACCTGAAGGAAATGCACTACCTCCAGGAGTGAGATCCTACAAGTATTAGAAAAGCACAAAGGATGCTGAAGGAGAGGTTGCATTGTTCTGTAGATTCTAAATGGGGAATACCCGACCCATGAAAGGAGACCTGCAGAGGATGAGAGTCAAGGGCTAATTAAGGCACCTCAGATAGGTGTGATATAAGTGGCCACAATATGCAGAGGCCATGAGTGGGAAAATGACTTCTTAAGGCCAATAGCAGAATTGAGTCTGTAACTCAGACTTTTGATTTCTTGGTCACCTTACCACACTGCTCATGAGTCATTTAGCCACTAATTAGATATTGGTTAATGGAGGGCAGCCAACCAAGATGGTAACCTAATTGAAATCATATTGCATGAAGAACACTTAAAATCGTTGAACTTGAAGAAAGGAAGATAAAGTTGGTTGGGTACAGGGGAGACTGGAAATTGCCTTTGGATATCTAAAAGGCTCTTGCATGTGGAAAACAGAGCATTAATATTCACTGCTGCTCAGAGAATTATTCTAATACCATGTGAAGTCTTGGCCCCCTTTCCCTAGGAGCAGTCTAACAGAAGTGGTGTGGCCATCTGCCAAGGCCATGCAGATGGATTAGGCATAGAGTGAGAGAGTGAATTAAAACACTCTCAAGTCTTATTCCAAATCTATGATCTTGCAGTCTACAAACATATCTTTTCTGGTCTCCTTTTCTAGTTTTGACTATCTGCAATAAGTTGACCTGCTACCTTAAATCACCAAGAAAGTAAAAAGAGACCTTTAGATTTGCTCACCATGACCAAAACCTATGAAAGGTGAGTCAAATACTGCAAACTCAAAGTATAACTTCTGCACCTTCCGTGTCTCCAGTACTCAACATTGACAAGCACATGGTGGGCATCTGTGTGCCATCTGACAATCTGGAAGAAGCTCAGTATCTCCTGAGTGGCTTCCCTTTGAAGTTGGGTTAGATCATTTTCTACCACTCTGAATAAAAACATTTTGGTTGAGCTCCAATCTCCAAACATTAGTAATGTATTCCAAGGAGAAGATGGAGTTTTTAAGCAAGGTTCATTTCTCCTTGACCTCTTCCTCAATGTCTTCACATGTTTGATAGAACTCAGCAAACACTGTATTATGAAATCCAGAGGAAACCACCTGGGTTTCAGGATATAATTCGAAACTTGGATGCTGATGCAAGCAAAGGAGTAGAAATACAGTTAACACACAAAGCCTAATATATGAAAAACATGAAAAATGCTCAAGCCTTACAATTACATTCAGATGGGAAAGTGTTTATGCCTCTAGCAGTTTAGAACATCTTTCAGAATTAATCTGTACTCATTTACTCATTTCAAATACCCATCTTAACAATGAATACTAAAGAAAATGCATGGGTTAAACATATTCTCTTCATTTGACATGAATGTGTTTTCACCAACACTTGAGAGGTTGGATTGCTGGAACCAAACAGCCTAGGTTCAAATTCTAGATTTGTTTCTTACTTTTGGTGTAACGTTGAACAGCTCACTTAACCTCTCTGTACTTCACATGCTCCATTGGTAAAATAAGGATAATGCTGGTATCTACTTCATAGGATTGTTGTCAGCATACGATGAGTTTGTACATTTATGGAGTATTAAAATAGTGCCTTGTACATAGTTAATGCTCAATGAATGTTTGTAATTATTGTTACTGTTGCTTTGAAATCATAGAGGGGGAAAAGGATCTGACCCATTTTTAAAAGGTTTGTGGAATGAAGGAAGCTGCATTTCTAGTGGAAATGCTTCATATATCTGAGGAGGAAAAAAAGTGTATGAACTAGGACCTTCTGTACCTCTGTTCAGAGCAGTCAAAGAAAGTAGGAAAAGCATGTGGCCTGAGTGAATGGCAGTTTGTAGAAATATTAGCTCTTAGCATTAATAAGACATTTACTTGATTTCCACTGAGAAGCAGCCTGGAACAGTGAATGTCAGAACACACAGTAAAGCAAACATTTAGGCAAGTGGAGTTTATGTAGTAAATGCTATGGAGAATATTTAACTTGTATTAATAACAGAGTTTTAAATATTCCTTTACACTCTGTTTTGAAGCTTGTTCATGAAAATGTAATGGTAAGTCATTGGATAATTTTCTTAATAAATGCATACATTTTTAAAAGATGGAGAGTAAATTTTGTTTTCAACATCTATTTCTCTCAGTAATCTTTCCATGATTTTCAACTTACTTAGCCTATTAGCACACAATTTATAAAACTCAAATTTATACAAGTACTCACAACTGGCATTTAGCTGGATTATCTTTGCAAGAGCAAGAAAGTAGGGATTTATGGTTAACGTAAAAATAGCTATCAAAGGGAAAAAGGTTTCAGTTATATATGATGAATAAGTCCTAGATATCTACCATACAGCATAGTATCTATAGTTAACAATACTTATTTTATGTTTAAACATTTGCTAAGAGAATAGATATCATTATTCTCACATTAAGTGTTCTTATCACAAAATAATAATAATAAATAAGGAGGGAGAAAAAAATTTGGAGAAAATGGATATATAGGTGGCATTGATTGTTGTTTCACTGGTGTATATTTATCTCCAAATTCATCAAGTTGTATACATTAAATACGTATAGCATATTGTGTGTCATTATACCTCAATATGGTGTTCCATAAAACAGCTATCATTTGTTGAGCATTTATTATTGGGTTGGGGCCTTTTCTCCATTCTTTAATATTTTATTTAATAGTCCAAGAAGGTTTCAAAGTACTTGTATTAGAGCAACTGACACTAGCTAACTCTGACAAATATATGCCAAAACTCTATGGAGAGACGCTATGTAAGTGTGCATACTATTCAGTAAGATTCGACACAGGCCAAGCAGCTCTCCTAGGCAGCAGACCACTGAGGGATGCCCCAGGGTTCAGCCTTCCTTCTATTACCGGACTCCACCTCCTCTGAGTTATTTGCTTCCAGTCACATGGAGAGAGAGGGAGAAAGATTAGGCACATCAGCTCTTGATTACCTCAGCCCAGAAGTATCACCCCCATTACTTCTGCTCACATCCCATTGAGCAAAAATCAATCAGACAATCAACCACACTGCAAGTGAGGCCAGGAAATATAGAGGAGTATGTAAGCATCAGTAAGCACCAAAAGTATCTGCCATATTTACTCCCTGGTTACCGAGAATCAATGTCCTCTCCTCTTTTCAAACACAGAACATGCCTACTGCCCCCTGCCACTGCCCACTCCCCCACCTCAGCCCCCAACAGTAAGCAACCTCTAATTCCACCTGCTCACTGCATTCACCTCTGAGGTGACCTGGACTTCTGGGGCATGTGGAGTCCTCTGCATAACTCTGGGTCTGACCATCTCTTGATCCAGTGACCTATGAACTAGAAAGGAAGTGATCTGTGAATGAAACATACAAGTTCTCTCTCTCTCTCTCTCTCTCACACACACACACACACACACACACACACACACACACACACACACGATGTAATAGAAATAAGAGAACCATAATATAAAATCTGATTTGGAAAAGGGAGGAATGGGAAACACACAGCATAACTTTGCACAGTGAACATACATGTCAATATTTCTATTATCTACCAGTTGCTCTATTTATTTAACTGATGTTTTCTATTCATTTAGGAAACTTTAATACGTCATAACTATTCATTAATCTATGACTGGCAAAGTATGTATTGTCCTATGTTTACTTCTATACAAGCTTTGACATATTAACCATCTCTAATGGGAACATACATGCAAACCAAAATTGTCAAAACTGTTGGTTGGTATGAACATATGCAATACTTTATTCAGCATTTTTTGAATGCATATTATCTATGGAGTACTAAGCAAGATCTCTTTTGAGATATACTATCAAATATTTTTCAAATCACCATTTCAGTTGATCACACTGTAAATGCTTGTGTGTGTGTGTGTGTGTGTGTGTGCACGTGTGTGTGTGTCTGTGTTTGTGTGGTTTAGTGGCAGTTGATGGAAAGTAGTAAAAATAATAACATTTGTAACATTGGTTACAGATCAAATGTCAGAAGATTTATTCAGCCACAGACAGACACTGCAAAGTAAGTATCTTCTCTAGTTTATGGTTCACATATAGGATAAAGTTTAAAATAAGACTAAGACTAATGCAAACATCATTTTAGGTAGTTTCCCCCTTTTATGAAAAAATTGCATACAATAATTCAGATTTTTCAGCCAGATAAATTAGGCACAAATTGCATGGGAATAATTCTGTTAGCCATAGTGATGTTTAAACACAATTTCACTCCTATCACTTTTCCATAAGTTGAGGCATACACTTTCCTATGTACTCTTTTTGCTGCCAGTGAAAGGATACCATTTGGTCTTTAGGCATTACTTTAAAAGGAAAAGCAACTAGAAGTAACACAGTGAGAAGAGCAATGGATAAAAAGAGAAAGAGAACTATTTAGATACCTGCGACCCCTGCTTTGCATTTGCTTCAGTCTGGGGTTTGCAGAAGAACACCACCCACTCCTGCTCATTCTTAACTAGTGTATAAATTAAGCTCTTTGAAATGTGAGTATTATGGGAAGGATCGCAGTTGCTTTAAATTATAGAAGTTGGCAAGTGCCTGGGAGAAGGAGTGGGAGGTTGTTTAAACTGAGAAAGACAGTTGCAAAACTTCGTACAACACCATGAGCTCCGAGCTTCAAACGCATTCTCATGCTCAGACGAGCACTTTATTTTTCATCAAGTTATTTTTGCATTGTTTTGGAGCAGCTTTGAATAATAAACACATATTTCTGCTTTAAATTTTAATGGTTGCTAAATTCATGGGACAACCAAAGCAAGAAAGCCTCATGTTTTGGGGGGAAAGTTTGATATCAGCAATGTCCAGACAAGGTAAGCTACCATTTTCACTGCAGTTTTTCTCTTTTCCCTCCTGTTTGGCCTTCATCAAAATATTTACTGGGAGAACTTAAGACAGCTACTCATAAAGAAATGAGGGAACTTGTAAAAAGTATGTCACCAAGTGATAAACCAGAGGTTAGAAAACCTCCGCAGGAGAGCGTCCTCCTACTTTCTATTCTGCTTGACTCATGAATCTCTGTAAATATCTTTCACTATATGAAAAATGCCATTTGTTTCAGAAAATAGAAGGGGAGTCTTCAAAATCTCCAATCTGATTAACTTAGCATTTGTCAGTGTGGTGACAGGCTAACTCATTCCCAAGGTCAGTTTATCTATGTTTTCTTACTCTGTTATACACAACTCAGCTTCCGGAGCTATGATTCTTCTATTAAGTTAGAAATGTTTCCCAAGGAAGATTTTAATATCATTCCAAAAATCCTCCTAAGTGCAGTTACTATGGCTTCTTATGAACTTGTTTTGCAGAATATGTTTTTAAAAGTTAAATAAATCATTTGCCTTTTTCTTTGTAACTGACGCAGGAGGATGTTACAGACATTATATACCCTGGGAGGACAAAACCGTTCAACTCAACATTCGTTAATTCAAGTCACAGTCGGCTGACAGTGTTATCTAAATAGGGTGACTTTGCCTTCTCGATTCTGCCTCATACACAGGTAGGGAGCCGCGAGAATAAGATATTTTCTTGTTTTCTGTGCATTGGTCACATGAGAAGTACCTTGTGGGTTGAGGTGGAGCGGCATATAAATATGTGATGTGTTTTTCCCATTTCCTTGAGAATGTATCTGTTATCAGTGTTCCCATCTTTCTGAGGCAGAATTCCAGGTGCAAAAAACTAGATCGTCACAGAAATCTGCACATTCTTCCGGCAGGCTGAGATTTTATCACAGCTCCACATTAATTCCTTCATGCACACATGTGTGCTCACAGGCAAAGATTATAAAACCCTGTGGATTTGACAGAGCTTGAGTGGTCTGGGACATTTTGGTGACCTCAGGCTGCAAAGTCCATTGGTACAGAAACATTAGCAAGGCTAATTTCTCACCCATTAGACCTGGGAGAGCAATGTGAGGGCTGCCTGGGACCCTGCTCTTGGGCTGAGAGGGCTCTGCCTTCTTGCTACACCAGCTCTTTCTCTGTTTCTGAAATATTTTTCCCTTCTGTGTCAAATTCTAGTTACATAAAATGAACTGTTGTGGCTTCCTCTGCCTCATAGTCTCAACTATAAGAAAGGGATTAAAGTAAGAAGGAGGACACTATTTGTAGAAAAGCAAGACAGCAGCTCAATCGGCTCACTGCAAGGTGAGCAGGAGACACCATTAGTTGCCTCTCTCCCATAGTTAGTGCAGTAACTGTCTCGCCACTGTCAATTCCTTATCCTTCTCTTTCCCATGTCTTCTTCTGTTCTCCTTTTCCCTCCACTTCTATCTACACCAGCTCACAGAACATTAAGACAGGGAGCAGTAGGTTAGACAGACAAGATGATTGTCTCCTTCCCGGTCCTCTGGCCCATCCCCAGGCCAGTCGGGGGAAGCCCCCCACCCTATTTGGAGTGGGGTCTCCAGGACCCCACCCATGACCTCATTGCAGACAGCTTGAGAGCTGGGATGGCCAGCGGTTGCATGGCGCCTGAGTGCACCCTAGGGACGGGTGCGGCAGAGAAATGCACAGTGTGGCATGACGTGACTGCTGAGAAGCCAGAGCGCGAACTTCCTCACGGGCTCCAGTGGAGGCTGGCGGCATCTCTGGAAGTCAGGCCCTCCAGGCCCCACCCCTGGGCCCCAGAAGGCCCCAAAGAGGACAAAAACAAAAAGGCTATTAGGGTTGCTAATGAAGCCCAAGCCAGCTGAGTCATCTAAGGCGCAGTCACGGGGGGTTGCTTTGTAATGAAACCTGGACAGAGCCCTGGAAAGGACAGGTCAGGGTTGTCACAAAAAGGGCACTGATGAGAGAGGCCCACGGTGATCTAATCGCACCTCCTCGTCTCAAGAGAGGCTGGGAGAGAAAGGCAGCGTCTGCAAAGGACAGGAGTGTTAACCAATGAACTGCCGGGAGTGTGGTAGCCATGCTGAATTAGCTTTGGGTGTGAGGCCGGCTTGGTCCAGATTTCTAGCCACTAGTTTGTGAACTTGGACCTGAAATGCCCTAAGGTTAGGGATCAATGGCTGATGGGCTAGAATGAGACACCAAGGTAATTCAGTAAACCTTAACTGAGTGTCTGCTCTGTGCCAGATATTTTACCAAGGCTCTTTGAACGTGTCCTTGATAAAGACAGACCAAACATTAAAAATAGCATAGGAAGAATGGCAGGAATACAGAGGGGCTTTGCAAATCAGCCTGCTAAAATCAAAGAAAAGCTTCCCACAGAGCTGCACTTGAACTAGACTTTGAAAGATGAGTAAAATATCATGAGAGAGCCAAGAGGGCCAGGGGTTCCCAGGCAGAAGCCGGCAGGCAAAGGCACAGAGGTGCAAAGACCATGGATGGGCCCATAAGCCAAGTAGCTTGGGTGGGTGGGGCTCTATTTCCCCAAGTATCTTCCAATGAACAGCATTTTCATGGGACATTATTATAATAAGAGGATAACCAAAAGTACTTCCAGTCGGGCAAGTCTTGGAATGTTGAAAGATATGCACCATGGTGGATCAGAGCTCTAGCTTAGGGGTCACAAATGTCTGACTTCAAATCCCAGCTCTGCTCCTTCAATGACATGTGAACTTGGGCCCATTTAAACATTAGTTTCTTCATCTGTTAAATGAAGATAGTAATCATATCCATCTTCTATGGGCATTCTGAGGATTAAATTAGAGATTCTGTGTAAGAGTCTACTATCAAAATGCCTGACATATAATGAGAGGTTAGAGAATATTAGCTATTCTTGTTAGCTATTAAATGTCAGTTTTTTTACCGCAGGACATGTTGCATGTTTTAGTTGGCTAATATGTGCTCTGGCTCCTGTGATTGGGTTATTAATTAAAATCTAATGTTTTCCAAACTCATTTGACCATAAAATTATTTTTTCTGAAGTACCACAATGCATGCTGGCAAATGCTGAGATTGAGTTGTCCTGGTGAGTTCAGGCCACATGTCCTTCAAGCATTAAATCAAAGTTTCCCAAGATTTAATTGAAATTTACCAATCTCTACCAGTCACTTCACAAATTCTCTTCTGTATTTCTAAGAAAAGAAGCCCAACAATTGGGATTCTCATATCTAAGTAAATTGACTTTTTTTTTTTTAACTGTGTTCAACTTTTAGGAGGAAAAGTAGCAGCAAAGCAAATTCTTGTCAGGATTTTCACACTTGGAAAGTCAGCCTTTGCCTAAGTTTGAGGACCTACTGTGGTAAAGGACAATACAATAGGGACAGTCTAGAAGAAAACATAATCCTATTTTCAAGGAGCTACCAATTGAATGGGGGAAATAAAATGTGCATTCCAATAACTAAAATGCAAAATTAGATATTACAATTTAGAATATAAGAGAACTCACAGAGAATGGGAATTCAAAGAAGAGAAGACAACAGGTCCCTGGAGTAACACCAGTAATTAGTCACATTCCTGGACATTTATCAGGTACAAGGAACTGTGCTGAGTACAGTAGAATTAACCCACTTATATCTTACAACCAGGACACAAGGTGGGTATAGACTTACCCATTTGATCTATGGGAAAACTAGGCCCTAGAGAAATTAAGTAACCTAAGTAACCTGACTGCAGTCTTTCAGAACCTAAGTGCCAGAGTAAGGTTCCAAACTCAGGTCCATGTAATGCTCTGTATCCCTCACTAGGGAAGACTCCTCAGAAGAGATAACATCAATCAAGCCTTGAAGAACAGATAAGGATTGGTGAGAGGGCCTTCCAGGCAGAGAGGAAAATATGAGCAAAAGCACAGGAGACTGAGAGAACAGCATGGAAAGTACCAGGAAGTCCTCCCTGGCAGACAAAGTGTATGCATGTAGTGCAGAAGGAGATAAGCTTAGAATACTTGGTTGGAAACAAAACACATAAAGTCTTGAATGCCAAAACACAAAGTCTAGATTTTTTTTTTAATGAAGTAATCATTTAGGTTTGTAAACAAGAAAGTAATGCGATGAAAAAAATGAATTGGATGAGTAACCATTGCATAGCTGTGGCAGAGGTTAAACTTCCAATTAGGAATCTAGGTATGTCCAGGCAAGAGACAGCAGCAGTGGTTGCTCACACAGCTGTTAAGAAGCAGAGGTGCACATTTGGCCCGGTTTACACCAAGACTTTGACCAACTCAATGATCTTTCAAAATGACAACCGGTGAGCCTCAGTAAATCCAGATTCTATGTGGGCCCCAGTTTAAACCCTGTAAAATGGGAAGGGTAGGGGGGGCTAGTTGACCTGAGGTCTCTCTGACTTGTCAAACTCTATGAAGATAACACTCTAAGGACTTTTATGGAAATCATAAACTATACAGTTCCCTATTCGATCACCAGGTTCCAAACTTCTCTTTCATATCAAGCAGGCATATTTCCAAAAGAATGTTAATGTCTACAAAATTTTATGCATTTACTGCTATAGCAATTTATAATAATAGTATTGGCACACAATGATTAGGGGGAGGGTGCATTTTTATATATTCCTTTGAGAGAAACTCTTTTCTATCCTCCTGGTCATCTGCCTTTTGCAAAATTCAACTGGCTGCCTCTCATGACTGAGAACTTTTTCTGCAGTTAGTGACATATCAAGATCTCACAGTGCTATGAATGATAGTTATTCATGTAGGTGTCTTATGATCTTCTGCAGCTCACAAATAGGTGGTACGCTTTTAGAGAGCAGAGATAAATTTTATCTTTAGATCCTCCAATGCCTTACAACTATAGCAGGTCTGAATCTTATAAACACAAGTCTGCAAGAAATGTTCTATTTCTTAAATTTTCTTGAAATCACCATAAATCTGATTCCAAGAGTCTATGCCAGCAGGAACTTTAGTCTCTTAGATTATTTAGGCTCCTACCTGCATCGCCTTTAACACTAAGGTCAGGCAAAAATCCTGGGAGATATTTCTTCACACCAATTAGGCCCAGTCTTGTCTTGTAAATGAACTCTTCCTTTGAAGTCTGTGGATCTACTTTCAACCCCTGCTTGGAGACTTAAGAATTACGGTTAAGGCCAAGAACCTGGTGTCTGAGCAGGACCAGGCAGCCCTCTCTTCTAAGGCCTAGCCAGGCAGGGTGACTGTTTCTACTTCTGACAGGTGCACTGACCCCCAGTCTTTCCAGATGTGAGGAAACCTCTCATCAAAAATGTCTCATTCCCCCTCTCCCCTAGTATAAACTCTTGGGCTTGGAATTTCTGAAAAGAAAGCAAGTGTTGTTTTCAAGAAAACTCTTCCTGCTCTGCAAAATCCTTGAAGCAAGGAAATACAGAATGCTGGGCAACACTTGTAAAATGATATGACAGAGGTGGAAAATGGGCATATAAATTAATATTTAAAGAAGGTATTGTCACCCACCCAATAGGTGTTAAATAATCATCAGCAAAATAGATGGCGAATAGGTGATAAAACAGCTTCTTCAAAGTTACTCAGTTTGCCACCAAAGGAGGTATATTTTATAATCAGATTAACAGGATCTTTTCATTAAAATAATTCAATAGGATTTTTTCATTATATATATTGTCTCTTTATCCCTATTGTTTAGATGAGGAGAGATAAGTAGTTCACCTAACCTCCTATATATACAAAGAGGTGGAGCAGGTGTTTAAACTCATATAATGCCTGCCTTTAAAACCTGCACCCGTTCCACACTGCCAAAGGGACTCTCAGAAAGGATTTTTAAAATTTTCTATTTAGCAATCTGCAGTTCTGCTTTTGACTAATCCTTCAGTCATCATTTCCAACTAAAATGTATTTTAATTCATATACACCATGGAATACTATGCAGTCATTTAAAAAAATGAGTTCATATCCTTTGTAGGGACATGGATGAAACTGAAAGCCATCATTCTCAGCAAACTGACATAAGAACAGAAAACCAAACACCACATGTTCTCACTCATAAGTGGGTGTTGAACAATGAGAAGAACACACGAACACGGGGTGGGAACATCACACACTGGGGCCTGGGGGATGGCGGGGCTAGGGAGGAAT
This sequence comes from Ateles fusciceps, assembly GCA_036589455.1. NCBI lineage: Eukaryota > Metazoa > Chordata > Mammalia > Primates > Atelidae > Ateles > Ateles fusciceps. Next base: position 4,860,791 of record JAZHEH010000672.1, read on the forward strand.
AGCAGGGGTGGGAGGATTGGGGAGGGATAGCATTACGAGAAATACCTAACGTAGATGATGGGGCGATGGATGCAGCAAACCACCAGCATGGCACATGTATAGCTATGTAACAAACCTGCACCATCTGAACATGTACCCCAGAACTTAAAAGTATAATAAATAAATAAATAAATAAATAAATAAGAATTTCTTAATGAAACTTATTTTGCCATAAACTTAGTATGGCTTTGTTTGATATAGTAATGAACCCAAAGAATGGTTTATTACCCCATCTCATTGTTCATCTGCAAGGTTGTGGGTCAGAAATAAAGCACTTTGTCTAAGGTCAGAGGGTTAGAAGACAGCTCAAACTTCAATACATGCTTGTGTGTCTTCTGTCTCCAAGTCAAGGAGAGGAAATTGGTTTTAATTAATTAAGTATTAATTGGTTCTAATTAATTAAGATTAATTATAGGATAGTATAAAAATAGTGGTAGTTTTAGGGCCTTCATGTGCTACCAATGATATAAAGCCATGGCTAATGTTGTTGCTTCAAAACACATCCTACCATACATACTGTGATAGTATTTTGAGAACTGTCATGAAAACATTCATTGGTGGCCTTTCCAACAGCTAACATGTTTCCGAAAACAGTTTACTCTCTTATATTGGTAACTTTTTCCAGTTTCTTTCTTGCACCATTAATTTATGTAGAAAGACCTTTTATGAAGTAATTTTAATCCCATTCCACTCTAAAAATCTAATTTCACCACAGTGGAATCTTATTAAAGGATTCTTTGAGTATATCAGAATTACGAATGCATTTCATCACAGGTGTACTATCAATTTCCCAGATCATTATCAGCATTCCCTCCTTTCCTCCTTAATAAAGACCATATTCCTTGACATGGCCCCAGGGGCCTTTGAAGGATCTGCTTCTTCACTGCCTTCCTTGTCCATCTCTGTCCCTACCACTCTCCTCCATATTCCCAATAGGAACACACAGTGAACTCTTCACTGTTTCTTGGGCATCCTTCTTCCTTATGCAACAGGGGTCTAAAGAATCTGAGTACATTCCCTTGACTTTATGTGAATGATGTTGAATCATATAATATTTCTAACCTTCAACCACTTTATTATTTACAAAAAAAATGTTAATATAGGCCGAATATTATCTAGAGATGTAAAGAAAAACTCTCATTTCTTGAAGACAATTTATGGGCCAGGATCTTAAATATAATAAAAATGTGCTTATTGTCCTCCTGTTTGTCCTTAGTGCTGAGATGGAATGGTATCCAAACAGACTTTTAAAATTTATCCAAGCTACAGATCCCACCTTCAGCTTCAATGCCAGCAGTAGCAAAACACTCATACTTTATAAGGCCGCTCTTTCCATTAATACAACACTGGTCACCAGAAAGTTCTTTATTATGCCAGAATCTGATCCTTTTTTCTTTTCTTTTTCTTTTCTTTCTTTCTTTCTTTTTTCTTTCTTTATTTATTTTTTTGAGATGGGGTGTCGCTCTGTCACCAGGCTAGCATGCAATGGCACAATCTCAGCTCACTGCAACCTCTGCCTCCCAGGTTCAAGCACAGAATCTGGTCCTTGTTGATGTCTAGCATTCTGATCTTTGCTCTGCTTTTAGAAGTGGCAAGAAAAAGTTATCTTTCCTCTGGCATTTTAAATGCTTGAAGACTCTCGTCATCTACCTTCCTGGCCCTCTCCCAGGGTCTTCCCATGCTTATAGGGAGGACTTTCCCCAGACGCCCTGTGGTTCACCTAGGATATGCATGCACCTCTCGAAACAGACATCAGGACTTGATCACCAAATTCCAGATGATTGTCACAACTTGTGCCAACTCCCTATGGACATTCTGGGATGAATAGTGGCTACCTGAATCCCTGTACTCAGAAAGAATCTGAACCCAATCTAGAGTTAGCCAGAAGGTGTACAGAGTTCAATTCGTGATGTCTAAAGGAGAATCAGATATTTTCCAGGGCTACTCTACTCTGGATATTGCCTGACAGCCCAGAGTACATGGAACTATTACCCTATCTGATTTAAACATGCTATTTTCCTTAATACTAAATTTGCATCAGCTTTGCTAGTAAGCCCATCTCATCAAAAGACCAACTAAAACATTGAGATTATTTATTAAACTTGAAATAAGGCCTGTTTTAGTTCATAGTTAACTGAAAAGCGCCAGTTCTAGCCCCAACCCTTCCTGGCTGTGTGATCGTGAGTAAGTTACTCTAGTTCTCTGAACTCTGTTTGCTTATCATTGATAATGGTAATACTATATATCTGCTCCACTGGACTCATTGGAAGTATTAAATGAGATATTATATTTGCAAGCTAGAAGATAGTTACTTTGGGAGCCCGACATATTTGGTGGGCCAGCTAATCTTTCTCTTGGCCTCTTTGCGATGGGGGATTTCCTCTCCCTGGACAAATTGATATCCAGTGGGGGGATTAAAAAGAAAAATACAAGCAAAAGGAAACACACTAAGTACTTAGTGAATGGAGTTGCATGTGGGTGTAAACATGTCAAAGGAGACAATTTCGCGGAGATGAAAGTATTTCCACAATGCTGTCAAAGCAGAGTGACAAGCAAAATCCAAACTGCCTCTCCCTAGCTTGCTTTGATTATTCCAGGCCTGGAATGTTTGGTTTGGAGTGATTCGTCCTTGCCATTTGCTCACACAATTCTACATTGCTGCCTTCATTGCCTTTGCTAACATTTCTCAGAGATATGTTATCTATAAGATATTATTGTAGCTCCGGGCAATACACTAAGTCAGGGGCTGTCATCTAAATCTGCAGGACCAAGCAGGAAATGCACGTCAGTAAATAGGCAGGGTAGAGACCCCAGACTTAGGTTGCATGCCCCGCCTAAAGTGGTGGGCAGTCACTGCAATGTATGGTGTCCATGAGGCAATATGGCCCACTGGTGCAGATTTTTCAAGAAAACTCATACATCTGGGCATTTTCATGTGAACTGTTCCTACTTTTAAAATCCTTACTGTTTTTGACCTATAGAAATGGCAGTGCCATATGGTTCGATCTATTGTAATCTAGAGACATCAAAAGAGTTTCCATTTTTTTGCTGTGTGGGAAACCTCAAAAGCCTTTGTGATTCAACACCTATGTCCTGAATCAACTTGCACAGGCATGCATAGTGCCCTACAGTAAAACTAGTCAGCAGAGCACACTCACTCCATCCTCATTCCATCCCCCCAACACCCTTAGAAGGTGGTACTAGGTCTATTCCTACTTTACACATGAGACCCAAAGCCCACCATCAGTTAAAAGTGACACATACATAAAAGAATATGTGATCTCCTTGCCAACAGAGCCAATTTCCTTAAGTCTTTTGCCATACAGGACTGGAGGAGGAAATGTAAAATGTAAATTTCTGCACATTTCCCCAGAGTGGGGTAAATTGGGGTGGCACTGATTCTCCAGGCTCTTCTTGGCAACTTTAAATCTTCACCACTTTAGGCCCCTTCTATGGAGAATCCACACTCCTTTCCTCTCTCTTCAACTTTTTGTACACTCACCTCCTGCTCATTCTAAAATCTTTCTTTCTTTGCACTTACACTTTATTTTCTATAGTATATATGACCCCAGATAACCAAGGGGCTAGCACAGTGCAGGGAACATACTAGAAACTGCATAAATTTCAGTTGGCTCTTTCTACACAGGATTTGAGACAAAATGAAAGAAATGTGCAAAATAAAGCAGTTTAAATGGAAACAGAAAAGCAAAGCCATGACATGAGGAGGAGAAGGAACAAAATATGTGAAACCACAAGGACCAATCTGGTTATAATGATTGAGTGTGAAATTTCACTTCCTGGCAGCCAGACCCAGAGCCTTTGCAGACTTAAAGTGACCCGTGTATTCCCTCTTGAGCTCTGGGGTGAAGGACCAAAGGAGGGAAAATGAATTCCTATTCTTTTCCTTGACCCGGGTCTTGCTTTGGAACAAATGTTTTTCCCCCCATATCTGTTTGATTTTCAGCATGCATAAATCTCTCACTGAACATCCGCAGCTGTACTGTGCTCAGACTTCACTCAAATCCTATTTAGAAAGATGTTTTGTGTAGTAAAGATACAAGTCTCATAAGGAAGGCAATTTATAGTTGAAGCTGCTGCTAGGGTGTTGCTAAAGGAAATCTGTAACTCTTAGTTCATTAGAAAGCTCACTGAGTACAGACAGAATCAAGCACAGCTGGCTAGTTTATAGGAGAAAAATATTAGATAAAAAAAGGAAGGGAGGAAGGGAGGGAGGGAGGAAGGGAAGGAGGGAGGAGGAGAGGGAGGGAGGAAGAGAGGGAGGGAGGAAAGGAGGGAGGAAGAAGGAAGGGGAGGAAGAGAGGGAAAGGAGGAAAGGAGGGAGGAAGAAGGGAGGGAAGAAGAGAGGGAGGCGGGAAGGAGGAAGGGAGGAGGAAGGGAGGGAGGGAAGGAAGGGAGGAAGGAAGGAAGAGTTCTGAATCTTTCTTCACTTTTTTCTAGTTATTCATTTTCTTTCCCATGTAAAGGAACTCATTTTCTTCCCCCTCTGCCACCCGTCACCATTGCCTGACCTCTGAGACTTGCAGATGAATTCCTCTCTCCATCTCTGGCCACTCCCTCTCAGTGGAAGTCTATTCCTTTTCTTCTAACACGTTCTCCTGAACATAGAAATTTAACCACCACCACAAATTCTCTATTTTGTTTTGACCGAGCTCCTTTCCTTAGTTGGTTAATGACTAAAACTGTCATTGCTATATTGGACTAGAGACACCACATATTAATAGGACCATTATCAAGCTGAACCAGAGAAATCTACTAAAACCGAAGCACATGAAGAACAGTTGCAGGACCTCAGGATAGCTGCCCAGAAAAAGCAAAACTAATGGGAAAAGGAGACTGATTTCAGGTATTTGAATATCTCCTTTGGGTAAGACTTCTGTAGTAATTTCCCAAGATTTGATGTTAATTACATAGGATTCTAATCCAAAGAGGCAGCAAAATGTAGGCGGACTCTGAAGTCCCAATCAACCTGGATTAAAAGCCCAGCCTTCATTTTCTAGGCTCATGCCCTTGGGCAACTTCTTACCTCCATTTCCTTGCTATAAAAAATGAAGATAATAGTATCCATCACATTAGAGTTTTTGTGAAGGTTAAGTGATATAATACGGTGCTCTACAAATCATAGCTAATATTAAAATTTCTGTTTCTTTTATGGAAATGAAACAGAAAAGAAAACATTAGATATGCAGAGTATTGGTAAAATAATAAAATAGAAGATTTTCTTGTCTTCTTCCCTCCCTTTTATTCTTCCTTCTTTCCTCCCCTCTCCTCCTCCTCCATAGCCATCTAGTATGAACATACATTAGGTAAGCTTCCTAATTAAACAAAAATTTTAGATTTTCTTTAACAACATGATAGTAATATCTACAACTATAAGTTGCCTTAATTATAAGATTTGCATCTTTTACTACTCAAAACAACATTCTAAACAAGGTTTCACTGAGATCCTGAAAACGATTCAAAAGAAGCATTTGGGAAGTAGGAGAAACACAGCATTATAATATTACATAAATAAAGGAGAGTGGGAATTTTCGCTGCTTCTCAACCATGGCTGCACCTTAATATTCAACCAGGGAAAAGTCTCAAAGCCGAAGCGGCACCCAAGATGATTGCATCAGAATCGCAGGGGGTGGGACCCAGGTGCGCATAATTTTTTAAAGCTCCTCAGGTGATTCTAACATGCAGCCAAGGTTGAGAAGCACGGTTTTAGGGAAAGCAGTGGCTAATGGTGTGGAAAGCCGCAGAGCTGATGAGGCTGCATGCTGTGTGCACTGTGTGAAGATGTCTGTAACTTTCTAGACTCTACAGAGGGTTTTCAGGAGAGTTGAAGAAATTGAAGTCAGAAGAAATTGAAAGGAAGGAGTGAGTGGCTAGGGAAAGTCTACACTAATTGTTACTTAGTCCTTCAACAAACAAAGTAGAATCTGGAAGGAAAGAGAGAGGGAGATAGCTTGAGGAGTCAGCAAAGGCAATATAATTTATTTTTAGAGTATGGGAGACCTAAGCGTATTGGAAACAAAGGTGCATCTACTGTATCTTGTAAGTTTGCAACTTAAATTTTGGAGAATGCTGAGAAAGTTTTGCCTCTACCCAGATTTCATTTTGATGAGTTCAGATTCATCAGAGGATCTTGATCAAATATGCTCAAGCTGCAGCTTTACACCTCACTGTTTATTGCACTTTAGCTGCCATTGATTAAATTTCTCACTCTATGTCAAATATGTCATTTAAATACATTTCTTCATCCTCACAAAAATTCTATAAAATGTCTGCTACCCATTTTAGGACAAGGAAATTTTTCAGATGAGGAAATGAGATTCAGAGGTTTGGTAGTTTGCCCAAAGTCATTAAGTGGCAAAACCAGAATTCAAGCCTGGGTCTGTATGACCCCAAAGCCTATGGTCTTTTCACTTTGCCACCATGGATGCAACACAAAAATTCAATCCTTGCAGAGCTGCCTGCTCCCACCAAAACCTATAAAAAGACAAAAGCTGTGTGCTGAAAGATAACGTCCCAATACCATGGCCTCTGAATAAAATGAATGAAAAGTGAAAATGTATCAGAGGCTGCAGCTAAAACCTCAGGTTGCAGAAGGGCTTGAGCAAGGTTCAGATCATTTCACAGAGGGCTGGATGGGTAAAATGAGGCATTTGCCATCATTGACACAAATGCCCAGTAAGATGGTGGAGGAACAGCCAGAATCAGGATTGCTCATAACTGACATGAATCAGAGACTGCAGCATCTTGCACTAAGGGCAGTTGGGGTTTGGATAGGAATGGCCATTCTCAGCACTGTTCATCTCCACCATCTGCCTAACTCCTTCCTCTTTCCCTGGACACGTAGTCCTTGCTGACTATTGCCTGCCAAGTCATGTCACACACGCCAGCTCATTTGGCCATCTTCTCTGCTAAAATCCAATCTCCACATCCTTGATTACTCCTGAAAACTGATTAGTGTCCATTTGCAAGCAATATTTTCCTCCTAATATATCCAGGTATGTATGATCCAGAGGGCTGCTTTGATTTCTGGAATATTAGCTTAGAAAAGAATGAAATCTAATAAAAATATCATATTAGCTCCAAATAGCTGCATAATCTGTGTCAATGAGATGATTTCCATTTGGTCTGCAGACTGTAGTTATTAGAATTAGTTACCCTTTGTACAAAGGTTGGGGAATAAGCAAACTATTGCTTTTCAACAAAAAGGTCTCAAATCTTGGAAATTGCTGGTACAATGCCCACTTTAAAAAGCCAGCGACATTTTGTGTTGCCTTAAAAAATATATTTCAGTATTATATTTTAAAAGAAACTGGCCTTCAAGTTCATTCCAGGACAAGTTTTAAATTCTTTAAGAATAAAGTTTGGTAAGACTGAAACAGAGACTGTTTAGTTTGGACAGACAAATAGCCAACATACCCATAAAAGGGAGGATTGGCTGAGTATTTTCTTTCAGCTCATATTTTCAGATTTTCTTCAAAAGTAAGTCTAACAAAAATTTGAGAGGAGCCACATGACACACCCATAAAATACAAACACCTCAAATAGGGCATGTGCCTCAGACCAAATCGGTCCAGGGAACCTGTGGAGATGTGGGCAAGGCTGTCGTCTATGACTTCCCTAATAGGTTATGAAAGTCATCAGAAGAAAGGAAAGAGGGGCATTTTCTTAGTGTGCACTGTGTGTCTGGCTTTTGCCCTGGGTCCTGACAGGGGAGCTGGACAACTATCTCATTTGGTCATTCTTCCAACTATCCCTCAAGGTTGGTATCATTTCCATTTCACCCAGAAAGAAAGAGAAGCTGAGGAAGATTTAAAAAAAATAAAAATTTTTTAAAAGACTGGACAATATGACAAGTGTGTAGGGCAAGCTATGAGGTAGAAAATGAGGCTGAAATTCTTATTTGTTTAAAATGGGTTTGAATTAATGAACTTATGAATCTTAACAGGTTTTTCTAAAAAGAAATATATCCTACAATGACCCTAGAGGCCCTGATCCATTCTAACCCTTGAAAATTGGAAGCAGATATTTTGTGGGAATCTAAAGCTTCAGTCAAGGTGCACTGCATTATTCATGGATCTCGGGGAAGAGGCGCCACCTACCTCCCCAGGGTGGCTGTGCGCACTTAGTCCTCACCCAAACCCATTCTCCAGCTAGGGTGCATAAGGCTCTGAGGTCTCAAACCTCATGGGATAGAAGGATGGACAGGGTCTGAAGGAATGGGAGGACCTGCATAAAGTTGGGAACATGAAAGGAAAGACTCGCACACAGAGTTTTTGGTGAATGCCAAGTAGCCCTGTTTGGCCAGAGAAGAATGTTCTGGAAGGAAAGTAGTTAGGTAAGGGTTGGATAAGAGAATACAGGAGAAGTAATTTTTTTGACCTTATTCTGAAGGAAATGGGAAGCCATGAAAGGATTTTGATTGAGGGAGACATGTGGAAAGCAGAGCTTTAGAAACATGAAGCTGACCGAGTGTGTGAGGGACTGGACGTAGGGAGGCCAGATGGGGAATCTCCTCAGAAGAATCCCATGACATCTGAGGGTCATGGCTATTTTGAGGCTCTGCGTGTCATTTGAGCTTGGCTGCACTCTGTCCCGAGTGCCAGAAAGCCTTTCAGAGGAAGCAGCATCTCCAGGCTGCCTGTGCTCTGCCCAATGTGGTTCACATTGAATGGTCTAAATCCCTAGTCTTTGATGTGGAAATGTCATGAGGACATTGAATGAATTCCAGGAAATCTTCCAGGGAAGAACACATGATAAAAGAGGCCCCACACTACACACATGTTGACCTCAGGAAGCAAAGACACAGTCATGGGGCGGGGGGGCTAGATTCTTTTTCCTAATGCTATAGGACATAAATTTACATTATGGGCTCCCAGGCAGAAACAACAGAATGGAAAGGGTTCACTTGACCTTGGCCAATACTTTTAGGATGACTTTCTTTAGACATGTTACCTCATCCCATTCCTGCTCATACTTGCATGTGTTTCACCACAGGATTCTTGCATTGGGAATATCCTAGCCAGAGCACGCACTTTTGGGGAGTTAATGGGTCCATGCTGTTTACAAGTTGTAAAAATTCAAGAAGGCTGTGTCAGGGAACTAGGATTCAGCCTGAGTGCACTCATTAGCTATGTGACCTTGGACAAGTTTGCTCAGTTGCAGAATAGTAATAGAAACATGAGGATCTGAGGAAATAGTACATATGACAGCATCTTACTCAAAGTAAGGGGTTGACACAGCAGTGAGCAGGGTCATAAATCAATGCCAGCAGAGCCAGGCAGGAGATGCAAATGAATGCTGTGGGTTGGGTGAAGACCTGAGGAAGTGAACCTCATGTGACTCATACAAAGAGGGCACCAGCTACTGCCCCCTCATCTGCTGTCACGAGAGAAGTCAAAAATAGAGATTTCTATGTGAAATCGCCAAATTTTTAAATAATAGCAATTAATATGGATCATGTGTTAAAACTCAAACTAAGCAGTGAATGAAATTTTGCTGCAAGTCTGCAAACAAGGACTAGCAATTTGCTACTTGTCATAGAGACTGAGACCATGCATGGGGAAGCCACTGGAGAGTTGGCTCAGACCCCCCCATTCAGGCACCTGCTAGCTGTGTATGTTCTCCAAAGCTTACTTTTCTCATAAAAAAAAAATGTGGAACATAAAGAAAACTCCTAAAAGGATAGTAGGAATTAACTGAGATTACGTGCACAGGAGCCCACCAATCAGAAAGAGGCTGGAGCTAGTCAGGAAAGCCCCTTGCCATGCCAGGCATTAACCCTGTGGTTGCTGGTCTTTGGGGAGGTTTGGTAGGTTGGACTGGTGGATAGAAAGTTGGAACAATAGCTTTAACAAAAGCCCTTTGCCCAGTTCCCAGTCCTCTGTAATGCTCAATAAATAGCAACAGTATTTTGTTTGTTTGTTCATTTTTAAAAGACAGGATATCGCTACGTTGTCCAAGTTGGAGTGCAGTGACCCAATCATAGCTCACTGCAGCCTCTAACTCCTGAGCTCAAACAATCCTCAGCCTTCCAAGTAACTGGGTATACAGGCACATGCCACCATGCCTGGCTAATTTTTTTATTCTTTTGAGGGACAGGGGCTCACCAAGTTGCCCAGGCTTGGCAATGGTTATTTGTAATGCTCAATTAAAGTTTGCCTCTCATGCCTGCTCCTCACCATCCAGAATGGTTTTCATGACACTTGAAATTGTGTTCTGTGTTAAGGGGGATAAAAGAAAAGAAGCCAGGCTCTGACTATTAGAGGATACACCACATCTTAATGACTCATCACAGACATACACTTATGTGTAAGTGCCTCCTCAAAGGTGCAGAGGAGACAAATAGGACCAAGGAGTATGGAGGAGAAGGAGTGCAAGATGAGCAACAGTGTCTGGGTTAGTTCCAAACATAGAGCTAGGAGTGGACAGACTAGGATTCATGGGCTTATGGCACTCACAAGGAGTCTCAGGCATGGCCGTTGATGCTCTCTGGTCACTGTCTTGAAATTTCCAATAGTTGCATTTTGCATTTGTGTTTTGCAAGTAAAGTGGGATAATGGGGCATGCATCAGGGGTTTGGATTCTCCTTTCCTCTTTCAGACAGCTCTCTTGTTCTTACCCAGCAGCCACCGCCACCCTCTATTCCCAGTGAGGGGCTAGGCACAAGCATGAGGAAGATCAGGTGCATACATTTGTAAGCCAAATTGTAGGGCAGGGCCCAATGCCTATGAGTGTCTGCTCTCACCAGTCAGTACACTTGTGCCCAAGGGAGTTACAAGAAACAACAAATAGAAAACACTACGACAAGTCAGGAAAGAGACCACAGAAGAAAGGGAAAGGCATCTGGCTTTTCAAACAAGATATCTCACATTTTCATTTTGTTCTGGGCTTATAAATTACATTGCTGGCCCTAGGAGTAAAACTGGAGGTGGAAAGACTCTCTGGGAACCCAATGGGTAGAAATAAAAGAGAAATTCACTCATGCTACTTAAGTTTTGGGTGCCACAATTCTTCCTTATGTAGAACTCTCTCGGGCACTGTAGAGCATTCAGCATCCCAGCCCCCTTTCTCCCTAACTAAAAGTATCAATCCCAAATACTTCCAAGGGATTGTGATGTCACATCCCCACAACTGCATTAAAACCCATGGAGGTTTTCTCTCAAAAACCAGGGTGCTCAAAGGAAATGTTAATACAAGAAATAGGACTATGAGATCTTTAAAATCTCAGCATTGAAGGGACCTTAGAGGCTGTCAATCAAACCTCCCAAAACCCCTGGAGTTTTCAACTCCTTGGGAACTCCTGATGACCAGTCTACCCCTGGCATTGTCAGGAGTGAGTCTGATTTCCAGTTCCAGGAATATAGCTGGAGCAAGCTCCTTTCCCTTCTGAAGCATGGCCCTTTGCCCAGAGACATACCTTCACAGTGTGTGATAAACAATGTAAGCCCCAGTACCTACTCCCCAGTTTTCCTTGACATGGTAAGGAAAAGGAGGACTTTATAGACAGAGAGGAGGGGCACAGTTACAGCCCCTCACCCTGTCCAGGCAGAGTTAGATCTGAGTGGTGGCATCATCCCTGCTGTTATGGCTTGTAATATTCTTGGATTTGGCTTCATCCGTTGAGGGTCTGGCAGGTGTAACAGCAATGTTCTATTCACATGAAAGGCCTTCAAAGGCTACCACTAGGACAGCCAGCCATCCTCTGAGTTGCCAGGGATTTGGGGTTAGGCTGGGAGACCAGGTGTTTAAGAGTCTGGTTCTGTGGATAGAACTAACCCATCAATCTTTTAGAAACACATACATTTAATTCTCACTGTTCACAGTTGTTATATTCTATAAAGTCATCATGAATGCTAAATTAGCACATTTGAACCATTGTTCCCAGGGAAATAAAGAGTTAGGTTCATGAGAGCTCCTGGTCATATTTTTGGCAATTGATCATTACATAACCTTGTTTTATGTATGCCTGTGTTTAACAACATCTTATTTTACATATATTATTGATTCATTAACATTGAATTCATGGCCAACATTGCTGAAACTCATGCCTAACGAAGCTTATCTAACAAATTCTTGCACTTAAAAACACTAGGCAGCATTTATATGCTTGGAGGACATTTTAAATAGAAAAATCACCAATAAAAAGTACAAAAATGCAGGAAGCAGCACTAAATATACTGCCAAAAAGGACACTTGTTTACAGTGTGAGAGCTGAAAGGAGAAGGCAGAACATTGTCATCTTTGACCTGAGTTGTTCTGTTCATGTCCATCCATAAATGACCCTGAGAGCACCATAAGGTTTGATTGGTGGCTTATAAATAAATTTTAACAAGTAGATGAATTTGCAATTATAGGATCTTCAGATAATGAGGACTGACTTTTTCTAAAAGTCATTCACACACTTACCTACCAGAAATAGCATCTGTACGTAAACTCAGCTTAGCTGGTCTCCAGTCAAGTCACGTCAGGTAGGTTTATATCTAAGACCTATAAGTGGCTAAGAGGACCCCATAGTAACCTTTGTATGATTGATTCAATTTAAATATTTTCTCTTCCTTATCTATTGTTTTCTATGATAAGTTACTATATTTGTAATATAGGAAAAGCAATATAAAGCAATATAAGGAATAATATACAACTGTAATATAAGGAAAAGCAATTATATTTAGTATCTAAAAGGATTAAAATTAAAACAACTTTTTGGTAATTTCAGGATAAACTCCACACCCCTGCTTGGGACACCAGACTTTACAAAGCTTACCTCTTGGGTTTCATCTTCTAACATTCTTCAGAAGCACATTCCACTTTGACCATCATGAACTACCTAAAACTTCCCAAATTTATACCGCTGCTTTCCACCTTCTGTCTGAAACATCCTATAGGTTAAGAAACTAGCTTGGGAGATTATTCAAAATTACACAACTAATGGAATGATAATAATAAGGAAAAACAGTTCAAGGTTGCTCTGAAACCCATACTATCTCCCCAGGCTCAGAATGAAAAATTGAAACTGTTAACGTGATATTTATTTAATTATCATTGTGCCATAATCTCAAGCATAGACACATTAATTGCTTACACTGCTTTTAACATTATCCTGGGGAAGAAAAACCCTGAAATATACTCTCTGCCATTACCATATATACAGGAGGTCAAAATGATTCCAGAAAGGTGTTTTTGCCTTTTGAGAGGAATGACCCAGTGTAGTCAGAGCAATATTTCAGCCAGACATTCAAGCCCAGTTTGCAAACACATACCCTGTGTAGTCAGATTTCGTAAATATGGTCTACTCTGGTTTCTTTGTTTCTTTCATTCTAAGAATTTAATATTGAATTTCAAACCCAAATGGCATAAATAAATTCCAGATGTCTTCCCAAATCCCTAAATCTCATATTAGACTAACGAGAGGCATTGCTATATATGAGTAGATGGTTACATTTAATTCCCTGAAAAGCCAAAAGGATCTTTGGGAGGCTCTTCAGCCCTCTTCCACCAAGTAAACACATTAGCTCTTCCCAGTTTCTTAAGAAACTGAGTTCTCAAGATCCACAGCCCAGCTGTCTGACATATGTTCTGCTGCATTCCTCCCCTCGAGGGGCAAAAGAGCATCGTGGTGAAGTGGTGAAGTGCAGGGCACAGAAGCCAGGCTGACTGGGTTCCAATCCAGCTGGGTGGTTCTGGGCAGTCAATTAAGCTCACTGTTCCTCAGTTCTCTGTAAAATGGGGGTAAACATAATACCTATACCTCAAAGAGCTTTTGCAAAAATTAATGAGGTAATAATTTAAAGTGCTTAGCACAGTGCCAGTCACACAGCAAAATCTCTACACTCTTATTTTCTAAGAGGTGACATATAAACAGCTGACCTGGGAAATCCTCAATGGCTGAGAAATTCCCTTCCCTCTTTCCCTCTAGATAAGTAAGTCTAAGACTTCAATCTTTGATTAGTAAGATTCATCCTTCTGTGAGGTCTCATCAGCTAACTTCAGATCTCAGACCCCTCCCCTAAGTCTGGTACATCCCCTACTTCCCCTAGCTGAGTGAGCATTCTTGATCCTTGTGTGTTAGCTATGGGCAACTTGACCTGCAGCATAACTACATTTACAAAAAGTAAAAGTTCTATCCTCAGAGCACTTGTGAACGTAGCTTCGTGTCTGCAATTAATTAAAGAAGATCATATATGTAAAACACCAAAGGACTCACAATACGTGATCAAAAAAATTAGAGTTTTCTTCCTTCTTCCTCTTCCCCCATTAATGGCTGTCACCTCTGTTTGTAAGAAACATGTGATTATGACCATGAAAGACCTTCATTGCTAGCCTTTGACAGAGCATTTACAGCCCATATATCCTTCGGCACCTCAGTTTCATGTCTCTAGACCACACATCGGTGCCAGATGGTAACTGGACAAGCTTGGGTATTTCACACTTGGCTATCTTTTTACTTTTCAATAGTAACAAAACCTTGCCTAAAAGTTTATTGTTTATAAAGCACTTTCACATACACTCCCTTGAGTACTCTCCATGTCAACTCTATTAGGTAAGTATCATCATCATTATCATCATGATTTTGCAGTGTGGACAACTCAAACCTGGAAAGATAAAAAAGACTGGCCTAAATTCACTCCCCCTGATAAAAGGTTCAGTATGAATTTGAACCTGGGTTCCCTGCCTTGAAATTTTGTACTTTTTTTTCTACCAAACTTCATTGCTAACATTATAGGATTAAATAATGAAAACCTTAAAATATGCCTCATTCATTATTTGGTTACATGTCTTCCCTTGATGGTTATTATTATTATTATTATTATTTTAAGCTTTGATTTTTCTGCTTTGTCTGGTTTTAACATGGTTGACAAGATCAAGCTGTGCTCAGTCATTCAGCTAGGTGGAGCTGTTTCTGTAGGCTGCAATGATTGTGTGCTGGATGGTTGTTATTTTTTTAAAAAAAGACACGTTTTTATTTTTGTTCAAGTAGAGCAAAAGCTTCATGGTCATAAGAGACCCAGGTTTATTCTACCTTTCTGTTCCTCCCCTCCTGGTATGTATGGTATTCAGCTATTGTGATCACAAGACATCTACTCTACCTCAATGCCATGACTGCATTCTGAATCGATGGCAAACTACATTAAACGAAATCTGAACATGTGAAACCACCTAAGCCTTTCTCCTTTAGGAAGCTTTCCCAGCAACCTCTTCCATCAACCTCTGCTTACTTATTACTGTCCCAACTCAGTGGATCACAGCCTTGACTAGCCACAAAGGCTACTGGGAAGGTGGGCATTTACCTGGCCACATTGTATCCCCAGACAAATGAGGCTTCTATTACAAGTAATAATGGCAAAGTGAACATTGGAAAGCAACTAACAGATTCTTCTAAGAAAATGACCATTTATTGAGAATCTGCAGTGTGTTAAGCACAAACTTAGACAATATGAAGAAAGAAATATCACTATCTTTGCATTAAACATATAGAAAGTGACATCCAGAAAGATGTAAATGTGAAAGGAGATTCACTTGTCTCTGAACATTGCTCTGTAGGTTTTCCTCATGTGATAATACCCGGTTCGGAGCAGACACTTAAAAAATGGCTTCAAATGTTTCCTTCCCTTTCTCTCCTCTCTTGAAATTAGAGATGCAATGTCGGCTCCCACTTGGAATGCCTTTATAGTCACATTGTCTAATTAATCTTGTTATCATCCCACTATGGCTACCTTTCTGGCCAGTGTTATCTGTATCCTCTAAACCATCGCACCCCTGACTTGTCAGATCCTGTGAAACCTTTTCTGTGTCATGTTCTGTCTTTTTGGTTGACTCTCTAGAGCTGTAATGACATTGTTTTCACTTTTAGCGTCATCAAGTAAGACATAAATAGTCTTTGGCTTGGTGATTTATCAGTCTCTTCATTGTACCTGGCACTTAGGAGGAGCTCAATGATGTCTGTTGAATGAATGAATCTCAGTTTCATCATTTACAGCTGTGTGATCTTGGGAAAGTTTCATAGATTTAATAAGAAAGAAAATAAATGTTTGTTGTTATAAGCAACTGAGATCTGGGAGGTGTTTATTATGCAGCAGTATTAAAACAGCATTAGCTGATGACTACAGCCTGCCACCATGTAGATAGGGGAAGGAAATTTATGGAAGAGAGATTCTCAGCAGATAATGCCAAAAACATTTGCCATAGAATATTATCCATGCTCCAATAAGGCATATTGTTTCTCTAGCATTAATTAAAATGACAGACACTCCAGAATTGTAATAACTTCACATATAATAAATACTAAAGAAATGCCACATGAACTTTCCATATGTCATATACATGTTCTGCAATTTTTAAAGTATGTGTGGAACACCACCATGGAGAAAAAATATATTCCCTGGGAAAGCATCATTCCATTGCATCAGTGGGCAAGCACATGGAATAATCATGACAAAAGAAAGTACCCAGAATCCTTCTCTCATTGTCACAGCTACATTATAAATATGTTGGGCCTGAGGTATATGAAAGGTCTCTCTGAACAGAGAATAGCATGGGCAAACAATCTCTTTATTTTGACTCAAGAATAGCACCTCTTGATTGTCAGTGAAAACCAAAGCTAGAGTACTTTTGAAAAGCTGATGTATCATCACCTGGGGCTTTATGCCAAGACAAATGAAAATACGTGTTAGAATTGAACAGGGTTTTTCCTTTCTTTGCACACTGGTGTGTCTGACTTCTTTTCGTGAAATATCCAGTGAAACGAGGATTTTACAAGCAAACGAGCAGGTGTTTGGCACCATATATAAGTTCA
Organism: Ateles fusciceps; assembly: GCA_036589455.1. Classification (NCBI taxonomy): domain Eukaryota; kingdom Metazoa; phylum Chordata; class Mammalia; order Primates; family Atelidae; genus Ateles; species Ateles fusciceps. The sequence continues at coordinate 4,877,637 of JAZHEH010000672.1, forward strand.
CACATAAAAGTATGAATCAAAATCTAGTATATTTCAAGGACTTTGTCAAATAGCAAAGGATGACTCTTAAGAGATCTCTTTTATTCAGGCGGCATAAACTACTGGAAATATACTTGTGTACCTTAGAATCAAAAAGACCTGGGTTTGGTTCCCAGGTCTGCTGTCTTAACAAATGTGCAACTTTGGGCATATTATTTATCACCACTAAGTGTTTTCCTCATCTGTGCAATAGACATAATAATATTAAAAATGCACCAAACAGAATTTCCACATTTGCAGTCAAAAGAAGTTGAATATCAGTGATTTCATGTGGCTCAACTTAGACCCGTCTCTCAGGACTGACTCCTGAATAAAAGAGTTCATATTTGTCTATTAGTCACAACTCTTTTGGTTGCACATGACAAGCACCCATCTCAAACCGGCTTAAGAAAAGAGGGAATGCATTGGCTCATGAAATTGGGCAATCTAGGCATGGTGTTAGCTTCCTGTGTGGTGGGATCCAGGGGCTCAAAAGATGCTCCAAGTATTTTTTTTTCTCTCTCTCCCTCTGACTTCGTTCTGTATCTGTGGACTTTGTCATACATGGTGGAGAAGATAACCAGTGATAGTCTTAACTAAGAGCAAAAGGGACTTCTCTATCCCAAGGGCTGTCCTCCTTGGATTCCATACTCACCCCTCAACTAATCACCGTTGCTGTAGGTGTCAGAGATAATAGCCTGTTTTGCTTAGCCTGGCCTGGCTGACTTGCTTACCTCAGGGGGAGGCAGCAGGAGTGAAGGGCACTATGCATGACAGCCCAACTAGAAACACATAAGTTAGGAAAGGAGTTACCCAAAGATTACTGGGGTGCTGAGCAAGCAGAATAAAAAGATGTCCACTACCATATGTACAATGTAACACAGATCCCAGCACATGGAAGATGGGCTAACAGCTGGAGAGTTTCCTGTGCAATGCGCAAAAAATGTAAGAGACACAATTTACTGTCTCACTCAAAGATAAGATGAACAGCTTTTCCTGATTTCCCTGGGACTTTTCTGGTTTTAGCACTGAAAATCCCATGTGGTGGAAAACTCCTCAGTTTTAGACTGAACTATCCCAGTTTTAAAACTGAAAGCCCCACATCTTGGGAACCCCCTCGGTCCCAGGAAAATTAGGATAGTTGGTCACCCTATCCAAAAATGGCACTTGTAAGTGTAAACTTTAGCTACAGTTGAGGGCATGTTAAGTCAGTTTACTGTTGCTGCATCACGGGAGAAGGGCATGGTATGGCACACGAAAAACTGTGAACAGTCCCCTGGAAAAAAAAAAAAGCACAGCCCAAGTCTGTGGTCACTTGCAGTTACAGCATCTAACCCTTTGCTTGGCCTCCCTCCTCTGCCTTTTCTCTTCCTTTCACTGTGTCTTTCTCCCCTTTTTCTTTTGCCTCACTTTTTTCCCTTCCTCTATTTTCTTCTCTTTTTAAATTTTTTTTCGTGGCTACATATTTACCTTTCACATAACATGTGACTTAGATGTTGTTTGCAATCTCCAAAGGAGCAGTTATGTGTTCCTGGACTAAAACAAGGCAGCATCAGTAAATATCATTATCCTGAATAATCTACCAACTAAGTGAGAGCTTCATTGTGAAGACATGAAGTGCATGTGTGATTCCTGTGGGTTGGCTGAGACAGCATGGTCATGCTGATGAACATGAGGAATGGAAAAATTGAGGGGAAAGAGAGTGATGATTGTTAAATTAAGAGACTGGAAAGTTGAAGGGCTTGAGACTAGGCTCTTTTGAGGGATATTTTGGTTCAACTATGTACATAGGGAATGCATCTATTTATCCACAATGAAAATTACTGGGATTTGGGACCTCTTTCTTCTTTTGAATCAATTAATTAAGCAACATAAATCAGGAGGCGCTTCTGGTTTCAAGCTATGTTTTGAAGCTAGACCTGCATTTGAATGTTTTCAATCAAAATCTTAAAATTAGAAAGAAGGCAATTTCCAGTAGTCTTCAAAGGAGAACTATTATTCAGGAAAATAGAGTCTTCTAAATTATACTTTTGAGAGTGCTGTGAATTTTGTTGCCCTCATTAGGTGCTAAAGTTCTAAAGAATTAACTCCACTTAGGAACTAAATCCAAATACTCTTTCATGACAAGGTTTCCAGCAACAAGTGGCAGTCTTATGCTTGGGACTTCCACTACATTTTCAGCACTCATATATCGCTTATATAATTTTCACCATTACCTAGTACCACCAGCACCATTTATTTATCTGGCATGTTTCTACAGGTTGCCTTTTTAAATTAGACACACTGAGCTATGCAGCCAATGCAGCTCACTAGGATGTATGTGTATCAGTATCACAGGAACCAGGCTGATTCCCAGATCTTGTTTTTGAAACCGTGTTGGAAAGAAAATTGTCACCTACAAGAAAAGCAGAGAAAGGACTTGCAGCCTCACTATCTGGCACTTAACTTGGTTCTACCTTTTGGTAGCCTTGAGATTTTGTTTAAGTGACTTCAATTTTCTACCCATATAGTGGTAAAGATTAATTAAGATAATGCCCAGAAGAATCAATGAACTTTGCTAGCACCTAACAAATGTTAGCCAGGAAACTTCTTAGTCCCACTGGTTGCAAGTGGCGAAGACTTGCATTGTTCTTTAGGGCAGATGATTCATTTATTCTGCAAAAGCCAACCAAATGGTGAATGTAAAGCAAAGATCATATTCTGAAATATGTAGGGGTAAGTTGTTTCACTGCCTTGCAGAAAATGATGTTAAAAAAATTAAGTTACAGCCAGGGACAATCTCTGTAGGCTAGAATATTTTGAGAGGAAATATGTCTTAATTAGGGAGGGACAAAGGGCATGTCATAGAGTTCATTTCCCTCAGCTTCTTGAAACCAGATTTTGATCACTTGTGGTTAGTGAGTCAGAGGTAAGGATGAGAAAAGAGAAAAAAAATGTTAGCAAAATTTTGAGAGTCTCTGCACACAAGTTGTACTGATTAAGTCTCAAGTGAGAAAACAGCCCAGAGTTAGGGAGAGGCCAGTCTCTCCTTCCTCTGCAGGGAAACCAGTGTCATTTTAGATTCTAGAGGGTTTTTAAACATTCTGTTTTCTGATTATTTTGTTATATAGGAAGGCTATGTTCATGTAAGTATTTTTTGTATTTATTATCTCTGTTCAATATATATTATTTCTAATGGCCCATGTTAAATTTGCTGCACTGTTTAGGTGTACAGTTTTATTATCATCAATAATGATAGCTTGGCCTCCTCCTATCCATTAGCTATACCTGTTATTGTTTGTTTCCTGCCTTATCATATATAAATTATTTTACCATTATTTAAGAGTGATTAAAATAGTTTTGCATTTTTAATATACTACAGTAAGGATGACTTTGAAAACTGAGCAATTAAAAGTCCAAGAAATAGCTAAAAATCTCTTTTGATCACTTACATATAATATGATGATACACTGAGAATGCTTTGGTAATCCTGTGATGAAAACAATGAGAAAGAAGGACATGTGAAGTACTATCAGTGAGTAATATTTTAGTTGAGTACATGGATGAACATAATGAAAGATAAGCACCAAAATTTGACTGCAAGCCTTCACATGTGAGATAACACCAAGAAATTATTAAGCACCTCAATCAGCATTCAGTTAAGAAAACCGCGTTGGGTAGAGATTTAAGACAAGAAATTAAAGTCCTTAAGAGCCATTGAAAGAACTGTAGAGAATCTATACATGAGATCAAATTGCATTCAACTAAACTGAATTATGCAACACACAAATGAATCTACATAAAAACTGGTGAAAACTAAGGTCTGTAGTCTGCCTAACACTACTGTACTAATGTCAATTTTTTTGATTTTATGATTATTATATTGATATAAGATGTCACCATTGAAGCAGCTAGGGTATTTGTGTAAATTTTTTGCAACTTCTTATGAATCCATAAATATTTCTAAATAAAAAATAATTGTTTAAAAGGGATTCATGTGACCAACAATTAGAGGAAAAAAGCATTCTGTTTAACTGTAAACCCAGGAGAACAAGATTGCTGGGAAGCCACACAAAAGTGTGAGATTCTAGGATTTCACCCAGAAGTTCCTGCAAACCTCACATCAGCTGGCTGTTCCCGCTCTGTAACTGACACCAAAGAATAATGTCCTCTAATTATTTTCTATCTTTCACAACCCTGTGTGTGCCCTCCTTGGCTGGCTCTAACCAGGGACTCTGCCTACAAGTGGTTCTGGGAAATGTAGTTCCAGGCTTCCAGTCCCTGTTGCCTCAGAGAGAGAGTAGAAAGAGCCAGGGATGGTGCTGAGTTGAAAACATATATCTCAGCTCACTCATATTCAATAGATACTATAAACTTACATTCTAGTCTTTGAAAGGAGTTTAGAAGAAGGAAATTAATCAAAACTTTCAGTTTATAAATAAAAGAAATTTATAAATAATTCCATTTCCCAGCATGGTTTATTAGCCTAATATTCTAGTTATCTTCATCCAAAAGAATTTGTAATAAAAATATTTTCATAGGATTTTTTCCAGTTTATAAAACAATTCCACATGTACACTCTCATTGGCCCTCCAAACAAATTTGAGAAATAGATAATAATGGAAACACTTAAGATTTATCTGATACTTTCGTTTCTACTGTCACATTTTCTTGTAACTCACCAATGAAACTAGGCTTCTTGAGGTTCCCCTAAACACAACACGCTGTCATTCCGTTTCTTTGCACATGTGGTTCCTTCAACGGACAATGTCTTTCCCTGGTAGGAATTCCTCCTGGTACCTGTATGTCTTCACACCTCTGTCCCATCAGCTCCTTCTAAGAAGAGACTGAGGCTGATGGGGTATGAACAGGCAGCCTGTCCTGCAGAGGGCCAGGCTGTGCTGCCCTTGCAGGAGCCCAGGCCTTGACCAGCAGGCAGCAGATGTGACCCAAGATCTGCTCCTCGAGCTGCCTCTTTTCACATTAACAACCTCATTCTTGATTAACCATACCTAGCAAAATAGACAGGGGAAGAATGCACTTGGTGGTACACAGCAGGTTTAATAAAGGGGCCCCACTAGACTGTTCTTGGGCATAGGCTTACTAGTCACACCGCTGCAGGTGAATTTTGTAGGGTCTTTCTTCTACTATTTATTTCCCCCAGTTTGTCACTGTCTAATCCTCCCTTCCTCCTCTGTAGGTTCTCCCATTAGTGTTCTAATGGCTGGACGTATCTTAGTGAGCAAAGTATTCCTGGCTTCAGGGAGCTTACAGACTGGTGAGGGAGACAGACATTATGCAATAATGCATTATAACTGTTGTAATATGCATTATAACTATTACTATAACCACTACAATAATAAAACATCTATGAATCTTATGAAAGAAGAAAAATTATGAAGGGGAAGTATAGGACAGTATAAGAGAATATAGCAAGGAAGAGCAAGAGTGGGTGAGGGTCATATCAAAGAAAGCATCCCAGGGAAGAAGCATGTGAATTCAGTTTGAACTAATGAAGAAGCTCATTAACATGAAGGAGGCTGGGAGGTATGCAGGGAGAGAACATTCCAGGCAAACTCTCTACAGCTGTCAGTCTAAGCTCAGCAGGTACATGGAGGGAATCCCCATGGCTTCCCTCTCATGGTGCTCTGGGTAACAATGTCTTGCCTCCAGGCAACTAAATAGGGAAGAGTGGGAAGGGAAAATAAAGCATCACAGCTCAAAATCCAGGAGAGAAGAGGAGGTAGAGGCAGAATGTGTCATGAAGGGAGCAGGGTTCTGGTCATCATGGTTCACATTTGGTCACTGCCACTTACTAGCTTTGTGACCTTAGAAAAGTCACTACCAACCTATCAATGCTGTTTTGACGATTCAATGAGGGGAAAAAAGGCACAATAAGTATTAGCTACCTTCTTTCACTTCTTGCAGGCTTGCTATGGACTGAAATATATCACCCCAAAATTCATGTGTTGAAGCTTTAACCCCTAGCATGACTATATCAGGAGATAGAGGCTTCCATAGCTAATTTAATTCAAGTTAAATGAGGTCATAAGATGGGTCCATAATTCTACAGGACTATGGTCTCTTAAGAAGAGAAAGAGAAAGATCTCCCTCTGTCTAGCATACGAGGACACAGAAGGGAGGCCGCCATCTGTAAGTTAAGAAGAGAGGCCTCACCACAATCCAACCATGCTGGCACCCAGATCTCAGACTTCCAGACTCCAGAAATGTGAGAAAATTAATTTCTGTTGTTTTGCCACCCAGTCTATGGTATTTTGTTATGGTATCCCAAGCAAGACTCAATTAGAAAATTTTTCTTACAGATGATAGAGTGCAAATCTTAACTGAAATAACATTTAGATAATAAATTTATAAAAGGCAAAAGAAGTGAATGGAACCATAAAATGTAAGTTGGACTTATGACTTGATCATTTTCAAAGGGGGTGCTGATCTTGATTCATTTGATCTTTGTTCATGGCTACTTCAAATATAAAGACACTCCCATTTGTGTCAAGACACCATGGATGCCTTTCTATGTGACTGAACAAAATGTTTTCTCTTTATTCTTCATTCTTACCATTACATGAGAAATGGAAGGATAACTGGAACACTGAGAAAGCAAACCAATAGTGGTAAGCATGAGAGACAAGTACCAGGAGTTGAATAACAAGGGAAGAAAGAGGAAATACACTCCTAAAAAGAAAAGGGGAAAAGGTCAAGTTAGAACCCAGGAGTCCTGGCACCAAGTGGTCTCAGCCAATGATACAGATGAAATGGGCAATGGTAGTTGCACATCCCCACTGGAAATTACCACTGTCTCAGCCCATTGGTACCACTATAACAGGTTACCACTGACTAATTTACAAACAACAGAAATTTATTTCTGACAGTTCTGGAGGCTGGGACATCCAACATCAAGGTGACAACAGATTTAGGGTCTGGTAATGGCTCTGTCTCTGCTTCCAAGATGGCACCTTGTAGCTAAACCCTGCAGAGGGACAAATGCTATGTCCACATGTGACAGGAGGGGTAGAGGGCAAAAAGGGCTTAGCTAGCTCCTTCCAGCCCTTGTACAAGGTCACTAATCCCACATGAGAGCCCTACCATTGTGACCTAATGACCTCCTAAAGGCTCCATCTCTTAATATTATCACATTGGATCTTAGGTTCCAACATATGAATTTGTGGGGGGGATGTATACCTTCAAACCATAGCAACTACTTTACAGCTTCAAAGTATGAAGCATTGCAAAGCACTATCTTGATAAACACCTCATTTGATTCTAACCACAACAAAATGAGGTAAGTGCAATGTGACAGGGATCACATATCCAGTGAGTCAACTGTGTTTTGAAATGTTTAAAAGACTCCACAGGGCTCCCTTTCAGCTGTTAAGTGTTTGAGGCAGTGGCCAAGCTTTACTTTGTATTTCTAGACCTAGTGTTCTTTCTGAGGCAAATGTTAAGATATGCTGTATACCCTTTCATCTAATCTTAACCTGCATTTCCAAGGTAAAAGTTTTCTCTATGTTCTATCTCATTTCCTGGCCACTATCCTCCTCCTTCACCATCCAAAAGTCACTCAATGATTTCTTTCAGTAAGAAAATAACATTGAATGGAAAAGGAGAATGGAAAAGAGAAGCATGTAAATTGGACTATGTCAACAAAATTTCATCATAAGATACAATTGCTTTCATCCTGAACAAAACTCTTTCACAGAGATGACCACATTGTATGACCAAGCAAGGGTCACTATTACGATTTTTATTCTGCCGCTGTGAAAACCAGAAGTCAGAAACATTAAGGGCCATGTCCAGTGAGAGTATCTTAAAGACCGAGAGTCAGATCTCCAACCCTTGCGTCTGCCTCCACCTCCCTACAGTGGACAGAGCACTGGCTTGACAGTCGGCTCTTAGGTTCCTGTCCTTCCACTAACCAGCTTTGTGATCCTAGTCAAGTCTTGTAAGCCCTGGGCATCATTTCTTTTGCCTGTCAACCAAAGGGGCTGGGCTGCATGGTTTCTAAGAACATCCTTTAAAATGGCTGATAAGAAATAAATTGCAACAGCGGGTGTTTGAAGACCAGTCAGAGGTGCCCTGATTTCTCCCAGCACAAAAATGAGAAGGTGTTCAGCTAATATTATACTTTTAGAAAAAATATTGTCCAGACTTACTATGCTATTTCCCAAATACAATTTAGGGAGCGAGCCAACAGATAAAGGAGGTTATTTATTTTTGTTTGTAACGTCGACGTCTTATTTCGGGCTCGATCAAACAATCAGGAGATCTGTGTAGGCCACAGCGTCATTGCTCGCCGGGGTCCTTGCCCGCTCCCTCTCTCTGCCACTGCTCAAAGCCTGAGAGAACGCTTTTGAAAGCGAATCAGGAAATTACTTATCAATCTGAAGCCCCAAAGAGTTATGAATACTCCTCGCTGCCAAAGGGGAACGGGATTTTGAGCAAAAGCTCCACATCTGCGCACACTAGAGTTCAAAGACTCCAGCTGTTGGAAGGTCTTGCGAGCAATGTAAGTAAACAGCCCTCTCTCCATTGAAGTGAACGTCTTCAGGCTTTTTTTTCCTTAGAAAGGCGTCCTTTGGCTCATGTTGGTGTTTCTCTCTCTCTCTGTCCCTCTCTCTCTGTTTTTTGATGATGTTCAGGGGTGTCTACTGACTGGGGCTTAGTCAATAACACAACTCCTCTGGGGGTTGCTTCTGCTGAACAAGAGAGGGAAAGTGAAAGTCGTCAGAATCGGCTTTGCTTAGGAAGGGTTAGTTTTGAAAAGCCCTTACTTGCCAATTATGCTCCTTCATAGCTATAGATCCATAATCAAGAGGAGTGTGAGGCCAACCCTGACACTCGTGGGGGACAAGCAGAAGTGGCTGTGTAGCCTACTCTGAAAAACAGAATTGTCATCGTGTCCGTTCCTACATAATTCACATTGAAGGTGCTGTCTTCATTTTGATACACTGTAGGATTTTAGTAGAGGAAAAAGAAAGCATTAAAGAGAATATTGTTTTGTGGAGATTTCCTTATAGTGACATAAATCCTGGGCTCAATTTAGTTTTCGTTAAGGGTGTTGATTTATTTACTGTCTACTTTATTATTAAACAAATGTGCTCACCACTCTGCTTGGCCATGGGGGGATAATGCAGTCACTGCAATATGGAAGCAGAAACATCTACATTGTGTTGGCAGAACTATGAGTTTGCATTAATAGTAATTCTATAAATGGAATGCATAATTTCCTAAATGATGCATTGTACTGGGGTACATTTCTTTTGTAAGTATCTCAAATCAAACTGTGGATAATGACTGGGAAATAGTGAAAAGAAATATAACAAACTTGAACAGAATCGTTTTGTTTTGATCAGGCTTCGTTCCCAGAAACCTGAATGTCCATTTTGCGGCAGGTCCCTCATCATAAGTTCTATGGTTGCAAGAAACATGTGTCATGAGTCCTTACACTCTGTCTTATCATCAGACTATGTATCTCCCAATGTGTTCTGATTCATGATTTGAATAATATCCCACACCCTCAGCCTGGGTTGTGTTCCCCCAACTCACTGGAAAGCTCCTCCAAAATAAAGAATAATTGCCCTTAACTCTATTTGACATCTGATTTCCTTTCTTCTCTTTGAGTAATTTTGGCATACACTTTCACATCCTGTACTGTTAAGATGGGTTTCATTCCCAATGTCAGTCATTGTCAGCACATACACAAGCTACTTCCAAGAAAGGCTCTAGGTGGAAAGGGATTTTAGTTACTGTAAATTTGTAACAGCCAATTTTCTATTTAGCCCTTTCTCAAGCAACTCATCTGTACTTTTATTCTAAGGTGATCTGTTACTTTTCACCTTTACCTAATAAACAAATATTATGTGCCTAATGTGCTGAAAGCAATAAAAACCAAATGTGCCACGATGCTCCCCCTTCTCATATAAACATGTCTGTAGTTTTTAGGCAGCCCAAGTATACTTCTGTGTTCACAGGCAATAGCTACGTAAGGTTGAATGCTGAGTGTCTGAGCTGTGCGGTGCACTGCATAACAAAATAGAAAGAAACAAGATTGGAATGTGAAAGTAAATTATTCAAATATTAGGAAATATTTACTGAGCATTTGTTGTGTGCTGGGCCCTTCCTAATCATGTCTCATGTACTCGTGGGAGCAAGAGGCTCACTGTTAAGGCGTAGAGGCTGTGAAACCAGAGTTCCTGGAGACACAAACCAGACTGGCGTCTGTGTGAATCTGGGTTGGTTACTTAACTCCTCTGTGCCTCAGTTCCTTTACAATAAAATAGAGCTCATAACAGCAGGGTTCATGTAAAGCTTGAGAGTTGATATAGATAGAGTTTTTTTGTTTGTTTGTTTGTTTGTTTGTTTTGTCTCTTTCCTATATGAGAAAACCAAAGCTAGTGAGGTTTACTTGCCTACATTACACAGGTAATGATGGCTGACAGGGCTGGGATTTGGAAGTAAATGATCTGTTTTAATCATAAGAGAGAAAGTCTACATTTTAAACCACTGCCTCCTGCTCTTTTGTTGTTGGATTCTTTCATCTGCATTCCTTCATCCAGTTCTGACAATGGCCTTCTAAATAAACATTATTGACTATGATGATTTCAGACAAGTAAACTGAAGCTCCAAGACATGAAGTTACTCATTCAAAGTCACACACCTAGAAATTAACAGTGCTGATCTCCAAATACAGGTTTTCAAATTCCAAGTTTTGTGCATGTTTTTCTTTTTCTTGCCAATCTGTGAATGAATGGGTCAGGCCCACACCTGCCCTCTTGGGAAGAGTGAAGTAACTAGCAATGCTAATGGTCACCATCAATTAAGCTCTTACTCTGTGCTTGGCACAGAATCTCTTTAATTAAAGCAGGTCCCTGTGCCCCTTTGTCAATAAATTCTCTAGATGATTCTAGTATGCACTAAAGTTTGACAGTTCTATAATCTGGGACCGAATGGAGATTGTTATATCCAATATGACCTAACCTGAGGAAGGTGAAAAGTTCTGAGAGAGGCGAGAAATTTTATTTTCCCCAACTCAAATTTGTGGATTACCCTGTAGGATTATTTCCTGTCTTGTTGATACTCCCACGCTTTCTTCATCTTTTGGCCCATCTCATCTGAACTTTTTATCATCTTTGATTGCATCAGGTTTCAATAATCAACAGATAAGTCGATTTCTTTCTCTTATAGGCTTTTCATGACAAATTTGTGCAACTCAGTGGAATTCATCATTGAATTGAAATAAAGCTATAATATCTATGAGAAATTTACTTAGTATACTTTATACAGAGAAGCCAGCAACATAGACTATTTACTGTGTTGAATGTAATATATTCAGGTTGGTTTCTCTGAAAACTACAGCGGCCCAGATAGATGCGAGCCAACAGGAGATGCCAAACACATACTTGGTGTACTGGGAACTTTAGATGCCTGAGAAGAGGTCATTGGAGGGAGCGGTGTAGTGGGAACCATTCGAACACTGGAAATCATTTCTTGTGATGTCAGGACTTGAAGCAAAATAACCCTGGCTTTCAGTTCTAGTTTTCCCACTTTCTAACTGCAAGGCTCTAAGCACATCATTTACCTCTTAGTTTGTGTAACACACATAAACAACTTAGCATAGCACCTAGCATAATAGATGCCTAAGAAACTAGAGTTCTTTTCTGCTTTAGCTCTGGTCCATTCAATCCACAAATTTGCACTGAGGACTTACATGTCCTAAACATTATTTTAGATGTAATGGTGAACAAGAGCCAAAGTCTCTGCCTTCGTGAAGCTTGCACTTCAGAGGAGACAAACCACAGAATCACAAACCAGAATGTAACTTTAGAAATTAAAAAGTGGTATGAATAAAACAAAACAGAATAATGAGACAGAGTGACTAGGTGCCAGGAAGGGGCTAATTCTTTAACTAATATAGGCAAGGACCACCTCATTAAGGAAGGGGCATTTAGCACAAAGCCAAATCATTAGAAAGACAAAATGACACAAAGCCATGATTAAATAAGCCACTGACTAACCATGGAACACTAGACAAGGCACTGAAGCTCTCTGTAGGCCTGTTTCATCACCTACAAACTGTACAGCTGGAGTAAATCTATGGGGCTTCTCTAGACCCTGCTCTGGAAACTCTGCTTTGGAATTTTCTTTCCTTTTCTTAATATCATATGCCATAAGTAACTGTATAAAAAGAAGAAAGAAAAAAAAATCCCTGAACCAAACTATATTACAGTAGTCATTTCATTCTTTATTTCAATGTTCTGGGCTTTTTCAATGCATTCTAACTCATCAGACATAAATTAATATGTCCTAAGTGAATGAAGATTAATTAACCATTTTTTTAAAAGCTCATATCATCACAATTCCTAGGGATTACTTTGTTGGAGAAGACAAGAACCGCAGCATTGCAGATTTTTAGGGATGAATAAGGCTTCACAATTACTTCATGTGTGGCTTCAAGTCTGAATTTGTACATATGTCAGTCGAGTCAATATGCAAAGCTGCCAGAAGTCAGTTGATCCAACACTCTATTAGCCAAGAGCTAATAGAGTGTACAGTTTTTAAAAACAATCCATGGTCTAAAATGTTCCCTTTCTTAAAATGGTACAGCAGATCACTTGGGTCTAAATCAGTGGCCTACTCAAAGTGAAGATCACCAAGCAGAGAGAAGCAAATTTGCACCAGAGAAGCAAATTTTGTCATTCAATCAGCCTAATAATTGTGGCCAAATCCTTGGCTGTAAAAATCCAAATGACTGTCTCATTACCGCATTTTGTCTTTGTCACCATAGTGTAAACCTCAATTATGAATCTGCATCCTAGAATGAGAATTTGGTAGCATAATTGTTGTATAGCAACATAAAATATATGGGTCAATGTTTTCAGTTTTCAAGTACTGTTATTTTTTGCTTACTTTATAAAACTGCGATCTCCCCAAATTGCAAAACGCATTTTTTAGAATTTTTTGGAAACAAGTTTCCAGGTTAAGATTCAAGGACTGAAAAATTAGCCTGTAGTGAAGAAAGTTGTGGAGGAATTCATGATGCTTCTTGGGCTCTGACACAATTGCAACCAGAGAATACTGGTAAGTTGTTGTCCGATGGGCAGAGAAGGGGGAAAGTAAGTGTTGCTTTTGAGCATTTACTTTTATGACAAGTAATATTCCCAACATTTTACACATATTAGCTCTGAACCATAACTCTAGGGAGTATAGTGTAGCTATTACTTTGCTTATTTTACAGATAAGGAAATGAGGTTTAGTTACATTAAATAACAAGGAAGTTCATCAACTAGCAAGCAGCAAAACCACAAGTCAACCCAGGACTGTTGGACTCCACAACCTGCTAAGTTTCTACTCTATCACTCTGCTTTAGAAAAATAAAGGGTTTTTTTTTAACCCACATACAATACAATACAAATTCTATTTCAGTAAAGAAAGAATTTACTGTGAGTTTTTAAATGCTGACAAGGTCTCCTTAGGGAAGAGGCTGAAGAATTGTCTTCTTTGGAGGTCTATTAAAACCAGATCAGTTATCATGTATGTCTGGTATGACTTCAGTGTGGTCCCTCCCCAAGGTGAAAAGAGACAAAATGATTCCTCAAGTTCCTTTCTAAATTTACAATCAAAGACCAAGTCTACATCCATGCAAGGCAAAATGGTGGGGACATGTTGAGTCCAGTTGTCCTAATCTTCTTCCCCTACCCCAGGCCAATCACTTTGGTTGAAGTGATGTCTAGACTACTGGAAGGGCCACAGTTGCTTGGATCATACTATGTGGACCATTTTCCCATAACCAGGGAGTGACCCAACTCTGCTGCAGTTAATGCCCAACAAAATGAAAATCTTTCCAATGAATCTGTCATCTAATTCAAGAGCTATACTTTCAGTGTTTGAGAACCACAAATTGGGACAAAAACTGGCATGAAAATTGAACTGTGTTAGAAAATAGGAATACCTTTTAACATTCTGGTTATTAAGTATATCAGCTAGGATTGTATTTGCAAGTATCAGAAAACCCAGTTCCTTTAGTATTCAGGGGGTTTATTTTTCTTTTTTTTTTTTTTTTTTTTTGAGACAGAGTCTCACTCCGTCACCAGGCGCCAGGCTGGAGTGCAGTGGCGCGACCTCCGTTCACTGCAACCTCCACCATCCGGGTTCAAGTAATTCTCCTGCCTCAGCCTCCTGAGTAGCTGGGACTACAGGTGCGCGCCACCACACCCAGCTAATTTTTTTGTATTTTTAGTAGAGACGGGGTTTCACCATGTTGACCAGGATGGTCTCAATCTCTTGACCTCATGATCCACCCGCCTCGGCCTCCCAAAGTGCTGGGATTACAGGCGTGAGCCACCGCGCCCGGCCTAGGGGGTTTATTTTTCTTACACAACAAGAGGCCCAGAGGTAGGTCTAGGGATAGTATAGCAGCTATCCAAGGATGCCACCAGGAAGCCAATGTCCTTCTCTATTCCTGCTCACTAATTCTAGCATGGGCTTTCATTTTTATAGTGGTGATATAGCTGCTGCACCTCTAAGTATTGAGTTCATATTCCACGCAGGAAAACAAAAGCCTTTTCCTTGTCAAACTTTGCCTTTTTATTCCAGAAGGAAAGCCTTCTTCCAAGACTTTCCATGTGCATTTTATTGGTGAAACTGTGTATGTAATAGGGTTACCCCTAGCTGCAAGGGAATCTGGAATACTGTGTATTCTGCTTTCCAGACTTTCATGTAAAAAAGGTAGGAGAAGGCCAGGTATGGTGGCTCACATCTGTAATCCCAGTACTTTGGGAGCCTAAGACGGGTGGATCACTTGAGGCCAGGAGTTTGAGACCAGTCTGGCAAACCCCATCTCTATTGAAAATACAAAAATTAGCTGGGCTTGGTGGTAGATGCCTCTAATCCCAGCTACTAGGGAGGCTGAGACAGAAGAATCACTTGAACCTGGGAGGCGGAGGTTGCAATGAGCCAAGATCACACCACTATACTCCAGCCTGGGCAACAGAGTGAGACTCCATCTCAAAAAAAAAAAAAAAAAAAAAGGTAGGGGGAGAAGTGAATTGGGATGGGTCTTGAGTGAATCAACAAACCATACTTGTCAAAATATGCCATAAATTCCTATTTCCGAAAACAATAAATTTAGAATTTAACGTATAAATTGGACTATATTACATAAACATTTACTAGCTGCATCTCTTTTAATATTTAAAAATTATTGTGAACATGAAACCACTTTCTTAAAAAGTGAAAAGCGGCAGATAGGAACAAAATTCTTCCTGAAGTAGATAAAATGAGAAAAACATGAGTTTGGGTGCACATGGAAGTATGAATTCCAGTTGTACACCTAATTAGGTATGGGATGTCTCTGGACTGCAGTTTCTTCATATTTGAAATAAAAGCAATAATAGCTACCCATAGAATTTCTTTATATATAAATAATATACATAAAATTTTTACGTGCTATCTAAAGAGGCTAGCATGAAATAGACATTCAGGAAATGGTAATTATCTTCTCCTTTGCTTCATACCTTTTATTCAGCAAGTGCATAAACCTTCAGGGAACCCAACTCAAGAGGATTGATAGTGGAAGAATCAATTCTTTGATTGTGAGAAATTAGAACAAATCTACTGAACGGTGTGTAGCCTTTCCCTATCAGTGCATGCCAAGATTCTTTCATCTGGGGCTTCATCGCATTATCTTAGCAAACCAGACAAAAATGTCTAAGCGAGTTCATTTTCCAAGCTTCATCGTATGTTTCAAAGTGCCATCTGTTTGTAACTTGTTACAAAACAGAGTCAACAGAGCCATTTGGTGACATTTTTAAAAGTGACTTCAGTGTTTGTTTCCAAGGGATATAATTCCTAGAATTTGTGCAATTTGTTCTGTGTTGCTGTGATGTGAAATAAAGCCTGCACAGAGGCTCTCAGCTGTTTCAATACATTATCCTCATCTTAACCAGTGAAGCCAGGTTTCAAATTAGGTTTCTTTCCATTTTAATTATCTCCCCATGTCACTGTGACCTTTCCAGTCAAAGATTTAAAGCTTGTCACCTCATAGTCACCATTGCAAAATTAAAAAGAGGAAAATCACAGACAACAAAAAAAGAGCCTACAGATCTGCATAGCCAAAATCTATTCATTGGCCAAAAACCTATTTCTGCAAGACGATAAAGCAAAAAAACAAAAAAAATTCTAGAACACAATTCAAAACCGGTTCGCGTTCACAAATGAATGCTGAAACCTTCAGCAAACTACCATTTAACCTTATTCTCTTTCCTTACCTGGAAAAAAGAATTAACATACCCACCCCACCCATCTTACCTGGTTAATATGTTTATTGTTGAGATAATGCATTAGAAGCCCCATTCGAAACCATGCATGATATACTCGAAGCCTATTTTGGTATTTCCTATCTATTGTAGTATAGTTTGCATCACATTGGCACACATAATGAATCCCATACCCTTCGCAAACTCCCATCTGATTTGTCTCCTTATTTTTGCAGCCAGGCTTTCTTTAAAAAGCCATTGTTCTTGCTTCACTGTCTCCCTTCCATACTCTTAATCTAGCCTTAGTTCATTCTTCCTGGATTCTACTCAATTCCACCTGTTTGGACTAAGTATCCAGCTCTCTGTAGGCTCACCACCCTTTCCTGGCCCAAAGCTGACAAAGTCATTACATGTTCATTGAATAAATACTTATTAGTGCTTACCAAATCAGGGATGATCAAAACAGACAAAAATCCCTGCCCTCTTAGAGAAAACACTTTATTTCTCTGGACTCAGGAGCCTGGGCACACTGATAAGGACACTCAAACATCAACAATCCAATGTTATACCCTCTCCTCTCACTGAGCAACTTCACCTAAGTGTTTCTCGGTGTCTCTGTGCTATGGCCGCATGTGCTCAGGAACTCTAAGGCAGCAGTCACTATGCTAACCATGGACCCTAATGTTGTCCATCTTGACAATGGTAATATTTACATGATGGATGCAATCTCTTATTTTTCCCCAATCCTCCCCCACCGCCCCACACAAATGATAATCTTCATGCAGCCAAAGTGTTGCTAGGTTCAGGGCAGAGGTAGACAGAAAGCCAATTCCCTATGTTGAATCACATGGCCCCTAAAATACTTGTGCTATTACCAACGGACTTGAGCCTTTCCTAGAAATGCCATCCTGAAAAGTTTTTCTGGAAACATTCCTTTCAGTGTCTGATGTTACAACTCTCTCCATAAAGACTCAAAAACAGTCACTGGGCAGAGAGCAAAAATTACTTATATCCTCCATTGTCCTAATACATCCCCTTTCCATTTAGGTACTTGTGCATACTCATTCCCCACACTTTTCGCTCTTAGTGGCCAATCTCCAACTCCTAGCTGGCATTAGCTAGAGCACTGTAGAAACCAGTGAAATTTGGGAAATTTATCTAAGGCTTTGTACCTTCAAATTGTTATTGTTCAGAAATAGTCATTGCCATCTATTCCCAACCACAGAATACTAGGCACAGCTGAATGCTTTCAGGTAGCAACATCTGTAGTATCTTTGGAAAGAGCTGGTTTGCTTTCTTCACCCTTTGCTGGTCCTGAAAGATGCCTTTAACCTGCCAGGTCCACCTTCTTTGGAAGGACAGAGATGCATGGTGTTAGAGGTGGCTATGGGAACCAAGTCAAGGTTATTTCAGAATGGACGAAAATTGAACATTTGTGTAGGTTAAAAGCAACCAGCCAGTGGTAGAAACGGAGGCTATCAGAGAATGAGAGAAGGTAGTAGGGCCAGGTAATCTTGGAGAGGCAAGAGGTGGATCAAAACAACCACCCAGGTGGAGGACTTGGTCTTGAACAAGCGTGGATCCTGACTCACAGCTGTGCCCACTGAGGCAGGTGAGAAGCAAGTGAAGATGGGTAATAATTTGAATAAATTGGGGATAGTAGGGAAATTGAGGTGACTATGATAATGTTTTCCACTAGCAGGTTGAAACTGGGATCATTGCTTAAGTTAAAGACAGTGAGCTGATTAAATGTGTGCTGAGAACACCCAGGCCAGTGCTTGTCATAGAGTAAGCACTAGACAGAAAATATATATTCACTCTGTCCTCCTTCACAGATTGAAATGATAGCAATTGTTTATTTACAAAAGATCTCATATAAAAATAGCCCATGACACCATGCATATATTTTGCCTTTCAAGTGAAACATAAATACAACTTTTTTTTAAATTTTAAACCCTAAACTATAATGAATTCTCTAAGCTCGACTCAGTTTTGAAAATAACTTGGCCCAGGTGTATACTATTTGAGAAGGCCTCTGACCACACGTATTCTCTTTCTGTGACCCCTGAGCCTACAGAATGTTCTGGAGCCTCGCCAGCCAAGAGATGTGTGCAGGAAGAAAACTGAATTCCGGAGCTTTTGTGTTCAGTGTTATAGAAATGGTTCCAGACATGACAAATGAAAAGCAGTTAATCTAAAACATAAACTGTTTTTATACTTGGCCTTGGAAGATTTTCGTAAGCATAAGCTTTCCTGGGCCAGCTCAGGTTTTTGCCTCCAATTGTTTCCGATTTTAACTGGCTTCCTTTAATTATCTGAAATCATAAGGGTTGATTTGGGATGGCAGCTGGCAGGCAGACCAGGGCAAGCAGTGGCCTCCAGCGGGTGGGGTTGTAGGATTCTCTTCCACCTTGCCTTCCAGCCCTCACCGGTGCCACACTAGGGAGGAGCGAGAACTGGGGTAGACGGCCCCAGGTTCAGCCAGTGCTTCAGGGCTCCCAAGAGGAGCATTCTCTTGTGAGAAGAAGGGTTAGGAGCCTGCGATTTCTTGAACACTGGTTCTCTCCCTCTCCCTTTCTCTCCATCTCCCCAATCTCCAAGTAAGTACTGGTCTCTTTGGCTTGTGTTTTAGGAATTCTAGTTACCCAGAAGACCAACACAATAAAAGAGAGGCAGGACTAAGCACTCACCAAGTACCTGGCACTATTGTAGGTTCTTGGCACAGAGCTGTGATCAAAACAGCAAACTGCCTCCCTTTAGGCCCTTAGAGTCCACTCGAGGGGTGACAGACAAAGAAAACACAAAGACATACATGTCAGAAGGACCACAGAAAAGGAAGTGGCATAGGGACAGGGCAGAAAAGCACAGATGTAGGGCTTCAGACAGGTGGGTCAGATAAGGCTAGGAGCCATGGAAAGCCAATGGTGGAGCAGAGACATGAACCACATCGTCCTCTGGGAGAAGAGTGTTCTCAGCTAAGGAGTTACAAGCAGGCCAGAAGGCAGGATGGACTGTACTCAGTTTGTTCCAAGAACAACAAAGATGCCAGGGTAGCTGGGAAAGGATCCCATGAGGCAGAGACTTGAGGTCAGAAGGCAGTGGGAGGGAGATCATCTAAGGTCTTGAAAAGACTTTGAGCTCAATACCGAGAGAGGTGGGCAGCTACTGCAGGGTCTTCAGCAGAAGAGTGACTGACAGATCTGAAAGTCCACTCTAACTGCTATTTGGAAAATGCACTGTCAGCAGGCAAGGCAAGGTGGATTATAACATCCCTGCTCTAGTTCTTAGTACACTGGCTGGGCAATTTCAACAAGAGCAGGCTCGCTTAGTGAAGAATTCACAGGTCAAAATAAAATAGACACACACCAAAAGTTTAACAGCCACCTTCCTTACAGCTTATATATGACATTAGACTACTCTGCAGACAGACAAATCACGTCATAGTAGGATAATAAAATGAAATTAATTGGACTAAGGACAGTTCTATTTGTAGCATTTTATTTCATCAGCCAGATGAACTCAAATACCAGACTGTTATGCTCAAAACCAGACCTGGAAGCCAAAAGCAAAAGTTGTCTATTCTCCTTCCTTTTCCTTGAGCCTGCCTCTCCTGGCAGAGTGCTGTCCCTCAGAGAGCAGTGAGGGCATCCACATCCCAGCCCAGCTACCCAGGGTTCTGGGCTCCTATTCAGGAGTTTGTGGCCAAAGCTCCAAGTGGCACACACTGTTCCTTTGCCTGGCCTTGTCTCTTGTGCCTGGAGCTTTTGAGGAGACTCGTGGAGGAAGCTAGTACAGAAACTAGCTCATTGAGGTCTTAGATATAAGAGGTCACAGGTCCCAATCAAATATTATTTATCAACATTTGTAGCTTTTATTTCATTATTTCATCCAACAAATGCAGGTCCCTGATATGCACCAGACACTGTTCTGGATGCTCAGGACTCAGCGACAAACAGCACAGACAAAAATTCCTGCCCTCATGGAGCTTACATTTTATGGGGAAGACAGATGATACAAAAAGAATTACGTAAAATACGTGGTATCTTAGATGACCTTACACACAATGGAGAAAACAGAGGAAATGGGGTGTGGAATGGTTTGGTCTGCAATTTTAAGGAGAGTGTTCAAAAGGGGCTTTGCGGGCAAAATGAAATTTGAGTACAAATCTGGAAGAGGTGGCAGAGCAGGACGATGATGTAGATAGGTATAGATGGAGCCATAGTAACACACATCTGAGGAAAATGTTTTCTAGGCAGGAAGAACAGTGTGTACAAATGTCCCATGGCAGAAGCATGCCCAGCAGGCTTGAGGATCAGCATGGAGATAATGTGGCCAGAGTTGAAGGAGCAAAGGAGAAAGAAGTAGAATATCACGTAGGCTGTTGTGAGAGGCAGGCCACAGGAGGCCTCCTGGCTCACTCTAAGCCTTTAGCTTTTACTCAGAGTAAGAAGAGAAGCCAAGAGAGTCCTACCAGGAGGGCTTTGTCTGCTGAGTGGCTTCTGCAAGGGCAAGACCAGGAAGACCAGATAGAGACTGTCGCAATCATTCAGGCAGGAGATCAATGTTGAAAGGGAGGAAGCTGCCAGCAGTAGGGATGGTGAGAAATGCTGAGACACTTAAGATGATGTTTATGGGGAACCAAAAGGATTTTTTAATGTATAATTTGCAGGAAAAGGAGAATCAAAGGGTACTCCAAGGTATTTGGCCTGAGCATCTGAAAGAATTTGCTACCAATTATCAAGACAAGGAAGTGTGTGGGGGTGCAGGTTGGAAACAGCAGGAGCAGGTGTTGGATGCGTTAGATTCATGATGCCAATCAGACACACATGTGGCGGTGTCTAGCAGATAGCTGAATGTGAGTGTGGCATTCAGGAGAGAGATCTGGGTTAGAAATAGACATACAAGCCACGTGGCTGGACAAGATCACTAAGGGAGAGTGCAAATAGGGAAGCATAGGGATCCAAGGTTTGAACCTCGGCTTCCAACATTTGCCAGATTCGGAAGAGAAAGGGGATCTGGGAAAGGGGGCAATGAAGAGTCTAAGAGGCAAGAGGAAAACCAAGAGACAGTGGTTTCTCAAGGACAAGAGAAGAAAGAGGGAGAAGCAAGCGGGATTCCAGTGACTAGTGGGACAGAAGTCTGATGGGGTGGGTTTAAGAAAGAATGGAAGGAATGCAACTGTAGAAAGTGAATAGAAATCTTTTATTAAAGGACTCTGAGATGAAAGGGAACAGTGAAATAAGGTAGTGTCTGAAAATAAAAGTGGTAATATATATTAGTAACATGTATTCTATAAACAGTAATATACCACTGCATATATTTACTTTACATATCTAATTTTATATACATAATTACATTGTTATATCTGTATATAATACCTCTATTAAATATATAGATAGCAGATGTTGTCCTTCAAAAAGAAGGAAATGTATTCAGGACAGAGAGAACTGCTATAGTGATGTCATGGAGTAAGGGAGAGAAGATGGTATCCAGGGCACAAGTGCAAGGTTGACCTCGCATGGAGGCACTAACCATTCATTCTTACTGAAGAGGAAAGGCCAAGCACACCAGCATGATGCAATATAAAAGGGGTATCAAGGCCGGGCATGGTGGCTCACACCTGTAATCCCAGAACTTTGGGAGATCAAGGTGGGCAGATCACAAGATCAGGAGATCAAAACCATCCTGGCCAACATGGTGAAACCCCATCTCTACTAAAATTCAAAAAAAAAAAAAAAAATTTGCCTAGCATGGTGGCAGGCACCCATAGTCCCAGCTACTTGGGAGGCTGAGGCAGGGGAATCACTGGAACCCGTGAGGCAGAGGTTGACATGAGCTGAGATAGCGCCACTGAACTCCAGCCTGGCGACAGAGCAAGACTCCGTCTACAAAAACTGGGTGGTAATCTATGTGGTGGTGGGAGATTATATGCCTTCTGATTATTTCTCTTTCCTCAATAAAATGGGAAATAAAGTTACTCATTGAGAGTAACCATGGGAGAAGAAATGCCAGAGGTTTAAAGATAGAGAAGAAGATATGAAATAGTTATAAAGGAGAGTTGCATGTAAAGAAATGTGAGAATATAGTGTCATTGATAGACGACATTAATTAAGGAGTCTTTTGAGGTGAATCATTACGTGTTGAGATGGAGAGCAGTCGGCATGGTTGTGTGTTCTCCTCCAGTGCATTCAGCCAGAGCAGTGGATTAGCCAAATAAGTTACAGTAAAAGAGGGGCCAAGAGTCAAGTATGGGTTCCAAGAGCAGTTAGACTCTAAGCAGAGTAAGGATGGAGGTGAACGTGAATAAAGTACAAACTAAAGGTATATTGTGCAAGTGAAGTCAAGGAGTCATGGGATTTGGGATACACATGAACAGAAAGGATAGAAATGGTGGCAGGACAATGGGAAGCTTGAATTTGAATTTGAATTTGTGAAGATGCTGTAGTTATTTGTAATGACAAGGTCAATGATATGATCATTGTAAGAGGCTGTGGTGGAGAGGAAGACTAGACCATCGGAAGAAAAAAGATCCAGGAACTGTGAGACGAGGATATGTGATGAGTCATCCAAGTAGACACTGAAATCACTGAGAGTTATGACGGTGACGTTGGAGACAGTGATAGGGGACCAGGAGCTGAAATCTCTAAGAAACAAGGAAAGTGGTACAATTAGTAGATGGCATCATCCAGGACTGGTGAGTGGTGTAGACAGAGGACATGAGATTCCACTCTGGAGGATGGATGGTCTGCAAAGAGCAAGGAGGAGCAGGGAGGAGCCGTTTCACCTCCAGGCTCAGTGGAATGAGGAATGAAGGCTTAAAAACAGCCACCACCTGGTGGGGTGCAGGAAAGGAGTTGTCCTCAAGGGAGAGCAAGGCTTCAGTCAGAACAAGAAAGTAAAGAACATTCAGAGGGAGGGTGAGGATACAGGGGACTTTGCTGATGTGGCCTTGAGTTGTAAGGGACACTGGGGAAGGGCTTCTGAAGTCAGGAAGGGGTGGGAGATGAGCCAGGAAGTGGCCATAGGAGATGAGAGTCCACAGGATGAGTAGTGACCAGGGGGCTCTTGAAGAGCATGAATGGGAGAAGGGGTATGATGAGAGCCCCTAATGGCCTAAAGGCAGGGCATGCTAGTGAGTCTCTAAGTGGGAGGCAGGAGTGAGGTGGGGTCTACATGAACCATGACAGGTCTGTGGCTTCTCTTCACTCCTGTCCATGATGATTGGAGGTGGGAAAACGAGGAGTCTTTTTTTTTAAGATGGAGTTTTGCTCTTGTTGCCCAGGCTGGAGTACAATGGTGCAATCTCAGCTCACTGCAACCTCTGCCTCCCAGGTTCAAGCAATTCTCCTGCCTCAGCCTCCCAAGTAGCTGGGATTACAGGTGCACCCACCACACCCAGCTAATTTTGTATTTTTAGTAGAGATGAGGTTTCACCGTGTTGGTCAGGCTGATTTCGAACTCCTGACCTTAGGTGATCCACCTGCCTTGGCCTCCCAAAGTGTTGGGATTACAGGCGTGAGCCACCGTGCCCAACCTAAAATGAGGAGTCTTGTGTAGAGCACCCAGAACTCTCTAGGGTGCCTTCCATGATCCCCTAGAGATTTTCATAAACTATCTTGAGAGGCACAGGTGCATTGGTAACACTGCATTATAAAATGTGAGAAGGTCAGAAGGCAAGAAATGAGGCTCACAGAGTCAGCAGGGGGAGGTTACGGAGAACTATGCGTCGTGTTAAAGACTTCTTCCTGAATCCTACAAATGAGGGTCATTAGTCTGTGATGTGAGAGAGGTCCTTTGGAGCTAGGAAGATTATGGACTCTCTCTACTCCCGTATAATCCTACACAGCCATTATGCCTACAATTTCAGGGACAGGAAGGATTTGTCAGTTGTATACAAGACTTCAACCAAAGAAACAGATCAGTAGGAAATAGATATTAAGAGACATATTGCAGGGATGTGAATTATGCAGATGTGGGGGCTGGCTAGAAGTGTAAAATCTATAAGGGAGTCCTCCAGGAAGGGCAGGCTGGAACACTAAAGAAGGAGCTGATGCTCTGGTCCACAGGCAAGCCACGGCTTTGCTCTTAAATCCTTTCAACTGATTGAATTGAGGCACCCACAATTATCTAGGAAAACTTCACTTATCATCAACAGATTATTGAATTTAATGACATCTACAAAATACCTTTACAGCAAAACCCAGAGTGTTTGATGAATAACTAGGGACTGAAGCTGAGCCAAGTTAATGCATAAAACTGACCATGAAATCAGTGTATTTCCTAAAATCTACAGATCCATGGCTGGGAGTTCCTTTTGTGAGCAGGGATGATCCCATGAAACATTATAAAAAGAGAAGAGAGATGGTCTACCTTGCATTTCAGAAAAATCAGATCTTCATGATTAAGTGGTAAGAAATCTTGGTAAAGAATCTGAACAAACAGTACAAAAAATAAAATATAACTTTCTCCAGTGCAAATCCATGCGAATTATAGCTGGTCTCAGTGGAAAATAAAGTAAGCTGGGAAGAACCCCAAAGAAAAGTTATTCCAGCCTTCCCCTAACACTCAGGAAAGGAATTATTAGTCCAATGTGCAAGGACTTTTAAAGTAATAGATCAAAATTCCCAATAACTTTCAAATCTTCCATTGAATTCATGATTAATGAATTGATACACATTTATGGGCACATAATCAGCGCCAGCTTGCTCATGAAAATAGAAAAAAAAATTAGCCATAGTTCCTGCCACCTCTCACCCTCCCAGACAGTCTATTTAGGGACTCCATCAGTTAGCATTCTTTCAGTTGAAAGTGATGGAACACCCAACTCAAATGCCTCAAAGCAAGAAAATGGGGAAGGGTGCTTCTGAATTCATGTAACTAAAGTCTGGGGGGTAGATCTTCTCACTTCAGGTTGTGTTGAATCTGGGTGCTCTAAGTATATGTTCTGAACTCTGTCTCTCCACATCTCTTAGTTCTCCTTGTCTCTGAGGTGGTGTGACTGTTAGGCAGGTCTCTCCCCTGTAATGAGAGAGAGTATCACCAGCAGCTCCAGGTCTATACCCCAGTAGCTCAGCAATCCCAGTAGAGAAGGCTCCTTCCTGGGCTCCCAGGGTTGAGTCAACTCCTAGAGTCCAGTCTCAGTGGATTCACTTAAGTCACCTGTCCTCCCATGAATTAATCACTCTGACTGGAGTGATTAATCCATGGAATATCCTGGAGATGCTGGAGCATGGGTGGAGAGACCCCACCTGAACTGTACATTTTGAGAGAAAAAAGGTCTCCAAAAGAAAATCAAGAGGCTATTTCCAAAGAGTGAATTGGGTGTTGAGTAAACAACAAAAGCCAGTGCCCTTTTTTGGGACATCACACCACAAGCCCCAGAGACCAATGCAAACCAGCACAGACCTGAGAATTCCACAGGGCATCCTGCCCTAACGCAAAGCCCAGTTGCCCTGTCTCCAAAAGGGGAGTAATAACAACACTTGTTATTAATGTGTGTTTGTATCTCCCAGCAACAACTTGCATTATTAAAAATCAAAGGAGATAACATATACAATTATGCCTTATAAATAATAAACATTGCATACCAATAAGGTATGATGAAAGCCTTATGGATGGGGTAGGACTTCCATTTGTGGTGAAAAGGAAAAGGAGGAAAGGGGAGAACAAGCAGAAGAAGCATCACTATCTGGGCAGTTAAGAAGGTAAGATTTGAACGCAGGTTCAAAACCCATGTTCTTTCTATTGGCATTGTAATGTGGGCCTCATGAAGACAGACGGGCAGGGAGAGTGAGAGAGGGAGTGGGGAAAGCATTCGTGAGTACCCAGGTCCTCAGCCTGGATTTAGTTTCAGCAATAGTCAGCTGAAAGTTTAACTTTAGCTGTGGACTGAGTGATAGTAATTAGAATGAATTTGTTAGAGAATGTTTTAGCCAGGATGAAAAGAACTGAACATCTTAGAAATGTACCATAGACACCAAGCTGAATTTAAATGCTCTTCTGTCCGAATCCCTAAACCCTCCATTCATCCAGATATTGAGAAAGAGACTCCATTTCTTGCCACGAGACTGGGCCTCCACATCTATCAGATCCATGGTCCACACCTATGCATATCTAGGGGGTGCTTACTTAGATCACCTCATTCACTCTCCGCCACAGCCCTCTAAGTGGATACAGCAACCTCTCAGCCCCAAGGTACAGACACAATGAAGTGTGAACTGCCAGTGTCTGAACCAAACCTCTCATCCTAAGCCCAGTGCCCCTTCAGCCCCATCACAGGTGCCTGTGCAGGGAAGCAGCCCTCACCCATGGACACTAGCTCTGCCTTCCACATTCCAAAAAGCCCTGAGGCACATCCACATCTGCCTGGGTCCCAGCTCAGCCTCTCCAGAGAGGCCCTGGTGCAGCCCAACTTCTTCACGTCTCTGAGCATGGAATGAGGCCAAGCATCTCTCAGGCACTGGCAGAAGAGCAGAGGGTGTGATGTGGGTGGCATTTGGGCCAGACATTCCATGTGAGTCTGTTTTGCCTCCCTGTGGGCCTATTTGCTTTCTTTCTTGCCTAGCAATAAACACCAATAATTATTATATAGAAAGGAGCAACATGGGATTTTCAAGGGGAATCTGAGTGAAATGAAAATGTACAGGTGAGAGTCACTGGGAAAACAGGTGAATGCCAAAGCCTGGGAGTTTGCTATCCTCCAACAAGGAAGTCACCATAATGACTGCAATACAAGTCCATGAACAGAGACCCTAAGCTGGTCTGGAGACATACTCTGATATGGTTTTGCTGTGTCCCCACCCAAATCTCATCTTGAATTGTAGCTCCCATCATTCCCACGTGTTATGGAAGGGACCTGGTGGGAGATAATTGAATCGTGGAGGCAGTTTTCCCCATACTGTTCTTATGGTAGTGAATAAATCTCACGAGATCTGATGGTTTCATAAGGGGGAAACCTCTTTTGCCTGGCCCTCTTTTCTCTCTTGTCTGCCATCATGTAAGGCATGCCTTTTGCCTTCTGCCATGATTGTGAGGCCTCCCTAGTTATGTGGAACTGTGAGTCCATCAAGCCTCTTTTTCTTCATGAATTACCCAGTCTCAGGTATGTCTTTATCAGCAGTGTAAAAACAGACTAATACACAATCCCTCTAGCTGGAAACAAAGTGGGTCCCACACTCTTCTGCAGGCCATTCTGTAGGACTCTCCCACTGTGGTCAGAACCCACAGGCCCTGGGCTGCTAAATCTTAGAGGGAAGGAGGCCCTCCAGGAAAGCTAAGTCACACTGGAGCCAGAGGTTCTCAACCCTGCGCTTTCTCAGAATTACCCAGGATCAGGGTCGACTCTCAAGCCCCACACCCAAAGATCTTGATTCTGGAAATGTGTGGTGGGGACTTGGGCATATTTGGCTTTAACAAGCTTCCCTGGAAATTCTGAGGACCAGATAGATTTGAGAACCCCCACTCCAGGTAGCTTCCTTGCTGTGTGACCTGGGACAAGGGAGTTCACCTCTCTGAGACTGTTTCCTCAATCTTAAAATGAGGCAAGCCCACCTCTTCCACAGGGTAATTGTGACAACTAGACACCATGAGAGCACTAGCACCAAGACAGGGCTACTCACTCATCTACACATGTTTGTTGAGGCCCTAATATGTGCTGGGCCCTTTCTGGATACAAGAGACACAGCAGTGAACCAGACAGAACTCTGTGCCCACACAAGCCTTCCTTTCTAATGAGGATAGACAAATAAGAAACCAGTAACCATTTACTACATCAGATAGTGACTACACTAAGGGGAAAAGTAAGGGGAGAGGAGTTGGGTAGGGCCAAGGCAGGAGGGCTCTATTTCACACAGAAGGGAAAGGAAAGGCTCACAGATACATGCTGTTTGAGCAGAACCCTGAAGGAGGTGAGTGAGACAATGAGCCTGTGAAGGTCTAAAGTATAAGCATTCCAGGCAGAGGGAAAGTCCCATGCAAAGGCCCTGGGGTGGAAGCATGTTTGGAACACTTGAGGAAAGTACATAAGGTAAATGTGGCTCGGGGCAGAGAGGTGCAAGGGATGATAACAGGAGCTGACGTTGGGGTGAAACCCAAGGGCTGATTGTATAGGCTTTGCCAGCCTTCGACATGGAGAGTGGGCTCTCAAGAAATAGTGGCTAAATCCAAGACAACCAAATGTGTAGCAGGAGGGGAATGCCCAGATAAGTTACAGTCAGCTCACACTGCAGAAGGCTGGGCAGAAAAAGACATTCGCCATACATTGTTGAGTGAAAAGAACATGTTGCAGAAAATAGATATGTTTGGATTCCATTTCAAAAGGAAATTCATCCTCATGTGTATACATGTTTGTGCAGAGTTTAAAAACGTGGAAGAATGCACTCACGAAAGTATGAACAGTGGCAATCCTTGAGGAATTGGGTTCAAACGAAGGGATCTGTGTGTGGGGGACTCTCACATTTTACTTTGTGTAATTCTGTATCATTTTCGTTTTTATGACAAATATATTTTTTATAATTTTCAAAAACTACAAATATGTGTTGGATACAGATGGACCCAGGCTTCATACTCTTTACATTTTGGGGATCACTGGAGAGATGATGATGGGTCTCAGAGGATCTTGAACCATAAGGCCTGACCCTGGCACTTTTTTACGTAAGGCATCCAAAATTGCCTTAGGATAGAAATCAGCAGCCAAGGGGAGTCTCATTATTAAAAACAATTTGAACACCTCACCTGTTTCCCAAAATAAGTTGAGTAGGACTGTCTTACAATGTACCTGTGGGATTTTAAACTTTGGAGGTGACTGAGTGACAACACACAACAGGCTAATGCCATTGAAAGAAGTTTTATAACTTATATTTCCCAAGAGGAGGGGGCACACCATGCCACACAGGGCCACTTGGGGAAAAGCATGGTTGGTCAGGGGGCAGAAGGGAGAGAAGAAAGAGCCTGGGCCAGAGCCTTCACTGTGTTTTCCACGGGAAAAGCAAGACAGGGCAGGATAAAAAGCTTAGGACTGCCTTGTTGGAATAAGTCTGGTGGCTTTGGGGCATAGGGATTGTCCCTACTTTCCTGGTGCCTGGCCCTGGGGTGATTTAGGGAATAGGGAATATTGACTCCATGTGTAAGAATTCCATAAAGGAGATAGTTTGGGGCATGGACTCTGGATTAGTGTGTTGCTAAAAAAAAAAGAGAGAGAGAGAGAGAGAGAGTGCTCTTGGGCAAACCCCTTACTTTCTGTAAGAATTGGCAAGGCCTGGGAGGTGCAGTCTCTCCCCCAGTCAGATGCCAGAGCATCATGACACAGAAAACAAGAAAAGATAGTTAGTATAACTGGCCCTGTGAAGAATAGATGCCAAGTAGACACAAACTCTAAGAAAATAAAGTTGTTACAACAACAGCTCAGTCAAAAGAGGCCAGTATACTCAGACTTGTATACATTCTCTGCCATGAGGCATGAAGGGCTGGGAGCTGAGGGATAGCGAGAAAACAGAGAAATAGATGGCAGGGCTGAGGGAGGTTCCATTGTTCAAATGACACCAAAAAGCAGCAGAAAATTGTAAGACCTACTCTGAACTGAACAAATACAGGACACCATAGATATATTGTCTCTAACAATCAAACCCTTTGAAACAGGTATTAGTATCACCATTTTACAGATGAGAAAAATGAGGCTGGGAGGGAATAAGTATCCTGCCCCTAAGGTCATCTGGCCATTGAGTGGGGGAAGTAGAGGTTAAACCTCAGTCTTTTTGACTCCAAAGACACTGTTTTAACTTTAAGGTCCAAATCCTGTGAAATTTTGACTTGAACCTGGGCAGATGCTAATCTCCAAAGAAATCAGTTTTAGTAAGTGGGGGCAATGAGGAGGGCTCTAAGCAGTGAGCGTCCAGGTCAGAGCAAAGCTGCATAACAATTCCAAGTAGAGCTGCCAAACAAGCAAGTGAGTGTGGCTGAGACCTTCTCAAGGACTCAGGGCAGACGTCATTCCAACTTGGCCAGGGCAGCAGCAGTGGATGAGGGCTGCAGCCTGACAGCACCTGAATGTGAAGATTCGGCCACTTGTACTGGGCCTCACTGCTCCAGACTCCCACCAAGGTGGGCCTGAGCCAGCCTCCATCAGGCTGGAGATGATTGAGATTGAGAGGGTATGACTGTGCCTTCAACTGGGTGGGACAGGGGGCAGACAGCACTGACAGAGGACCATGAAATGTATCTAGCAGAGCAGGAAAGCCCCATCTGGAGGTCAAATGCAGTAGTGCAATTGTGCACTGCCTTTCCTAGGCACTTCCAGTGTTAACCATCATCTGGGGGCAGCTCAACGGATCTCACGTATTTAGCAAGTATTTATTGAGCACCAAGCAGCATATCATATTTTAGTTTCCCAAAACCCTAAGACAAAGACTTAGGGGGCACATTATTTATGTGCATAAAGCAGAGAGTAGGGACAGGAAAGGATAACATAGCTAAAAAAGGTGTGTTGTTGAGTGGTTGACACTGGGCAACTAACGCTCGGTCCCTCTGGGGACCCTAAGCACCTCTCAGCAGGGAGAGGCTGTGTCTTCATTGGCTGAAGGTTGTCTGGGTGGCATTCCATCACCAGCCCTTCTTGGCAGCCCACACTCTGAATAAACTCTCCTGTAGTTCCAGAGAAAGGGACACAGGCAACTCAGGGGGCAGCTGTCAGTGTGGTGGTGTATTAGTCTGTTTTCACCTGCTAATAAACACATACCTGAGACTGGGCAATTTACAAAAGAAAGATTTAATATAGTTCCACCTGCTTTGGGAAGACTCACAATGATGGCAGAAGGCGAGGAGGAGCAAGGCCCGACTTACATGGATGACAGCAAGCAAAGAGAGAACGAGGAAGATGCAAAAGTGGAAACCCCTGATAAACCATCAGACCTTGTGAGACTTATTCACTACCACCAGAACAATATAGGGGAACCGCCCCCCATGAGTCACTTATCTCCCACCATGTCCCTCCTACAACACGTGGAAATTATGGGAGTACAATTCAAGATGAGAGTTGGGTGGGGACCTAGCCAAACCATTTCAGATGGGAACTTTCCACTGCAGCTGCAAGTGGGCTCAGAGGTGGATCGAGGGCCATGGAGCAGGGCGACAGCAATTTCTGATCCCCTAAGGCTCCTGGGAGACTATTCTCCCATAGTGGACTCTATATAGCTACTCACCTGCTCTGCAACCTCCTGGGCCAAGGCTCAGGGCTCCTCTATCTGAGTGGTCACCCCCTACTCAAATTCAGGACTCAACTCAGGCAACCCCCTCCTCTGAAATACCTTTTGTGGCCATGCAACCTGAGGCAGGAGTCTGCCTCCTGCACCCCTGGCCATCTCTAGAGGCAGCTCCATAGTGGTTACAGGCCTGAGGTTACAGGTGCTCTGAGTCACACAGGGCTTGAAGATAGTAAGTCATGGCCCTTATCTTGAAGGGACTTTAAGTCTCAGAAATGAAGATCACAACTCTCTCTGGCGGTGAGCACTCCCAAGAGTTTTTAAGGCTTCACTTAGAAACATGCTCTCTGAGGAATAAAAAAGAGCAAAATTCTATGCACTCAGTGCCACTGTAGATCCCAAATTAGTCATAGGACCCCCAACAGCCCACCTACCAAAGCCCCACCCAGTGAGTTTCATTAACAATCAAATGAAAATCTCCCAGCAGATGCTGGCGACTACACTTTCTACTACCAAGAATCCCCAGATCATCCCAACTGATTTTGAAGCTGCAAGAGCACCCAGTGGAATGAAGGTCCCCCACCCTCACCTCCCCGCCCCATACAGTCTTTCCTAAACTAGACCCACAAAGGAACGAAGCCACAATTTCAGTCTTTCTTGCTTCTTTTCTCAACTTTCTACCATTATCTAGTTTTTCATTTATTTTTTTCATTCACTCAGCCAACAATTTCTTCAGTGCCAGTCAGGAGTCAGATGCTGTGTTTGGCTCCAGCATTGTCATCATGAGTGAGATATGGCCCTAGGTCAAGAGGAGCTTATAGGCCACAGCGATAACAGCAACTTTATTCTTCCACACCCAACTGGTAATTTTAAAAGCACCTGGGGTTATCGAGAGATCTACTGAATCATAGCTAGAAACCATTTCCCAAACACTAAAGGCAAAGCTAATTATATCAGACTCATGCTTAATATCTATCATTGGCCCCCATTGATGTCCAAGACCCTTTATTTGTAGCTAAACATCTTCACCAGATTCCCAGCTACTATTCAAGCCTTGTCCTCCATTTACCTTCACAGACTGTCTGCTTCCACAGTGAACTCTTCAGCATATCTCTTCTGGGACCACCTGGGTCCAGGCTCAGGAATCCTCTGTGTGAGTTGGCGAGCCCTACTCAAATCTCAAAACTGAGCTCAGGCATCCCTTTCTCAGAAGTGCCTTTTGTGATCATTCCCCCTGAGGAAGCAGTCTGCTTCTATTACTTGTGGCAAATCCGTGGTGTCTGCAGCAACTTCAATTCTTGCTTTCTCATAGGAAAGAATTCATCCGAGAGCATAAAGCAGAAGGAGAGACCAAGGGAAGTTTAAGAGCAGGAGTGAAGGTTTATTAAAAAGCATTAGAGTGGAATGAAAGAAAGTAAAGTACACTGGGAAGATGGCCAAGTGGGCAATGTGAGAAATCAAGTGCACGACTCCACCTGTTGACTTGGGGCTTTATAAGCTTGAGTGCTTCTGGGGTCTCGTATTACCTCTCCCCTGATTCTACCCTTGGGATGGGCTGTCCATATGCAGAGTGGCCTGCTAGTGCTTGGGAGGAGAGCATGCGCGGTGTATTTACTGGAGTTGTAGGCATGATCACCTGAGGCGTTCTTGCCCCACCCGTCTAGCATTCCTAGAGGAAGGTCATGTACCAGTTAAACGCTGCCATTTTGCCTCTTAATGCCCATGCTTGAGACCACTCTCCCAGCTTCTGAGATCTTATCAGGAAGCTGCTGATCACCACTTTCAGGTGTTTTCTATCTATGGGGAAACTGCCTTTTCCTGGCACCAACTGTGACCAATTATTATTTTAGAAGAGAGTTAACTTCCTGGCCATCACCGGATGGTCACCTGACATTCCTGGTGGGTGGGTATGTTGGGGGAAGGAGCCCTCTCCTGCTCTGCCAATTCCTGATGATCCACCTACTACAACACTTTCAGCAGCTCCAAATATCTCTGTAGGCACTGCAGATAGTAGTTAAGGAAACGCATCCCACATCATACTTTCTACAGGGCCCATTTCAGCCGGTGCTCTGTGACTTGGCCAGGTCCTTCATATCTCTAAGCCTTGATTTTCTCCCTTTAGAATGGGAATAATAATAATCATGTACATAGAGTTGTTGTATGGAATATATGTGATGACCCATTTAAAGACTTAGCCCAATGCTTGAACCCATAGTATGCTCTCAAATGTTAGCTATTGTGAGGTGTACAACACTTCATTTTAACTGTTAGCTTAATTTGACTATCACCTCCTTACCTATGTCTTGTATAAATCCAACTGTGCCACACCATGCCTGGTATATAGGTATTAAGTACATGAATGAATAAACTGAGATGCCATTTGCAAACTTTGGAAGATGCTTTCAAGTAGTATGTACTGAGTGCCCACTTGAAACCAGGCATTGCTCCAGGGCCTTTCCCATATATGAGATCATCTGTTCTTCCTAATATTCCTGTGGGATTAAAAAGACTACTGCCATTGTCACATTTTATTGGTCAGAAAACAAACTCAGAAAGTCTGTCCAATGTTTCTGAGGCGATGACATTAGTGAATGGCAGGACAGAGATTTAAGCCTGGCTTCTCTGGTTCTGGGGAAGATACATCAATGTGATTAGAACACAGAAGCTGGATTTTGGGGAAATAAGACTGCAACTAAGATGTCATCCATTGTTGCTAGGCCCAAGAGTAGTTCAGAGATGCAAGGTTTTATTCTTCAAAAATGTCTTGAATTGTACACACATTTTTTTAATTGTTGAGCAAAGAAATAACTTGACTGAAAAAGAAAAAAGAGAACATTTACTGTCTGTATATTGCAAAAAGATCTAAAGGCAGCAGCTCCCATGGCCCTTTGAGGGATATAGATGATCAGTGTAATCTATCATAAATCAGCCAAGTTTGTTCAGCAGCAGTAAATAATGCTGTCAACAGCATTCAATTTGGTGCACAAGAAGACATATTTGTATGAAAGGAAGTGGAGAAAAACAGAAAAGGATTAAGTTCCATTGTTTTGTTTTCTGCTGAACACAAAAAATCTGAAACCTTCTGCAACAAGAAACCCCAACTTTGGAAATTCTACATTTTCCCTCCAACATTCAAGGAGACCATTGAAATTGGTCAGTGTCCTGGATGGATGATAAATGGTCTACTCTTATCCACACCTTCCCGCCAGACCTCATGACCTCCTCAATTCCCAAGCTCCCAAATGTTTGTTATAGAAATTATTGGCTTTTCTTGCCCTGCATTAATCAAAGAGGCTAAGTTAGGCAGCACTAAGCAACAATCCCAAATCTCAGTAGCTTCAACCAGCAAAAATGTTTCCGTATTGATGCGTAAATACGTAAGCCTTTATGTTACATGCTCACTATGGAGCAGTCGAGTCTCTGTTTCTTGTAGGCACTCAGGACCCAGCCACCATCACTATTTCCGATACCCCAATCACAGCATGAGGCTTCAGCTTTCACCATGGAGGAGAAAGGGGACATGTAGGTAATTCATGTTTACTGCCCACACAATTCATCTAGCCAGGCCTAATTTTAGAGATGAGGAAGGGTGATCCTGCCAAGTGTCTTAGAAGATAGAACCAAAAATACTAGCGGGCACACCCCAGTGCTGCATACCACACACACACACACAGAAGAAGTCAGAATACTCCCTTTAGCGAGCTGTTTCCATGTTGCACACCAGCCAGGGGGAAGGGAGTGGCAAATAAATGAGGAGGAACTGGAAAAACATATCATTTTTGTTGTGTAGGAATAGTCTCTGATGAGAAGATCATGTCTGGGGTGGAAAGGAATGAAGAGGGTGTGGGAGGAGCTGCCTTGAAGCCACAACACAATCTGCACCTTTAAGTGCTTCAATCTGAACCACTCTGGCCCTCTGGACACCAAAACCTGAGGCGGACATTTCATCAAAGCCAGCTGAGTAGGGAGGACAGAAACCACAAACCTACTGGGGCCTGGTTAACTGCATGCTGCAAGCTCCCTCTGCGCTGTTGTTGCCCAAATAGCCGGATGCATCTAATCACGTTTGAATAACACCAATACCAAAGCCAGGCAAGGGCCCCAGCATGGGTATTGCAAGGGGGCAAAACAGGAAGAAAAATGAAACACAGAAGGCAGATACAAAATTACATACATCATAAAACGATCCACCACCAGAGAACACAGAAATCAGTTCTCTTCAGTCTTAAATGACTGGACGTGGTTGTTTCTCAGAAAAGAAAGTTTAGAAAAGAAATAGAAATGATCAAAAAAGAAATAAGATGAAGACCAGCTGAAAAATGGCAGAGCTCAGGAAATCAATGGAAGATAAAAATAAAACAATTATAGACATGAAAGTCAACTTCAAAGCAATAGAAAACAGATAAGTGCTATTGAAAGTACAGGATAAGCTTTAGATACCACACAAAATGAGAAAGAAAGAAACAATGTGATGAAAACGATTACAGACAAGACAATACAAACTGAAGCAAAAGGGAGGCTGACATGTCCAAATTGATATTTTGAACATAA
This sequence comes from Ateles fusciceps, assembly GCA_036589455.1. NCBI lineage: Eukaryota > Metazoa > Chordata > Mammalia > Primates > Atelidae > Ateles > Ateles fusciceps. Next base: position 4,913,650 of record JAZHEH010000672.1, read on the forward strand.
AAAAAGGAACAGCAAAAAAACGTAAAGTCAATTAAAAAAAGATTCCTGAGTTAAAAAGGAAAAGTTGTCTCTAAATGTAAAGGGCATACCATATCCCAAGAAAAATAAGCAAAATTGATGTCACCAAGATATGAACTGTGAAGATTCAAGGGAAAATGTCCTGTACGTGTTGTTTGGAGAACACATATCACAAGCAGAGCCAGGCAGGGTCCTTTGGTCTCTACTATAATCCTCACCACCAAAAAACAGCAGAGCAACCGTTACCAAGTTCTAAGGGGAAAAGTTGACCCAGGAGTTTTTTTTTCACTCAGCCAAGCTATGCTATAACTATAAAAGAAAACAAGCTGGCATTCCCAAACATGTAAGAATTCAAAGACTGTATTAACAAAGCCCTTCTTGAAAACTATTTGATGATAAAATCTAGCATAGCAAGACATGAATCAAAATTAAACACCCAGCAATGGAGAATCCACCATGTAAGGACATGAGCAACTGTTAGATATTTTATAAACAGAATCAAGGCTAAACAACAGTGGGAATTATTTGACAGAAAAGAATATAAATTTTATGGCCGGGCGTGGTAGCTCACGCCTGTAATCCAAGCACTTTGGAGGCCGAGGCGGGCGGATCACCTGAGGTCGGGAGTTCAAGACCAGCCTGACCAACATGGTGAAACCCTGTCTTTTAAAAAAAAAAAAAAATAGTTTTAAAAATATATTAAGAAGTAAAAGTTTTTTTTCTCTTTCTAAAAAGAAAAAAAAAGAAAAAAGAATATAAATTTTATAATCCCAGGTGATCCAAAAATAATAATGTAACTGACAAAAATTGGGAGGCTAGGGGAGGAAGGGAAAATGAAATATATAAAATCCTCCTCTTTCATGGCAGAAGGTAAATAAATATTGTATAAAGTTAAAACATACAAAGTTTTAGAAAGCAAAATGATGCTAAATTCTGGAATTGTTTTTCATAGTTGTCTTCTAACCTTAAAAATATCTGAAGCTCAACAGTTCCTTCAGTTTGATTCTAGTTTATTTTTATTCTGATAAATTCAAATGGCCTTATATTCAATTGTTTTTTATAAAAATAGAAAGTGTAGTATGAACTTATTTTCATATATCCAGCAAGGCTTCTGGCTAAACCCATGCCTCAGAGAATCTGGAATGATGTTTGTCAAATGTTGGCAAAATAATTTCTAGGAGGTGAAAATTTGTTTTGCTTTGCTATTTTCTCTGCTTTTTTAAAAATAAAATTCCTTCAAATTTTTATAACAAGCAGATACATTTTCACAAAATCATCACAATCTCACCCAAATAATCACTCTTCTACAGATAACGTCAGCTATTTAGGTGGCTGAAAATCTGCCTGTCCCTGAGTTCCATGCTTCCCCAAAATACTGTGCAACCCAGGAGTCAGCTCTGCTCAGAAGAATGTGCCTGGGTCGTGCAGCCCTTCCCTCCTGCAGTCAACAATCAATTTCACTCTGTGTTATTCATTTTGGATGTTCAATGTTGGTCTCATTCTGTCTCATCCTCTTACTCTAGTAGAGCTGTATTAGCTTCCCAAGACTGCTTTAGCAAATTACCATGACCTGGGTGGTTTACAACAGAAATCTATTCTCTTGCAGGTCTGGAGGTCAGAAATCCAAAATCAAGGTTTTGACAGGGTTTGTTCCTTCTGGAGGCTCTGCAAGATCATTCATCCCCTGCCTCTCTCCTGGCTTCTGGTGGCTGCAGACAGTCCTTGGGGTTTCTTGGATCGTAGGCACAACACTCCCATCTCTGCCTGTGCCATCACCTCGCCTTCTTTTCTGCTCTTCTCTCTTCTCTTCTCTTATCAGGATACATTGGATTTAGGGTGAACCCTAATCCAGGATGATCTCATCTCAAGATCCTTAATTACATCTACATAAACCCTATTTCACATTAAGTTTGCATTCACAGGTTTGGGGTAGACACATCTTTGAAGGGCTACTATTTGGCCCACTACAAATGGTGCCATTTCTGAATGGTGTAACAAAATCTGCTTGCAATATAGCTCTGCGCCAAGAATTGCCCAACTCCAGTAAAATAGTTATATTCTTAATGTTTTGTTCAAACAGGTTTTTTCCTGTGTTATGAAATGATATAAAATACGTAAATTTTAAAAACAAAAATGTCCTCTATTTTTAACGTTCATAGCAATACTCCTATCAATGTATCAGTTCAGTATCCTCCTAGAGTCCTTTTCTGTGCATATGCAAACATATCATGTACTAATAATGTACTTACTGCTTTGTAACTCTTTACAATTAATACATTTTGGGCGTTTAGTCAAGTGGATTCACCTTAGTTTAAGTAGTTTCTTTAACTTGAAATTTAAATTGTTTCCCATTTTTTATTATATCACAAGCTGGCTACAGTAAATATCCACATAGAAATAGATGTTTGTATGTATATTTAAATAAAAAGACCAAAACTATGAGCTGCTTCTTCTATGCAGTTCATGGAAGCAGCGAGAAGCTTGCTAGAAGAGAGTTTCTCACAATACATGGGATCTAAGGATCCCTAAAGAGCACAGACAGTTTTGGAACCAGATATATCTGAGTACTAGTTCTTCTTACTAAGCTGTATGACTTTAGGAAAATCACTTAATCTTTCTGAGCCCTGATTTTCACCAGGAAAATAATCTCTAGTCTGTAAATCATGGTGAAGATTAAATGATAATTAAAGTGAACACTTAATATAAGGTGCTTTATAAAGTATCTAGAATACAGTAAGTGTTTTTTGTTGGTTTGCTTGCTTGTTTGCTTGTTTTTGAGACGGAGTTACACTCTCATTGCCCAGGCTGGAGTGCAATGGCACGATCTCGGCTCACCGCAATCTCTGCCTCCCGGGTTCAAGCAATTCTCCTGCCTCAGCCTCCTGAGTAGCTGGGTTCACAAGTATGTGCCTCCACGCCTGGCTAATTTTGTATTTTTAGTAGAGATGGGGTTTCACCTTGTTGCCCAGGTTGCTCTCGAACTCCCAAGCTCAGGTGATCTGTCCACCTCAGCCTCCCAAAGTGCTGGGATTACAGGCGTGAGCCACCATGCGCGGAACAGTAAGTGTTTTCTATGGTAGTATAATAACTTATACTTCAGAGAGGCTATTCCAGGAAGATCCACCTCAGTAATTTCACCATGGAACAAGGAAAGGGTCAAACCCAAAGGTATTTGCATGAGTCAATGACTGGGATCACTTAGTATATTCTCTGATCTTGGCTAAGCATTTGGGACTTACAGTGGCATAGTCAGAGCAGGTTGACTGGAGTAGGGGTATTATTTTATTTTTAATGGGGACCAAGATCATAGGAACCAAACAGTCTGAGAGAGAAAGCAAGACCAATCACTTCTTGAGTAAGGGATGTCTGCACAGCACAATAGAAATCATTCTTATATTAAGTGGTAATTTAACAGCACAGTCCCAAAGCATCTGTGATCAAGAGCCCTTATTCCAAAACAAACAGAATTCATAAGTTGGGTTCAGTAATTGCTTCAATGTTAATGTACATTGAGATATTCAGAATTTCAATGATTTGCATAATATTCCATGGAATTAATAACAGAGTCAGTTCCCACTTTTTCTCAATCATAAGTGTATCAGTTAGGAATGCTTTAGCTGCAAGCAACAGAAAATACACACAACCATGGCTTAAACTAGCAAAAAAATGTCTTCCTGTAACAGGAAGTCAGGGGGTCACTGGCTCTGGTTCAGCTACTCATTAAAGCCATTAGGGAATGAAGCTTCTCCCCTCGTTCCACTGTTTCATCCTGAAGATGTTGTCTTTCATCCTCACGCTTGTGTTGAATGACAGCAGGAGGGGCTCTGCACTTGACATCGTATCTGTGTCAGAGGCAGGCAGAGTAGGAGACAGGGATGTGCTGATTGGGTCTGTGTCCTTTCATCAGGAAAGCAAAAGCCTTTTCAGAATATCCCATAAGGTGTCTGCTCATGCCTTATCAGCAAGACTCATGTCAGATGCCTCACAAGCCCTCCCACAAAGGCAACTGGGAAGTGAGGATATAGGTGGGCATATATTGCCACCCAGTAGAATCAGGACTCTGGTAGCAGAGGCAGAGGTAGAAATGAAAATGAATTTATTAACTGTATCTGCCACAGAAAGAGATCTGAAAAGTTCAGAGAACTCAAGTTCACAAAACCCTGTTGCTTCTTCCTAGCCAGTATCAGCTAAAGGGTTATCATTCTCCCTGCCTAGTGTTTACAACCTGAGTAATTTGGTTGAAGATCAAATTTGAGCAAAGTGAGCTCTTAAAAATGGAAACCAGGTCATGTTCCTCTCCTGCTTCCTTCAAGACCTTCCTATTGACCTTCAAATAAAAGTTAACTCTTCCACAGGGCCTTCAGGACCCTGCATAACCCAGCCTGTGTCCAACCACTCTGGCTTCACCTCTGGTACCCACCCTCACTCTGTCCTCTGCCATCTCACTGTCCTTCCTGTGGTGATTGTCCTGCTGCAGTACCCTTCTAGTCTCCCCAGACTCACTGGTCACACCTTTGCATCACTTAGATCTCTACTCAAAGGCTGTCTCCTCAAAGAAACCTCTGACCCACTCCTTAAACCTAAACTAGCTACCCACTCCTTCTCCATGATTTACCATTCTCTTAACTGCTTTCTGGTCTTTGCAGCACTTACGCGGTTTGAGTAATCACTGCATTTGTTTGCTGGCTTGATGTCTGCCTTCTACTCTACAACACCACTCCCTAAAAGCAGGACTTTTTTCCATCTTATTTGCCACAGTTTCCCCGCCAGGATCCACCCTTTGCATGTAATACATGTTCAATAGCTCTCTGTTGAATGAGTGAGAATATAGACCAGAGCTAAGAAGCCAGACATCAAATATCCAAGCAAAATCAGCAACGGGGATGCAAATTCAGGATAGCAGGCTGAGGACAGAAGCAAACTGAGGGCACTCCGTAGTGCTAAGTATTAGAAGGGAGAAAATGAAGATGAGCTATCTGTGCTCGCTGCTCTCAAAGGAGCGTACGGTCCACATAGGAAGACACACATACACAAACAACACAAGGGACTCTGTAAAGGGAAGTAAGAGGAAAACAGGGTGGGGGCTGAGTATGCTGCCAGCTTCAAACTTCCTAATTGGAAAATGATGCACGAAGATTTCACTAGAGGGATGCCTATTGCAATGTTACTGGTGAAAACAAAAATTAAAAACAATACCATCCACCAATAGAGAATTAGTGAAGGCAATTTTGACATAATTTAAAAATTACTCTGCAGAATTATATTTTGCTGTTTAAAAATTGATCATATATAGTAAGAGATAATAGGATACCCAAAATGAAATGCATATAATAGTGCAATTTTATTAAAGCTTTAAAGGGGGAAAGAGAAAGGGAAACAATATGTATCTTTCCAGATGTAGATCCTAATATGATAACAGGGTTATTGCTGGGTGGTCTGATTACAGCTGATTTCTATTTTCTTCCTTTTGTTTATCTATGCACTCTAATTTTTCTATGATTAACATGTATTAATTGTGTAATATTTTTCCATCTTGGAACAACTGATTCAGGCACATGTTTTAATTCCCATCTCAACAGTATGATTAAAACACTAGATATCAGAGTGTCATTCCTTGGAGCAGGAGAACAAGCAGTTATTAATTATTTCAGGCACATGTAAATGTTTAAGAGGCTCTGCTAGGCATAGAGGGTAACACCAATGGTACAGCCACATGGGTGGTACAGCCCAGGCAGCCCTTAAGTTGAGGTCAGTAGCACCCTATGGACCTGAGAAATAGCCACCATAGCAAAAATGCCACTTAAAGTTGTATTCTGGGCCAAACTCACTTTATCCACAGAACCTGCAAAGTAATTATTATTCTCCCATTTTAGAGATGAGAATCCTGAAATTTAGGGGGGCTCAGAGACTTGTTCAATATCCTCCAGAGAGTAATATTTAGACCATCTCTGCCCAACTCCAAAGACCTTGCTTGTTTACCTGCACTGATGTCAGCCTCGAGCCTGTGCGAGTGGAGAACACCTGGCCAGAAGTTCGTCTAGTGGATATCACACATTTCCTTTTGTTGTTGTTCTAGAACCATTGCTTTGGCTAAAATCTTAATTAGAGGCAAAATCAAATAAGTCACAAAATGCAATGTGGTATGCTGAATTGGATCCTGGAAAAGACTAAGAGCATTAGTAAAAAAACAAAAACTGATGGAATCTGCACAGCCTGGACTTAACTAATATTTTATACATCATTCCACAAGAGCAGCTCCTTCTAATCTGTATATATGTATACATGTTAGCCAGGTGGGGTGGTGGGTGCCTGTAATCGAAGCTACTTGGGAGGCCAAGGCAAGAGAATCACTTGAACCCAGAAGGCAGAGGTTGCAGTGAACTGAGATCGTGCCATTGCACTCCAGCCTGGGCAACAAGAGCAAAACTCCGTCTCAAAGAAAAAAAAAAAAAGAATATATGTTTGTGTGTATACACAGATAAGATATGTATGTATGTATGTAAATACAGGTAAGAACGTACATATGTGTGTATATACAGATAAGTGTATATATATACACACACAGATAAGAATGTATGTATATATGAATAAGAATGTATGTACAGATAAGAAGGAGCTGCTGTCATGGAATGATGAGGGTAGGAAGGGGTTAAACTGCTAAACTATTGACTTAGAAAGCTGTCTACATTGTTAACACCCCCTTCATCTCAGCCCCAAGAAGGCTTTAAGCTCCCCTGGGAAGCACTTTGGATATCCCTGAATTTGGCCAATCAGATTACCTCATAGTCTGAAAATAGGAGTAACTTTCCCAAGAGCACTTAACTGCTCATTGGTAGAGAGGATTAGAAGCCCCATGTTATGGACTCCCCATGTTATGAACTGACTGTCCGTGTCCACATCCCATCACCAAAATTCATGTGTTGAAGCGCTAACCCCAGCCAGTACCTTGATCTTGGAATTCCCAGCCTCCAGAACTGTGAAAAATAGATGCCTGTTATTTAAGCCACCAGTTTATAGATCTTGTTAGGGCAACCTGAGCTAAGATCCCCAGGTTTACCAAGTCCAATGCTCCTTCCAGAACCCCAGCTGACACCCTAGGACAGATGGGATTTTCAGATCAATTTTCAATTCCACTTCTGCTCAGAAGCATCTCCAGCTAAAATGTACTACTCTCTAAAATTTTTAGATTTTTGTAAAACCAAGAAATATTAACTTGTTTTATCAAACGTCTGTATTTTTAAAAGGCTGAATGCAGCTGAAATTTTATTGACATAAAAAAGATGAAATAGCTATTATATTTTATTCAATTGGACATCACTGTATCATGGTAGTGATGGTCCTCAGCCTCAGGCCCTTCATACAAATTATCTGGAAACTTGTTAAAAATCCAGAGATTTTCAAGGCTTACAAGACTCTAAGTGATTGCAACTTGGGAATGGGCCTCCATTTCTATCTGTATTTATTTAGTGCTCCCTATTTACAATGGTTTTCTCAGAAAAGACAAACTGAGGAAAGATGAATGTGGAAGAAAGACTTATTTTTACTATTCATGCTATTCATTATGAAAGTTTAAAAAACCAGTACACACATGCACAGTCATGGTCAGAACCTGTGAATCTAGTGAGGTGCTGTTGGATCTCTTAAAAACAGAGCATTGTGCAGAATTGTCCAGAGGGTCTGGGGCAGCCTAGTCAGCCTAAGCTCCTGGGGGAGACAGTGAGCTGTGGAGTCTGACAGCTCAGTGTCTGAACGTGCTCTGTCCACCCAGTGACACACCTGGGCTTGGTGTGCTCACTTTTCTGAGCCTCTGGTCTATGAAATCTGTATAATAGGACTCACTTACCAGAGTTGTTAGGCTGAATTAGGACACTACACATAAAACATTCCACACACAATTTGGCACATAGCAAGCCCTCAGTAAATCATAGATATGATGACTCTTTATTTCTCCATTGTCCTTGTGCTGGAATGAAGGTTATTGAAATGATCACAATGAATTATCTGGGGAAGCAAAACTCTTTTTGTCTCATAAAACCAAATCAGTTGACTTAAAGCCAGAAAATGTATGTGCTAAAACAGTTTCTACATACCCCGCGAAGTGCTAATGGCCAAAATTTCTCACCCCAGCCTTCCTGCCATCAGCACTAATCCAGGAAACTAGAACTCCTGAGGCATTTTAATTTAGAACTCTAAATGTGTGCATTCATAATTTTCTTGGACATCTTCCACACTATTTTGAAGCTTTGGCTTATTGCTTTATGTTTTCATTTAATTTTTGTTCTTAGAGATGTAAATAATTATACTACTATATATATGGGAAATAGAAAGAAGAAAAAAATTCGTAATTCCACCACCTTCACACAATGGATACTAGTATTTTGGTATATTTTCTGCCTGGCTGTTAATGTGTGAGCTATATCATTATTACAAGCATTACAATTGCACTGAATACAGTTTTGACTCTCAATGTTTCTCTTAACAGTATACTGTGAATATTTTCCTTATTACAAAAAAGCACTATAATCACCCTTTCAACTAACTGCATAATATTCCACAATATATCTAATAACTCTACTATTGCATGACATTTTGGTTTATTCCAATTTTTCTGTTTTTCATAATGCTGCAATAAACATCTTTGTATGTGAACATTTTTACTGAATTAATAACTATTTCTTAGGCTAGATTCACACAATTGGCTAGCCTTCAGGTTTAGAGATATAAAATTACATTAGATTACAGTATTAAATTGCATTAGATTACAGAATTAAATTAACTAGGATTGGTGATATTCTTCCTGGTGATTTTTTCGTGTGAAAATGCTTCCTCTCTGGTTTTCAGAACTATGAGGGGGAATAAATCTTTTGCAAACCTGCAAGAAGGCAGCCTGTAATCTACCAGAGACGTACAGAATTGCAACAAGGTCAAGGGGCACCACTTTATTTGGCTGCTACAGTATCAACATCAATTTTGAGTTACAACCCAGAAATAAAACAGAGTTTTGAAAAGCAGCAGTGCTTCTCATCCAAATTGCATCTCCTGTTCCACACACAAGCAGGAAGGCAAAGAAACTGCCATTGGCCCCCTACTGAAAAAGACTCACACTGTGGAAATGAACATATATACTAACTTTCATTATTCCAGGGAGTCAGCAAATTCATTCCAATAAGAACTCTTATATTAATAACCAATTGCATTTATTGAGCACTTACAATGTGCCAATAATTCTTATATATCCTAAACATATACTAACTTTTGTCCCATTTCATGGAAGGTACACTGAGGCACAGAGAAGACATCATTTTCTGAGGATGACAGTGATTTTCACAGAAAAGACAAATGGAATGAAAGATGAATGTGGAAGAAAGACTTATTTTCACTATTCATGCTTTTCATTATGAAATTTAAAAAAACATTGTGCACATGCATAGCCATGGTCAGAAACTATGAACCTAGAGAGATGCTGTTGGATCTCTTAAAAACAGAGCATTGTGCAGAATCACCAGGAGGGTCTGGGGCAGCCTAGTCAGCCTGTGCTCCTGGAGGAGACAGTGAGCTGTGGAGTCCAACAGCCCAGGCTCTGAACATGCTCTGCCCACCCAGTATGAAAGTGGTTAGTAAGAGGTAGAGCTGGGCTTCAAACCCAGATATGCTAGCTTCAGAAATCACTGTCTAAACCAACCCCAGATACCCCTACTCTTTTTGTTGTCTACAGCCCTGGCAGGGTATCCTGGCTTTCCTTGGTATATTAATTTTCTGTAACTGCTGTAACAAATTACCACCAACCTAGTGGAGCAGTTACCATCTTATGGTTCTGAAGGTCAGAAGTCTCAGATGGGCTTCCAGGGCTACATTCCTCTTGGAGGCTCTGGGGGAAAAGCCATTTCCTTGCCTTTTCTATCTTCTCAGGCAGGAGTCCTAGTCACCGGTACAAGGTCCATTAGGAACGGGGTAGCATAATAGGAAGTGAGCCACAGGTGAGTCAGCAAAGCTTCACCTGTATTTACAGCTGCTGCCTATCGCTCACATTACCACCCGAGTTTCGCCTCCTGTCATATCAGTGACAATATTAGAGTCTCACAGGAGCATAAACCCTATTGTGAACTATGTATGCAAGGGATGTAGGTTGTGCACTCCCTATGAGCATCTAATGCCAATGATCTGTCCTGGCTCTGATCACCCTCAGAGGACATGGTCTAGCTGCAGGAAAATAAGTTCAGAGTTCCCACTGAATCTACCTTATGGTGAGTTGTATAACTATTCCATTACATATTACAGGATAATAATAATAGAAATAAAACGCACAATAAATGTAATGCACTTGAATCATCCTAAACCATCTCCCGCCCCCACCAGTCTGTGGGAAAATTGTCTTCCGTGAAACTGGTCCCTGGTGCCAAAGCGTTTGGGGAACACTGCTCTAGACTTCCCACATTTTCTGGCACAGGGCTTCTTCCTCCCTCATCAAAGCCATCAGTGAAGCATCTTCTCTCACTGTTTCCCTCTCCTTCCATCCACACATCACCTTCTCTCTATAACTCTGAACCTCTGCCACTCTCTTAAAAGGACCCTTGTGATTACAGCACAAGGCCCACTTAGATAATCCAGGATAACCTGCCCATCTCAAGACTCTTAATTTAATCACACCTGCAGAGCCCATTTCGCTATGTACGCTAAACACACTCACAGGTGCAGGGGATGAGAACTAGACATTTCTAGGAGGCCACTGTGCAGCTCACCACACCTGGCAAGTAAATTACGCTAAAAGACAACTTGCAAAGACGCAAGTGCACCTGCATAACTACTTTTCTGGAGATTTTTACAGAAGGAAAAACTGTTAGATTTAGAATTCTAGCAATCTCAACGGAGTAAGCAGTGGGAGACAGAGATCACATAAAAAGAACATGTATCAATCCCTCTCCATTTTTGAACCCCTAATATGTTCCACAGACTGTTCACCTAACCCATTTCATTGTCACAACCACATTGGCAGCATGCAGTCTTGTCTGCAAAACGGAGGTTCAGATCCGTTATAGAACTCTCCTGGGGAGCTGCACCACCCAGCGGGCTCTGACTTCAAAGCCCAGGTACTGTCCACTGTAGCAAGATGAACGACACCAAATTTGATCAAAATGAACAGCATATTTTAAAGACATCAAGCATTGGGGGATCAATAGTAACAGAGGTAGTCTCCTGCACACAACCTTCATAGCCATCCTCTGTGTTCACAGCATGTGCTTCTACCACTTATTTCCATGGCTACTTCTCTGTCTATGATTTTATTGTCAGACAAGGTAAGAAGCTTGTCTGTTACTGACTTTTATTGCACTAGCTCTGAGTAGAGGCCAGGCACATGGTAGGCACTAAATAAATGTTTGTATAACAAACGGATAACACTCCTTTGACCTGGAGATAATCGATGTGAATAAACCCAACCAGTTGCAACATGGATGCGATGCTAAAAATTGGCAAACACTCCAAAAAGATTTCTCAACAGCCAAAATAAACAGCAATGAGTCCAAGTTAATGCACAATCTCTTTGGAAAACCCTGTGAGACCCAATTCAGAGCTCGTATTCTCCCTTTAAAAACTGATTTCTAACCAATTTGTTGAGTTCTTTACTGCTGTACTTTTTGCTAAAAGGAATATGCTTCAGTTATAGTTAAAATTGAAAAGGAAGATTCACTTTCTAAAACACATGAGACACAGAAGCAAAGTAACTGCACATCAATATAATGGCATTCAAAAGATGCATCAGTAAAGTTACAGTCTCTGTGAATGGCGACAAGGTTTCAGAGAAATTGATTTATTGCATTTCTGAAATTGACAAGTTAGAAAGCCACAACCACAATACCGTGTGATCCTTCTCAGCCCCTACAGAGTGTCATCTCAGTTTTTACCTCCAGTCCTCTCAAACACATATGTAACTGGAGAGAGCAATCTAGAATCAAAGAGACAGTATTTTTTCTTTCATACATATGTAACGTTGTCATTGTAATGTGCATTCAATGGTTATTAAATTTTGACTCTGCACACAGGTATAATGGGCACTGCCTTTTTTGATTCACACTTGGACCTCAAGCATTCTTCTCTCGTAGTGGCTATTCGTTTTGTGTTGATTTGTCTCTCTCCCAGAGTTCTGTATGCTTCTTCAGGGCAGATAAATCGTTTATCATGCTTGAAGCTCTAAACTTAATGATTGAAAGCTATGTGTTGAATGAATAAATCATTTATTATTTTAAAAATTCATGATCATTAAGAATTACAGAAAATACAGAAAGGGAGAGAGCAATAGACATAATTCTGTGACCATAACATAAAACAAATAACATTTCATTATATTTCTTTCTGGTCTTTTTTAATGTAGAGGGTTTCTTTCTTTCTTTTTATTTTTCTCCTTACAAAATCATAAGCACACATTTTCTGTCAGGACTTTTGCACTGGACATTATAACCTAAGCATGGCTCAACTGACATCTCATAGTTCTGGAGCTTGATTAAAGCAAGAGAACACACTAATACAGCTTTGGGGGTACAAACACAGTTTCCCCCATTCAGCACATTAATAACTGTGGTATGACAAAAGAGAATTCTGCCTGCATCTTGGTGGTTATAAATTAGGCTTCAGTTCCCCAACCTGACTAGACTATCCCTTTGTTTTTCTTCCTTTTCTACTTAGAATCTGTGACCTAAATTTAGAATCTCTCCATTTCTCCTCAGTGTGATAAGCAGTAATATCCCTCAAAACAGCTCTCAGTAGAACCTTCCAGCAAGAATCCTTTGGCAAAACATAGTGTCAGTCACTCTGATTCTAGAATTGTTCTATTTTTTTCTATTAAAGTAAATGTTTTCATGAACTCACAAAATGTGTTAGTCATAGCCATCATAGAGTTCCAGTTGATGATTAAAAAACAAACTAGGTTTGGGATAAAATTCAAGATACCTTCCTTACTCCAAATTTGTTCTTAGTCAACAGAGAATAGAGGCCAATGCCTTGAAACCAAACATATTTTTATGAAACCAAACATCATAAAACATGAGTACGCATACCCTTACATCACTCAGACCGCTAAGATTAATAGACATGCTGAAAGCATTTGCTTCACACTTGCTCAACTGAACAAATACATCTTTTCACAAAACAAGTCCAAAATCTTCGCCATTCCCAGATGTCTAAAATCCAAGACTCTGCTTTCAAATTCCTCAATGAGAAAGCATAGGAGAAGGAGAGAATTCAGATCAGTAACCAGATGTTTAAGGTTGGCACCAGGAAGAGAAGGAAATAGAGTTGTACATTGAGGAACCAAAAAAATAAGAAATAAAAGAGGAAGAAGAGGAAGAAATATTCCTCTTTTATTTCTTATTTTTTTAGTAAATTGAGGAACCAAAAAATAAGAAATAAAAGAGGAATATTCAAAGGCATTCTTTTACATTATCAGTTGTTTCTTTCTTTAAGAAAGGAGGCATTTCTTTTTATCCACACAAGATACTGTCCATTAGATGAGTAGAGTGAGTTTGTTTTGTTTTTATGTAGCATTTATTGACTTGTTTCTAATACCAAAAGAGTGTGCTTATTTCCCCTTGAAAAATAGTTGGAAAATACAATAGAAGTAAAAGTAGAAAACACAAATCACCCATAACCTCTTGGTACAGCAATGAAGCTACATTAATATTTCAGTATTTGGTCTTCTCGCCTTTTTATTTGATGCATATATGCATATTAGAGATGGGGGTCTAACTAGTTGCCCAGGCTGGTCTCAAACTCCTAAGCTCAAGTGATCCTCTCACTTCGGCCTCCCAAATTGTTGGGATTACAAGCATGAGCACCTGGCCTGTGTATATTATTTTTAAACCAGAATAAATGTTACCAACTAGAGATACTATTTAGTAGTCTCCTTTTTCCCTTAAGCAATATATTAAAAATATTTGCCTTTGTCATTAAATGTTCTTTTAGGCATAGTTTTTAATGACTGCAAAACAGTCCTTTTGTTGATGTGCCATTGATTTAACTAATCTCTAATTATAGAACAATTCATTCATAATATCAAAAAATGATGTGACACTGTGATTAACACTGCTGTACAGAGCTTTGAGTACTTTTTAAAAATTGTTGTCTTCAAATTATGTCCTAAGAGTGGAACTGTTGGGAAAAAGGATTTGTGCAATTTTCAGACTCTTTATATATATTTGCCAGTATAAATTTTGCACTCCTAAAAGTTTATACCACTTTATGTTTGCATGAACAATCTATAAATGTGCCTGCTCTTTAACTGGTTTTAATTCTTTGCATCTTTACCAAATGAATAAGCCATTAGAAAATATTTCATTTTGCTGTTATTCATTAATTCATTGAACAAGTATATATCCAGCACTTCCTACATGCCAGGCTGTTTTAGGACTACAGACACTACTGTGAACACAGGCAGTACAGTTCACTACCGTAAACACAGGCTCTGGCACTGGGCAGACAGGGTTGGAATCCCAGCTCTGTTCAACTCCCTCTGTGACCTTAGGCATGTTCCTCATCTGAGATTCCATTTCCTCCACTACAAAATGCAGGCAAACCAACCCCCCACTTAGAGGTGATCCTGAAAGTTGACCATGCTGACATGTACACAGTGCCTGCACCAGGCGGGACCCAGGAAGGGTACAGGGGCCTCTCAGTAGGGTCAGTTCCTGAGCTCTTCTTACCTGGAACCTGGACAGCCACTCACTAGAAGCAGCAGCCCTCTCCATGACACTCGATCCTACCTTGATTGTAGGGATTCAGTCCTTGACCCCAAAGTGCTCTGGTGTCTCCAGACAACTCCGTTTCCATGTAAGGAAAGACAAACTAATTGTAAGAAGCCAATTTCTGCAGTTTATTGGATCTCAGGTTAGCATTGCATTATTGCATTGATTCTAATATAGGAACTGTGGCCACAACACAACAAATTGAGTCTCATGACTTTGAAGTCCTTCTGCGTATGTTAAAAGTCAGAGGCTTCGGTGGAAAAGAAAATCGAGCTGAAGTGCAGCCAACACTGCCTTCTTTCTTGTTTATTGCGCTCTCTCTAGTCTTAGCTGCATTGCCCTATACAAAAGATTTTTCAGGGATAACCCAAGTAGTGATAGTTTTTGCTTTCCTTCTGGTTTTTTATTTTATAAAGAAATAAAAATACTATGAATTTAGCTAAAAATCCACTTTTCATTCTCTCTGTCTCTCAGTTAACCAATGAGGACCTGAAACTAGTGCATTTCATTCCTACGTATTGTTTTTGATTTTTTTTTATTGAAATGAACTCACATAATGCAGAATGAGCCACCTTAAAATGTGCAATTCAGCGGCATTTAGTACGTTAACTATCTTGCACAGCCCCCAACTTATATCAAGTTCCAAAACATTTTCATCGCTTCAACACAGAACCCCATGCTATTAAGCAGCCATTCCCCATTTCTCACTCCCCTGAGCCCTTGGCAACAATCAGTTTGCTTTGTGTCTCTATGGATTTACTTATTCTAAACATTTAATATGATATGACTCATGCAACATGTGACTATGTTAGCCCTTTCTTGCATTGCTATAAAGAGATCCTGAGGCTGTGTAATTAATACAGAAAGAGGTTGAGGCCAGGCACAGTGTCTCATGCCTATAATTCCATCTCTTTGGAAGGCCAACGCAAGAGGATCACTTGGGTCCAAGAGTTCGAGACCAGTCTGAGCAGAATAGTGAGAACCTGTCTCTACAAATAATGGTGGCACACGCCTGTGATTGCAGATACTTGAGAGGCTGAGGTAGGAGGATTGCTTTAGCCCAAGAGTTGAAGGCTGAAGTTAACCATGATCAAGAAAGTTCCTGTCTCAAAAAAAAGAAAAAAGAAGGAAAAGAGGTTTAATTAGCTCACAGTTCTGCAAGCTGTACCAGAAGCATGTAGCTGGCATCTGCTTCTGGTGAGGGCCTCAGGAAGCAAAGGAGGAAAGGGCCTCTCACAGGGATCGAGTGGGAGTGAGGAGGGGGAGGTGATACATACTTTAAAAACCAGATCTCTCAAGAACTCAGTCACTATTGCAAGGACAGCATTAAGCCATTCATGAAGGATCCACCCCCATGACCCAAACACCTCCCATCAGGCCCCACCTCCAACACTGGAGATTACATTTCAACATGAGATTTGGAGGGGACAGACATCCAAACTGTATCAGTGACTTTTTGTGTCATTCACTTAGCATCATGTTTTTTGAGATTCATCCATGTTGTAGCATGTGTCAGTAGCCCATTCCTTTTTGTGGCTGAATAATACTTCATTGTACATGTATAGTGTCTAGTTAAGTTCACTTGAGTTCCATGCCTACTTGCGGCCTGCTGCATTGCACCTGGGCTTCTATTTCAGTGCCGACACAAGCAAGGAGCCTGCTCCACTGATGTACACACCTGGTGGGAGGTGCAGGCATCATAGAGTATCACTGGGTGTTCATACAGGGTCACCATCACCAGCAGACCTGGGTTCCAGCCATTGGTAAGTAATTCATACTTACATGGATGTGTTAAAGATAGCCAGCCTCATTGTGCCTTTGTTTACTCATTGGCACAATGGGAATGAAATAGTAACCACCTCACGTGGGCTTGGAGAGTGGTGCAGAAGATGGTGCACATAAAAAAAAAAACTTTGTGGTTCATAGTAAGTAATCAGTCCAACAAATTTTACAAGCATTTGCCTAGCACCTGCTATGTGGCAACCACCATTCTAGTGGTAAGGAGGCAGAAACGAGCAGAACAATAAACAAAATAGAGCACTCCCAGTCCAAAGAAGAAGCAGATGAAATAACATGGAACTCGTCACCTGTATGATAACGGGCGGGACACCATGGGAGCAGAGAGAAGATTCACCAGATAAGCGTGCATGAACAAGTATCTAAAAGGCTTCCCACAAAGAGGCTACATCTGACCCATCAGCACTTAAATGAAAGCCTGTTGAAAATCTCTCCACTTCTCTCTTTATCCTTTGCAGCCACAGTGAGCAGCCATGAACATCTTTGCCCACTTGACGGCATCAGCCTCCCAACTTGCTCCCACCTCCCTCCCCAGCCCTCCCAAAACCCTTCTCCATCATCGTTTTATGCGCAACAAAGATCACGGTCTTCCCTAACCCTTTCATGGAACCCCCACTGCTCTTAAAAGTCAAGTTCTTCAGGCCCTGAAATTATTTGACCCATACTATTTTTCTGACCTCCTTCTTACAAGCTATTTTGTCTAATAAGCTCCAACCCACTGTCCTTTCAGTTCCTAGAATTCCCAAAGTCCTCTCTTGCCCCACGGACCTCTCCCATGCTGTTCTCCCTTCCTGTAAGGCTTTTATCCCATCTTCACCTGTCTCAGTCATCCTCAGGTATCCCTAGGTATCTGATCTTTAGACCTTCCCTGATCTCCCAAACTACAGGAGGCACTCTTTTCAATCTCTTTCACCAACCCCTCTTTCCTTTGTAGTGCTTGTCTCACCTTAGTTTGTATAGGTATTTACTAAAAAGAAGTAGTAAAATACAGCAGTTAAAAGTTCTAAGACCACATGGCCTCAAGCAAGTTATTTACTTCTTGTGCCTCAGTTTTTCCATCTGAAGAATGAAAAGAACAGTAACAGTAACCTTCTCTTGTGGTTATAGGAGACTGGGTTGGTGTATGCAGAGCCCTCAGCACAGAGTCTGCCCAGAGCCCCTGGCTGAGATTGTGTAGGGAATTTGGGGCATTTCTGCAAAATGACCTCCGAGATGCCACTCAACTCAAAAACGGTACAATTGCCAATACTATTGTGGAACAAGTTTTGACGTTCCCTTTACAGCAGAGGTTAGCTTCACTAAACTCTAAAGTTACTTCCAAATCTGAGATTCTCTGTTCCAGAGACAAAAGGTGCCTGGCTGTGGGGGGACTTACATTCCCCAAGATTTTGTTTTTATACAGGGATGGGGCAGTGTAAATTCACACAACCTTTTGGAAAGCAGTTTGGCAGCATGTACCAAGAAAGACATAAAACATACAGAACTTTTGATCTAATAATTCCATTTCTGGGAATCTACCCTAAGGAAATAATCCTAAATAGCGATAAAGGCTTATGCACAAAAACTTTCAAGGTAATCTCATTTATACTAGGAGAAAGTAGAAATAGCTTAATTGTCCCATAATAGGAGAGAAGGGAGTTAAATAAATTACTGTAAAACTACTTGATTGATATTGTTTGGCCATTAATGGCTCCAAAAAATAACAAGGGAAACATTTATAATATTAGGTTAAAGAAAAAGCACATAGCAACTGTGTATAAGTAGTATTAGAAAACTTAGAACAGAAGACCTATGCATACACAGAACAAAATTAACACAAAGAAAGAAACTAAAGTGGTAGCAGTGGTATAGTTCTGAGAAACAGAACTATTTAAATAATTGTTTATTCTTATTTTTCTTCCTTTTCCTCCTGATAAATTGTCTTTAGTAAGCATATATTGAAAATAAAATACAAATAGTTCCATAGGACAATTATAGAAAATACATGAGGTTAAAAAGACAGCATATGTATTTTGATCAAAAAATGTATATACTATGAATAGGAAAAAAATATTAGAAGGAAATCACATACATATGCACACACACACAGTCAAACAAAAAACAAACCAACCCTGTGCCTAATCTTCCAGAATCCTGGGATATTAGAATCCTTGCCACAGTGGTGGAGTGATTTTCTTACCTATCTTTGCCAAAGTGTGCTTCATTTTTGCTGCCTCCCTTTCTTTCTCCAGATAGCGGTCCAATAAATCTATCTATTAATAGAGGTCATGTATGGTCTCATCACTCACAAACTCTTCAGTGGCTTCTTAATGCCCTGAAGATAAAGTCTAAGACCCCCAAGAAGCTTTAGCCCCCCGCATCCACAGCCTCGGCAAGGGCTCCACTCCCCTCCCTTCTTCCTCCTCACTCTTCTCCAGCCTCCCCAGCTTTCTCTCACTCTCTCCAAAGTGCCTTGTTCTCTCTCAATGCCAGGCTTTTACTGAAACAATTACCTCTCCCTGGAAAAGCTACTTATCCCATCCTGGCACTTATTTTCTCAGACACGTTACAGTCATCCTTCAGTTTTTGAAAAATTGCTTAGAAGTTCTGTCCCTGGGGAGAGTGTTTCTGATCATACAGATGAGATTATCCTGAAAACACAAATCTAAAGTGCCTCTGAAGACATGCATTTCCTAATCCCAACAAGAACATAAACTCTAAACACTACTGAAAGAAAAGGAAGGCATCTAACTTAAAGCTGCCCCTCCCTGCACCAACAGAAATCAACATTTTTTGAATAGCATGAATGTGTCAGTCAACAAGATTCATTACTTCATTAAACTTTATAACAACCTTACTTCATTTGGACATTTTAAAATTTCAATTTATAGAAAAGAACACTAAGGTTTCAGAGGGGTAATCCTCAGTTTTTTGCCCAAGGCTATTTGCCCAAGGTCACATGGCTAGACAATGATGACTTTGTCTGTCAAAGTCAGCAGTCTTACTCCACAAAGAAATGTCAGTGGGAAGAGAGAAGACATGAAGATTCCTGCTAGTTTAGACTCTAGGGTAACATTCCATTGCTTTGTCTTTTTTTCCCCCAAATCTCAGTGCTCAGCTTTCCTCCCAGCACACTATGAGTCATTGTTGGATTTCCCAGCTCTCTCTCCAATATGATGAAGTCTGCTGAGGACAATTGTTTTGGCTGAAAGTGAATGTGTGTGCAAGAGGCACCACCTGCCGCTAAATCTTTGCCTTTGTTGGGTCTAATGTAGCTCTTGACCCTGAACTTGGCTCATGTCCTCAGGCACCCTCCCCCCAGAATGCCTCACAGGTTTTTAGCAATAACCAAAGCAGAGAACATGGGACCCCACTATCCAGATAAACGTTTAGAAACACCAAAATGTTCAAATAGATCTGAAATGTCTGAAAAAAAGAAAGTCGAGAAGGTTTTTCTACTAAATAATAAATGTAAGGAACTGTTATGATCGTCACCATTTTTATGCCTACATAATGTCACAAAGACACTCTCAAAATTCTGCAGCTAGAGTGGTTTGCATCATTGAGTGGAGGCATTGCTTCTAGGCCTCTGGCCTTTGGAAGGTTTTCAGGTGCAAACAAGAGGAACACAGAGAACTCAAGACAGGAAATGGTACTTATCAAAGAACATTAGCCAAAGCTCAGTGATAAGAGCAGCGACAGCTGTGCCAGCACTGTTCACCCACTTCTTATTTATGGAGTACCCATGAAGTGCTAGGCAACAGGGACTCATTTTCTATGATTATTCCAATTGATCTTTACAACAATCCAAGGAGCCAAGTACTATCACTCTCCTCATCTTAAACCAAGGTTTGCTTTGAAGGTCAGACAAATCTGGGTTTGAATGCCAAATCTATTACTCAGTAGCTGTGTGACCTTGGGCCCATTCTCTCATTTAGAAACTTCAGTTTGCACATCTGTAATAAGGAGATAATAATCTGGTTCAAGCCATCCTCCCACCTCAGCCTTCCAAGTAGATGGGCCTATACATGCACAGTACTGGCTGGCTATTTTTTTTTTTCTAGAGATGGGGTCTTGCCATATTGCCCAGACTGGTCTCGAACTCCTGGGCTCAAGTGATCGTCCCACCATATCCTCCCAAAATGCTGGGATTTCAGGCATGAGCCACCACGTCTGGCCAACTTTCTGTAAGTTTTTTTAAGGTTTTTAAGTTTTAAAATATGAGAAGTGAAATTTTGGGGCAAGGTAAAGTATTATGATTTGGAATAATGCCATATTGTTAATTCACATTTATCCATAATCATGGATATTTATGTAGATAAAAACACTGGAATGTCTTCTACATGTGAAGTTAGGAACCAGGTATCGGTAAAGGCTGTAGAGGAAAGACTCTTGGGCATTGTGCAGGGACCTGAGTTCTAATTCTGATTTGGCATAAATAGGTTATTTGGGCAAGTCACTTCTTACTGAATTTGGGTTTTTTCATCTGTGAAACGGGAAACTCAAGCAAACAACCTCTGAGATCCCTTCTTCTCCAACAATGTGAAATTCCCAGTGCACTGTAAGAACTGTGAGTTGAGATCCTGTCTTCCACTTTCAAAGCTGTATGTTCAGGGCCCAGCACAGTGCCTGGCACACACAGGGGTCAATGACATTTGTTCACTCCATGAGTCAGTGAATTGCCTTTTTTAAATATGCAAACTCCTTTTCTCATGAGAAACCACCTCTTTCCCTGCAATGAAAGCAGATTCAGTTTAGAAACCAAACTAAGTCATTTCAGCTGGTTGAAGTCAGCTTGCAAAGCCAGGAAAGTGAGAGCAGGCACCACCTCTATCTGATCAACAGCCTGGTTCATGAAATCCTGCTCACAGCCCTTCTGGGGGAACCTAATGACCCCAGGATAAGGATCAGAACCTCCCGTGGCCAGCAGAGCCCCGCCTGACCCAGGCACATCCTCCCTGTAGGCTCATGCCTGCCTTTGCTCTTTCCCACTGGCCTCCACTCAGCATCATCTTCTTCCGCCTCAGGGCCTTTGCATATGCATTCTCTCAGCCTGGATGTGTTTTCCTGCCCTTCTTCCAGGTTCATGCCTACTTTTTTCCCCCATTTTAGGTCAGATGTCATTGCTTTAGGCAAGCTCTCTCTGGCCCGTAGATTCAACTGGGTTGTCCAGCTAAACATTCCACAATATCCTCTACATTTTCCTTCAGAGCATTCTCCAAAATTTATTGAACTTATCAAATGGCATTAACTGTCCTTAAAATGATATGAGTAAGAAACAACCTCATTTTCCTTCCATCATTTGTTCTAGCCAAATTCTGTTGGATCCTTCCTCCCTGCCCTTCCATGACATCTCAGGCAAATTTCTTGGCTTTCTGGTAACTTCCAGTTACATGAACAATTTTATTAGTCAATTGTGACTCATATTCAGATATTAAAAAGACAAATCTTAATCAAATTTTCTATTTTATATCCAATACAAAACTTGTCCGTCTCCATGGCTGCAGCTCAGGGTACGCTATGCTCCTTCACTCTTCCCCCGTCTCTTGCCACCTCCTTTCACTTTCAGCTCCTCTTGAGTCACGTCAGAGAGTAGAAGAATCAGAAAAAAAGGTGACTGAATTAATTTTTTTTTGATAACTGTATGTTTTTTTCTATTATTTTTCTTTTTTTTTGTTTTTTGCTCTAAGTTCTGGGGTACATGTGCAGATCTTGCAGGATTGTTACATAGGTATACACATGCCATGGTGGTTTGCTGCCTCCATCCCCCCCGTCACCTACATTAGGTGTTTCTCCTAATGTTATCCCTCCCCAATCTCCCCCACCCCATGCTATTCCTCCCCTAGTCCCCCACCCCCAACAGACCTCGGTATGTGATATTCCCTTCCCTGTGTCCATGTGTTCCCATTGTTCAACACCCACTTATAAGTGAGAACATGCAGTGTTTGGTTCTCTGTTCTTGTTTCAGTTTGCTGAGAATGATGGTTTCCAGATTCATCCATGTCCCTGCAAAGGAAATGAACTCATCATTTTTTTATGGCTGCATAGTATTCCATGGTGTATATGTGCCACATTTTCTTTATCCAGTCTATCATTGATGGACATTTGGGTTGGTTCCAAGTCTTTGCTATTGTAAATAGTGCCACAGTGAACATACGTGTGCATGTGTCTTTATAATAGAATGATTTATGATTCTTTGGGTATATACCAGTAATGGGATTTCTGGGTCAAATGATATTTCTATTTCTAGATCCTTAAGGAATCACCACACTGTCTTCCACAATGGTTGAACTAATTTACACTCCTACCAACAGTGGAAAAGTGTTCCTATTTCTCCACATCCTCTCCAGCATCTGTTGTCTCCAGATGTTTTAGTGATCGCCATTCTAACTGGCATGAGATGGTGACTCAATGTGGTTTTGATTTGCATTTCTCTAATGACCAGTGATGTTGAGCATTTTTTCATATGTTTGTTGGCCATGTAAATGTCTGAATTATTTTTACTTAATAAATGCTACTTGTATGGTTCTCTCCTGGCTCCAATGTCTTCTGTGCACCCCAGGTAGCCAAATGCTGGCTCTTTCGGGGTGAAGGTATTCACAGGGTCACTGGCACATCCCTGTGGGACCTCTAGTCTGCACAGTGCCCTGACATGGGTCATGCACTCCTTGGTTGACAGCTTGTAGTGCTCCCATGCCATCCTCAGCTTCTGTACTCAGTGATACACCCAATGACTTCTTAGTGGCCTCCCCAACTAGGAGGATTCCTTGGCTCAAGAACTCTCATCAAGATGGCCCAATTCACCTGCCTTCCTCAGTACTATCTCCCTCTTGGGGGAGTGCATATATTCTTGCCTCTCTAACAGCTGCCCCTGCACTGCTCTCTCTTTTCCTGACAGCATTCTTCTTCAGAATTCTCCAGGTTCTGTGATGACAAAGGGCATCAAACCTCAGTTGTGAGTCAAGCTTCCCCACAAATTCTTTTTCACGTTTCTCTGGTGCCTTAATGATTGCAAGGCATTTAGCTTCACAGATCAGTTAAAATCCAACTAGGAGAGCAAGATAAATAATTCTCTTCTTGCAGACATCCCTAATTTTCTCAGTAATTCTCTTGGACCTTGGGGTCCTTGTCACTCTGCTACAGGAGTGGGGCACTCTTCCCTTCCTTCCCTCATAGTAAGGAAAACGAGAAACACTTTAATACTCCCTTATTAGCTAACAACTCTACCTTGATGCATCTCTTCAATCACTAATCCTTTCTGAATTTCTAGTTTTTTCTTATGTGGACTGAAAATGGCTGATGGTCAAAGTCAGATCCAGCTGGCTTGTAACAAGTTCTAAGTCGATGTCTGAACATTGGTTGCCTATCATCCTCTGCTTTGTGTTCTCAGCTGAAATTCCAAGTGGATGGGAATTCCCAGTTTGTATCCTGTTAAACATAGTTCTGTGATTATTTCATTAATATCTCTCTTCCCCACTAGATTTTGTCTCTACAAGGGCTCTTTGTTTGCTCTCTACTGAACACCAAGACCAAGCATTCAGCATCTGACATATAGTAGTGGCTAAATAAATGTGTGATGAAGTAATAAATAAAAGAACAGGATGAGACATAAAGAAGACCGATTTGTATCACTACAACTCCCTGGTTTGTAAGGACAAATAGATGAGGCATCATTTGAGCAAGAATAGATAAGGCAAGGATTCCTAGAGCCTGACTGCCCATCGGAATCACCCATGGAGCTTTTAAAAAATATTAATGCCCAACTTAACCCACTAGTGTGCTCACTGAGTAGATCTAGTTAAGAACCAGTGAGCTAAAGTACATGAAAGATCCAAATTATGTGCTAGAAGCATTCAGGAGAAGACAAGGTTGCAACTGGTTGAGAATATCAGGGAGACATTCTGTAGAAAGTGACACACACAGAAGATAAATGTGAACAGATGGAGAAAGAGGCATGGGGGAGACATGGTTGGTAATGGCTTGAAGCCACTGTAAATTATATAAGCAAGGCACTGAGGTTAGAAAGAGAAGATTTGATCCTAAGAGAACCCAGGGCACCCATGGAGAGGAGGAGGAAGAGACAGGAGATATGCAGTCCACCCAACTACAAGTTGTTTGGATGTAAAAACATGGTCTTTTAAAGTTAGCAACAACCTAGGGAGGAAATATGGTAAGTGGTTAAGTGTGTCAATTGAGGATCAGACTGTCTAAATTACTCATCTGTAGAAGGAGGATATCAGACACCATCACTTGGTTCGAGAATATTAAGAACTATGAGAAACCCTGGAAATAATCAAGGACAACCATTTTATTTTGAAAAGGAGAAAACAAGCCCAGAGACTTTATCTGATTAAAATTCTACTCTCATTTAGCAATAAGTTATGACTAGCTTCCATGCTCAAGACATTGTTTTGACCATACTGTGATGGCATTAAGATTTTGGACAGCCAACAAATACAAAGGACCATTTCCTCCAGTCTGGAGGGTGGATCCCAAAGGCAAAATGAAGCTGATCAGAACAGGGGAGCCCAGCAATCTTCTTGGTCAAGTGTATGGTCAACCTCCACTTCACTAACTGGAAACATTCCTCTCAATTAGAGTCCTCATTCCTTGAGAAGAATGAGAGGAAAAGAAAGATAAAAACAAGATTTTTTCAGTCATCTAATTTCCATAAATGACATCATAAATTATATATTGCTGTTGCCAAGCAAATATAAGAAATACATAGCAGAAGGAAACAAAGAAATTGATTGCACCAAAGATGACTAGTCATATGCTTTGGAGAATCATTCTGCCTTTTGAGATGTTATGATCAGTTCTTTAGAGGCACAAAGACATATTAGTTTTCTAAAAATATCCAATCATTTATCCATTCAGCAAAGAACAAAGAAAACAAAATCGGTACAATTCTCATGACCGTCTCTCTTTTCACAGCACACAGAATGAGGGGGCTGTTTTCCTGCCATATTTACCAAGAATAGGGACTGTGTTCATTATTCCACAAGACACCATCCTAGGTCCAGAATCAAAAGGCTCTACCTCCAAAACTCTTAAATACAAAATGGCTTTTTTCTCTAAGTTAACAACTAATTTCCAGTCAGTGAGTAATTTTTTTCCTGAAACATTCACTCAGTGGAAAACAAATGAAGAGGGAAAAAATTAAGTAAACAAATCTGAAGAAGAGGCCACAACACACAGAGATGGAGAAGCTCTAAACTTACCAGTGAAGGAAAGCAGGCACTTAAAGTTTATTCCAAATAAAACTGTAATTTTTACTGGTCCCTGAGTTGAGCCTCACTCGATGAATGACTTCCAGGGCCTTTGGCTCTTTGGGACTAAACGAGAAGGTTATTTTTAGCGCAACTATTTGGAAATCTTTGAGAACTTGGATCTGTTGTTCTGTCTGGTACCAAAGGAAGTTTTTCACCGAGCTCTCATGAAAGATCCTCAGCCTCTTGTGGATTTAAAATCCTGCGGCAGTCCACCATCTAAGAGCAAGGTATGGTGTTTATTCTTTTTTTTTTTTAGAATTTTAGCAAATTTAGATACAGTGGCCTGTTCTTGTGATGGGAACTTTTTAGTTTATTAAACAGATAGTTCTGTAGGAAGAATCCATAAAACTGAAGACCTAGATTCGAATCTCTGGACTGATACTAGCTTTCTAACCATAGACAAGTTGTGGGACTTCTCTGGACCTTGGTTCCCCATCTAACCTACTACAAGATGGTTTTGGGGAGGATGATATGGGCTTAGCATTGCTCTCTAGGCTATAAAATATTTTGCAAATGTCAGGGTTGTTTGTTTTTTTAATCATTGTGTCATGATAGCACTTAAGCAGCCAAAACATTATCAATAATGAACTGTTGATAATAATAAATATTGAGGAATATTTTTTTCTTCATTCAACCTTTGTTGAGCCTCTGCTGTAGACTAGTCTCTGTCCTAGAGTTCACATTTTAGCGGGGAAATAAGCAAGTCAATAGATAGCCATAACACAATGCAATCGTGTGGCCTTGCAGGGGACTTGAGTAGTGCCAGGAGAAGGAAGATAATTCATGGCAAATAAGAAAAGCAGTTCTGCAGAGGAAAATGGGAGCCCCAAAGGCAAGGAGCTGATGAACAAGAACATAAAAGGAAGCGAGGTATGAGCAGCTCAGGTCTCCATCCTGTCCCAATCACAGTGCCACTCCCAGTGCAACGAGAGAAGCACAGAGCCTGCTGCTGTGAAATCTCCACCTCTGCAGGCCAAGGAAATGTCTCGTGTTGGCTTTCCCTGGTTACCTATTCTCTTCCTAATGATTTCCAGGCAAAGCACATTTTCGACTTGAATTAATTATCAAGTCCAGCCCTTTGTCATGAAGTAATATGTTATAGTTTCCCTCACATGATGTAGGGGCAAACTCAAGTGTTTGAAGACAAAAGAACTCAGTTCAAATTCTGGCTGCACCATTTCATGCCTGTGTGGACTAGAGTCGACAGAGTATCAATTTTCTTACATGTAAATTGAAGATAATAGCACTTACTTCGGGGGGGGGGGGGGGGGGGGGGGGGGGGGGGGGGGGGGGGGGGGGGGGGGAAAAAAAAACAAAAAGTGGTGTGAGGATAAAGTAAAGGATGTCCTTAAAACACCTGGCACAGAAATAAGAATACTGGCCTCTCCCTGCATTCCAATTCATTTTTTTTAGTTTTTTGAATTATTATAAAATATACAAACCATAAAATGTATCACTTCAATCATTCTTATGTGTACGATTCTGCAGCATTAAATACATTCATGTCGTTATGTAATAGCATCACCATCTCTCCAGAACTTCTTCCTCTTCCCAAACTGAAACTCTGTACCCATGAAACCATAAATTCCCATTCCCCCTCTTCCCTTCCTCCCCCAACAACCAGTATTCTACTTTCTGTCTCGTGAATGTGACTACTCTAGGAGCTTTATGTAAGAGGAATCACACAATATTTGTCCTTTGGTGACTGGCCTATTTCACATAATAGAATGTCTTCACGGTTCTTCCATGTGGTAGCATGTGTCAGTACCTCCTTTCTTTTTAAGGCTGAAGAAGATTCCATTGTGCGTGTACACCAGGTTTTGTTTATCCATTCACCTTTCCATGGACACTTGGGTTGCTCCCACCTTTTGACTACTGTGAATAATGCTGCAGACATGGGTGTATAAATATTTGTTTGAGTCCTTGCTGCTATGAACATGCATGTGCAAATATCAGTTTGAATTTCTGATTTTACTTCTTTTGGATATATACCCCAAAATGGAATTGCTATATCATATAGCAATTCTGTTTAATTTTTTTGAGGAATCACTATATTGTTTTCCACAGGGACTGTACCATTTTACATTTCCACCACCAACATATTTTATTTTTAAAAGAAAATATATACTGGGAGTTTACTTACTCTGGGGAAAAATAATATGCTGTTTACAAAGGGATCTCAATCTATGAACATGTTTTCCAGGAGTTCAATCTTTGTACTGAGTTAATCAGTATTTCTCCCAGTATTTTCCGTGGCTAGTTTAGCAAGAACAAAGGGTTCCATGACTAAATAAATTCACAAATAGTATACACAACATTTCTACCTCAAATATAAACACATTAACATGATGTCTCTTGAATCTAAAGTAACACAACTTAAAATTTTAAATGTGTTTTAAAAACAAAAAAAAACTGTTACTTTGTAATCCCTACAGAAAAATAGGACTGAGGATTATTTACGATTAGCATCCAGGACAGATCCGTTCCAGATTAACAGTATTTCCAAGCTGGGCGTGGCAGCTCACCCCTGAAACCCCAGCACTTTGGGAAGCCAAGGTGGGCAGATTGCTTGAGTTTAGGAGTTCAAGACCAGCCTGGGTAACTTGGTGAAACCCTGTCTCTCCTAAAAACACAAAAGTTAGCCAGGTGTGGTGGTGCACACCTGTAGTCCCAGCTACTCATGAATTCAATTCAATGCTTTAAAGCATATTGTATATGGAGTGACAGCTAAGGGGTACAGGTTTCTTTTTGGAGTTTCAAATTTGATTGTGATGTACACTGAGTTGTACAGTTTGGTAAATTTTATGGTGTGCAAATTATATCTTTATAAAGCTATTAAAAATTATTGTAATGTTTATGAAATTGTGACCCACATGGTTTATTCACAGTCAAAATAACCAAGTTCACTGCAAGGCAGTGGGGGAGTGGGTAAATAATGGATTATTCAACATAAGGAGTTGAAAATATAAAGTTGTATCCCTACCTCACACTCTTTATCAGAAAAATTCTAATGGAACAAATTTTTAAATGTGAATAAATAAAACAAAAGAATTGAAAGAAAAGCACAAGGATTCTTTTCAGGACCTTGAAGTGGTGAAGGCTTTCTAAACCCAATAAATCAAACCTCAAACATTTCTTCATGGTAAAAATATTTTAAAATAGATGAGGAAAGAGAAGAGACAAACTGGGGGAAATTATTTGCTGCTCATGTCATAAGCCATTTGGGAGAGAGAGAGAGAGAGAGAGAGATTCATTGCACCATTGCTTATAATAGCAAAAAAAAATAGTCCAAATACCCATCAGTATGAAATTGGTTAAATATTACAAACACATCTATATGATGGCTATTTTTTAGCCATTAAATAAAAAAGGACAAGACAGCACTACATATACAGGTGTCAATACAGAAGCTATAAATACTCATATGGAAACTAAGTGAAAAGGCAACATACAGAACATTGTATATGGGATGCCAATGGGGGAAGGAAGACACACAAGAAACTGGCAAAGGTGATCAGCTCTAGAGAGGGAACCTGGGTATTCAGAAGACTCAAAGGGAGAAGAAGAAATTGACTTTTCATTGCATACACTTTTTTCTTTCGAATTTTATGAAATGTACTATATATCCAACACACAAAAAAATGTTTAAATATTATTAAACACCCTAGACTATGCCAAATTAAAACATGTTTTTGCTGTGGTGATACAATAAAAATCTCAAGTTTTTTATTTGTATTTCTTAAACACTGCAAAAGGGCACATAGTCTTCAGGGAGATTTCTTCAAACCCTATTTCCCTCTTTATTGTGTAATATTCTCATATTTTATAATTTCTTAATAGTTTTTTCCCCCTACAAAGCTGAAACTTCCCCACAAAATTATCCTCTTTCTCCAGCTGTGTATTTTGGGTTAATCCCTGCTGTAGGTGGCTGGACACATCAATGACTTCAACAAAGATCCCTGCTCTCATGTAGCTTACATTCTATCAGGGAAAATGTAGATATAAAATAAAGATGAGAATTATCTACTGAGTTAGGGTTGAAAAGTACAATGGAGAAAAGAAAAATGTAGAGCAGAAAAAGGGAAGGTAAGGGGCAGAAGAAGGGAGATTGCAGTGTTAAGTACGGTTATAAGGGTTGAACTTAATGACGAGATGATATTTGAGCAACGATATGAACAGGGAGATGGAGAAGTAAGCTATATGGACATCTTGGTGAAAAGGGTTTTAGACAATGTGAAGAGACATGTGAGCCCCTAAGGCAGGGCCTACCTAGTGTATTTCAGGAGCACCAAGGAATTCAGTGTGACTGGAACTAAGAAAGTGAGGAGAATAGAAGATGAAATCAGGGAAATAAGGAGGCCCTTGTAGACCATCGCACCACATAACATGAAGCTTTGGGCCCTTAAGTACAATGGAGACCCAAATAGGGTGATACCACTGTGATTTTTGCATTATAATCCACACTCCGTAGTCCTCCTGCATCAGAGTCCCAAAATTTGACTGACCTCGGTCACCACTGTGCCACTAGCACGCATCAGGCACACAACACATTGTTCCTCAATTCTTTCTGTGTTGTGAGACAGGGTCTGGGTCTGTCACCAGCGGCGCAATCTCGGCTCACTGCAGCCTTTGCCTCCAGAGTTCAAGTGATTCTCCTGCCTCAGCCTCTCAAGTAGATGGAATAACAGGCACATGCCACCATACCGGGTTACTTTTTGTATTTTTAGTAAAGATGGGTTTTGTCACATTGGCCAGGCTGATCTTGACTTCAAGTAACCTTCCCGCCTCAGCCACCCAAAGTGCTGGGATTACAGCATGAGCCACCGCACCCCGCCTGTTCCTCAATTCTGATAAGGATTTTT
Organism: Ateles fusciceps; assembly: GCA_036589455.1. Classification (NCBI taxonomy): domain Eukaryota; kingdom Metazoa; phylum Chordata; class Mammalia; order Primates; family Atelidae; genus Ateles; species Ateles fusciceps. Next base: position 4,944,310 of record JAZHEH010000672.1, read on the forward strand.
ACTGAATATTCGCTTTGAGTGCCTTTTAAAAAGTTTTAATTGGGAATGCTTGAAGCATTTAGACTCCTGTACAAACAGTAGTATTTTAATGCATTTGTCATGAAAGCGATCCATTTATTCAATGAATAAATTTGTTTCTGTTGTTTTAATTAATTTCTTCTTTGAGTGCCTTTTTGCCTGGCTATTGGCAATACTGAATATCCTTTCTTCCAATCACAACTTTAAAATTTCTGCTTCCTTTGTCCACCACCAACTAGACCCTACCACATTCTTCTTCACAAATTGTTCCTGTGACTATTGGCATAGTTGTGCTTTCACACCTGCATCACCATGTCTGAGAAGCCACTACCCAAATCAACTTCTCTGCAGACAATTTCGGGTCCCTCCTGAAAGCAACTCTGGCCTCAGCCTATAGCCTTGCATCCCATGTCAGGTTAAAAGCCTCCTTATAACTATCTTCTATGAACCTTTATTTTTTTGGTAGAGATGAGGTCTTGCTATGTTGCCCAGGCTTGTCTCAAATTCCTAGTCTCAAGCAATCCTTCCACCTCAGCCTCCCAAAACGCTGGGATTACAGACATGAGCCACCATATCCAGCCTTCTTTTTTCTGGAGAGGGGGAATGCATTTATTTTTCTGGGGAGGGGGTGACTTTATTGCTGTCCTGCTCCATCTCCACAGCAAAATGGGCCCTACGTGCTCCAGGCTTGCATCATGCATCACCACAGCAAAAACATAACCTACTTGAACATGTTCCTACCCAGAATATGTATTAAAATTCTTTAAAGAAAACAGAATAAATTAATAACTTAAGTGATTAGGCACCAACAGCAATCTGAAAAATTAAAAGTCCAGTTTAAATGGTAACAAGACAAGAACTTAAGACTGGGATTACTGTAGCCCATCTTCTCTTCCTGTCAAATAGCGACAGTTCTGTGGGAAATGATTCTAAATGATTCTAAACTTCAAGACACAAGTAGCAGACAAATACACAAGGACACATACCACCAGAAATCACAGGACAGCCTGAATCTCCAGTTGGCCTCCTCGGCAGGTAGCCCACCATGATCCCAGGCCCCAAAGAGCTTGGCAAGTCCCAGCAAGGTGGCCCCCTGAGGAAGGCTTTTAGAGCTCATGAGGTCAGCCTTGCTTCCCCAACGTTTTAAAGATGAAGGCCCAGACAGGGCCACTTTCACAATCTTTCTCAAAGCCTCCTCTAATCAGCTTTCACAAGGGAGAGAGAACTGCTAATTCAATCAATGCATCTTGTTCTGACTGTGGCAGGGGGTGTGGACAGAATGTTCTTTCCATATTTTTATTTTCCTCTGAATTTCCTTTGGAAGGGCTGGTATTGAATGCACTGGGCTTGTCAGAGAGTGCCTTAATCCTAGTTGAGCAATAGAATCAATAGTTTTGGATTTGTGCTGTATGACAAGTCTACCAGACGGCATGGCAAAAATGTTCTCCTAGATTTTTTTTTTGGAACTGGTAACACTGAGATTTAGTCAAAGCTACAGAGCCTGAATTTAGATAAGTTGCTTTGGTTTTTCACTAATGAGATTTCTAGGAATCAGGCTTACTTCAAAATTGCATGTGCACACTGTGTTTTTCTTAGTTTGTCATTCCTATGCTCTGGCAAATTTCTGGGTCTAATTCCAAGATGTTGCAATTTCCCCATGGGTACCACAAAAGTGGTGACGTGTGCCTGGTCAATTTTCTTATGTGGTTGTCAAAAAAAAAGAAATTTCATCTGATTGCTTTGCCCACATGTTATGATTATTTCCTTTGGGAGAGTATATACCAGGTCAAACACTAAATAGATTTCTTTTTAAAGCACAGGTCCAACCGTCCAAACACAACTCATTTACATGACCCCAGAACCACCTGTATACGTTCTTCCCTTTAAGAAACTGCTAATCCTAAGGACCATTTCGCCTAAAAAATCAGGTATCCCTAATCTCTACCACTCTCCGTCTCACCTTCTGCCTATATGCCAGGATACCATGCTAATAAATGATGCATCATTCTCAGCTTCTAGGCTTTGTGGATGAGTGGGACTGGGGCCCAAGTCCTACTAGATCAGAACTGAAGACACCTGCTGCCTGCTCCCCTTGGGGCACGGATGCTGTGCGTAGCTTAATTTCACACAGCTTTTTAACTGAGCCCCAGTGCTAACAGCTTAATGGGACACCATGGCATTATATCCTGCAGATTTTAAATTAAAGTTTGAGACCCCCCCCCTAAGGACATGCACAGTACTCCAATTAACACTAATTGGCATTACACATGATTATCAAGTGAAAAACATAGTTTTCCTGAAAATGCCTCCTCCTTTCTCCAGCTTTAAATAGACCATAAATTCTAAGAAAACAATCATGGGTGCATGCAAAGATTAGCTAGAATGATGTCTAGCATGATGCTGATTTTGGGAGAACATTGGAAACAACCTAAATATCTATAACGGGGGTTCTGTATATAGAAGATAGCAGACACAAAAGCAATTATTTTTTAATGTTATACATAATGTTCACACGAGAAGGTATTCATGATACACTGTTAAGTGAAAAAAGTTAAAGAAGTGTAGGAATTGCATGCTATCACTTTCTCCATAGTATAGAAAAAAGACACTGGAAGGATATATATATACTAAAATGTAAATCTCAAGGTGGTAAAAATAATATTGATGTTTGTCTTTTTCATTTCCATGTCTAATTTTTATTCTTTGAAAAATGAACTACTTTTGCAAAAGAGAATACCATTTTTAAATCCATCATTTATTTCGGAAGAATAAATGCAGTGCAGTGGTTTATTTTGAAATGTTTTTAACCAATTCTTCATCTGCACCAACTCCCGTGTAGGGCACTGTGGATTCTATATCAATAATGTGTTAATAATTTTCACTGGAATTATGAAGGTGAACAGAGTTTTACATGTGTGGAAAGATGAACACTGGAGTGAATTGTTGCAAATGCACATTCTCGTGTTCCGACTGATTCAATCATGCCAAACCACTCCCCTCCTAACACAGAAAGTTCATTTATGTCCATGTGTTTCTCTTCCAGAGCCAAAGATGTTTGTCTTGCTCTACGTTACAAGTTTTGCCATTTGTGCCAGTGGACAACCCCGGGGTAATCAGTTGAAAGGAGAGAACTACTCCCCCAGGTATATCTGCAGCATTCCTGGCTTGCCTGGACCTCCAGGGCCCCCTGGAGCAAACGGTTCCCCTGGGCCCCATGGTCGCATCGGCCTTCCAGGAAGAGATGGTAGAGACGGCAGGAAAGGAGAGAAAGGTGAAAAGGGAACTGCAGGTAATGAATGAGAAGTTGCATAAAACACTCTCCACCACCCCCATCTTAAAACTGTTCCCCTTTCTTTGTTACTGTTTCTAATGAGAATTGCTCCTTAAACCCCTTCTCTCCTTCACTTTCATTAATCACAACAATTTACTGAGCCCTTACTAGGCTTCAGATGCTGCCCTAAACTCTGTACCTGCATCCATATTTCATTATAATGACAACTCTTTCAACTGAACATTATCCCATCTTATAGATGAGGAAATTGAACCGCAGCGTGATTAAATGAATTACTGAAAATGGACCAGGTGGATGTGCACTGCTAGTGGCTGCCAGAGCTGGACTCAAACATCTGATGCCCAGAAGTACTGGGCTATTGCAGCCAGCAGGCAATGGCTGGATGTGCAAGTGCATGGATAGACAGACAGATGGACAGAAAGGGAAATAGACAGACTAAGCAGAGGCAAAAACCAGGAGCCAGATGCACAGATGCCATCCTGCTCAGCAGGAATATCCTGAACAAAGGTACATAAAGAGCTTCTAAATTTTATTTTTCACAGATGAAATGAAAATAGCACTGTAAAGACTACCTTTCCTAGCTCATCACTTTCCAACCTGACACATAGCAGCCAAAAAGTAGATTTTTACAGCTCTTTACAGCAACACAATTGCCCACTAGTTCTTCAGTAATTTTCACTTTGTTTCCCCCAAAATAAATTGGCCTGGGAAGCTTGCCAGATTCTGTAGTCCTTCAGAGTAAACTGAATTGAAATTCTAGACAGGCTGTGTTAACTCTAAAAGAGGAAGGGATTTGGAATCAATCTTTCAAGACAAGTTTCTGAGCATAAAAGTTGGGACAAAAGGTAGGAAGGAAAAAGCTATATATCTCAAATCATCGCATCTGATTTACTGGAATTCTGTAAAACAAAATCATAATATATATTCAGATTATTGGGTAATAATTCATTTCTGAATTTGCCATGCAGAAAATATCTGGCAAATCAATTACCAAATCTATGAAAATTGTGCAATAATAGATAAAGAACCTTCAAGTAATAAAGGTTCAACAGCAGATAAGAAGCTTTAATTTGAAGCTAAATGTAAGTTTTCAAAGATGTCTATAAAGTAATGCCTGTGAATACAAGTTACAACTGAGTCATAATTACGAATCATCTTGAAATCCTATAATAACACCAGGGTTATAGTTATATATTGCTTTTAGTTATTGAGTCTGGAAGCAATAATGTAGTGGCTATACAAACAAACATTGGGGTCAGAAAGAATTCGGCTCTTTCAATCACTAATCTAGTATCCTTGGCCAAATATCCTCTGTGAGGCTCAGTTTCCTCATTTGTAAGTTGTCATAAGGGTGATTGTTAAGTTTAGGGGAAAAAGTACATGCAAAACACTCCACAGGATAACTGTCATATGGTGAAAACTCAGTAAATGTTATAACTTATTAAATTTTGATCTACAAATATGAGTCACAGCTAAATTTGTGACTAGCCAAAGCCATATACTAAACTAGACATTGGTAATTCGTTTCATGAGGTAGCTCTAATGTAAAAGACATATATGTGGATATGCATTCAGATTAAATTAAATGTTCAGAACTGCTACAATTTTAACCATATATGAGGCCAGCTATACCACCATATTCATAGATCCATTCATTCATCCATGCATCCTATACATTCAATATTTCTGTGCACCTATTACTGTCCAATATTATTCTACCAGTGTTTCTCAACCTCTGCACTAATGATTACTGTGGAGTGACTATTCTGTGCATTGCAAGATGTTTAATAGCATTCCATTAGATGCCAGTGGCATCCCTTTCCAAAGTGAAAATCAGAATTTTTCTATACGTTGCCAGCTATCCCCCTGGGTAGAAAGGTGGACAGTGCAAAATTGCACCTGGTGGAGAACACCGGTCTAGACACTGGAAACACAAGCATAAGACATTGTTCTTGCCTTAATAAGCAGACAGTCATGTGGGGGAGGCCACCAATACATAAATACATAATTAAAATACATCATCATAATAGCCATTTACTCAGAACCTACTATTTGTCTGAACCTTTGCATTTCATATTTAATATCTACTATAATCTTATTAGCAATAATTATAATCAGCAATAATAATAATGCTACAAATTTAAAAAATTGAGATTCAAAAACAAAATGACTTTCCTAACCTGAGATTATTTAAATACAGTATACACACATAAGGATACATAACAGCTCAGAAAGAAAAGGTAGGAATAACTACATGGATCAATGAAGAGAGGCATACCTCACTTATAAACTACAGGAACAGCCTGGGAGATCTGGGGGGTGTATTTTTAATATGGCTGTAACTGGGCACAACCTGGCTGGGAATGCCTGCTCTCTGTTTCCCCTTTAATGACACTACAAGTGTCTTCTCATTCACGTATTCTTAGTGAATACCCTCACCACATCCACCCCAACCAAGTCCAGTCAAGCATATTTTGGTCCAGTTTCCCTATCCTAAATGAGAAATGCAGAGTTTATTATACTGAGTTATAAATTTTCTGTTAAAGTATCTGTCTTCCTCACTGGTCTGTTAAAATTATTACTGTATCATACTGTTAACATTTAATTTAATCTGGGTGCATATACATATAAAAATCTTCAGATAACACTGGAATGACCTAATGAAAAAGATCATCCATTCCAGCTTATTATATGGCTTTAGGTATTTGTGAACCTAACTATGACCCATATTTGCAGATCCAAGGTCATAAGCAATAATAGCTAATTTTAGGGTTGGGCAAGCGTCTTTCATGACCATATTTCACTTAGCCCCTAGCCCATGACTGGTATGTAGTAGATGGTCGATTAATGTTAGATGGTTTACATGGATGCATGCAGGTATGCATAGATCCAGGGATGGATGGATGGAAGGATAGAATGAATGAATGGATGGATGGAAGGAAGAAATGGCACAGAAGAAATCTAGGTAGACCCATTTTGTGGAGAACTAGGAAGAAATCCTTTCTGATCTAGTTTCAATACTGAAACATAGACTAACCCTTACTCCCATAATCCTCCACTCTACCCAAGCATATGTCTGACTAAATAAGGAGAAGGACAATAATTCATCCCTTCTTTTCACTCTTAATATGCAGAACCTAAGCACACGAACAAATTCTTCATAGAAACAGAAAGAATAACTATACATTATTACAGCTAGTACATGATTATCAATCACCCAATTCAGCATCTTGAACAAACATTACTATAGAAATCCAAACCTGGCCAGGTACAGTGGCTCATGCCTGTAATACCAGCATTTTGGGAGACCGGGCTGGGTGGATCACCAGATTAGGAGTTTGAGACCAGCTTGGCCAACATGGAGAAATCCCATCTCTACTAAAAATACAAAAATTAGCCAGGCATGGTGGCAGGAGCCCATAATCCAGCTACTCGGGAGGCTGAGGCAGGAGAATCCCTTGAACCTGGGAGGTGGAGGTTGCGGTGAGCCAAGATTGTGCCATTGCACTCCAGCCTGGGTGACAAGAGCAAGACTCCGTCTCAAAAAAAAAAAAGAAAGAAAGAAAGAAAATCCAAACTTTCAGGCTCTGAAGGCCTTTTTTGTGAACAGCATTATAAAAGTGCATCCCAGAATGTATGATTTGGTCTCAAGGAATTTGCAAGAGGGTGAGACCTCAAACAGTCTAGTCATTTCATTGCAAGGACTGGGAAACTAAAGCCAGAGAGATCAAGCCCCTTCTTCAAATTCACCTGACTGATCCATGACTGAACTGGGGTTTTATCCCAGGCCTGCTGAGTCACTGTTTGCTGCTTTGCCCAGTAAATTTGGATTGGACTTAGATCCAATCTCCCCTTATTACAAATGGAGCATTTAAAATCCAGAAAAGAAATTACTTGCTCAAAATTTAAATTAAGGTTTAACTTAATAAAATTTCTTAAGAACAAATACATAGGTAAAGTAAAACTACACAATTCATCAGCAATATATGTGCTCTGACTACAAAAGTGCACTACAGATCACTAATAATTTGGATACTTTTTGAGGAAATATCATCATATAAGCACTATTTGTGAAATAGATTTGGCCATAAAATTGAATGATATCTTTTGATGATATTAAATCATTGCTGTTTTTTATATGTATAATCTTTGCTTTTTATATATATAAAATGTCAATGTCATATATATAATCTATTTTATATATAAAACATCAATGTCATATGCAAAATCAATGTCATATAGATTGTATATACATAAAAGATTGTATATGTAATATTTTATATATAATCTTATTTTATTTTTAAACCATTTATATAAATTAAATCGATTTTGCTTATTTCCTTCAACTAGAATCACCATTTTTCTATATTTAGCCTATAGTTGATCTGCAGACATAAAGATTTAGACACACAGAAAATATTCCTGTATGGTGATTTTGAATTTGTGAAAATTGTTTCATATTAATTATGTCATTTCTGTGTATAAAGAGACTCAGAGAAATTAAGGGACTTACCTAAAATGATACAACCATTTAGTGACAAAACCAAACACTATTCAAGATTCATGACTCCAGCCCCAAAGGTAAAAGGCATTTTGATGAATGGGAAGCATCATTAAACTAAGAAGGCTTGGATTCTAGCATTGCTACAGAAGCAAGTTGGTTTTTTTTTTCCCCCTCTCTGGGACTCAGTTTTCTCCTCACAAAAGAAGCTACTGCGTGGTGGTGGCAGTCATTGTTTTCTGGTTATTGTAGCATGTTGAGCCCTCACTATGTGCCAGATGCACTTTAGAATTTATACTCCTGCTGGCCAGGCATGGTGGCTCAGGTCTGTGATGTCAGTACTTTGGGAGGCCAAGGCGGGCGGATCACCTGAGGTCAGGAGCTTGAGACCAGCCTGTTCAAAATACAAAATCTCTATTAAAAATATAAAAATTAGCCAGATGTGGTGGTGCATGCCTGTAATCCCAGCTACTCAGGAGGCTGAGGGAGAATTAGGAGGGAGAGGTTGCAGCGAGCCGAGATCACGCCCTGACACTCCAGCCTGGGCAGCAGAGTGAGACTCCATCTCAAAAAAAAAAAAAAAAAAAAAAAATAATTTATGCTCCTGCCAAATTCTCTGGCTCCAGAGTCAGGCAGGCATGAGGTCAGACCAGGGTTCCATCATTCACTAGTTCTCTTCTCTGGAGTGAAATAACTCCTCTATAGCTCAGCTTCCTCATCTATAATGGAAGTAATAATAATTCTTGGTTCATAAAGTCATTGTAAAACTTAACTAATGCATGCAAATAAAGCATTTAACACTGTCCCTGGAACATAGTAAATGGTTCATAAATATAAGCAAATCTAATTTCTATTAATTCTCTTATTATTATCACTAACAGAAATAGAATGAGGCATGAGACTAAATAGCCTCTAGGGATTTGCCTGGTTCTATGTGCCCCTATAGGGTCACTCTGAGAAATAATGTCATCATGGTAATTGAACTCTTCCTGTAGTGCCCAGTACCCATACATGAATAATATAGTGGCAAGTGATCCATCATCAAAGTGATAGTTAATTATGTTAAATTAGTAAGGATTTAAATTATTTCTTACATATTCAGGAAAATTCACTTAAATTCTGATGCAGATTTTCTATTTTTATTGTTAGTGCACTAGTGATATTTTAAGTTTATTATTTAGTAGTACACTGTTAAAGATTGCCTGAAAAGACAAGGTTGGGACGTGCTAGAAACATGTAGGTATATTGTTTGTGATTATATTATTTTGAGGAGCTATTAACTAAACTATATACTTTTTCTGAAGGTTTGAGAGGTAAGACTGGACCACTGGGTCTCGCCGGTGAGAAAGGAGACCAAGGAGAGACTGGGAAGAAAGGACCCATGGGACCAGAGGGAGATAAAGGAGAAGTAGGTCCAGCTGGTCCTCCTGGACCAAAGGGAGACAGAGGAGAGCAAGGGGACCCAGGGCTGCCTGGAGTTTGCAGGTGTGGAAGCATCGTGCTCAAATCCGCCTTTTCTGTTGGCATCACAACCAGCTACCCAGAAGAAAGACTACCTATTATATTTAACAAGGTTCTCTTCAATGAGGGAGAGCACTACAACCCTGCCACAGGGAAGTTCATCTGTGCTTTCCCAGGGATCTATTACTTTTCTTATGATATCACATTGGCTAATAAGCATCTGGCAATTGGGCTGGTACACAATGGGCAGTACCGGATAAAGACCTTTGATGCCAACACAGGAAACCATGATGTGGCTTCGGGGTCCACAGTCATCTATCTGCAGCCAGAAGATGAAGTCTGGCTGGAGATCTTCTTCACAGACCAGAATGGCCTCTTCTCAGACCCAGGTTGGGCAGACAGCTTATTCTCTGGGTTTCTCTTATATGTTGACACAGATTACCTAGATTCCATATCAGAAGATGACGAATTGTGATCAGGACCAAGATCCCTGTGGTAGATACTCTGATTGAATCTGGGGTTCCAGAAGGTGGAACAAGCAGGAATGGGATCCAAAGAGACTCTCACTTTGATTCTAAAGCATTTGAAGACAATTCTAGCAGAATTTGTTAAAACAAGATGAAACACAGAAAAGTTGAAACCACATAACAAAATGAATTCTATAAAAGAATAGCCCCAGATATAAATTCTCTTGAAAGCAATGTTCATAAATATTTAAGCAAATTAAAGACAATGTTAACAAATTTTCTATTAAATGCCCTGAGTGATAAAACCAGTTGGCAATAATACTGCCTCATTAAATCTTCAAAAATTATATTTTAGTCTGTTATTTAAGAGAAACATAACATCCCAAAATCTTTGACAATTCTCGAAAGGCTATATAGGAAGCCAAAAACCAAAGGTAAGAGATGCTAACTATTTTTCAAGCAAGCTAAAGAGAAATGATAAATGTCTTATGTTTTATTATTTATTCATGTTTGTATATATTCACTCAACAACCCTTTAATGAACCCATAAGGACCAGACACTGTGGTGCTGAATCAGCTTTAATAATGAGTTAAGACAAAGCCCCTACTTTCATACGGGCTAGTTTGTGATGAACAAACTATCACAATTCAGTGTGATGAGCACCATAGCAAACAGATGGATTTGATGCTAAAAGCACACAGGGTCTGCTATTCCTGAGGCTGGGGCCAGAGAAGCTTTTACACATGGAAAAACACTAATCATGCCAAGGTGTATGTGTTTAAGTGGGTGTGATAGATGCAAGGAGAATGAGGAATTCGGCACCGCATTTTCTTTGCACCCTCAATGCATTGTTGGTATTTTCAACAGTGAAGGGGGAGAAAAATCTAGAGACAGAGGAGGCCTGGAAGGAGTGATGAAGACTGAAATGAAGAGAAACAGCCAGCAGGTGATTCTCCTAAGTCCTTTAGTGTGATGGTTTCCCAAGACAAACATTTGTCCTAATAGCTTTCTCATAAATATGGGAACTACTTTACATTGTGGTAAGACATTGCTTCTCATGGATATGCTAGGCATTTAGTTCAAATAAAGCAAGGCATATGTTCACTGACTTATGAGTGAGCTGATGAGAGCAATGAACAGGAAAAGCAAGGATAGAGACCAAATGTCTGAGTAAATAGACATCCCTTCCAAGTCTCACACCTCCCTTAGTCCCACTCTTGCTTGTGTCAGCACCTTGTTCTTCACTGAACTGCGTTCTTCAATTAGTCTCCTCCATGATTCTGTCTGATCTACCATTCCCTTGGTTTATGGTAATAGTATTCCCTTAATCTCTTCCTTTTGATAATTTCTAATCTTCCTTCTATGTATTCCTTTCTCTGCTCATGACTTATAAATAGTTCTTATATATCTTATGTTTGAATCACCATGCTAGGTTCTGTGAAGACAGAAGAGTATCAAGATTAATACATTAATAGTGTATCTTCAACTAGTAAATTTCTAAGGATACAAGAAAGGAAATGGCATTCACACACACAAAAATACCTATAATTTTGAAAGAGAACATGATAAAATATGCTAAGTTCTAGGCTGGAAATAAGAGCAAAATGCTGTGAAATAAGAGGACATGTTTACATCCAAATTAGAATGTCAGAGAGAAGAGAGAGGGAAATCCTCTCTGCTCATTGGGCCTTAAGTGATGGTTGGGACTTGGAGTGGCACAAGTTGGAGGAAAGGGCACTTGAGACAGAGGTAATGACGGGGACAAAATGAGAACAGAGACCCAAAAGGAGAATCAATTGACCATATTGGTAAGAGCTTTGAAAGCCAGCCTGAGAAAGAGGGAATTTATTCATAAGAAAATGTGGAGACCCTGTGTATTCCAGAACCGGATACTGCCATTACCACAGATGAAAGTTGCAATGATCTAGCAGTTGTGTGTAAGAGCAATGCTTACTTTTCCTGTCCTTCAACTCTGTCTTGCTGTCATCATCTTCATCTGCCTGCCATACTTTGTCCACTTGTGGCTCTCCTTCTGAGTCAAGGCATGGGTACAGGAGACCAAGAACAATGAGTGTTAGACAAGAAACAGAGAGCAAAGGTGGTTTGAGATAGTCACCTACTTACAGATAACAGCCAAAGATAGAATTCCAAGCTATAAAGTATAAAAAAACAGCCAACAGAAGTAACTCATCTGGGAAAAATGAACATATGGGCCCTTTGAAGACTATAGGATTTGCTAGATAAATTGGAAATGGAGAAGTTATTGCAGTCATGAACTACAGATTACTGTGATTAAAATTTTCTTCTGATCATAATCCACAAATGCATTCATTTTTTGTACATTGTTTACTTATCTTTGAAATGTTTATTTTATTATGAAGCCTATTTTAAGTAGCTTTTAAAATTGAATTTTCTTTAATTGGTTTGAAGCCCAGAGATGAATTTCATTTTGAAATATCTGGTGGGATGGTAATTGGGATCAGAGAACTGACATGGTAAAGGAAGAGCTGTTTTGGTACTAAAAAAATAAAATAAAATAAAATTTTAAGCAAATGTAGGTGTCTTTTACTCTTAAAAAATAGCAGATACAGTTTATCCACATTCACAAATATTTGTATAAAGAAAGTAGCAGAACAATTTTGGTTTAAAAAATTCCAAATCTCATTCCAATCATTCTTTGTAAAGGCTGACTTGTAATGAATATGTATTAAGCAATATTTATTGACTCTATACCATCTTGTTCTGGAAGGGTTTAAAGCCATTTAGAAAGATAAATAAGATATAAAAAGAAAGCAGCAGTTAAAAGCAGATGAGAAAAAATGGGAATAACAAAGAAAAAAATGAGGCTAATATAATACTGTGTGTACATGAACACACATGTGACTGTGTTACATGTTTTCAGGTCACGCATGTTTCTTTGTGCCTATGCATGAACAAGGGCATTTCCAGGTCATTTATCATTGTGAATAGTGTTACTTATGATAAAATATAGATTCCATAAACTCTAAATATACTTTTTCTGCCACTCTGTAAAAGATCATGAACGTAAATAAATTTTAGATATGAGTTAAGTTAGTCCATTTGCATTGCTATAAAGGAATACCGGAGGCTGGGTAATTTATAAAGAAAAGAGGGTTATTTTGGCTCACAGTTCTGCAGGCCATACAAACAGCATGGTGCCAGCATCTGCTTCTGGTGAGGCCTCAGGAAGCTTCCAATTGAGGTGGAAGATGAAGAGGCAGCCACTATCCTATCACATGGTGACAGAGGGATCAAGAGAGTGAGGGGGGAGGTGCCACACTGTTTTAAGCAACCAGATCTCACGCGAACTCATTAGCATGAGGACAGACCCAAGACATTCATGAGGGATCCACCCTCATGACCCAAACTGCTCCCACTAGGCCCACCTTCAACATTGGGAGTCATATATCAACATGAAATTTGGAAGGGATAAAAACATCCAAGCCACTCATTAGCTTTCTCTCTTCCTCTCTCTCTGTAGGTTCACTTCCAGTAAACAGCATCACTACCCATCCTGCACCAAAGCCAAAAACCTAAGGTGCAATCTAAACGTCTTCCCTCCCTTACCTACTGAATTTTGCCCAGCATAAAATTCTTATGCTTCCAGCCACTAAATGCACATACCTGACTCATTGCACCTTTCTATTTTCAGTGCAAAAGGTGTCATTCATACATTCATCATCACTTCCCTCGATCAGTGAAAAACATTGTAACTGGCCCTTTGCTTCCAACCACAACCCTTCAGTCCATCCTCTGCACTAGGTTGAATATATCCTTTTAAGATGAAAATGTGCATGACATTTCCCAGCTTAAAAACCAGCAATGGCCCTACCAATCTGTCCACTATAAAAGGTGTCTTGAACTTCTATAGGTTTTGCCATCAGGTGTGTATTTCATATTGTTTTCTGGTATTCATACCTAAACTCCTTCGGAAGGACCATCTTCCTTTATGTGCTAAGTCTATGAGCTTCTCAGTGGAATTGATGCTTCCAGTATGTAAATCTCTGCCTAATTAATTAGAATATAGAATTCCACTCACGAAAATAATTGATTCAGGTGACTTGATCAGAGCCAATGAAACTCTGCTTTAATATCCATAGAAGACAGTCACCTTCTTTTCCATTGGACTGGAGCCTGTGAGCCTCCACCAGCCACATTATCATCACAAAGCATAATACCACTCAAGAATACACCCATGCACAGGTCAGAGAGATAAAGAGAGAACATGGGTCTTGGAGTCATCATTTGAGCCCTAATCTAGACATACCTATAGTCAGCTCTTCTGTTGGACTTTTCAGTTATGGTAACTATTAAATGTTGTTTTTACTGAAGCCCTTTGATTATTTGATCACTTGCAAAAGATGTTATCCTACCTAATATTCATAAAAGTATCCTTTATCATGGCGCATTGAACCCTTTAGGATGTGGCTTCTGCAAACTTTTAAGTCACATCTTCAAAAGGCATCCACATGCAACTATTATCCAAGGATATGCAGATAACTGCAGGTCTAGGGTACTTTGCCCTAGAATGCCTCACCTTTTCAGCTCAAAAGTTAATTTCTTTCCTCTAATCTTCCCCTTCCCCTGTGTCTAAGGAGAATTACAGATGACCACATGTGTTTTCCTTGCCGTCTGGGAACCAGTGCATAGTCATAGCAGCAATAGCAAACACTTACTGGGCACTTTTTGAGCTTGCTTTACATGTATCAGCTCACTTGGTTCTTGCTATGGTCTGCATGTTTGTGTATCCTCAAAAGTCATATGTTGAAACATAATCACAAGTGTGATGGTATTAGAAGGTGGGGGCCATTGAAAATAATTAAGTCATGAAAGATCTACTCTCATAAATGGGACATGTGCCCTTATTTTTAAAAAAAGGCCCCAGAGACCTTCTTTCAACACACTAGTGCACAGTAAGAAGATGGCTATCTATGAATGGTGAAACAGGCCCTCACCAGTCACCAAATCTGCTGGCTCCTTGATCTTGGACTTTCCAGCCTCCAAAACTGTAAAATAAATGTCTTTTGTTCATAATCTATGCAGTTTTTGGTATTTGGATTTAGTAGTTCAAATGGATTAAGACAGTCCTCACAACAATTATTCTCTTCATTTTACAGATGGGTAAACTGAGAGGGAGAGAGGTTACAAAATATGTGAAGTAAATAGTAAGTGGCACAGTAGACCTAGGCAATGAATCTCCAAAGCCCTCTCTCAACCACCATGCTGGTGCCTTGCTCATATATATTTTACATTTGTCTGTCTAATGGAGAGTTGGTTTGCCCTATTGATTTTTTATCCCAAGACTCTACATGATGACTGCTATAGTATGTGCTCAATGAAATATGATGAATTAATTAGTGACAAGTTCTTTTCGGTCACAATCTACACATGTGGTCAGAGACAGATGGGGAAGGTGTCACAACAGGAAAGCCCTATAATCATCTTGTACCTTAATCAATATTCTTTAGATTATAACTACCAGGCTCCAATTCAGCATGGTTCAAGTAAAAGGAAACTCACTGAAATAACAAAAATCCCAGAACCAGATGTGGGTACCCAAACATTGTCACCAGGATCTTATCTCTCTACATCCTACAGAGCAGCTCCCTCCATCGCTGGCTTCACTTTCAAGGAAGAGTCTTGCCTTTATTTATTGCAAAGATGGCCACCAGCAACTCAGGTTTGCATTTTGCAGTTCTAGTGGGGGAAAAAAAATTCTCTTTGTTAATAGTTCCAGTTAAATACCTGGAAATGACAGCCTTTTGATTCTGATTGGTCCTGCTTGAATCATGAGCCTATCCCTCAACCAACAATTGGCCAAAAAAATGTGATTTTGCCATTGGCTAGGCTTACGTCACAACCCAGTGTGAGAGCTTGAAGAAGAATCCATCTCATCTAAATCACATGGAGAGAGGTGGGAGGAGGAGGAAGAGATCATTTCCTAAAGGAAAATGAAGATTCCAGGTCAAGAAAGAGAGAGATTAGTCAGCAGACAAAAATAACTAGTGATTTCCTAAGCTGTTTTCATATAAAATCAAAACCACATTTATTTTGTCGCATGATGCAAAATAAATCTGTTGCTAGAATGATTTTTGCCTGAAATAACCTAATTTTTGATAATATTTGTTCAGAATTGACTAAATATTTCAGACTGTAAAAGCCTGGCATCTGTGATGATCTCATCCTACAGGCTGTCATGATGCTGATCTCCAATGACCACGTTTAATGAAAGAATAAATTATTTTCAACTGAAATACTTCTTCCCCTCAAACTCTCTGATTTTTGACATTAATACCCTAGAATAGACAATAACACATGCAACTATTTTTGATAATTATAGAAAGAAAGGGAAGGGCATCCTTGGAGATTAGTCTCTATGGAATCGAAAAGAGCCAGTTTGAGGTTGCAGAGAAAGGGAACACTTATACACTGTTGATGGGATTGTAAATTAGTTCAATCACTATGGAAAGCAGTATAGCAATTCCCCAAGGAGCTAAAAACAAAACTACCATTCAACCCAGCAATCCCATTACTGGGTATATACCCAGAGGAATATAAATTATTCTATCATAAAGACACATGCATGCGAATGTTCACTGCAGCACCATTTACAAAAGCAAAGAAATTGAATCCATCTAAATGCCCATCACTGACAGAATCCATGGTACATATACACCATGGAATACTATGCAGTTATAAAAAAAGAATGAGATCATGCCTTTTGCAGGAACATGGAAGGGGCCAAAGGCTATTATCCTCAGCAAACTAACACAGAACAGAAAACCAAATACCACACATTCTCACTGATAAGTAGGAGCTAAATGATGAGAACTCATGAACACAAAGAAGGGAACAACCGACACTGGGGTCTGCTTGAGGGTGGAGGGTGAGAGGAGAAAGAGGAGTAGAAAAGATAATTATTGGGTACTCAGCTTAATACCTAGGTGATAAAATAATCTGTACAACAAACTCTCATGAGATGAGGTTACCTATGTAACAAACCTTCACATCGGCCCCCAAACCTAAAATAAGTTTTGTTTTTTTTAAAAGGAGCCAGTAAACCCAATTCATCCCTTGGCCAACACATAATGACAGCCCTGAAAGAAGAGACTGAAAAGCCACCCTCAGTTGTTAACTACATTGCTGGCCTCATGTTTTCCTTCTTGTTTTCTTGAGAGATCACCAATTCCTGCCTAATGATACCAGCAGTTACCATTTACTGGGTGGCTAGTAAATGGTACCATATTGGATCCTTTCAGCATGGTACCTTACTTTATCCTCTGGAAGAGCCCCTGTTTGTAGCTCATTCTGACCTCTAGAGAGATTCAGCACCAGTCTCACCTTTCTCCTCTCAAAAAAAAAAAAAAAAAAAAAAAGCATTTGTATGGACATTGGGATGAAAGCAGTGCTGGGATGCTGCTTAAGCATTAACATGGAGAAGTTAAAAGACTCTCAAGGCCACATACTGAGTTCTATAGGGATCTTCTCTCTCCAGGATGTGCCTATCAGTGTCCAGGCAGAAGGCAGCAGACCACTTTTAAAAGGATTTCACTGTGGAAGGTCGAATGAAAGAACTGTATTAAAGGTGCAGGTGGGATTAAAAGAACCATGCAGGGATTTTGAGGTATCCAAGGACTAGCAACAGCAGGAATGCTTCACCATCCCAAAGCCTGAGAAGGAGGAGAGGCAGTGGTGGTTGCAGAGCACAGTGAAGAGCTGGAGACTTGGAAGAGGGAACAGCATACAGGAGCTACACCTGCAGAAGAGCTCAGCCACTGCCAAAAGTAGAGAAGCCAGGACTGAATCCCCTGACCACCCTTTTCTACCTTTCAGTCTCCTATTTATACCCCTCACTCATCAAACCCCATGACTCCAGGTGCCCAGGGAGTCTTGGTGATGCAGTGCACAAAGATGGGCTTCTTGGGCAAAATGCAGAACAGACAAAAATAGAAAATGGATGGGAGCCAGGAAAGAGGGTGAGAGCAATGGAAATCAACCAGCACAGGGCTCCCCTCCCAGAATCTCTTCCTTCTCTGGAGTCTCTCTAAAACTCCGCACAGCTTATGCATTAAACCTGGCTCCCTGTTTTTACTGGTTCCTTGAATGCATACAGCAGAAGGGACATTTTTCCAGAGCTGTGTGTAATTTATGAACAAGGAACTCTTGAGTCTCAGAAGCCGCCCAGCTCCACTTACAAAAAAATTGCATGGGATTTTGGAGTGAAGTCCTTGCGGTGATGAACAGAGGGTTTGCTAGAGTGTTTCTCACTAAGTCCCTCTCCTAAACTTGCAAAAGCAACAAGCAGCTGGTGGAGATTTAGGAGTTTAAGATTCTAACCTAGTAGCTTTCCAGTTCATCATGAGTTAAATACTCCTCTTATCCCTTTAGAGGTTAGAATACTGAGCCTTAAAGCAATTGAGCAATTCGGCCATGACAAGCCTTAATAAATGTGGGATATTCTATTCTTAATAAATGTAGCTCTGTCTATCCACATCCAATGCCCATGCCCTGTCATGAGCACACACACCTGCACTCCCCTGCCTCTCAAGGCCTCTTCTTTAAGACACGTTTTCACAGCAAGATCATTGTACTATGGGGGGGAATGCAACATCTTCAATTTTCTTCCTTTGATCCCAGTAAACACCATTTTCCTCCAAACTTAGCTGGGAGCTAAGCCTGTCACAATCATGACTGGCTTACTCATGATCAAAACATTCAGTGTGGCCAGACCATGCAGCTCCGCAAACTCTAAGGAGTCCTAAATATACCAACCTACTTTGCTCTGCCCAAGGAACAGAGATTGGGCCCAAGGGACTGGTGCTGACCTTTTGCATCTGGTTTAGTTCCACAAAAGGAACCCAGAGAATCTTTTAGCATCATCATTATACAATTATGCTTAGAAAAATCCAGGCAGTCTAAATTCCTCTGTACACACTACATATTCCTGTCAAGATTAATCCTAACAGAAGCCAGGAACAAGTAGGACCACATATTCCACAGGCTTTGTGTGTCCCCTAATGTGGTCTGTAGATCAGTCTGAGACATGCCAAATATATTGGGTAATTGAAGAGTCTTTTGGAAGAGAAAAAAATTTTTTAAAAAGTATAAAATTTGTATTGCTGTACCATGGTTTTCAAGAGACCCATCGATACTTTTTTATTTCTGCTCCATATCACTGTTTCCTAAATTGAGTAGTAATCTTGCACTCTGAGCCAGATCCTTCTTTTTGTAAGGGCTGTCCTGTGCATCACAGGACATTAGCAGCATCCCTGCCCTCTGCCCACTAGATGCTAGTAGCATCTACCCACCCACGTAAGTCGTCACAATCAACAACATCTCCATCATTCCCAGATGTCTCCTGGGGGCCAAAATTGAGAACCACTTGTGAACCACATCTGTACAGTCTTGTCATGGTGACAAAGTCCACTCAGTTCCCAACACCTACTTTTTCCAACTGACCTTTTATTTACAGAAATAACCACATAACTGGGCATCATTTCAGGTATGGTATCTGTTCCCACTCCAAGTTAAAGAGATCCTATCCTGGAAGGTATACAAGATGAGCAAGACACTATGCCCTCATCCAAATTCCCTTTTACTGTAGCCAGTAAAAATTTTGTCTAGGATACAAAAATCACCAAGTCTTCCATTTCTAAGAATTTACTCCAAGAAAATAATTAATAATGTGTGCAAAGGTTTAATTGCAGAAAGAGCCCTGCAGAAAAGCTTGTAATATGGAAAATTGAGAAATAGCCTGTGTCTCATAACAGAATATGGGTAAAGTGAACTGTGATGCACCCATCCAATGAGATATAGTCATTAAAAAGTGATGAGGACGCACTGCCAGGCACAAGGGCTTGCACCTGTAGTCCCAGCTGCTGGAGAGGACTGCTTGAGCTCAGGGGTTTGAGGCCAGTCTAGGCAACATAGGGAAACTCTGTCTTTAAAAAAAAGGAGGATGAAAATGTACTGGCACAAGATATTCACAAAATATTAACTAAACAAAGTAGATTACTAAAGAATATTTTCAGTACCCATTCCATTTTTAAAGTGTTTGCACATATACATGGAAAAAGTCTAAATGAAAATATTAATGGGGAATTTTAAATCTCTACTCTTTTGATCTTTATTTTTAATTTTTATAATAAATATATTTTATTCATTTTACCTAAAATACTTTTATGTAAGCTTTTAGGCTACTTCCATATTATTTTGTTTCCAAAAATGTCAGAGAAAAAAGTCTAAGGACAGAGAAATAAACCTCTTAGGAGTTGAAGTGTAAAACACAATATCATTCTTAAAAGCTTCCCGGTGGCATACCTGGATGTCTATTTCAGCGAATTTTTTAAAGTAAGAATACAATCAAATAATCCTAGTTTATATGTTTTTAAATTGTTTCTTCCTAACTTGAACAGGAAAGGAAATGAGGCTTGAGTTGACATCACTTTATTGAGTTTTTCTTAGTCCCAAACTGTAAACCCAATGAGTTACTACAGCATGAAGTCATTCAGAACCAATGCATTTGTCAGATGGCAAAGGCATTTATGAGTAGGTCTATGAAGAAGACTGAATTCGTGGCTTCACTCCAGTGCCATCATGGAGGTGGCGGAATTTATTGAAGTAAAGACTTGCCCAATCTAGTCAGGGTTCCAGGAAGTGATCTGCTAGCACTAGAAGACGAAAAATCATAAACTCTAGGGGTTGCATAGATGCTCTTTCATTACAAAAGTGCTATATTTTACAAGATTGTGAGATGCTGCCTCGGCTAAAATAAGCAAGAAAAAACAAAGTCTCTGTGATCTATTCCTACCACAGTTTCAGATAACAAATTTGGCACCACTGGGCATCTCCATTGTTACTGAAACAGAAAACACGCAGGTCTTATTATTGTTACTCCAATAGAATAAAGAGAGTTGCAAGGATTTTCTACAGAAAACACCCAGGTCTTACTACATGCAGAACTAAAATTAAAGCACAGCCTCCTGAGATGTCCTAGTTGGTCAGAATATTGGCAAATAATAACTAGAAAGTTGGTAAAGTTGGTATGTGAGATGATCAGGGCCCAAGAGCCATATATACATTAATACATAAAGGCATGTCCACACAAGGAGTTGCCCACTTAATTCCCCTTTAGGGTTGCCAGATAAAATTCAGAATATTCAAATATAAATTTCACATAATAATCGTTTAGTATAAATCTGTCTCAAATATTTAACTGGGTATCCTGTATTCCTATTTGCTAAATTTGGCAACTCTGCTCCCCTAAAACTCACCTACAAAAACATAAATTTGAGTCCAAGTAACTTTCCAGAGGGCCATGCATATATTTTCTCATATAACAAGAAGTAATTGTTCTTATGAGAGAAGGTATTCCTAGCTTTCCAAAATTGTTTTAAAAGGGCCACAGTTAGCTAGATGAGAAAGCCATAAGAGAATCTTTTGGGTGGAAAGTCAGAAGACAAGATCTAGCCTCAGGAATTCCAGTAATCAGCTTTGTGTGACTTTGAGACAAGTCACCTAAATCCTGTAAGCCTCTGATTTCCACACTGGTTGGATGGTGGAAAGTAAGTTGCTGTCTTTCTCAGAACTCATGGCAGACATTGCTAATAGATAGCAGCATTTCTTCCCACTGTGCCCCGGGGCAACCTCAGAATTCTAAACCAAGACTCCAGGTCCGTCCATCAACAAGCATCCACCCTTGAGATGAAATTGACTTGCTTTCCCTGAATTAAATGAGCCTGTGGTTTCCCTTCCAGTTCTAATGAAAATTGGGAATCTCTTATACTCTAATTCAATAGGCAAGAATATACTTACTTTTGCACCCCCAATTAAAAGCAACACTTGGCAACTGCCTTCTAAAATAGATATTTTACAAGATCAGAGCAGAAGTAATGGGTGCTGGAGTTCTCCTTGGACCAGGCCTTATTGGCCATTACTTCAATCTGGGTGGCTCCAAAAGCCCTCCAGGGCCTTGATGGAGGCCAGGGTAGATCCCAACATTGGCCCCAAGGAAGAACTTGACTCCACTCTGCTTCATGTCTCTGCTTCTTTCTCATCCATGGGCTTCTCATATCACTCACAGGTTTCCTCACCCTGTATCTGTCTTTTCTACTTCATGGATTCTGATTTCTCATCATTTTAACCTCTGCTGGCATCTCCCAGCCCAGCTCTAGTTCATGACATGTTCTTTGCTTTAGCTCCAATTGCTCAATTCCTGCTGACTTTCTTCATGGCTCAGTTCAAATCCCCCGAGTGAGAATCTCATGCTTAGCAGGCCCCTGTTTACCAACGAGCCAGCCTGGGGGATTGGCTGCTGCTGATCCACACCCTCCTTCGGTCCCATCAGCTAGGACTGTGAATAGCTGGTGTGAAGCACAGTAGCCTGATCAAAGCCCATTGGCAGGAGATGTAGGCACTTTTGTTTTGTTTTTTCCAAAAGCGTGTCATCAAGTAGGCACTGTGGTATTCAGTTCATGATTTCACATGGTCTTTGCAAGAACAAAATGTAGTAATATATGTAAAAATGACGATTTTAGCAGATTTCCCCCAAACGCAGACTCTGAGGCAAGGATCTGAGTATAAGTGGTTATTTGGGAGTTGCAGGAAATACCTACACAGTAGTGAGGAAGCAACAGAGCGACAATACGTGTGTGTTTCTAAGCTAATTGCCATGGTGGCTGATTGAAGCTCATCCCAAAAAGCTGCTGGGAGAACGAGATAACACACACCCCAGAATCAGCTCACCTAAAAAGGGAGGAAGCTGGAGTATTTAAAGACCAACTTCCAAGAGTCATCGACTGAGAACCACTCTTAGGAACGATATTTTTCCAGCCCTTTGGGGGTGCCTTTGGTGCTCAGGTAAAGTGGCTTTTCAGGGTTCTGAAAAAAAGCTTTAGGCACAGAGATGGAGATAATACAGTTAAAAATCTATTAAAGCACTCTGAATTGCTTCATGCAAGGGAAATGGAAGAGGCAATGGCATACCTGCCACAGTATTTGGTCAACTCTGAAATAAACGTTGGCCCCACAAGGGAAGAAGGTCTTGTCTGCTTAGTTCCCTGTACCTGAAACTGCCTGATGCATATTCAAGCCTAGTAAATATTGATAGGATGAATGAATGAATGAAGAAATATCTAAATAAACTAATGTAATTATTATTGTGACAATTGGAGATCTTTTCTCTTTGCTTTTCTTCTCTTGTGAATGAAGAAGTAACAGGATGAGGGAAGGTAAAGGGAAGCAGCTGGGGGACACAGAACCACCTAGTACCAAAAGAGGCCTGAGTTTTAAGACCAACTCTTTTTTCACAACTACCATGACTTAGGCAAAGCATAACAAAACATCTCTCTCCAACACATTCCTCAAGTTAAATTTTAACTTTTCTACTATTTGCCCCTTAAATTCATTTCAGTTTGGTTTCAGCTGCATACGGTGTTGATAAATGAAGGAGGGCTATATTTGTCTTCTTTTCCTGGTCCTGTGTCCCCAAGGACAACCCTGAGCCCTGCTCTTACATAAACCCTACACCAACAACATCACAAACAAGACTGCAGTCATTAGGGTTGTGAGAAGACAGTATTAATCCACCTCCACTGATAGAATTTGAGAAGGGCTTCCATTTAATCCCATTCCTCACCCCTAGAGTGTCAAGCCATTTGAGAAATGCACATAGAAGCTACATATGGACCAAAATACTGGTCTTCCTACTGGTAGCATCAAATTAGAGAAAGCAACTTGGATAAGGCTGAAATGAACTTCCCAGTGGTTGCCTCCAGATCTAGACCT
Source organism: Ateles fusciceps (assembly GCA_036589455.1). Classification (NCBI taxonomy): domain Eukaryota; kingdom Metazoa; phylum Chordata; class Mammalia; order Primates; family Atelidae; genus Ateles; species Ateles fusciceps. The sequence goes on from JAZHEH010000672.1 coordinate 4,967,856, forward strand.
GATTAGCCTCCCAGAACAGAAACTTTTCCGTTCAGCCTCAAAGAGAACAGAGGTCTGCCTCCCCCTCAAGTCAAGCTCACAGAACCCAAGAGAGGCCACATGTACAAGTGACTTTTTACACACAGCCCATTCCCAATAGTGACACAGAGCCCAGGGACTGCCAGATTCTTGCCATCTCACCAATCAGAGAAATCCCCTCCTCCTCCCTCCACCAGAAGGAGTCATTGAGAGGTAAGCCACTAATTATTAAGAGAGTACAAGTTCCTATGTTTCAGAAAGGCAGGAACTCAGGGAAAAGGGAAAAAATTGTGCCTTCCCTACCACATCTATGAGAAAAGAGCTGGTCTGAAAACATATTTAACTTTTAATTCTCAGTGTCCAGATTGGGGCAAGTACACCCTTGGATACAGTGAGGGGCTTGCTCTACAGAAGAGTCGTTTTCAGTTCCTCTTTCCTCCTGTTACACAGCTATAAATGCATTCAGGTCTGTGCAGAAACCTTACATTCTTCAGTAGCTAGGGCCAGACCTTCTGCTCCTTCCATCTCTCACGCTAAGATTGTTGGTGAACCCTGCAGTGAATGCTCTGCCAGAGTTTGGAAATGACATCTTACAAGCTCTAATACGTCAGGGAGAAAACTGTTTCTTTAGGAATGTTTCTTCCTAACCAAGATAAGAAAACAGTATTTTTGCTTTTGCTGCAAGGCATACTTTGAAGACAGGAGACTTCTTCTTACTTTTTAAGGTACTGACCTCTAGTGGCCTGCAATAATAACTACTCTATTAGAGACAATTTCCAGAGATTATGTAAAATCCACGTGTGGGCTAGGAGAAACTTTAGAAATCAACTTTCTCTGCCCACCTCATATTCCAGAAGAGGAAACAGAGATCCATAAAGGATGAGGGCCTTGTCAGTGGTGACTAAGATGGGGCTGGAGCCATGGTCTTCTGTCTTCCATTTGGATCCCCGCCCATTGCCTAGTATACATTTGTTAAAGCTACTTATCCATCTACACTACAATTAGTGAACAAATAGAGGAAAAATAAAATTTCGGTATCAGATAATCCCTCTGTGATTTCCTGCAAAACCTGATTGGATAAGTGTGAATAGAGTAAGTGTATTAGTCCGTTTTCACGCTGCTGATTAAGACGTACGCAATGACTAAGGAAATTTATAAAGGAAAAAAAGGTTTAATGGACTCACAGTTCTACGTGGCTGGGGAGGCCTCACAATCATGGCAGAAGGAGAAAGGCATATCCTACAGGGCAGCAGACAAGAGAGAAAATGAGATCCAAGCGAAAGGGGTCTCCCCTTATAAAACCGTAGATCTCAGGAGACTTACCCACTACCACAAGAACAGTATAGGTGAAACCACCCCCATGATTCAATTATCTCCCACTGGGTTCCTTCCCACAATACATAGAAATTATGGGAGCTACAATTCAAGATGAGATTTAGGTGGGGACACAGCCAAACCAAATCAAGAGGTTTCAGCCTCACCAGATGGTAAACAGCTACAGGCTGAGGATTTTTTCTTAATCATCTTTGAGTCTCTAGTACTTTGCACCACACCTGCCATGTGGCAGGCACTAAATAAATGTCAGATGGATGAATAAATTGAGGGGCAGATAAATTTTAATTTGAAATTAGACATCAACTAGAATCAAAAGCTACCTGTCTTGCTACCCAATTAGCAAATGGCAGATTTAATATTTGAGGCCAGCAGTTCGGTCTTATACTAAATGCTACCACTCCTAAAGGACCCCTTCATTGGCCCTAGGAACCCCCCTCCTACTACTGATGACTTTCCCAGATTTAACAGATGCAGCCTTTCTGGCTCTTTGAATGCACACAGCTGATTCAAGAGTAGGTTGTGTTTTTTAGACTCTCAGTCATAAGTTGTTGTCCTTAAATAAGGACTCAGTGAAGCCTTTGCTTTGTGTGTTGGTTTGTTCCTTCAATCACTCAACATATTTACTGAGTGTCTGCTGTACACCAGGAGCTTCCCTGAGCAATGGGAACCCAGCGGGGAAAGACAAAATGTGTCAATAGCTATGTTAGTGATAAGCACTAGAAGGATAAAGAAAGAAGGAAGCCTTGTTAATGATGATGGATCCTTCTCCAGTGTTAGCAGAGACTTAAATTAGGAGAGAGCCTTGAAGATCTCAAGCATTTATTAGTATTATGGAGAAATCATGAGTGATTCTGAGATCTTGGAAAAATAAGTTGACAGTGAAAAGAGAAAATCTCCATATAGGAAGGGGCAAACTTACTCAACACTGATCCCCAATCATTATTCCTAAAATTTACTTGCCTTTTGAGAATTTTAGCAATCTCCTCTGATACCACCATTCTTGCTCCTGAAATTATTCTTCTTTACTTTACCCTTCCATCTCGAGCATGGATATAAATTTTTTCTGTAATTCCCCCACAGCATAGATGAGTCTCTAAGGGAATAATTATGAGATTTTACTGATGTGTCCCAGATAAGAAGGAAAAATTATAACACAGAAAATTACTAAAAGCTGGCAACTAGCTATGATGGCACTTGCGATCCACAAAATCTAGTCCACCCTCATGAGGTTGGCTGGGTCCCTGTGGTGCTGTTGCTTTTCTGTCTGGCCCTAGTTGGACAATGTGTGGTAGTGTCCAACTTTCCCTGCCAGGAAAATCCTCTAGTATGGCAAAGCCCCTCAGAGTCTAAGCCCCAGAGAGAAGAATGGTGCATAGTAGCAGGCGACCCTTTGTCCTCTGCTCCAAATTCCATCTCTCAAATAGTGAGAACACAAGCAGCTACCAATTTATGGATGGATTTTACTCCAGAAATCTGTTTGCTAGTCAGTTCTTTGGAATCTGCCATGCATTTCCAAAAACATCAACAGTGACTGAGATGAGAGGCAAGTCCATGAAAATTCTATTTATACCCTAGTCCATCTAAGGATGTTGGAAACATAGCTTCTAAATTTAGCAGAACTCAGGGAACAAGTATAGATGCTCCTGGGTACTTTTTTTTAACCAATCTATGCTCTGTACCAATATAAGTACCCAAACCCCCACAGGTCCCCAAGCTTCTGCATCAGAGGTAAAGCAAAGTTGTCTCTATCAGGAGCTGTGGCTACAAACAGCAAAGACTTGAAAATTCTTGAGCTGGAATAGCAGAGAGGTCATTCTTATATTGAATCTAGCAAACTGCCTCTTTCCCAAGTATCTTTGGCACTTGGTGCATTGGAAGAAAATACAGTACAAATTGTGGCATCACAGGACATGAGAAAATGAAAGATGGATGAGGCTGCTTAGGAAAGCAAAACCTACTTTTTAATCAGGAGGTATTATCAGCTAATCCTTTGTCTAGTAAGCTCAGTAAGTCTCCTTGGATAAGATCTTGTTTCAATGGAGAGTCCTGTGAGCAACTCATCTTGATTATGCAAATGTAAGGCAAGTGGACACCCACTGCCCCAGAAAATGGGAATATAACATCATTTTCTGTGTCATGACTGATGCTCCCCCAATTTTCCAAATGCCCCTTGTGCTCCTTGACATATATTGAATCAATCTGCAAAGGGAGCCAAGAAACCTCCTGGGGGGAAAGAGATTTTGATACATTTTTTTTTCTGCTGAAGTTCAGTAGCATTAAAAATTCAGTGACAAACTTGGTTGATTAAAACTGAGATTGATTAGCCAAAAAGGATGCTTGCCCCCATGGAGGGGAATGCACCATGAGGAAAGAGGGGTTGTGGGCTGTGGATTGGTGACCATAGTTCAAATCAGAACTCAGAGAATGTTGGGCTCCAAGAGGGTCCATTCCTGGTCTAAATGTAACCTGGGATTGAGGTCTTAAAACCTGCCAAATTCTGAAAGTAGTAGCAGATCATATGGATTTAAAACATGTTGGAGAAAACAGGGTTTCTCAACCTCAGCACCCTTGACATATGTGGCCAGATAATTTTTTTATGTTGGAATAGCAGTGTGGTGATAGTTCTATGCATTGCAGGATGTTTAGCAGTGTCCCTGGCTTCTACCTACTAGATGCCAGTAGCACTCCCTCCCCCTACCACGTTGTGATAATGAAAAATATCCCCAAACTTTGCCAAATGTCCAGGAGGGTCAACACTGATTGAAAAGCACTAGTATAACCTGGAAAAGGGTAAACCTGGAATCCCAAATGTGAGGCAGCTGGTATGAGTATACGGACTAGCAGGTACATCAACGTAGCTGAGAGGAAAATTGCTTAGGCTTCTTGGGAACCATTTCCAGCAGTAATTGGCTAGATACTTCTCTCTCCATTGGCATTTACATGAAGGGTTACCCTTTGAATCAAGCAAGACCCTCAAGATGTATGAGCAATTCTAGATAGCAATGAACCTTCAAGATGGAGACATTACGTGTCCTGTTAAAAAGGGCAAGAACATTTTCAAGCAACTACACAGAAAATGAAAGAGTTGTGATGATATTTGTACACTAAGATGGTGAAGCAGGTCCTGCCAGTGAGATGCATTTAAGGGAAGTAGCTGGAGAGAAGGGAATATAAAAATTGTAGAAAAATATCCTTTTCAACAAAAAAATAAAAATTCACTACTTATACTAGAGCAGTAGTTTTCTCTGATATGTAAGAGCATTCTAGTTAATTTAAATTATGACATGACTCTAAATAAAATGAGTCTTACAGCATTTCATTCTCATAGCTCCGACAGCTCTCTCAGCAAAGTGAGAATGTTGTGAAATGCAGCAAATAAGATGAAAGTGTGCAATTCAAAACAGGTTGAAAATCATAGCACTAGAGAAAGAAAATTAAATGCTTCAGTATCTATAAAATAAAAATGGGCTACACAGCCAATCTATCTGAGTCAATAAGTGTTTCTATTTATTATAAACACAAAAGGTTCCAATTTGCTGGAGTTCAAGTTATGTTTGAGGGAGAGATGTACATAATTCAGTAAACTGGAAAAGAAAAATCCAAAATTGAAAAGCATGATTTTATAAAGTTTATGATTCAGAAGTGATTCTTCAGCATCCAACTTGAACCTTATTTTAGTGATGTGTTTTCCCTTGTAATAAATTTTTCCTTCAGAGAGAATGAATCAACTACAATCAAAAGTAGTATAAAATTCAAAGATCCAGTAAGAATGATACATTCATCTAAAGCCAAGATTGTGTTTCACATGTACAGGTGTGAAAAGCATATTTTAGCCATTTATTGACCTAAATAATGCACCATTGCAGCTTTACCCCAAAGAGAATATAGCACAAAAACATAATTCTTAATGTTGTACAGTATCCTAGTCTCCCAAAGAGGCTTCAAATGCACCACGCTTAGTGGCATTACCCTTGAAGGCATTGAATGCATCTGCTTATTTTTTTTAGGTATACATGTGTCACATACATGACACGTTTGTTTGTGTTCCCTGCAAAATTCATATGTTAAAGACCTACACAGTAATGTGATGGTATTGGGAGGTGGGGCCATGGGAAGGTGATTAGGTTCAGATGAGGTCATGAGAGTGGGGCTTTCATGATAGGATTAGTGTCCTTGTAAGAAGAGAAAGAGGGCAGGGCTGACTTGCTGTCTATCCTGTGAGGACATGAATAGAAGTTGGCCATCTATGAGCCAGGAAGGGAACCCTTACTAGAACCTGACTATGTTGCTCTCTGTTCTCAAACTTCCAGCAGTAGGACTACAAGAAATAAATGTCTGTTGTTTAAGCCACTCAGTCTATGATATTTTTTTATGGCAGCCCAAGCCAACTAAGACAACATGTGCTTTCGTACATTTTCTGTTGCTATAAAATAATACCACAGACTGTGTGATTTATAAAAGAGAGAGAGAGAGAGAGAGAGAAAGAGAGAGAGAGAGAGAGATTGTTATTTAGCTCATGGTTCTGGAGGCTGGGAAGTCCAAGATTGAGGAGTGGCATCTTGAGAGGGTCTTCTTGCTGCATCATAGCATAATGAAAAGATCACATCGTGAGCAAACTGGAGACAGAGAGTGTATGGGGGCAGAACTCATCCTTTTTACCAGGAAACTGCTCCTGTCATCATTAAATCACTCCCTCAATGGTAGCATTAATCCATTCATAAGGGTGGTCCCCCCATGACCTAATCACTTTTTAAAGGTCCCACCTCTCAACACTGTTACAATAGCAATTAAACTTCAACATGAATTGTGGAAAAAAACATTTAACTGTAGTAACATGTAAAAACTATGTCCCTCAGAATTCCACGTAAAAAAATCATGACTGTATTCTTCATTCATTCATATTTTTTCTTTTATTTAAAGATATAACTCCTATAGTTATTATTGATACGTAACAAATGACCCCAAAATGTAATGGTTTAAAGTAATTATTTTAGAATGCAGATGGATTCTATGAGACAAGAATCTGAACAGAGCATAGCTAGTTCACTAATCTCTGCTCCACAATGTCTGGAGCCTTTGCTCAGAGAACTTGAATCTGAGGAGGCAACTAAACAACGTGAAGCTGGAATCATCCAAATGCTGTTCACTCACATGTCTAGAGCCCTGGCTAGGACGACTCAGGCTAGGACTGCCAACAGAGTGTATATGCATGGCCTACCCATGTGGCCTGGCTCCCTCATAGCATGGTGGCCTCAGAGTAGTCAAACTCCTCACACGGTGGGTCAGGGCTCGAAGTATAAAAGTATGAGCAAATAACATAGAAATCACATAATCTTTCATGGCTTAGCCTCACTATTTAACCAGGAAGCCAGCATCACTTCTCCCATAGTCTCTTGGTCAATACAGTTACTAGTTCACTCAGTTAAAAATAGAGAAAAGATAGACCCCACTTCTTGATAAAAGGAATGTCAAATAATTTGGGGGCTTTGTTTATAAAACCACCATAGAGGCATACCAAGATAGAGCACAAGATGTTTATTATTAGGAATAATAAAAGGAATATGACTGAAGGTCTATCAGATAATAAAGAATATTTTGAAACATCTTGTGTTAATCAATTTAAAAACAAAAAGGACAATTTCCTAAAAATATGTGATATACTAAAACTGAAATAAGAAGAAATGTAAAAGCAGGATACGTTTGCAAGGACTAAAAAATTGAGTCTGTGGTCAGAATTCTAATTACAACCACCCACACACATACACCAATTCTCAAAAAAAGATGTACAGATGGCCAATAAGTACAATGGAGCATGATGTTCTACATCACTACTCATCAGGGAAATGCAGATTAAAACTACAGTGATAAACCACTTTATACCTTCTGTGATGGCCATAATTTGAAAAACTAAAAATGGCCAGGCCCAGTGGCTCACACCTGTAATATCAGTAGTTTGGGAGGCTGCAGTGGGCAGATCACCTGAGATCAGGAGTTAAAGATCAGCCTGGCCAACATGGCAAAACTTCGTTTCTACTAAGAATACAAAAAATAAATAAAATAACCAGGCATGGTGGCAGGCGCTTGTAATCTCAGCTACTAGGGAGGCTGAGGCAAGGGACTCACTTGAATGTGGGAGGCAGAGATTGCAGTGAGCTGAGATTGTGCCAATGCATTCCAACCTGGACAACAGAGCAAGACTCAGTCTCAAATAAAATAAAATAATATAATAAAAAATAAAAAGGAAATAAATAACTAAAAATAGCAAATGTTGGCTAGGGTGTGCAGAAATTGGAACCCCTGTACAGGGCTACTGGGAATGTTAAATGGTGCAGCCACTGTGGAAAATAATTTGGCAGCTTCTCAAAAGTGAAACAGAATTGCCATACGATCCAGCAATTACACTTCTAAGTATGTACCCAAAAGAACTGAAAAGAGGTAATCAAACACATACTTTTAGGCAAATGTTCACTGCAGTACTATTCAAATAGCTGAAAGTTGGAAATAACCCAAATGTCCATCAGCAGATGAATGGATAAACCAAATGTGGTCTATACATACAATGAAATATTGTTCAGCCTTAAAAAGGAATGACATACTGATATATGCTACAACATAGATGACTCTTGAAAACATTATACTAAGTAAACTAAACCAGATGCAAAAGGACAATATCGTATGAATCCATTTATATGAAATATCTAGAATAGGCAAATGTATACAGACAGAAAGTAAATTAAAGGTTACCAAGGAGTAATGAGGGGAGGGAGAATGGGGAGTTATTATTTAATGGGTGTAGAGTTTCTGTTTGGAGTGATGAAAACGTTTTGGAAGGATAGTGGTGATGGTTGCACAACATTGCAACTGTGCAAAAAACCATTAAAATACACACTTTAAAGGGGGTAAAATGGTAAATTTTATGTTACATACATTTTACTACAATTTTAAAAAGCTTGCTAGAACCAGACAACGTTAGAGAGTTCACAGAAATGATAAAGCTAATTTTACTTGAACTGTTGCAGAGATGAGTGAGAGAGAAATATTGGTCTACTTTTTTCTTTTTTGAGGTTAGACTATCCTTTATCTTAAATGAGGCAAGAACAATATAAGGCTGATCTCAGCTAAGAACATAAATGCAAAAATTTCTAGAAAGTGGTAACTAAATCCAGTATTAATTTTTAAAGCATGTTGACAAAGTTGAGTGTATCCCAGGAATGCAAGCAGAGTTTGACATTAAAAAAGCCTGATAATGCAATTCTCTACACTAACAGATCAAAGAATGAAAATAATATTTAATTATCTCAGAAGATGTAGAAAAAAAGTCTTGTGATATGTGATTCAACATTTACTCTTGGTTAAAAACTATTTAGCCAACTAGGAAAACTTAACCGAAGAATGAGATTTTTGCGTTATGATGTAAAACAAATTTGCTGGATTCATTTATTTTGCTTACATAAGAACTTTTGCAAGAAATGGTGTTTTAGAATTATGCTTTTTGATATTTTTGGAACTTAACAAGAAGTTGTGTAATTCTTATGAATTAGTTCAGTATTAAAAATCAAAGAGGACGTGCCCAGCTAGCTCAGCTGACAGGGCATAAGACTCTTAAAAGGTCAGGGAGGTAATAATCGGATGGTTAATTAGCACAAGAGTGGTGAACAAATCCTTTCTCTCATGGCTGTTGACCATTTCAAGTAGATAATCTCTTACAGCAAACATTTATATTTTTTTTCTTCACTTAATAAACCTTGCAACATTTACTATGTGCCAGGACTGTCCTGAGCACTTTACAATTTCTAACTTAAGAAATCTCTTAGCAACCTTCCGGAATAGTTACTATTATTAACCTCAGTTTCCTATAGAAAAGGAAACTGAAACCTAGAAAGGTTAAGGAAGTTGACCGAGATCCCTCAGTTGTAAGATACAGCATTCAATTTTTCTCTCTTCTCTCCTCTGTTACTGTACTGGATATGGTGGACCTCATCAATTTCTCCCTATATCTTTTACCTACTCTTCCCTATTTTCCATCTCTCTGTGCCACATTTCAATTTTTTAAACCTATCTTTTGCATCTCTTCAGCTCTCTCATCTGTGGTTTAGCACATTCTTTGACTTTTACCTAAATTCTTGTCTGTATTATTTATTTCTGAAAGTTCTCTCTGGTTCCTTTCTGAGTTTGTCTGATCTTTTTGATAGTGTCTCACTCCTCTTTCATATTTTTGAATCCTCCTTTGATCTTCTTGAATATTTCATCATTGTTATTTTTCCACTCTTCATCTGATTATTGTATTGCAAGAAATTCTTGAGTATCCAATAATGTCCTCTGGTTTATCTGTGGACTGTTGAGTGTACCTCCTGTGTTGTCTAATTTTGGGTTGTGAGCTTATCTACCTCTGTGCTTATTTGTGGACATCCTGAATTGTCTAGTTGAAAGTGTGTTCCTCCAGAAAAGTTTTGTAATAACTTCAACCTGGTACCCCACAATGATATAGTAGCCAAAGGCCACTTTTAAAAAGTTGTCACTTAGGGGCCTCCTGAAAGATATAAGGAGCAAAAATAAGACAAACTGCATGGTGCAAACAAATGGTTGTAAATTCTTAATATTTTTCTCACCACATGCAAATATAAGCCAAGACAGACAAGTTTTATTATTGTTTCCTTGTACCAGCACTAGATAGTAGATAGTCCCCTTCAATTGGAAAATATATTCTTTCACACAATTGTTCTTGTATTACTCCTTTGATAAATTATACTTGTCCATTTTCGTGGTTCTCTCTTTTTATAACTACAAGCATTAAATTTCTCAGCCTGAGATCCTTTAATGTTTTTTGTAATGCTTTTCTGTAAGGGCAATACGCTAGCTTTTTCACTGAAGGATTCAGAAATGTTAGTATGTAGGGTCTGTACTTTATAATCACTGAGTTTTTCCAGAAAATAATTTTCTACTTTCTCTAGTTCTGTGCAGGTAGAGGTAGGATGGAGGCAGGGAGCAATGGTATGTGCTTGGTTGTCTAAGTTCAGAAAGGGCCCTGCAATATCTCCATTTCATATACACTTTTCAATCCTGAGACATTCTCACTTTTTGCAGTACCTGGGAACCTGAGGCCAGAGAGTCTCTGTTTCAACTTCTCTAGAAAGAAACCCCCAATCTCCTCTGGGCAGCAGAAGATGAGGCAGATGTGAAGGACAGAAATAATGCCTGAGGAATGGGCATTTTTCAGGCTGCCAAGAATAAGGATCCTGAGGATCATTCCCTCAATATACAGACTTTCAAATCTTCCTGCATTTTCAGCGCCATATCTCTCCCCACCTTCCTTGGTCTATGGTTGTACTAGTTTCCTGGGGCTGTTGTAACAAAGTACCACACACTGAGTGCCTTAAACAGCAGAAATTTTCTCACAATTCAGGAGACTAGAAATTTGAAGTCAAGGTGTGGCATGGTTGATTCCTTCTGAAGCTTCAAGAGACAGTCTGTTCCAGGCCTCTCTCCTGAATGCTGGTAGGAGTGTTCCCTGGCTTGGAGATGGTGCTCTCCCCATGTCTTTGCATTGCCTTTCTTCTACTGTGTCTGTCTCTGAATCCAAATTTCTCCCTTAGTAAGGACACAGTCATCTTGGATTAGCTCTCACTCTAATGACTTCATTTTAATGTGATTACCTCTGTAAATACCCTATCTCCAAATAAGGTCCCAGTCTGAGATACTGAGGTTAGAACTTCACCATCTTTGGGGGTAAGAGAGAACACGATTCAGCTCTCCACTGCTACTCCAAATCCTGAGCTGCTGAAGTTCTACAGAGTGAATCAGCTCATTTCCTCATTTTCATGCCTACCTGCACACCCCATCATACACACACAGAGACACACACACATATATACACATACAGAGACTCAGACACAAATACACTGACACATACATATGCATACAGGCTGTGTCAAAAAATGTACTCTGGAGCCAGGCGTGGTGGCTCACGCTTGTAATCCTAGCACTTGGGGGTCGAGGTGGGTGGATCACTTGAGGTCAGGAGTTCGAGACCAGCTTGACCAACATGGTGAAACCCCGTCTCCACTAAAAATACAAAAATTAGCTGGTCATGGTGGCACACGCCTGTAGTCCAGCTACTTGGGAGGCTGAAGCAGGAGAATTGCATGAACCCAGGAGGCAGAGATTGCAGTGAGCTGAGATCATGACACTGCACTCCAGCCTGGGTGACAGAGTGAGACTCCGTCTCAAAAAAGAAAAAAAAAAATGTACTCTGGATTTGTTTTAATTAGGTATGGTAAGACACACAGACACAAACATGATTGCCACAGAAGAAGAAGTATATATTCAACAGATCCCTAGAAACAAGAAGCATGGTGTCTTTGTTCTTTTTCTGCTGTTGTAACAGAATACATAGACTGGGCAATTTATAATGAACAGAAATTTATTTCTCACAGTTCTGGTGGCTAGTAAGTCCACAATCAAGCGGCTGGCATCCTGCAAGTGTCTTCTTGCTGTACCATCCTATGGTGTAAGGCAAGAGAGCATGAAAGCAAAAAAGAGAAAGAGAGAAAAGGGGCCAAGCTCATTCTTTTATAAGGAATCCACTTCTGTGATAATGGCATTAATGCATTCATGAGGGCAAAGCCTTTACGGCCTAATCACCACTCATTAGGTCTCACCGCCCAACACCATTGCGTTGGGGATTAAGTTTCCAACACATGCTTTTGGGGGAGACACATTCAAATCATAGAACATGGCATGCCACACAGGACCACATAGGGAAGGATCAGTTGGTCAGAAGGCAGAAGGGAGGCAGCGCAGTACAGCGCGGAGCCTTTACTAGGGTTTTCCCAGGAAGGACTAGGAGAAGCAGAGTAGGGTGCTGCATAAATTTAGGAGTGGATAGCTTGAATAATCGAGGTGTGCTCTGGGCTATAGTGGTCTAGTATCTCGACCTGGGGTAACATAGGACAGGAGGAATATTGGCTTAGTGTGTGAGAGTTTGATAATGGAGATGGATGGTTGTGTGCGCTCTGAATTGGTTGGCTTGTATATCAAAGAAGAGTTTGCATATTTCAGGGGAATCATTTGCTATCTCTAGAAATTAGCTAACCTAGGAGAGTCAGTTTCTCCAGGATCCAGGCTCCAAATGCTAGCGCATCAAGTATGGAAAATAAGAAAATACTGTCAACACACATACACACAAACATACACACACCATACACACAGACACAGATACACACAGACACATGCGCACACACACACTAGTCTACTTGGAGTGTGGTTTCCTCATTCTATACTCTTCCAGCTGCTTTGCCTCCTTCCTCTCCCTTTTTTTTTTTTTTTAAGTTTTTTGAGCCATAACATTTACATCTCTCTTCAGTAATTGCAGTGGGATTCAGAGAATAGGTAAAGATTAAACTTGTGCATTTAGCCTTCCAATTTTAACCGGAAAACACTCGAGCGCAACATTTGCTGGTGCTCTGCAGCACCTCCACAGAGGTTTTGCTGCTGCCATGTTAGACATCTTCGCCAAGTAATGATGACCTTTTAAGAGTCTAAATCGCCCCACCTCTAAGCCTGTTCTTCATTAGAAATACAAGACAACCAGATGACACGAGGGAGGGGCGGCTCCTAAGGCTTGACCTAATTTCCAGTGCTGCCCATGTTGATTTCTCTCCGTCCTTCTCCTGTAAACTGTACATCTGTGCTTACCCAGCATGCTTGTACTCTGCTGTTGGAAGTAACCTGTCACTTTAAAAGAAAAAAAAAAGCCACCGAGTGACCTTCCTTAGGAACGGGTTGCTAAGCTGGTGTTTTTGCTCCAAGACATGGCTGCAGCTTCCCAGGGAGGAGCCCAGGGGCATCTCCAACACTCAGCCTTTCCCTCTGGACCCTTTTAAAAGATTCAACAGCACCGTCTCTCTCCACTGCCATCCTAGAAAGCAGAATCTGCAAAGTGCCTTTTGTAAAGTTTCTTAAGGTAAATCAGTCCTTAACCGGACTTTGGGCTGCAACAATGATTTCCTGTTTTCAGTTACCCAGCTTGGAGTTGAGCCTCTCCCGGATATCGTGAGACTGGATTTAATGGATTGTAAATTTAGGGGCTCTCATCATTATTTATGTTTTTACTTTCTAAAATGGGAACATAGACCATTACTCGGCAGCTTTGATTTGAGCTGCTATCTGGTATCTGGATTTGCAGGAAATGTAAGTCAGTTCATCACAAGCCCTGAGTGACAATGCTCTCTGATCAAAGCTCTGTGAATCATTAGCTGCATGTTGCATTTATGGGCCTTTTAGTTCAAACTGGCTTAAGGGGAGAAGCACTAGTCACTTCGAACTACAGTTTTCTTGGTATTAGACAGAGAAAGGGCTACTAACCACAGTGCTCAGAGTTGCTATGTTTTCCAAAGACTTCAAGAAAATCTACTGGCTGCAACTTAAGCTGATTGTTTATTTTCCTTCATTGGAAAGAGGTGCTATGAAAAGTTAATAAAGTCAAATAAGAAATATATGTTTCCTATTGCATTTGCATATAACCTTTTCTGCAAATAAATTCAGTGCCAGCATGAAATCCTCTCTCTCTCTCTCTCTCTCTCTCTCTCTCTTCCTTATAGAGTCATTCATTCAAACATTAATGGAACATCAACAATGCACCAGGCAATGAGCTTAAGTTTGGAGTGCGCAAACGTGAATTACACACCTCCATAAGCTCAGAGTTTGCTGGGGAAACGGACCTATAAACACATGATAAGAGTACAATGAGCTAAGTGCCATAAGAGACTTATAAAAAGCACTGAGAGCACAGTGGGATGACATCCAGGGAGGGGCTTCCAGCACTTACTACATCATGTAAATGCACTGGCCATATATCACATAACACAGCTCAAATGCAGTACTCATATGCACTCTTTGAGGGCAGTGTATATTATATTGAGCTGATCAAATGACTCTATAAAGCTATTTGTCACTAACCTCATGCTAAGGGAAACTGAAGTTGGCATAACTAGTAGAATAAGATAATATATTCCCCCAAAAAATGTATGTGGCACCTCCCCAGGTGTCCAAGCTCCAGGATGGAACAGAAAAATGCTCTCAGGGTGTGAGGAAGGAAATATGCATGGGTAGAAGTGCAGGAGGTTTCAGAAGTACCATAAATGGAAGCAGCAAGGCAACTGCCCTGGGCCTGGCTGAAGGGAGGGAGAGATGGAACATGAGTTAGGGTAGCTGGGGGGTGGAATGTGAGAGCAGAAGGTGGGTGGGCTTGAACATCGCCTAAGGTTTTTCTCATGACTCCTCTTCTATCCCCCCAAGCTCTTTCCCTCCTTACTCCTTTCTTCCATTTTCCCTTTCCACCATCACTTTTGCTTAGTAACAAAACCTACTAATATTAATAGCCCAATCTATGCTAGGCATTTAACTACACACATTTCATCATTTAGCCCTTATAAATTAATCACCCTTCAAGGTAGGAAGTACGATTGCAATGTTGCAGACAAAAAAAAAAAAAAAAACTGGGTCTCAGAGAAGGGAAGGCATTGTTCCAAGATCACACAGCTAATAAATAGAGCTGAAGTTTGAACCCAGGTCCATATAATTCTTGGCAAAGTCTTCACTCTTTCTATAAACCCATGCTTTTACCATCCTGGAGTAGGGCATATATATTGTATTATTTTTTAAGCAGCAAATATGGAGTTGAGATGCATTGTATCTCAACCTCCAGGTATGGCTCTGATCCACTGATGACCCTTAGGAATAGTCCATTTATTCAGATGAAGGTTGTCAGTCCTTGCCTTGAAAAAATATGTTTGGTTTTTCTGCACTGAGTAAAATAAATCATTGACTTAATGTAGCCTAAGCCTTTTCTCCCCAGTGCAATGCTTCACAGCTTTCAACTGTAAATATTTCCAGAAGAGTGGGCTATTCTGGAAAGCATAGAATAACTACTGACGCCATTGCAAAAGCAAGAATAAACGGTGAGACAGATGGGTAGAGTGGAGTGAGGGAGGACTTGGGAATCACGGAGTCTTGGGGTCAACTTCTGAATGTGATGTTTAATAATTATAACCTTGAGCAAATCATGCAAGCTGTCAGAGCCTCAGTTTACTCATAGGCAAATTGGGGCACATACTACTAAGCTAGGCATGTTATTGTGAAAACTAAAGAGAACATATGTCTGGAGTCAGCACAAAATAAGTGTGCAACAAATCATAGCTATTTTGATGTTGCCACTAGGAATATATTAACAAGTACCAGTGCATAAGATGATGGCAAGCTGCATATTAAAACCAGGCAGTACTGATTTATCTTCTTAGCAACAGTGTTCATATAAAAAATAAATTTCAGTGTCATTTGATTTCCTTAGAATCTCATTTAAAGGAAATGATCAGGAAAGAATGAGGAGAAAAGAAATCCCATCACATTTTTCATTTTCTACTTCAATTTTTTTCTTTCATATGAAGCATTTTTTTTAATTTATAGAGAACCTTTTTTTTAGTTACTAAAATATTTCACAGTTTTTTTTTTTTTTTTTTTCAGTTTGCAGCAACCAGACTTGTTCAGTAGAGAGCTCTCTGTACCTCTGCTTTTTCTCTTTATTATCTGCCCCTCATTCACTCTAGGTTACCTCCTTGCCTTTGTATTTTCTTAGCTGCTTTTACATTTCCCTTCCTCTATTTTGTATACCTGGTGATAAGGTTTGTATAGGAGACAATAGAATTTCAGATGCTTTACTTCCCTTTAATATGCTAATTCCCCCTGTAGGGACAGTGAAACCTTGAGCTCAGATGAGCTGCTTAAATGACCTGATCAAGTCCCAGTTAAGATTTGGGTTCCTTGGATATTAGAAAGGGCTTATGATTTGTCAGCCATATGCCTGTTGTTTCTCCATGTGTTTTCTCATTTAATCCTCACAGCAGCCTGGAAAAAACAGTGGAGCTTTAAATAGTCCCAGAATGTAGCTTTGGAAACACATCCAAGAAATCAGTGACTTAGTCATTCATTCAACAAGTATATATTGAATGACCATGGTGCGCCGTAGTTCTAGTATCTGGGGGTAAACAAAAAACAAAATGTTTCTGCCCTCTTGTAGCTATATTCTAACGGGTATGGGCAGACATTAACAAAGTAAGTGTGTATGTTGAGTGGTGATAAGTACTATGAAAAAATCATTGCAAGCTAGTTAGGGAATTCCAAATAGGTATTGGGAGGTGATTGTTGTATTGTGAATGGTCAGGGAAGAGCTCTCTGATAAAATAAAATGTCAGCAGATACCTGAAGAAAGTGAAAGAGCGAGAGCCATGCCAATATGTTGGGGAAAAGAGAACTAGGCTGCAGGAACAGCAGGTGCAAAGGTCCCAAGGCAAGAGGATTCAAGTGCAAATCACACGGGGCCTTGGAAAAAAACTTTGGATTTTACTCTGTTGACAAAGGGAAATCAGTGAGGGATTTTGAGTGAAGCAATGTCATGTTGTCACTCAAATTTTCATCAATTCGCCCTGGCTTCAATGTAGAGAATATGGTAGGCAAGCAATGTGGGAAGCTGAAAAATTAGGATGTTTTTGCAGTAGATTTCAAGAGAGAAGATGGTGTTTGACCAGGGTGATAATAGTGGAAATGTTTAGATGTGATTAGATCCTGAATATAATTTGAAGCCAAAACTGGCAGGATTTCTGTTGGATTGAGTGTGGTGTGTCATGTGAGACTGAGAAAAGAGTTAAGAATGACTGCAAGGTTTGTGGCCTGAGGAAAATGGATTTCTGTTTATTACAACAGGAAAATTGCAGTACAAAGCAGGCTCAGGAGTAAAAGCAAAGAACTTTATTTGAGGTGTGTCAAGCCAAGTGAAGGTGTCCATCAAGCAGATACTTGAGTCTGGAATTCTGGGGAGATGTCTGGACCCAGGAGGTAAATTTGGGAAGTATCAGCATGGATATGGTATTTAAAGCCAAGAGACATGATGAGATGGCCAGAGGAATGAAAACACGCAGAGCTAAGTCCCAGAGCACTCCAATCTTTGGTAGTCTGAGAGATGGGAGAAACCAGCAAAAGAGTTTGAGAAGCAGCAGTCAGTGGGTAAGAGGAAACCCAAGAAAGAACTTGTCCCAGGGGCCAACTGAAGAAAGTATCTCAAAAGAAAGGGATGGGTCACTTTCATCACTAAATGTTTCTGACCTTTCCGTGCCTGGCTTATTTCACCCACAAGTACGTGAGAACATGCAAATGACAAACATGGCAATGTTCTCACTTATGTGTGGGATCTAAAAATCAAAACAATGGAACTCATACAGATAGAGAAGAGAAGGATGGTTACCAGAGGCTGGGAAATGTAGTCGGGGTGGGGGAGGTTGTTTAATGGATTAAAAAGAATAGAAAACACAATGGGAGGATTATAGCCAATAATAATTTAATTGTACATTTAAAAACAACTAAAAGAGTATAAATGGATTGTTTGTAACACAAAGGATAAATGCTTGAGGGGACAGATACCCTACTTTCCGTTATGTGATTATTAAGTATCTCATGCCTGTACCAAAATATCTCATGTACCCCATAAATACATATACCTACTATGTACCCACAAAAATTAAATACTTTAAAAATGTTTTAAATGCCTCTGATCAAGTCAAGTAAGATGAGAACCAAGAATTGATCATTGGACATGGCAATGCAGGGGTTACTGGAGATGAGTCATTGGCCAGTTTCAGAGCATGCTAGATCCCCAAAATAAAGAAACAAACTGGAAAGAAAGGGAATGTTGTGAGGGGTTTTCCTATAATTGTTGAAAAATTGAGCAACAGCTAGAAAGAGAAGTAAAGTTGAGATGGCTTTTTTGTTTGGGCTCAGTGGCTCATGCCTGTCATTCCAGCACTTTGGGAGGCCAAGGCAGGCAGATCACAAGGTCAGGAGTTTGAGACCAGCCTGACCAGCATAGTGAAACCCCATCTCTAATAAAAATACAAAAATTAGCCAGGCATGATGGCATGCACCTATAATCCCAGCTACTTAGGAGCCTGAATCAGGAGAATCGCCTGAACCTGGGAGGTGGAGGTTGCAGTGAGTGGATATCACGCCACTGCACTCCAGCCTGGGCAACCGAACAAGACTCCGTCTCAAAAAAATAAATAAATAAAAATTAAAAAAAGAAGGCTTTTTTGGCTGGGGCGGTGGTTCACGCCTGTAATCCCAGCACTTTGGGAGGCTGAGGCGGGTGGATCACAAGGTCAGGAGATTGAGACCATCTTGGCCAACATGGTGAAACCCTGTCTCTACTTAAAATACAAAAATTAGCTGGGCGCGGTGGCATGCGCCTGTAGTCCCAGCTACTCAGGAGGCTGAGGCAGGAGAATCTCTTGAACCCGGGAGGCAGAGGTTGCAGTGAGCTGAGTTCGTGCCACTGCACTCCAGCCTGGCGACAAAGCGAGACTCCATCCCCCCAAAAAGCGGGGGGGCGGCTTTTTTTTAAAGGAAGGGAAAAATTACGGCCCTTTTTCCACTGGTAGGAATGAGTCAAAACAGCAGGAAGAAAATCCAGGTGAAAGTGAAGAATCGTCAGGATCAAGGGCCTGGAGGGGGGAGGAATGATGGGGCCCAGTGCAGAGTTGGAGGAGGGGCCGAGCGGGAACAAGGCGGTTCACAGTAGCAAGTAGAAGCGGAGGAGGTGGCAAGGCTCAGTGTGGTGGGAGGGGAGGGGGGATGTGGAAGCTCTCTCTGGTCTTGTCTTTTTACTCAGTTAAATGAGGGCCAAGGTCAAGAGCAGAGAGTATGGAAAGGCAGTAGCGGAGATGCGCTGTAAAATGGTCCTTCTGGAGCTGGATTCCAACTAGTGCCATCCAACTTTACCGGCACAGTAAAGACAGACTCCCAGGAATAGGGAGACCTGGCATCCTTCCTTTCCTTTGGTGCTTATCTCCACCAATCCTGGGCTCTGCCGGTATTCCTGGTGAGTAGAAAGTCTACTCAGCTCAAACACTTCATTTACCATCACAGCCAGCCTCATATATATCCATAGTAAGAAAAATGTGATTTCATTGACTTCAAAATGCCTGACTTCTTCATTATTCTTTGTAGGGACCCATCTCAGCCAAAATGAATCCCAGGGAAGAAAAAGTGAAAATAATTACAGAGGTAAGTGGCCGTTTCGATGTCCTCTAGGGATGTGTTTGTGTGCAGGCTTACATTACACGTGTCTGTGAATAAGGAAGTTAGGCCAACCAGCATCTATTGCACATGTTAAAAGAAAAAGCTTTAGATGAATTAAGTTCAATAGATTCTAATTATACAAAGAACGATTTGTGAATTGGGCAGCCCGCAGCACCTGAAGAAATTCAGAGAGCTCTGCTCTGCGGGCAGACAGCATCAATGGACTAAAGATGAAAGTGAAGTACAGAAACACCTTGATTAGTTACAGCTCAGTGTTGCCTTATTTAAACATGGTCTGATCAGTAGGCCACCTGTGATTGATTGAAGCTCAGCTGCTGTGATTGGCTGAGACTCAGCTATCGGCTATGGAAGTATACCCCTAAGGTAGGCTTTCTTTGAAATCATATAGCTTTAAAATTCATACTTTGTGTTCAGTTAGTTTACTAAGATTGCAGTTTGTTATGTAAGAATTCAAAGTACAGAGGCATCCTCAAGCTAAATTTAGTTTAATTTAACACACATCTACTAAATGCACCCTGAGGGAGCTATATCAGCTATGTGGTGGAGAAGGGGAGGTGGGTGGTGAAGGAAATGCAGTCCTGCTGACATTCCAAGGTCTTCCACCTGAATGCTCTGAAGCTGTTTGTCACCATTCTGTGAACTCTGACACACAGCAGCTTTAAGTTACTACCTATTATTGGGCCCAGCTCTGCCCGAAGCATGCTGATTTCTAAAGACTTTCAGAATGGAGGTAACAATTGCAGACACCTGCTAATACAGTCCTCTGTCCATCAGTCCTGCAATTTCTGACTCATTGTGTGCAAAGCTCATTAAAGCACTGCCCACACCAGGGAAGGAAGGCTGTCTAATTTGGAGACTGCAAACCACCCAACAAAAGAGAGAGTATTCCTCAGTCCTTACTTCCCTCTTGTTTCAAGGGCTCACGGGCTTGAGATGACAGAGTCAGAAATGGAGATGATATGCTGTCCAATGCAGTGCTCCAAAAAGCCTGAGGAACCTCATTATAAAACCATGCCGATTAATTTTAAGTAAGATTAAGTACCGACAAACCCACATAAATTTATATTTGCTTATTCATTCATACAACCAAGTATGTTTTGTGCCGGTAGTCCTTGGGGATACAGCAGTAAACAAACCTTGTACCCTCACGGAACTTACATTCTGTCTTATCTGAAGTCCTACTGGATATTTAGGATAGAGGATGAAAACACAGAAAAGCAAAAGATTACCCAGGTTTCTTACAAGTCTATTCTAAGTCAGTAAAAACTTAGAACTAAATTAAAAGCCATGCTTGCACACCTCAATATAATTATCATCTTGTAATCTAAATTGGTGGACCCCCTGAACTAAGAACACTCCCTATTTGGCAGGCCCAAAGAAGGAGTCCAGAGTGAGGATGGGGCTCAGAGGACAAATCAGAGATGAGGTCACACACTCAAAGGAAAGGCCCAAACCAAGGCTATTCTCTCATCCGACCTCACTTCCCTCCTCTGTTACTGCGGTTCATGTCTTCCCTAACCCCAGAGGCCAAGGGGAGTCAGGAGTAATTAAAGTCTGGCCCAGAAACCTGCATAATATTTCTTTGAAATCATATAGCTTTAAAATTCGTACTTTGTGTTCCAAATTTGTTTCAGTATAAAAACAGTGGCCAGGCGTGGTGGCTCATACCTGGAATCCCAGCACTTTGGGAGGTTGGGGGTGGACAGATCATCTGAGGTCAGGAGTTCGAGACCAGGCTGACCAACATGGAGAAACCCTGTCTCTACTGAAAATACAAAATTAGCCGGGGGTGGTGGCGCATGCCTCTAATCCCAGCTGCCGGGAGGCTGAGGTGGAGAATCAATTGAACCTGGGAAGATTGGGCCACTGTACTCTAGCCTGGGTGACAAGAGCAAAACTCCATCTCAAAAAAAGAAAAAAAAATCCTAATTTTAGGAAAAAAATTCTAGTAAGTTTGGTGTGCCACAGAGAGGTTCTGTGTTTATCTTGCAACTTCTTGGTCACCCAGAGGCACTTGTGCCCCAGTTTATAAAACTCTAGGACTAAAAACTTTAGAGCTTGAAGACTTTAGAGCTTTCAGTTCTAACATTTTATGACTAAAACATTAGAAAGTGTAAGGTGGAAAGAGAAAATAAAGTCTGTGCTGTTAAAGGATTTTTTTCCTTTTAAAAAAATCTGCCAAAATTTCCTTTACATGGAAGCTTTTGTGATGATGTAACATATATAATTATTATCCTTTCCTGCTGGTGAGGCTGAGAAGCAGAAAAACTTAACCTGTGAAATCCCTAGTATGAGTCTGATGTCTGTCCTGGGCCATGGTTCTCTACCTGTCCTAGCAGATTCACTTCTTAGTCACCTTTCTTAGATGGTGACTTTTAAGAACAGACAGCATGTGGCTTTCAATTCTGTGACCCAGAGCCTGGAACATGGTAAATGCTCAATAAATGTTGTATGCATAAATGAGGACCTGGAGCAATGGAAGATCCAACATCATCTCATTTATGATGTTCCAATATGGATATGACTTTTCAAAAACATGTCTGTGTTGAGAAGATGGATGATGATAGCCACACAGATTAACTGTCTCCTCACTCACACTCGGCATTACTGGATGGAAGCCCAGAGCCAAGATGGGAGTTTTAATTTTAAAACATAAAAGTCATACCTCTCTTCCTGTCTTAAGATTCTCTCCCTTTTTCATTTAAACAAAGGAGTTCATTGAAAATGATGAGGATGCAGACATGGAAAGACAAAAGAAGAACTCAAAGGTTCAAAGACAGCCAAGAAAGAAACAGGTGGGAAGTGACAAGAAACTGTGTCTGTGTATTGTGTCATTCATCAACAACCCGCCTGCATCCCCCAGGGCCATACAGAATCCACAAGGGCAGCCTTCCTTCTGTTGGTACCAACTTTTGGCCTGCTCTGGGATCTGTGAGGCAGGGATGCGGATGGATTGTCCAGGGTGCAGGAGCCTGATGCAGAGACTTATAGATGAGTCTCACAATAAGGTGGGGGTCTATACTTGGAGCATTTTTACTCTAAGTTTTCTCCCATCTCCTGAGAGAGGAGTCTAGAAAAGATGGAAGGAGCCTGTTTTAGTTTCACTGAAGGCCATAGACTATGATGGGCAGTAGATGGCAGTACAGGATTACAAATCTTGGGGAACTCCCTCGTTCCAACTCCAATCCCAAATTCCACCTTAGTCTGAGGCAGAAGCC
Source organism: Ateles fusciceps (assembly GCA_036589455.1). Classification (NCBI taxonomy): domain Eukaryota; kingdom Metazoa; phylum Chordata; class Mammalia; order Primates; family Atelidae; genus Ateles; species Ateles fusciceps. The sequence continues at coordinate 4,990,571 of JAZHEH010000672.1, forward strand.
AACTCCTTTGTCCGGAGCCTGCTGGCAGATCCTTCCCCTCCTAGGCTGGGAGCATCCTGTGCAGGGTAAATCTTTTCAAGGTAAGTCCTTGGTAAGGAGTTGTCCTCTGAGAAGGGAGGCAGGGAAGCAGCTATTGTGGATGGGCGCTCTGTTTGGAACAATCGAGATGCCAGCAGGGAAGGGAGGGGTGGGAAGCGCCATTTTGAGCCAGCAGTCACGTGAAGGGGCTGCAGAGAGGGGGTGGCCAGGAGAGATGAGGAGGGCAGAGGGAGACAGAAAGACCTCCCTCCCAGCTTCCCCCCTTGCTCAGCACACTCTCGCTGGGGCAAGCTGGGCAGAGGAGTCACTTTCAGCCTTTCCTGCAGGCTGGGATGAAGCCTCCCAAGGGAGGGTCCAGGAGGTTGGGGGAGGTGCTGCCTGGCCATGTGGGCCAGCTCTCCGGCCACTCCTGGGGACTGAGCAGACCGACAGCGAGACACAGCTCCAAAGCTTTAACCCCTTCCTGTGGGGTCAGTCTGCAGCTCTGCAGCCCAAGGCAAGGGGCCATGGAGGCAGTAGATGAAAAGAGTTAAAGCGCTTAGCTCCAGAGTCATAGGCACAGTGAGCAGTGAGTGACCAGTGCCAAGGCTGCCATGGAGCTTAGACTGAAGAGGAGAAAGGGGCAAGGATGGAGAAGGGAATATAACAGCTCTCAAATGCTGAGCAATTTATGGGCCAGGCTTGGAACTTTATAGGTTGGGAGCATTGTAAGGAATGTAGCTGCACTCCAGAATCAGAATCACATGAGGACTTTTTTAAAAAAATAAATTCCACCCCAATTTACATCAGAATCTCTGTGCTTTGTACAATGACTCAGACATTGTAGCATCTCAACAAATGGGCTCTTTTTATCATATTTTTTTAACAGATAAGAAAGCAATATACAAGAAAGTTAAATAACTTGCCCAAAGTCCCACAGTCAATCTGAGTTTGGAGGCAAGCCTTAGTCTGTCTGTCCTCAAAGGTGTTACTGCCAATTCTGCTTCCTTGATTTCCTTCACTGAGAGTTTGGGGAAGGAACCAGAGGCTATTCTTGGGGGTGCCCAGAGGGTGGACTAAATATTTGCCCTAAATTATCCAGTGACACTTTAGCTGCTGTATGCAAATTATTTGAAGTTGGGAACAAACTGTTTGTGATTTTCTTGCTTCTCTTTCCTCCAAATTTCTACAGAGCTCTACACGTTACCTAGAAAAAGTGAAAATAATCATGTCATTTGGGGGATGCCTCTGTAATTTCACAAGAGCATTTCTAGAAGAGCTCTGGGTTGGCACTCTTCCCTGGGGGGTACCCATAGTGAGTCAGGTGACAGGGACTGTGGTTATCCAGATATGAATAGTACTAAGGCCTGTCCCCTCACTGGTGACCCATCTTCCCAAGAGCGGAACAGACTCAAATGAGGTCCTGGGAGTCTCTGTAGCTCTGACCTTCTCCCTCCAGCCACCAACTGCTGTCCCCGAGGAAATGGTGTCCAAAAGTCCCACCTTGGCAAACAGCAGGAGCCTGTGCAAGAGGAGCCCAAGACCTGCCTCCTGAGTATGACAGCCCGGAGAGGCCCACGGAGTAAGTGCCTCTCTTCCATTCGGCTGGTGCTTGTTAATTGCCTACTGTGAGCTCAGCCCAGAGCACTGTGGGGATTTTTTTATGAGTGTTATTTTTCATGCATTGCCACTGCTGCTCTACCCTCTTTACCCCAACTCAGTGAGTGACTTTCTAGGTTAAGCCCAGCCAAGGAGATGAGATACATAGCTTCAGGATGTGTTTCTATAACCGCATAATGTTCTCTGGATGTTTGTCCCCTCCAAATCTGAAATGTGAACTTCAATGTTAGAGGTGGGGCCTAGTGGGAGGTGTCTGGGTCATGGGGGCACAATTCATGAATGGCTTGGGGTTGTCCTCTGGTAATGAATTCTTGCTCTATTCACCCATGGGACAGCTGGTTGTTAGAAAGAGCTTGGGTGGTGGCTCATGCCTGTAATCCCAGCACTTTGAGAGGCCGAGGCAGGTGGATCACGAGGTCAAGAGTTTCAGACCACCCTGGTCAACATGGTGAAACCCCATCTCTACTAAAAATACAAACATTAGCTGGATGTGGTGGCACGTGCCTGTAATTCCAACTACTTGGGAGGCTGAGGCAGGAGAATTTCTTGAACCTGGGAAGCAGAGGTTGCAGTGAGCCGAGATTTTACCAGTGTACTCCAGCCTGGGCAACAGAGCAAGACTCCATCTCAGAGAGAAAAAAAAAGAGCCTAGAACCTCCTCCCCTCTCTCTTGCTCCCTCTCTCATGATGTGACATGCCTTCTCCCGCTGCCCTTCCCCTTCTGCCATCAGTGAAAGCTTCCTGAGGCCTCACCAGCGGCAAATGCTGGTACCAGGCTTATTGTACAGTCTGCAGAACAGTCAACCAAAGTAAGCCTCTTTTCTTTATAAAGTACCCAGTCTCAGATATTCCTTTATAGCAATGCAAAATGGACTAACACAGTACATAAGTTAGGGATCATTAATTAGAATAGAAATTAAATATGCAGAAACTCAAAGAAAGATAAAATTGTTAGGGAAGACGTGTATCAACTGAGTAGGGCTTGAATCACATGCTTGGAAGAAATGAGGGGGGTTTCTGAGGCTCCTGGTAACCTTGCCACTGAGGACACATACACTTCTCCCCCTACACACACCTTTTCTTCTTCCCCAGTATAATGAAAGTCATGAATTACCTGCTTATTGTAGGGAAAATGACGACCCTTCAGGCATTGCTTTTCATGAAAAGTGGATAAGACAAGAGGAGAAGTGTTACACTTTGTAATTGTTACATAATTGTTAGACTGTTTTCCCTATGGCAAAGTTGAGAAATAAGTAACTGTTGGAAACTAGAGGACTTTGGAAGCAAGTTGACTCTCAGATTGGAAAAATGTGGTTCTAATCTAAGAGCAATGATACAATGAGAGCTGTTATGAATTAATAAAAACAGAACCAAAGTTTATCTCATATGGCTCTTTCTTTTTCTAAATGCTCAAAATTATTGATTATTGAGGATTACAACTTGTCAGTTCAGGCTGCCATAACAAAATACCATAGACTGGGGGTCTTAAACACCACACATTAATTTTCTCATTGTTCTGAAGGCTGGAAGTCCGAGATCAGGGTACCAGCATGGCCGGTTTCCAGTGAGGCCTTCCTTTGTGCCTAGCTGGTGGCCACCATCTTGCTTTGTGCTCACATGACCTCTGTGCCTGCACTGGGGGAGGGGGAGACTCGTGTCTCTTCTTATAAGGACACTAATCCTAATCCTATCAGGGTCCCTTCCTTGTGATCTCATTTGACCTTAATTGCCTCCTATAGGTCCTATCTCTAAATGCAGTCATACTGGGGGAGAAGACTTCAACATATACATTTTTAGAGGGGAGACATAATGCACTCCTTAGCACAGCTATTGGATATTTAATTATTTATTTTAAAATCAAGGGAAAAACTGCCAGAAGAGGTGGCCAGCAATCAAGGCTCTGTGACATAAAAAGTGGACAATTTTCTAATCTCTAAAATGAAGAAGATACTGTCCAGTGTCACCATGGAGATGATCTGTGCATTAGTCACTTCCCCCACAAAAAGCACTATTTCTGAATTGAGGAATGAAAAGGTATGGAATAGACAGAAGGCTGAGACCTGCCTGCTGGAGCCACACCACGGCCAGCCAGTATCTGGGAAGCCCTGGTTGGAGCTGGAAGCTGCTGATGAATTGGTAGCACTGATGATCCAAGACGAACAGAAGACATCCCCAGCAGTGAGGGGTGGAGCACATGGTGGATAAGGAGCCTGCGGAGCCAGGCAGCTGTCAGAAATGAGAAGTCAAAGCCAGCAGACAGAGTCAAGAGAGCAGAGGAAGTATTATTATTCCAGTGACATTAGAGCCGGAGACAGACAAGTAACAGGGAATGATGAGTGCTGGGAGAAACGGCAGAGTGCAGGACTGCCCTAAACAGGCAAGGGTGGCAAGGGAGGTGACAGAGGAATGGAGCCTCCACATGTGAAGGAGTCTGGATGGGGAAGATTCAGGGTTTAAAAATACACAGATGTCATGTGCAGAAAAGATGGAGAAGGTCGAGAGCAAGATAGAAGGGGCCATGTGCTTTATGATCCAGTCTTGAAAATCACCTATCAGTGCTTTCAACATATTTGTTAGAAGCATGTCCCTAAATCCAGTCCACATTTAAATAAAATCAGCCTCCTTCTTTTGAAAGAAGGAATGTCAAAGAATGTATGGACGTTTTTACTACCACATTAATTTTTCTTTAAAACTGTTCTTTATCTCACTTTTCTACTCAGAGATCTTGCATTACATTACATAAAATCCACACTCTCTTATTTATTCCAGGTTCTAAGATCCTATGCAGGTGGGCCCCTTCCAGTTGTATTTTCCACCCTTTTCCAGCATGCCCCACTTTGGTTGACTCCTTACTGGCCTCCGAATACCTCATTACCATCTGAGCATTCCTGGGCTTTGGTTCCCACCTAAAGACAGTTCTCCACTTGTCTCTTTATGAAGCTTGTGACTGAAAGGCAATTGAGGTGTTGCAGTTAAAACCACAGGCGTTGGCTTAGATGAGTGTGGGTACCAGCCTCTACCTGTCTTACTCCCTTGGGCAAGTTCTCCAACCTCCTTAAACTTTAGTTTCTTTATTTGTAAAATAGGGACAATAATAGATTGCATGAATACTGCCACAGAGTTTATACTCCAGTTGTGGGAGGGATGAGAGGAAAAAAGAGAAAAATGAAGTAAACTAGATAAACATAGAGTACAGCAGATATGAGAAGTGCTGAAGAGAAAGGTAAAGAATAAGCTGTCAGGACTGCAGTGGGAGTGAGGGGATGAGGTGCATTTATGAAAGGAAATGAGAGATCCCCAAGGGGAGAATGTTCCAGGCAGAGGTCTTAAGGCAGGAATGTGTTTGGGATGTTAAGCAACAGCCAGGAGGCAAGGGTGGTGGAAAGCGAACAAGGAGAAGAAAAAAAAATAAAATCAGAAGGGAGAAGGGGAATTGTACCCAGCCTAGTGGGCCCTAGACTTTTAATCCGAATGAGATGAGCGTCATTGGAGTTGAAGCCCAGGACTGACATAATCAGACTTAAGGCTGAAGGCTGCTGTGCTGAGAGTAGACTTTGAAAGGAGCAAGGGCAGAAGAAGCACAGAGACCAGGTAGAGGCCAACAGCAAAAATCAAAGTGGGAGTGATTGGGGAATGGGACTGGCGGGTAGTGGAAGGGGTGGAAAGAGTGTGGGAAATCTGGGTATTTGGAAGGTAGCGACAAATAGGTATATTTCTTGCTTGAACAAGAATTATGAATCCAGGACAGTTGTGTCCATAGTTTTTGACTTGAGCTATTGGGAAAATGGAGTAACTCTATTTTCCCAATAAGAGTTTCAGAGAAGGAAAAGATGGCAGAAAGGACAGGTTTTGGGGTAGAAATTGAATGGGCATGCAAAGTTGAGATGCTTGTTGAATATCCAAGTGGACATGGATGTATGGATATAGGGATCTGGTGGCTGGGGGAGAGGTGGAGACTGGAGAGGGATTCCCTGACCTTCTAACTAGAGTGTCCCTTTCCCACCTCTGTCTTCTTTCCTCTCATCTGGTTCTGTTTTCCTTCAGAGCACTTATCACCTCCTGGCATTTTTCAGTCAGCTATCTTGATCATTAGAAGGAAAGCTCCCTGAGAGCAAGACTTTGTCTACTATATCCATTGCTTGTTCCCCAGTGCCATATTTGGAGCTTGATAAACATTTGTTGAAAAACTGCCGTGGGTATAACAATAAATGCTCAAGACAGGGTCCTGCCTCTGGCAACCATCATTCTACTCACTATCTCTATCAGATCAATTGTTTTAGCTCCCACATATGAGTGAAAACATGTAGAGTTGTCTTTTTGTGCCTGGCTTACTTCACTAACACAATGTCTTCCAGTTCCATCCATGTTGTTGCAAACTGAAAATTTTCATTCTTTTTTATGGCTGAATAATATTCCATTGTGTATATGTAGTATGTTTTCTTCATCCATTCATCCATTGATGGATACTTAGGTTGATTCCGTATCTTAACTGTTGTGAATAGTGCTGCAATAAAAATAGGAGTTCAGATGTCTCTTTGATATAGTGATTTCTTTTCTTTTGGATATATACACAGCAGTGGGATTGCTAGATCATAGGGTAGTTCTATTTTCAATTTTTTGAGAAAACTTCATATCGTTTTCCATAATGGCTGTACAAATTTGCACTCTTACTAACAGTGTACAAGTATTCCCCTTTCTCTGCATCCTTGCCAGCATTTGTTATTTTTTGTCTTTTTGATGAAACCACAGTAAGATATCTTATTGTGGTTTAATTTGCATGTCCCTCATGATTAGTGAATTTGAGAATTTTTGCATACACCTGTTGGCCATTTGTATGTGTTCTTTTGAGAAATGTCCATCAATATTTTTTGCCTATTTTTAATGAGATTATTTATGATTTATCTGTTGAGACATTTGAGTTCCTAGTATATTCCGGATATTAGTCCCCTTTCAGAGTAGTAATTTGCAAATATTTTTTCACATCTACTGAAATGATCATACATACTTTTTCCTTCATTCTGTTGATATGATGTATTACTTTATTGATCTGCATATATTGAACTATCCTTGCATCCCTGGGATGAATCCCACTTGATTATGAGGAATGATGTTAATATATTATTGATACAGTTTGCTAGTATTTTGTTGATGATTTTTGCATCAGTGTGCATCAGAGATATTGGCTTGTAGGGTTTTTTGGTTGTTGTGTCTTTGCCTGGTTTTGGTATCAAGATAATACGGGCCTTATATCATAAGTTTAGAAATATTACCTCCTCTGTTTTTTGGAATAGTTTGTGTAGGAATCATAATAGTTATTCTTTAAATGTTTGGTAAATTCAGGAGTGTAGCCATCAGGTCCTGGGCTTTTCTTTGAAGGAAGACACTTTTTATTACTGCCTCTATCTCATTACTTGTTTTTTTATTTCTTCATGTTTCAATCTTGGTAGGTTGTATATTTCTAGAAATTTATCCATTTCTTCTGGGTTTCTAGAAGAAATATGGTGTATAGTTACTCATGATAGTCTCTAATGATCTTCAAATTTCTGTGGTATCAGTTGTAATGTCTCCTTTTTGTCTCTGATTTTATTTATGTGGGTCTTCTCTTTTTCTTAATTTGGCTAAAGTTTTGTCCATTTTGTTTATCTTTTCAAAACACAATTTTTCATTTCACTGATCTTTTCTACTTTTTTTTAATTTCACTTTCGTTTATTTCTGCTCTGATCTTTATTATTTTTCTTCCACTAATTTCAAGTTTTGATGTGCTCTTGATTTTCTGTTTCTTTAAGATGCATTGTGAAGTTGTTAATTTAAAATCTTTCTACATTTTTGGCATAGGTATTTATTGCTATAAACTTCCCTTCATAATACTTTTGCTATACCCCATAGATTTTGGTATGTTGTGTTTCAATTTTCGTTTGTCCCAAGAAATCTTTTATTTTTTTTAATGTCTTATTGACCCAATCATTGTTCTGGAGCATATTTTTTAATTTTAATGAACTTGTATAGTTTTCAGAGTTTCTCTTGTTACTGATTTCTCATTTTATTTTATTATGGTTAGAAAAGATACCTGATATGATTTCAACTTTTTTGAAATTTTTAAGACTTACTTTGTAGCTTGACATATAGTCTATCCTTGAGCATGTTCCATGTGCTGTATTCTGCAGCTGTTGGATGAAATGTTCTTTAAATGTCTATTAGTTTTACTTGTTTTATATTGCAGATTAAGTACAATATTAGTTTGTTAATTTTCTCTCTAAATGATCTATCCAATGCTGAAAGGGGGGGTATTAAGATTCCCAACTATTATATATATATATATATATATATATATATATATATATATATAAAAAAGATCCCCAAGTATTATTAATGGTAGACTTTTGTATTGGGGTTTAGGTATAATAATATTTGCTTTATATATCTGGGTGTCTCAGTATTGGGTGCATATGTATTTACAAGTATTATATCCTCTTGCTGAATTGACCCCTTTATCATTATATAATGACTTTGTCTCTTTTTACAGTTTTTGTCTTGAAATCTATTTTATCTGATATACATACAGCTACTCTTGCTCTTTTTACATTTCCATTTGCATAGAATAACTTTTTCCACCCCTTTATTTTCAGTCTATTTTCATCTTTATAAGTGAAGTGAGTCTGTTATAGGCAGCATATAGTTGGCTCTTGTTTTATTTTTATTTTATTTTTTTGAATCTGTTCAGCCACTCTATGTCTTCTAATTAGAGAATTTAGTTCATTTATATTCAATACCATTATTCATAGGGAGGGACTTACTGCTGTCATTTTCTTATTTGCTTTCTGGTTGTTTTGTTATTCCTCTCTTCCTTTCTCCCTTCTTCCTTTCTTAGAGTATAAGCAATTTTCTCTGGTAGTATGTTACAAATCTTTTTTTTTTTTTTTTTTTTTTTTTTTTTGTAGCTGCTTTAGGTTTTTGCTCTGTGGTTACCATGAGCCTTGCAAATAACATCTTATAACCAGTTTTTTTAAGCTGATGACAACTCTGATCACAATAAAAAGAAAATAAGAAGCAAAAACTGAAAAATTCTATATTTTAACCCCAATTCCCCCTGCTCTATTCTATTTTTTGTTGTCTCTACTTATCTCTTTTTGTACTGTCTATCTCTTGACAAATTGTTACAGTTATTATTTTTGATAGGTTTTTATTTAGTCTTCTGTCTAAAAATATGAGTGATTTAAACACTGCAATTACATTATTAAAATATTCTGTGTTTGTGTACTTATGATTACTAGTGAGTTTTATACCTTCAGATTTCTTGTTGCTCATTAGCATTCTTCTCTTTTAGATTGAAGAACTACCTTTAGCATTTCTTGTAAGATAGGTCTGGTGATAATGAAATCCCTTGGCTTTTGCTTTCCTAGAAAAGTCTTTATTTCTCCTTCATGTTTAAAGGATAACTTTGCTAGATATAATATTCTAGGTTGGAAGTTTTGTTTGTTTGTTTTCTTCAGCACTTTGAATATATAATTCCATTCCCTCATTACCTATAAAGTTTCCACTGAGAAGTCTGCTGCCAGATGTATCAGAGCTACTTTATATGTTATCTGTTTCTTTTCTCTTTTTGCTCTTGGGATCCTCTCTTTGTCCTCAAATTTTAAGAGTGTGATTTTTATAGACCTTGTGGTAGTCTTAGTGGAGTTGAATGTTTTGGTATTCTTTGACATTCTTGTACCTGGATGTTGATATATTTCTCTAAATTTGAAAACTTCTTTGTTCTTATTTTTTTTGAATAAATGTTTTACCCTGAGCTCTTTCTCTGCATCCTCTTTATGGTCAATAGCTCTAAGCTTTTACTTTTTGGGGCTAGTTTTTAGATCTTGTAGGCATACCTCATTCTTTTTTATTTTATTTTCATTTTTTTCTCTGACTATGTATCTTCATATAGCCTGTCTTTGAGCTTACTAATTCTTTCTTCTACTTGATCAAGTTTGCTGTCAAAAGACTCCGATGCATTTTTCAGTTAGTCAATTGAATTCTTCAGCTCTAGAACTTCTGCTTGAGTTTTTTAATTACTTCAATCTTTTTGTTAAATTTCTCTGATAGAATTCAGAATTCCTTCTCTGTGTTATCTTGAAGTTCCTTGAGCTCCCTCTAGACAACTATTCTGAATTCTCTGAGAGGTCACAGATCTCTATCACTCCAGGATTGGTCAGTTTTAGTCTGCTAAAGCAGATTTAGTCTGCTTGGTGATGTCATGTTTCCGTGGATGTTCTTAATGTTTATTCATGGATGTCTGGGCATCAAAAAGTTAGGTATTTATTCCAATCTTCACAGTCTGGGCTCACTTGCACCCATCCTTTTTAAGAGACCTTTCCAAAAACTCAAAGGGGATTGAGTGTTATTACCTAAGGCTGAGGTTACTGCAGCTATTTCAGTGTTTAGAAACACAGCTTTGATGAACTTAGGAAAGATAAGGGAGAATTCCCTTGATTTCCAGGTGAAGTCTCTTGCTCACTTCCCTCACTTTCCCCCAAGCAGGGATCTTTCTCTGCACTGGGGTACCTAAAGTTGGGAGAGGGTAATGCAGGCATTCCTGTGACCACCACAGCTGGCACCTGCTGATCACACTTGCTGAGTCACACCTGAATCCCACAGACTCCCAGGCTAGCATGGAACTGGGCTTGCCCAAGACCTACAGCCACTACTGGCTGGCTGCCATTGTTGTTTATTCAAAGCCCAAGGCCACTTTAGTCAAAAGGTTGTGGATCCTGCCAGGACTGGGTACATCCCACCAGAGCAGCAGATTCCCATCTGGCCCAAACTAGGTCTAGAAAAACTGTTCAGGAGCAAAGTCCTGGAATTGAGGACTTCAGGAATCTGCCTCATGCCCTATTTTACTGTGGCTGAGCTCATACCCCAAATTGCAAGACAAAGTCCTCTGTACTCTTCTCTCTCCTTCTTCCAAGTAGAAAGAGTCTCTCTCCACACTGCACTACCTAGATTTAGGAAGGAGTCAGGAAGCACTCTTATAGTTGCTGCAGCTGATGTCACACTGGGTTGCATGCCAAGCCCACTGCCTCTGAGATCAGCATGGCACCAGGGCTTACCCAAGGAATGCAGTCATTGTAGCCTGACTGCTGCTGCAATTTATTTAGAGAAGTAGACAACTTTAGTCAGCTGGTCATGAGGCTAGCCTGGACTCAGGTTTTTCCCACTGGGAGGAGGGGAGGATTCCCTTCTGACCCAGGACTGATCTAAATGTTCCCTCCATGGGCACCAGCAGAATTCTGCTCAGTATTGTGTTCCACCGTGTCAGCACAGCACTGAATTCCAATGCAAAATCCCACACTCATTTCACTTTTTTTTTTTTTAATTGTACTTTAGGTTCTGGGGTACTGTGTAGATCATGCAGGATTGTTGCATAGATATATACATGGCAAGATGGTTTGCTGCCTCCATCCCCCCCATCACCTATATCTGGCATTTCTCCCCATGTTATCCCTCCCCAACCTCCCCATCCCCTGCTGTCCCTCCCCTAGCCCCACCCAAAAGACCCCAGTGTGTGAAACTCCCCTTCCTGTGTCCATGTTTTCTCATTGTTGAACACCTACCTATGAGTGAGAACACGCAGTGTTTAATTTTCTGTTCTTGTGTCAGTTTGCTGAGAATGATGGTTTCCAGGTTCATCCATGTCCCTACAAAGGACGCGAACTCATCGTTTTTGATGGCTGCATAGTATTCCACGGTGTATATGTGCCACATTTTCCCTGTTCAGTCTGTCATCGATGGGCATTTGGGTTGGTTCCAAGTCTTTGCTATTGTAAACAGTGCTGCAATGAACATTCCTGTGCCTGTGTCCTTATAATAGAACAATTCATAATCCTTTGGATATATACCGAGTAATGGGATTGCTGGGTCAAATGGAATTTCTATTTCTGAGTCCTTGAGGAATCACCACACTATCTTCCACAGTGGCTGAACTAATTTACACTCCCACCAACAGTGTAAAAGTGTTCCTATTTCTCCACATCCTCTCCAGCATCTGTTGTCTCCAGATTTTTTAATGATCACCATTCTAACTGGCGTGAGATGGTATCTCAATGTAGTTTTGATTTGCATTTCTCTAATGACCAGTGATGATGAGCATTTTTTCATGTGTTTGTTGGCCTCATGTATGTCTTCTTTTGTAAAGTGTCTGCTCATATCCTTCACCCACTTTTGAATGGGTTTTTCTTTTTCTTGTAAATTGGTTTTAGTTCTTTGTAGATTCTGGATATTAGCCCTTCGTCAGATGGGTAGATTGCAAAAATATTTTCCCATTCTGTTGGTTGCCGATTCATGCTAATGATTTTCTTTTGCTGTGCAGAAGCTCTGGAGTTTAATTAGGTCCCATTTGTCTATTTTGGCTTTTGTTGCCACTGCTTTTGGTGTTTTAGTCATGAAGTCCTTGCCTGTGCCTATGTCCTGAATGGTTTTGCCTAGATTTTCTTCTAGGGTTTTTATGGTGTTAGGTCTTATGTTAAGTCTTTAATCCATCTGGAGTTAATTTTAGTGTAAGGTGTCAGGAAGGGGTCCAGTTTCTGCTTTCTGCACATGGCTAGCCTTTTTAAAAAAAAAAAAAAAAAAAAACAGCATGATACTCAGGTAGGCCAACCACCTCTCTCTCCCTCCTTAGAACAGCCTATTTCCTATTTGGGGATTTCATTTGTCTTATTCTAGCTATTCATCTCTCAAATATCAATATATACATGTCACCCCATTTGGAAAACATCCTCCATTCCCCATAGTAAGCTGAATAGACCTTCTCTTTGCTCCCATAGCCCTTGTGCACATGTGAATATCCAGAGGCGTCTTTTCATTGGTACACCACCTCCCTCCTTCACCAAACTAGCAATCCTTGAGGGTAGAACCTGACTTTCAACTCTGCTTAGCATAGTGCTGGCATGCAGAGGGTACTCTAAGTGAATAGTGTCTTCAGGTAGCCGCTCTGCTTTTCCCTCTAGGTGTTGCTCTGCCTTAGGTGTGCTTACTTACCACCCTGACCACCATGCCCACCATGTCTTTCCAACCAAGTCTGCTCAAACATTTGCATCCACATATTTTATTCCTCCTTTAACATTTTACTTCCCAAACTTCTCGTGAGTCTGGGCTGCCCCTCAGTGATACCAGCCAGCTCCTCACTTGAACCTGTGACCCTCTGTCCTACAAGTCTCCAAGGTTGGGCTGCATTTAGAGACAGAGACTGGCACCCCAACCTATGGCCTCCCACACTACTTCAGGCACATGCCCAGAGGTGCCACCTCCCTAATGAACAGCACCACAAACCCATGCAGTGAAAGCTTGGCTTCTAATCTGCTCTTCAAACATATATATCGTCATGACATTCCAAATAAAGAAAGCATTTCAATGAATGTGGAATAGTTCCAAATAAAATAAACATCTAGTTTAAAAGTACACACATTCCCCCATGATTCCATCTTGCACCATCTCTTGAGGGAGTAACTATCAGACATTAAGTAGTTTCTTATGAACATAAATTTCTTCGTTACTAACATCTGTTTTCCATTCATTCGTGTTAGTTTCTCTGATTAAAGCATCATTTCAGAGCCAATTTCTCAGTATTAGTGGAAAAGAAAGTTCAGAATCCAGTGAAATGTGATGTAAATGAAAGGAAATACAGTGTTTATTTTAGGCATACTTTAAAAAAGTCATGAGGACCTGGGGAGACTGGCCCAGGGATGGGGAAATGTTATAAAGCAGAGCATGAGACATAGAGGGGGAGTTGCCCGAAGGAGCTGGGCCTTGGGGGGTTACCTTAGTGCCCACCAGCTGGAGAATGGGATGAACATTCTAGTCCAAGGATGCACAGTGGAGAATGTAGGAAATGTCAAGACATTCACCAATGCTGCAGTTCACTAACTCACACAGTACTGGGAAGACTAAATTAAAGTGCTAATACGTACAAATAAATATGACCTATTATTAGTTATGAGGAAAGTTAAGGCCTCAATTAATCTGTACTCACAGCCTCAATTCCCTATCCTCCTTTAAAGCAAACAAATAAAACAAAACAAATTCTTTAAAGCAAAATTCCTTCAAACTCGTTTTTTCTCATTTTTCTCTCCAATCCTCTCTTGAAATCACTCCAATGTAACTCATACTCCAACCCATTTATTGAAAATGTCCTTGCCAAAGTGACCAATGAATCACACATTTGCTAAATTCAATAGTCAGCTCTTAGTCTTTATCTTACTTGACTTTCACAGCATTTGATGGTGCTCACCACTCTCTCCTACTTTTGTACCTGGCTCCCAGGACTCTACTTGCCTGGTTTTCCTTCTGCCTCACTGGCTGTGCCTCTCTTTCTCCTTTGCTTGTTCTTATTCACATCCCGACTACCCCATGTTGGAGCTCCCTAGGTTCAGTGCTTGGCTTTCTTGTCTTTATCAACACTCAATTATTGTTGTCATCTCAAGACTATAAATTCAATCCATTTACTGACCAGTTCCAGATTTTTATCTCCAGCGTGGACTTCTTCCAGACTAAATATGCAACTGCATACTCAACATCCACTTTTGCACATCTAATAAGACAACTCATATTTTTAGTAGGCTTATTAAAATACAACTTACGTATCATAAAATTCACCCATTGTTAGTGTACAATTTAATGAATTTTTGGTAGATATATAAACATGCAATATCACACTACAATCCAGTTTTGGAACATTTTTATCACCCCAAAACGTTCCTTTGTGCCTATTTGCCTCCACTCCTACCCCCAACCCTAGATAAGCACTGATCTGTTTTCTATCCCTGTAAGTATGTCTTTTCTGAACACTGCATGTAAATGGAATCATACAATATGTGGTGATTTGCACCTGACCTCTTTCACTTAGCATAATATTTTTTGAGATTCATAAATATAGTAGCACATATCCACATTTCAATTTCATCTCTTTTTGTTGCTCAATTATATTTAATCATGTGGACACATTACACTTTGTTTATTCATTCACCTGTTGATGGACATGTAGATTATATTCAGTTTGGTGGTATTTCCCACAGTGTTGCTATGAACACTTGCAACATGTCTTTGTGTAAACTTATGTTTTCACTTCTTTTGGGAGGATTCCTAGTGGTAGAATCTCTGAGTCATATGATAAACTTATGTGTAACTTTTTAAGAAACTGCCCATATACTTTTCAACGTGGCTGCATCATTTTGCTTTTCTGACAACAATGGATGAAAGTTCCAGTTTTTCCACATCTTTTCCAACATTTGGTATTATCTATCTTTAATTACACACTTTACAGCAGATGTATAATGGTGTCTCGAGCTTTTAACTTGCACTTCCTTCATGATTCATGATTTTGAGTATTTTTTTCACATTCTTATTAACCATTCGTATATCTTCTTAGTAAAATGACTCTTTACTTTTTGTTTGTTTGTTTTTGTTTGTTTGTTTAAGACAAGAGTCTCACTCTGTCAACCAGGCTGGAGTGCAGTGGTATAATCTTGGCTCACTGCAACCTCCATCTCCTGGGCTTATGCAATTCTGTTGCGTTAGCCTCCTGAGTAACTGAGATTACAGGTGCTAGCCACCACACCTAGCTAATTTTTGTATTTTAGTTGAAAATAAAATTTTTGTATTTTTAGTTGAAAATAAAATAAAACCCTGTCTCTACTAAAAATAGAGACAGCGTTTCACCGTATCCGCCAGGCTGGTCTTGAACTCCTCACCTCAAGTGACCCACCCACCTGGGCCTCCCAAAGTGCTAAGATTACAGGTGTGAGCCACCGCACCCAAATATTTACATTTTTTACTCATTTATTAACTGAGTTGTCTTACTATAGAGCTGTAAAAATTATTTATATATTTTAGATACAAGTACTTTATCAGATACATAATTTGCAAATATTTTCTCCTAGTCAATGGCTTATCTTTTCATTTTCTTAAGAGTGTCTTTGAAGTACAAAAGTTTTAAATTTTGATAAACTCAAATTTATTATATTTTTATTATGGATTGTGTTTTTAGGTTGTATCTAAAAATTATTTGGCTAACTCAAAGTCATGACTATTTTCTCCCATGTTTTCTTCTAGAAGTTTTATAGTTTTAGGTCTTACATTTCTCTAGATCTCTTATGTATTTTGAGACAACTCAAATTTTACTCAACTGAAACTGACCTTCTGATCTGTTTCTATTAATCCAAACCTGTTTCTCCTAGAGTCATCATCGCCTCACTAAATGGACTTTTCTTTTTTTTTTTCCTATTGCTTGGGTCAAAAACTTGGAGTCATCCATAGCTCCTGTCTTTCTGTCTGCCCACATCCTACCTACCATCAAGTCCTGTCTGCACTACCTTCAGAATAGATCTAATGATCACTTCTCACTCTCTCCACCACTACCACCCTGATCTAAGCCACTTTCACCTCTCATCTAGAATATTGCAGTAGCCTCCTAACTGATCTTTTGCTTCCATTCTCACCCCTCATTTTCAACCCAACAGCCAGAGTGGTCCTATGAAAATACGTTCATGTCACTTCTCTGTTCAAATCTTCCAATAGCTCTACTCAAGTCAAAGTTAATGCCAATTTTTTTTTTTTTTTTTTTTTTTTTTTTTTTTTTTAGCACAGGGGACTTTATTGATGGTACACCACCAAGTGGAGCTCCCTAGGCTCCTCCCTCTTCAGGAGGTCTGCATGGAAATTGTGAGGAGGGGAGATTCTCAGTGAGGTGGGGGACTGAGGGTGGCAGGGACTCCCCAGCAGCTGAGGGCCTTTCTCTTCCTTTTGTGCTCTTGCTGGGGCTGGTGGCCCAGAGGTCTTACTCCTTGAAGGCCACGTGGGCCATGAGGTCCACCACCCAGTTGCTATAACCAAATTCATTGTCATACCAGGAAGTGAGCTTGACAAAGTAGTCTTTGAGGGCAATGCCAGCCCCAGTATCAAAGGTGGAAGAGTGGGTGTCACTGTTAAAGTCAGAGAAGACAGCCTGGTGCTCAATGTAGTCCAGGATGCCCTTGAGAGGGTCCTCTGATTCCTGCTTCACCACCTTCTTGATGTCATCATATTTGTTAATGCCAACTTATTTAGGATGACCTATGCGGTTGGGTTTCCCCTTACTTCTATGATCTAATATCCTAGTATTCCATTCCCTTACTTTTTGGGTTCCCTATTTCTGCTCTGGCCTCACATCATTCTTAGCTCTATCTCAGAGTCTTTGCATCAGATAGTAATACTTGTACCTGAAATTCTCGCCCCCAGGTGTCTACATGGTTTGATCCCCCACTTTCTTCCCCCTGTTCTTATGTCACCTTGAGCCTCTTACCTGGCCACTCTATCTATCTATCTATCTATCTATCTATCTATCTATCTATCTGTCTATTTATTGAGACAGGGACCTGCTCTGTTGATCTGGCTTGAGTGCAGTGGTGTGATCTCGGCTCACTGCAACCTCTGCCTCCTAGGCACAGCCATCTTCCCACCTCACCCCACTAATTTTGAGACTTTAGGTAGCTTGGACTACAGGTGTGCACCACTATACTTTGTAGAGACAACAGTTTACCATGTTGTCCAGGCTGGTCTCTAACTGCTAAGTTCAAACAATCCACCTGCTTCAGCCTCCCAAAGTGCTGGGATTACAGGTGTCAGTCACTGCACCTGGCTGACCCTATTTAAAACTGCAATTCACCTCTCCCTCCTAGCCCTCCTTATCCCCTGATCCTGCGTTATTTGTCTCTACACTTGAATCACCATCTGACTTACTAACTACAGAGCTTGTTTGTGGTCCATCTCCCTCACTGGCATACACTCTCTATGAGGGTGGAGGCATTCATTTGTTTTGTTCACTGCCCTATCCCTAGTACCTTGAACACATAACAGGTGCTCAAAGAATATTTGTTGGTTGAATGATTGAAAGTCAAGACAAGATTCTGTGAAACAGCATTTCCAAAACTGAAGTCGTAGAATACTAGCATCCTCTTAGAAATGGACTGCCCCAAAAAGACTTCAAGTTGAGAAACTTTTCATGTCATTTCTACTCTTGGGAATTCATGAAGCTTGTTCTGAGACTACACACACTTAACCCAGCATTTCTCATGCAGTTCTTGGCCCTCCTAAATACCTATTAGTATTTTTTTCCACTCCGTAGAAGACAATGTGGAAGACTCAATCCTAAGTAGAATCTCCATGTCAAAATATATCTGTGATATTCCTGACCATTCTCAGAGTCTCTGGAGGTCCTGTTTGGAGCCTTGTGCCCTGCGCACCACCACAACAGCATGAGAGCACCAAGTCTTGTCCAGGCTGATGGTCCCAAAGCCTGCACCATCTACTGAAGCACAAAGAGGAAGGGGCACTGAGCAGGGCCAGGATCCCCAAGACCCAAGGACCCCCACATGAGAAAGAGATGCATGTGCCAGAGCAGGGTTCTTGGGTTTTCAGCTAACATAAAATGAAAATGTTGGTGGGACTCTGAAAGAGTGAGCCTGAGAGAACTAGAAAAAAGTGACCAGAGAAGTCCCTCCAGAGCATCCCAGCAAATGTGAACTGTCAGCAGTGCTGGGCTCATACCCACGGACAGCCAGTTTGTTCTCAGCCCATTTTGACTCTTTTTTTTATGTAGTGACACTTCACAAGTGATACTAGTCTATTTCCTAAAAATTAGAAAACCAGGAGAATAAAACAATGACCTACTTTCTTAAACTCTAGTGACAGCCACCAATAACCTTTTGGACTCTTTTCTTGCCCTGGGTAAAAACCTGCCCAACAATGAAGTCGTGTCCTATGTTCCCAGATCATTGATTGTGGCTTAAATGCTATCCTAGGATCTTGCATGGGATTGTCCACTAATTACATTTTTTTAATGCCCAAAATTGGAAAGTTTAATTAGTGTTAATCAACTATACTTTGATTGACAACATATAGTTGCTCTTACAATATGTAATAGAGTGAAGCATATGTAAATTTAAAAACAAAGAATGGTGACTTCACAAATTATGTATTAATTTTCTTTCCAACTTGTAGGTTCAAGGGGTACATGTGCAGGTTTGTTACATGGGTAAATTGCATATTGTGGGGGTTTGGTATACAGATCATTTTGTCACCCAGGTAATCAACATAATATCCAATAGGTAGTTTTTCAACCCTCACCTGCTTCCCACCCTCCACCATCAAATAGGCCCAATGTCTATTGTTTCTTTTCTTTCTTTCTTTCTTTCTTTTTACACAGAGTCTCGCTCTGTTGCCTAGGTTGGAGTGCAGTGGCACAATATCAGCTTACTGCAGCCTCCACCTCCTGCATTCAAGTGATTCTCCTCCCTCAGCCTCCCATGTAGCTGATTACTAGCACATGTTACCACATCCAGCTAATTTTTGGTATTTTACTAAAGACAGGGTTTCACCATGTTGCCCAGGCTGGTCTTGAACTCCTGAGCTCAGGCAATCCTCCTGCTAGAAGTTTCAAGACCGGGTTCAAGACTAGGCGGGTCTTGAACTCCTAGGCTCAGGCCTCCCAAAGTGCTAGGATTACAGGCGTGAACCACCACGCCCAGCCTCTGTTGTTTCCTTCTTTTTGTCCATATGTAGCTCAATGTTTAACACCCACTTATAAGTGAGAAAATGCAGTATTTGGTTTTCTGTTCCTTCATTAATTTGCTTAGAATAATAGCTTCCAGCTCCATCCATGTTTCTGCAAAGGACTTGAATTCATTCTTTTTATGGCTATGTAGTATTCCATAGTGTATATGTACTACATTTTCTTTATCCAGTACACCATTGATGGACACGTATGTTGATTTCATGTATTTACTATTGTGAATAGTGTTATGATGAGCATGTGAGTGCATGTGTCTTTATGGTAGAATTATTTATATTCTTTGTGTATATACCCAGTAATGGGATTGCTGGGCCAAATGATAGTTCTATTTTAAGTTATTTGGGAAATCTCCAGACTGCTTTCCACAGTGGTGGAACTAATTTACATTCCCACCCACAGTGTATATGCATTCCCTTTTCTCCTCAACCTTGCCAACATCTGTTATTTTTTGACATTTTAATATAGTAATAGCTATTTTGACTGGTGTAAGACGGTATGTCATTGTGGTTTTCATTTGCATTTCCCTAATGATTAGTGATATTGAGCATTTTTCTTATGCTTGTTGGCCACAAGTATGTCTTCTTTTGAAAATTATCTGTTCAAGTTCTTTGCCCATCTTTCAATGGGGTTATTTGTGTTTTGCTTATTGAATTTTTAAGTTCCTTATAGTTCTGAATGTTAGACCTTTGTCAGTTGCATAGTTTGCAAATATTTTCTCCCATCCTGTAGGCTGTCTGTTTACTTTGTTAATAGTTTCTTTTGCTGTGCAGAAGCTCTCTAGTTTAATTAGGTCCCACTGGTCATTTTTGTTTTTGATGCAATTGCTTTTGGAGACTTCATCTTGAAGTCTTTGTCAGGGCCAGCATCTAGATGCTGTCTCCTAGTTTTCTTTTAGGGTTTCTAAAGTTTTACGTTTTACATTTAAGTCTTTAATCCATCTTGAGTTGATTTTTGTATATGGTGAAAGAAAAGAGTCTTCTGTGTATGGCTAGCCAGTTATCCCAGCATTATTTATTGAATAGGGAGTCCTTTCCCCCATTGCTGTTGTTGTTAGCTTTGTTAAAGCTCAGATAGTTGTAGATGTGTGGCTTTATTTCTAGGAAGAGAGGAAGTCAAACTATCTCTCTCTTTGCAAGTGATATGATTCTATACCTAGAAAACCCCACATCTCTGCCCAAAGGCTCCTATATCTGATAAACAACTTTGGCAAAGTTTCAGAATACAAAATCAATGTACAAAAATTAGTAGCATTTCTGTACACCAATAATGTCCAAGCTGAGAACCAAATCAAGAATGCAATCCCATTCACAATAGCCACACACAGAATAAAATACCTAGAAATACAGCTAAGCAAGAAGGGAAAGATCTCTCCAAGGAGAATTACAAAATGCTGCTGAAAGAAATCAGAGATAATACAAACAATGAAAAAACATCCCATGCTCATGGATAAGAAGAATCAATATTGTTAAATTGGACATACTGCTCAAAGCAATTTAAGATTCAATGCTATTCCTATCAAACTACTGACAATATTTTTCACAGAATTAGAAAAAACTATTATAAAATTCACTTGAATCAAAAATGAGCCCAAATAGCCAACACGATCCTAAGCAAAAGAACAAAGCTGAAGGCATCTACTACCTGACTTCAAACTATACTGCAAGGACACAGTAACTAAAACAGCATGGTACAGGTACAAAAACAGTATACAGACCAATGGAACAGGTTAGAGAGCCCAGAAATACATTTTTCCTCTCAACTCTGTTATTCTCCCATTTTTGCTACTGAAGTCAAGCTGGCTTTTGCCTCATGTTCTTCCTACCCCCCTTATCTCTATATTTTATAGTCTATCCTGGAATTTTCCATTAGAGAAAGATAATTTTGTGGTGAGGTTTGAGCACTGGAAATGGAGAGGTAGAAGTAGAAGATAGTCCAGGCCTGTGTCCCTGTAACTCTTTTATCCACTACCCCCAATAATTATGGAAATACTAGGTTCTCCTTGCATATTTTTAAGTTGACATAAATTTTATCATACTTTTAAATATTTGCCAAAGATTTAGAGGAATTACCAAAATGTTTTCCCAAGTCAGTACAGCACTTCATATTCCTACCAGCACCAAAGGTTTAATTTATCCACATCCTTGTCAACACTTGTTATTATCTGTCTTGTTTATTACAGTCATCCTATAGGGGTGAAGTAGTACCCAACTGTGGTTTTGGTTTCCGTTTTCCCAATGACTAAATGATGTTAAACATCTTTTCATGTGCTTGTTAACCAGTTGCACTTCTTTCTTAGAGAATGCCTATGCATGTGTTCTGCACATTTTAAAAGCAGGACCCTGTGGTATGTGGCTTATGTGTCAACAAAACTGTTATTTATGAAAAATGTAGGGGAGGCATCAGGATTCTGGATCACATCAATTTATGGACATAACATGAGAGGAACAGAAAATTATTTGAAATGAAATACCTATTTTGTTAGGAAAACATGGTTGGGTTTTCTGAGGGATCAGGTATAACAGAAGTGCTTAAGAGAAAAATGGAGAGTGTCCACCACTTTATTAAGCCTAAAAAGAGAAGTAATTGGGGGAACAGTGAGTATGGGTATAGGAAAGAGGAGAGAGAGTACAGAGAGGATCTGAAAGCCATTTCAAACATAAGGCTCATGTAGCCTTGGGGTTAATGGGTTTGCTTGGGAGCAAGTACAACATTGCTGAACATGTAATCTCTTGCTGTGTCTGATGAAAAATATCACTTTGCCAAAGAAATCCACATTTCATACTACATTAACATTATGTATATCTTTTTAATGGAATGTCCTAAAATTCTCTCATTATCTGTAAGTTCTTATATGCTCTCAAATCAAATCTTAATTAAAAAAAATATTTTCATCACACTTTGTATCTGATGCTACAGAAACTTTATTCATGTCATGTTTTCTTAGCTGTGTCATAGGGCCATTTTCTGAATATGCCTCTTTTTGCAAATGTGAAATCAAGCCCTTCCTCAAACCTGGAAGATCAGTTCTCACCTGCAGGGATTGAAAGGGAGAGCCAGTTCAAGATCATGTAGCTGATTAGTAATGGAGTGGAGCAACTGACAGTAAATTAGGAGAATAATGTTTAATGAGGGTTGTCTTAGTATTTCCAGCTGTTTAAAGAAACATTGTTTGCCATATTCTACCAAGACAAAAATGAAAGTACTTAACCCCATTAGCTATTATGTCAAAGGAAGTGAACTGGTACCCTTGGCTTGCATGGATATCATGTTAGTAATGTTATCTTTTTTAAAAAGTCTTCATCATTATCTGATCTCAAACAAGTGAAGATTACATTTATTTTCTTTGAAATAATACCTTTTTAAGTATAATATCCCTCACACCATCATGGTTCCTTTCTGTGTTTTTCCTTCGCTGATCTAATGCTACAAAAGCCAAGTTCAAAAGTCCTCCAATACATTTCTTGCTCTCAGCTGGTCACACTCAGCTGGGAGATGACATGTCATCAGCTAGTTGTACAGACCTGACTTGGAAATCTTTAAATCCTCTAGATGTCTTTTACTAGCACAGACTTAAAATAATATCAATAAAAAGATCAGTGGGTTGCCCAAAAGTAGAGGGAAGAGAGGACTGAATGGGTGGAGCACAGATGATTTGTAGGGAAGTGAGATTACTCTGTATGATTCTATCATGCTGGATACATATAATAGCTTTATACAAATACATAGAATATACAGCACCAAATGTAAATCCCAAGGCAAACTCTGGATTTGGGGTGATTGATGCGTCAATGTAGGTTCATCGATTGTAATGAATGTGCCACTCTGGTGGGGGGCATGATCATCAGGGAAACTAAGCATATTGGGGCTGGGATATATGGGAAGTTTCTGTAACTTCCCCCTCAACTTTTTTGTGAACCTAAAACTGCTCTAAAAAATAAAGTCTATTAAAAGTGATAAATGTCGTAATTTCAAAAAAGAATCAGGCAAGAGCTGCTTTTTGTGGTTTAAAAATTGCCAATGTTTTTAAAACTAATAATAAAGCCACTTCAGTTTCTTTATTCAGAAGAGATAGTGTTTAATAAAATATCTTGTCTCTCTTTTAAAGAATAATTCATAAAATTGTTCTAGTAAACAGTGTACAAGTAGTAACTGTTTTATGTAAACTGAAAAAAACTGAATTTTTAAGGGAGGGTAAATAAGATTATTTTTTATGTTCCTAAAAACTTACTAGTTTTGAAAAAGGCTTCTCACTGGTTGGTGGTGGAGGGGGGTCGGTGATAGGAGCAGAGGCACAGTAAATGGTCAGCCAGAGGAAAGCATTGGCAAGAAGCAGGGGTTCAAGTCTAGAAGCCCTCGTTTACCCACCCAGGCATTCTACACATGCTTAGTGATACTTACAGTGTGCCTTTCCTATATGGCTGGAAACCTTAGAACCTGGGGGAGGAAACAGGTACTAATCAAATAGCCTAACAAATGCAGTCGTGTATCATTTAATGACAGGGAGACATTCTGAGAAACGCATCACTGAGTGATTGTGTCATTATGGGACCACGATAAAGCGTAGTTACACAAACCTAGATAGTATATATATTTATTTCTGTATTTTTTTAATATGGAAAACCAAATGTCCCAGGATCATTACTGAATATCAGTTATTTCTCCTACTTGATCTGCAAAACTGGTATCAGGCGCCATAGATCAGATCTCTACATATGCTCCATTATAATCCTATGGGACCACTGTTGTATCTGGGATCTGCCATTGACCAAAACATCCTCTGCAGTATGTGACTATATATAAATTCAAAATGTGACAGATGCAATGAAGAAAGTTTCAGGTCTCTGTGCATATGTCACATAATCTACCATAGTCATATGATCTTAAAATGAAAAATGACTTGATGTTTAGTGAGTTTTAAAGAATATCAAAGGCTGTTTTATTAAGCTAATGGAGATTCTCTTAAAGAACTTTGAACCTCAACATTTCATGCCTCCATAAGTTAGTGCCTCCATTAAGTAAGTGATCGTTGGGGAGCATGATATAGGTAGTATTTTATAGCTTTCTATCACACATATGGAATAACGCACAACCCAAGAAACGGAGTGGCTGTGCTGCAGAAATGAGCTTTGAGGCCAGTGATTATTGTCTTTGCTTACATAAAGCAGGCTCAGGAGGAACCTACAGACCTGTTATCTTTGCTTTCTCTCTGCCACTTTTCCTTCTACCTCTCTTCTTACTTTCACCTGTTGCCTTCCTCCCTGACAGTGTCATTGTCTACAAGCATGAGACTCCTTGTCTCCTCAGGAAACAGTCCTTTCTCAAAGCTTCAGCACTCACCATGGTTGAAAGCCTTCCCAAGTCTTTACTGTTGAGTCTGGCCCCTGTCCCAGAGCTCGGTGTCCTGGACACCCATGCTAACATTCTGTTCCCCCAAAGACTCCATTTTACTTCCACCTCTTTTGTAATGGTTTAGAGAATTGGGGGATGTGGTGCTGGGACCAAATCCCAAGCATTCCACATTCTATGTGTGTGATGGTAGAGCCAGTCATTTATCATGCAGGAATGCAGAGCCTTCATTTCCGTGATAGCTGGTGATGATAATACCTGTGGTACTCCTCACAAAGATAGCATAAAAATTGATGAGAAATGCATCTGATGCAGATATCACAGTCTGGCATACAATAGCTGCCTGATAGTTCATGGTATTTATGGATATATTCAATAATATACACAAAATGCATATTGCCTCTATGATATAACCCAGGGCTAGGCCTGGGCCTATAGAAAAGGTTTCTCTGATCAAAGTTATCAGTGCAGTTGAAAGCTAAACACTGAAACCTCAAACTCATTAGTCACCCATTCATCTGACAAGCCTGTTTCTCAAATCAACAAATTTGAGAGCCTTTTCCCAGTGGCAATTGAATTGGTAAGTATTCGTCTGCCTTGAAAAGTCAAATGTCATTCATTTTATTCTTAGTTAAGTCAAGATGACAGTGCCAGGCAGAACTGAGGTTTGCACTGTCAGTGTCAGAAAAGCCAGGACATGTACTTATTACGTCAAAAGGATGGTTGTCAGCATGATCTCATGTTTGCTTATGTGAAGTTTTAAATGTTCAAACTAAAATTATGTTCTCTTATTTCTTTTTTATCTTCCCTTTGCGGGGAGGGAATTGTTTTACAGTAATTTTCCTTTTTCTTTTCCTTTGTTTAAGGCTTACCTCCAATTCCTTCAACTTCCAGAACAGGCTTTGCAGAATTTTCCATGAGGGGACGCATGAGGGAGAAACTGCAAGCTGCAAGGGTGAGAGAAACCACATGAATATTCTGTTCAGGACTGATTGCAATCTTCCAGGGCTTGTTTAGCTTACTTTTGTGCTCCAAACTGCATGGATTTGAATACCATTCAATTTGTCTTTCAAGTTTCAAATGTTAATGTGTTACTTTGCATTGGCACAGATGAAAATTATGCTTCAGAATTTAATGTCATTTTTCTAAACCATATTCCTTGCGCTTACCCCTTAAAAGAAGGATAACTTGTATTTTTTTACTGATTATTTCTCAGCATTCCTGATATCATGTAGCAGTAATTTTCTGTTTGACTTTTTAGTCCAAAGCAGAAAGTGCATTGCTGCAGGAAATCCCCACTCCTCGGCCCAGGCGCCTACGAAGTCCAAGTAAGAAAGAACTTGAGACTGAATTTGGCACAGAGGTGAGAAATGGACCCTCTCTACTTTGTGATCAAAACCAAGGAAGCAGAATATAAAGTTTCCAGCAAAAGGTTTTAGATCAGAGTTATGCACAGAGGCGATATTAAATGTTTATTAATAATTATAATATGATTTGGGAAACTGAGGTGGGAGAATCACTTGAGTCCAAGAGTTCAACACCAGCCTGGGCAACAGAGCAAGATCCCACCCCTACTAAAAATAAAAATTAAAAAATTAGCTGGGCATGGTGGCTTATGCCTATAGTTCCAGCTACCCAGAAGGCCAAGATGGGAGGATCATTTAGACCCAGGAGTTCAAGGCTGCAGCGAGCTATGGTTATGCCACTGCAGTCCTGCCTGAGCAACAGAGTGAGACCCTGTTTTTATAATTATTAAAATAATAATAATTATAATAGCTGCTATTTATAAGGTACTACTCTGTGCCAGGTATTTTGCCACTTTTGTCCCATGTTACCACATTTCACCATCCCTACAGGGCAAGTACTATTATTTTCATTCACATTTAACAGATGAGGAAACCGAGGGTCAGAGTAGATGTGAAGCCACCCCAGGGCCACAGAGCACGCATGTGGAAGAGTTGGGAGTTGATCCCAGCTCTGTATCACTTCCAGTCTGTCTCATTGGATCAGCATTGCTGGATACATGGATATTGCTAGAAAGCAAGGAGGGAGATAAAAGTGCAGTAGAAAACATAGTCAGATGCGAAGGGTCCTTGAATGTCACATTTAGGAGCCTCAGTAGTTTCCTACAAGCCATGGAAAGCTATTGACAACAGGGTGGGGGAGGCAATCTGAATGCACTAGAGTGAATTTCATTTGCATCTGAGGTGCTGGTGAGGAATCTCAATATGTGTTCCTCCAGAGACACACAGGAAGGGCCCAGGCCTAGAGAAACAGATTAGGGAAGTGTTTCTACTGTGGTGAGTGTTGAAGTTCTGAGAGTGCCTTTGGAGAAAACTTTAGAGTTAAAGCCCTTGAGGAGGAGAGAGAGCCTGGAAAAGAAAAACAGAGATGTCAATGAGGGGTAAGCGCTAAGATGGCAGAAAAAGGAAGAGAAAGAAAAACATCAAATGGCTCAGGAGGTGTTTGCAACTCCAACCCAACTGGTTTTTGTTGCTTTTATTGGTTTGTGTTGTTTTTAACCGTTAAGACAAAAAAGCCCAAGTTCTAAGGATATTTCTGATTTGTTAAATGATGCCTTTTCTTTCTAGAATGAGGTGTTATAAAATGTTACCTATATTCACCCCAAACAGGTCACACAGGTTGCATAATTATAAGGAATGTTGCAGCCTTGCTTGTGTTTTGTGGCCTTCAGTAGGAACACTAGTCAGTCCAATGAAATGGCTTCATGACAATTTGTTATACGCCTTCATGATGCATTCTACTAAAAAAAGCATTTCTTTCCTTTAATTTCCATTTATTTTCTTCTCTATAAAAGCCATAATTTTAAAATATTGGAAAATAAAGAAAAATATCCATAATTCCATCAGCTTGAAACAGGTACTTTGGTTATTTTGGAGGGCATGTGAGCTAAGCATCTGGTCATGTTAGCTAAGTGATAGGAGGTTCCAGTCTTTTATATCTGGCTTTTTCTGTGTCTACTGACTGAAAATCATTTCACAACATCATTTCAAAACATAGATATCCTTATTCACATAGCTCTCACTGTCCATGGGCCACAAATACTGATATCTCAAATAAAGCTGGAAGTTGTAGAGGTAAAAATATACTCCCTTGGCTACTAGGGTGTTTATTTCTCTTTGTGATCAGGACTTGGCTTGTATGTTCAGAGTATTCCATATTCCCTAAGTACCATTCTTATGGTATTGAGGCAAACATCAACTGCTTTGTCTTTAGACCAAGTCACATATTCATAATAGAATATCTCACAAGCACATTTCTCCATGTATATACCTCAAATCCAGAAGGAATATCTGAAAACGAAGGTTCAATATCCTGTTCGTCAAAAAATTTAGTACACAACAGCACAAATACTGAACTTCAGCTGCCCAGGGCTAACGGCTGCCAACCTGACTCACTAGTGATGTGACCTTTGGCATGAGTTTAACTACCTCCAGACCCCTTCCTGCCTGTGTAAAATAAGGATAATACCAGAACCTAGTTCTTGGTATTGTTTTGAGGATTAAATGAGTGAACACATGTTACAGTGTTTCACATAGTACTGGGCACATGGTCAGCCCTCTCTATTTAAGTATTAGTGATTGTTAGACGCTGTATACTCAGCGAGAAAAGAAGAAACCAGTTAGGAATACTTTTGTCAGTAATCCACATTTACCAATGCAAACCACTGCTTAATCTCTTTTGTATTTCCTTTCACTTTATACTCAGCAGGCTTGCAATTGGTGAACAAATGCAAATCCCTAAGAACACATAAATATCAAAGTAGAAGTAACACAGAACCTTGAAACCTTGGCCTCCACTAGATATGACCAAAATTTCTCTACATGTGGCCCTGGTTCACTGTCTCAGGTTACCCAAGATCTGATCCTTGAACCAAAGCTACCTGCTGCTCAGCCAGCATTTATGAAAAACTCCTTTCTGCCAGGTGTCCAGTAGACTCAGAACACACGGCGATGGCAGTGACAGCTCACCCTTGAGGAGCTCAGTGGGGTTGACAGCCAGTAGAGGTATAGGGGGATTCAGCTCTGTGGTGGGTGCTGTTAGCAGCCCAGCAAAATGTACCTCATCCCAACCTCAAAATCAGGTTATGTAAAATTTAAGGTATCTTGAATTAGGCCATGGCTTACTTTGATCTGACACCCAAAGCACAAGTAACAAAAGAATAAATAGCTATGTTGGACTTCATCAAAATTAAAAAGTTACACTTCAAAGGAAACCATTGAACAAGTAAGAATACATGGAATGGAGAATTTATTTGCAAATCATGTATCTTGATTAGTATCAGGACCAGTATCAAGCATATAAAAATTTCAGGGGTCTACAAAACAATCAGATTAGGGTGTCTTTTAAGAAATTGGTTTAGAAGAGCAATCAGGGCTAGAGCAAATATATTTTGTAATTATGCTATAACAAAAGCAGTGAGACTTGAATTGGTCTAGTCCAAGTCAGAAGAGGGCCCTAGAGCCTTCTTGGAGGATACAACAAATTTAAGGGTGAGAATGAATTCCTAGATGGATATGTGCCCATATGAACGACAGGCACTCAATATTTGATTGCTGGATTGAAATTGATTGTAATTATTACTTTAAGATTATACAAATGTATTATAGATAATATTTCTTTAAAATTTAACTCAGCATTCTCAATCATTTTAAGTATAATTAATGGCCTTAAATGTATTAATATAATTCACTTTAAAACTTTTTAAGATTTTGACAAAAATTACATTATATACTTTTTATCAAGTCCATAAATATTGTAACAAAACCATCAATACTGCAATAAATCACATCAATGATATTATATTATCTGAGCATATTTTCTATGCCAACCCAATGGAAAGAAACAAAAATAATAATCTCCACATATTTTGCCACCTGCAGTTTAACCTAATTATTTTCTAGGTTACTAGTGTTAGGCTTTCTGCCTGGTCTTGTGTTTTATTATCATCATGTTCACAGATCTCTAAGCCCAAGCTTGCCTATACAGAGCCAAGTTTCTCTCTCATGGGTTGACTTCGCGCTTTGTTTTGTGTGTTTTCAAATACATCAGTCTCTCTCCTGTGCTATAGGAGGTGGGCAGACAGAAATAGAATGGCATCATCAACAATTCGTGAGAAAGTCTTGACTCTATTTTACCAGGGGGATCTGACTTGGCAGAATCTTAAAAAGCCTTCCTGACCAAGCACAGGAATCTGATCTTTATTCCACTTCAGTTTTTAAAAAATTGTCCTTACACTAGGTAATAATCATCTGCTTCTTTCCTCAAACTCAAAACATTTAAAATACTGAAATTTACCAAGACAAATAATAACTTCATTTTGCATTGCATTGTGGAATGTATTGATTAGCACAGCTTCAACTTTTGTACAGTTGAGTTGGAAGATAATTATTTAACCTTAACACTACAAAATGAGAAAATGAAGAAGTATAGAATTCAACATAAAAGGAAACTATATATAGTCGCTTGATATTATGATAGATTGTACCCAACTGACACCCTCGTTTTTATTCTGGACATTACTGGACCTAAGTGAAATTGGACAGCATCATTAGCTGCACCTAAGTGAAATTTGACAGTACCTCACTTTGCTATACCTCCAGGTTTCATTCCAGGGGTATCCCTGCCTCTCCAGAAGGCCTGTGGAGGCCCACTCAGGTATTCTGACACATATGCAAAACTGGGAGCACCAGGGGCTTACCACCCTCTGCTGCAATCACCAACTATGTAGGGGCCAAGGGGAAACATCCCCTTCACCTTCTGAAAGTTCACTGAAAATCAGCTGACAAAAGGTAGATTAATAGGAGAAAAGGCATACACATTTATCAATTTGCAAGGAGTACAGATAGTTATGTGCCCATCATCCTGGAGGAAAGAGACTTGGGGAAGTATGGATGATTTTAGCGAGTGGCAAATGATTTTTAGAGGAATTCAGTGGGTCTGAAGAACATACAGTGCCCTTGGACAAAGTCTGTTGGGCCCACAGAGCAGACTGGTTTTTGGTAAAAGTCTGTCCAAGTGTGTTGATGGACTTCAGTCTTTCTTCCTGCAATATGGGTACAGTTAATGAACACTCGGGGGAGGGGCCAAGGTCACCGTCTTCTTTGGCAGGTTTCAACTCAGGAAGGTAAGGGAACTTCGGAGAACAACCTTGCCCTGTGCTTGAGGAGAGACGGAATTTGGCATTGAGGGTAGGGGAGGTCAGAGAGACCTTGAGCCTTCTTCTTCAGTTCAGCATGTCAAAGCACCATATTTTGGGCCATCTGTCTCTGAACCCCTCCAACCACCTGGAACAGAAGCCATTAGACAAATATTCCCCTCTCCTATGTCCCTGGTGGACAGTTCTGAGAAGCAGTCTACATGATTCCTCAGAGGATCCCTGTGGGTTAAACTCTCTTGCCCACAGTGGTAGCCTTCTCAATAAAGTTCTCCTGAACTGACTTTCTACCTGCTTTATTCTTCCCAGTCCCCAATTCCTATTCCTTGGTGTCACTTCCCAGAATCAACTACAGGCACAGAAAAACCCTTGCTACAGGCTCTGGTTCCCATGGGCTAAACTAAAATGTTTAGTCATATCATGTGCATACAAACTATAGACCAAAAAAAAGACATGTAAGAAAAGCTAGTAATATGATAGTAATAGCTACCATTAATGTACCTAACTGGTTATTTTTATGTACATTTCCTTATTTGATGCTCTATCCAAGTGGCCTAAGTTGTAAGTGGTGAAGTTAAAATTCAAAGCCAGGCAGTCAGACTTCAGAACCCATGGTTTCAATTGCCAAGCTCTACAGGACAGTGCCTGACATGAATCAGACAATTTGATTCTGAAAAAGAGAGTTCATTTTAGGATGGAGAAAGGAAGTAGCTTTGTGTGGTCTTGAGGAACAGGTAGGACTTGGGAGGGGATATATTGAAGGTCCCCAGTGAAGATGGTATACTACATTACTGTTGTTGGGTGACAGTTATTCCATACTGTGAAATAATTCTTAGTCCATATAATAATGATCAAGTTTCTTTTATAGGTAGAATAAGTATGTTCCTTCTTGCTATGTATGCATATATATATTACTGGAATGGCTTAGAATTACTCGAAATTGCTTGGCATTTAGATTGCGCTTCATGAAAAAGGAGGAGTATCTGGGTTTTAAAACAGGGGGGATTAGAATGAAGATGGGTAAGAAGTTGAAAACAGGCTGGGCACGGTGGCTTACGCCTATAATCCCAGCACTTTGGGAGGCCAAGATGGGTGGATCACGAGGTCAGGAGATAGAGACTATCCTGGATAACACAGTGAAACCCTGTCTCTACTAAAAATACAAAAAAATTAGCCAGGTGTGTGTGGTAGCCAGGTGTTAGTCAGCTACTTGGTAGCCAGGTGTGTGTGGTAGCCAGCTACTTGGAAGGCTGAGGCAGGAGAATCACTTGAACCAGTGAAGCAGAGGTTGCAGTGAGTGAAGGTCATACCACTGCACTCCAGCCTGGGTAACAGAGTGAGACTTCGTTAAAAAAATAAAAAATAAATTAAAAACAAAAAGTTGAAAATAGCACCTTGCAGATTAGCTTTCAGAGGAGAAAGGGCATACCCATATGATAACTATCACATAGAGCAAGTAGAGGCAGAGGGCTCAGCCTTCCAGGGTGGATAGCAGGACCAGAGGCTAAGTGAGGACAGGCCATGTGCCCTGGAGGATGTATGTTGGACTTATTTACGATCAGACATTATTAATGTTTTTCTTTATAGACTGTTTGGAAACGATCCTCTGTGAAGTGGATAATCTTAATTTATAGTATGAGATAACACTTTTTTTTTCTGAGACAGAGTCTTGCTCTGTCTCCCAGGATGGAGTACAGTGGTGCAATTTCAGCTCACTGCAACCTCCACCTCCCGGGTTCAAGGGATTTTCCTGCCTCAGCCTCCCAAGTAGCTGGGATTACAGGCACCTGCCACCACACCCGGCTAATCTTTGTATTTTTAGTAAAGGTGGGATTTCACCATGTTGACCAGCCTGGTCTCGAACTCCTGACCTCAGGTTATCTGCCCACCTTGGCCTCCCCAAGTGCTGGGAGTGCAAACATGAGCCACTGCGCCTGGCCAACACTTTTCATTTTAAAGCTTATTGAATATAAAATTTTATATTTGTTTAGTCTTGAGAGAGATGAGTTGAGTAAGAAAATATTCAGCAAATATACAGTCATGCATCACTTAATGATGGGGATATGTTCTGAGAAATGTGTTCTTAGGCAATTTCATCATTGTGAGAACATCATTGTGTGAATGTACTTACACAAACCTAGACAGCATAGCCAACTACACTCCTAGGCTACAAACCTGAAGAGCATGTTATTTTTTTTTTAATACCATAGCAACTGTAACACAATGGTAAGTATTTTTGTATGTAAACATAAAAAGGGTACAGTAAAAATACTGTATTTATAGTCTATGGGACCTCCGTCAGTTCTGCAGTTTGTCACTACGGAGTGCATGACTGCATTTGAAATTTGCTAACATTCCATACCTTAGGAATGATGACATCAGCAGCAGTCAGAAGATAAGCCTTTGGGGGGTGGGGAAGGGTTAACCTTCATTTTAGAACATCCGAAGTTTCTTGGTTTAAATGGTTTATCTATCATTTTTTTTCCACTCATATAGCCAAAGAAAGAGGTAGAAAGTACTCAACAAGAAATTGATTCCCAAAGTCATTCAAGAGTAAAGTTCCGTGATTCTGCACGAAAATCAAACCTAAACCCCAGGTGAGAAATCTTGTCTTTTTAAATTATTTGTTTGCATTTTTAAAAAATATCTGATGAGAATGACTACAAGCCAGGTGCAGTGGGTCATGCCTGCAATCCCAATGCTTCGGGAGGCCAAGATGGGCGGATCGACTAAGCACAGGAGTTCAAGACCAGCCTGGACAACATGGCGAAACCCCATCTCTACAAAAAATGCAAAAATTAGCCAGGCATGGTGGCACAAGCCTGTGGTCCCAGCTACTTGGGAAGCTGAGATAGGAGCGTCACTTAAGGCTGGGAACTCAAAGTTGCAGAGCTGTGATTGCATCACTGCACTCCAGCCTTGGTGACAGAGTGAGACATTCTCTGAGTTAAAAATAAATAAGTGATGGGCCGGGCGCGGTGGCTCACACCTGTAATCCCAGCACTTTGGGAGGCTGAGGCGGGTGGATCATGAGGTCAAGAGATCGAGACCCTCCTGGCCAACATGGTGAAACCCTGTCTCTACTAAAAATACAAAAATTAGCTGGGTGTGGTGGCACAAGCCTGTAGTCCCAGCTACTCAGGAGGCTGAGGCAGGAGAATTGCTTGAACCCGGGAGGCGGAGGTTGCAGTGAGCAACCTCCATTGGCGCAACCTCCAAGATTGCGCCACTGCATTCCAGCCTGGCGCCTGGCGATGGAGCGAGATTCTGTCTCTAAATAAATAAATAAGTGACTACAACATAACCTGACTCCTGTTGCCATGCAGTCTGCAAGAAAAAAGTAGTAGGAGAAGTGACTCCAACTTTCAGACTAGCTGGAGAGATCAGAATATTGCCTCACCTGAGGAAGTAGGGGGTGCATGGAAAGACGGAGATGTTAGTGATAAGACAACTTGTTCAGCTCTGAAGTTGCCCCTACTTTCATAATGGGAAGAAAGGAGAGTACTAACTCAAAAAGAGAAACAACAAAAAAAGGTTATTTGCTTTAAAAATTCTATATTTCTCATAATAAAACTATCTCAGCATTGGCTGATAAAACAATAAATCCACTGTTTGTCATTTTAATCTTTTCTAAAGTGTTTACATAATATATTTATTTATGTACTTATTGGAATGTAAATAATTGCTGGGTTTTTTTAAAAGTCACTAATTAGAGTTACTATTAAAGGAGGCCTCCAACTGCCTATGGCAGGCATTAAAGTTCATTACCAGTAATCTCACACCTTTAACTAAGACAATATGCTTTGGAGGCCTGGAATATGCCTGATCGCATTAGCATCAAGCCAGCTGTCAGTTAATTGTGCAGAGCTGTTATAACTTAGAAATGTGAAATTGCAATTGCTCCTTGCTTTTCATTAGGTTCCACCTGGCTTCCCTTCTGCAGAAGAGGCCTATAACTTCTTCACTTTCAACTTTGATCCTGAACCAGAGGAATCAGAGAAAAAACCAAAAGCAAGACACAGAGGGGGAACTAATCAAGAGGAGGAGGAAGGGGAAGAAGAAGAGCCACCTGCACAAGGAGGAGGAAAGGAAACGGTATTTAATATCAGGATGGTAATGAGGTGCGGGTCGAGGGCTAGGAGGAAAAGGGTGATGTCCCTGCAAGAAACAAAGTGGCTCAGGAGAAACCCACCACCACTAGTAGAAAGACTCTCCACATCTGCATTGCAATCCCAAGTACTGAATTCACATGGCTTCCTGTAGTTCTGGGTTAGACCCTACAATGTGGTAGGAAGGACCTGGATTAAACCTGTTTATCCTTCTTTTGTGGAAAAAAAAATTAAATAATGTGGCTTGTGGATTTTTCTTGCTAGACTCCACATAATGATTATTTATTCCATGTATTTATTCCATGTGCAAATATGTGCCTCTGAAAGGCAAACGAAACCTCAGTCTCTCTCTTACCATACATATAACCTTACAAAGTGAGCAGCTTCTTGTGCCCAAACACCACTCCCAGGATACAACTCAAATTCTGTAATTGTGGGTGGTATGTGTGAGATAAAAGGAGACTACACCATTTAAAAATAGGCAAAGGTATTGAATAGACATTTCTTCAAAGAAGACATGTAAATGGACAATAAGCCCATAAAAAGATACTTACACCATTCATCAGCAGGGAAATGCAAATCAAACCCCCAATGAGATACCCTTGCATATCCATTAGAATGGCTCTTATCAAGAAACAAAATAAGTGTCATAGAGGATATGGAGAAATTAGATGTTGGTGCATTGCTTGTAGGCATGTAAAATAGTGCAGCTGCTATGAAAAACAGTATGGTGGTTCTTCAAAAGTTAATCACAGAATTACAATATGATCCAGCAATTCAGTTCCACTCTGTATATATCCAAAAGTACTGAAAACAAGAACTTGAACATACACTTGTGTACCAGTGTTCACAGCAGCGTTATTCACAAAAGCCAAGCCAAGTATTCGTCAGCAGATAAATGGATAAACATAAATATACAATCTCAGAAAGCATGGAAATTCTGACACATGCCACAACATAGGCATACCTTGAAGACATTACACTAAGAAAAGTAAGCCAGTCACAAAAGGATAAATATTGTGTGATTTCACTTATATGAGCTATGTTGTATAGTCAAAATCATAGAGACAGAAGGTAGAATGGTGGTTGTCAGAGGCTAGAGGAAGGAGAGAATGGAAAGTTATTGTTTAATAGGTATAGAATTTCATTTTGGAAAGACGAACAGGCTGTGGTAATGGTAGCGCCACAATATGAATTTACTTAATGCCACTGAACTGTTCACCTAAAAATGGTTAAAATGGACCGGGCACAGTGGCTCATGCCTGTAATCCCAGCACTTTGGGAGGTTGAGGCAGGTGGATCACCTGAGGACAAGAATTCACAACCAGCCTGGCCAACATGGTGAAACCCCGTCTCTACTAAAAATGCAAATATTAGCTGGGTGTGATGGCGGGCACCTGTAATCCCAGCTACTTGGGAGGCTGAGGCAGGAAAACCGCTTGAACCCAGGAGGCAGTGGTTGCAGTAAGCTGAGATCGCTCCATTGCACTCCAGCGTAGATGGCAGAGCAAGACTCTATCTCAAAAAAGACAGTTAAAATGGTGGACTTTATGTTATATATATTTTACCATATAAAAAAATAAGGAAAACACACTGGGATATTCTGGTATTTGCATAATTGGCATATTTCTATGCTTCACTTGCAATCTCCTCCCTTAAAAAATGCCTCCCAGAAATGTATTTTTTTAACCTAGATCTACAGAAGCTTGGGAATATTTTAGCTTATTCTATAATAATTGTTTCACAAATCAGCATTCAGTTTGTTCAGCGTTGCTTGAGTGTCCCCCTGACATGACAACTGGCTTCCCAAAAGCAAGTAATCTAGAGGAGAACCAAAAACAAACAAACAAACAAAAACACATAGTTCCCTTTATGACCTAGTCTCAGGAGCCACATACTGTCAGTTCTGCCATATTTTACTCCAGAGAAGCAAGTCATGAGACATGGTGCACTCTCAAATGGAGGAGAACTGGGCTCCACCTTTTGAAGACAGAAGTCTCCAATTGTGAACATCTTCTGAAATTCTGACACTTTCCTCCAAAGGCCACTTCTCCCTTCCTTTTGCCTATTCGCTGCCCCAGAAACTGTGTTCCTAAAACTGCTCTTTTAAATCAAGCACACTGAAGCCCCTTTCCTATAGTCCATGCTCTGCTCTGCCCAGACACTTAAAGTATTTTCATCTTCAAGGTTGATTTAGTCTTTTTGACCAAGTTTTAGATCCTCTGTAGCCCCTTTCACTAGATTCCCATTTCTGTCTTCTCTGAAGGTTTTCTGTGGGTGATTTTGCTCATCATGAAGCAGAGGTGGGACAGGGGAAGGAAGATTACACACTGCCATCTGGTGATCTTTCATTTTTCACTTGTTTGATGTTTTGACATTCTGTCTTCAAGTTAAGTTAAAAGCATGGTTTTCATATAGATTCCCTTTTTCCTTCTTATTGTTTTGTGTACTTGGGGGAGGAAATATTAAGAACCAGGTAGCTAGACTGCCATCGTTGTTTTCAGCTATTGAAAGTCTCCACAGGATTTTAAGAGATGTTGCTTATAAACGGATACCAGCTTTAAATTTTTAAAAGAAGGAGATGGAAAAAGAAAATGTAGAGGAAGGAGGAGAAGGCGTTTGGAAAATATTCAAACAAAATCAATATATGTCAGCTAACATTTCTGATTATAGCCTCTTTGCTTTGAATTTTTAAGTGCATCATTTAATTTCATCCTCACAAAGTGCTTAGAGGTAAACTCTATTATTATAACCATCTTATAAGTGAGGAAACTGAGGATCAGAAGTTTAAATAAGCTCTTTCAAGTTCTTCAGGCAGTATAAGGTGAAGCTGGGATATAAGCCCTAGGCAGTCTGAACAGGGTGTGTAGACTGTGCACTTGGTGACTTTTCCCCTGGGTTAGTGCCAGGTGGAAGGTTAAACTGCTATATAAAGTATGAGCCCAGTTCTTTACAAGAATGGCAAAAGGTAAGTACCCTCAAAGGAAGCCAGATTCGTTGGGATTTTGATTGTTTTGCTTACCACTTCTCTTCTGATCCAGCCATCTCTGATTTTGACATCTTCCAGGTGTGTAGAATAGTGCAAAAACAATTTTTAAAAACCCACTTGTTAAACACAAAAGGTTATATAGTTCTATGCTTTCATTTTTTAAAAAAAGAAAAAGATAAAGTTGTTGTAGGAAATGTTAAGTTTGATGAGTTTGGTACTGTTAATTCTTTTTCTAAGAATCTTAGCATGATTTTTTCTTGTTATTTTTTAACATTATGCAGGATGAGGAAGAATTCCTTAATGGTGATGATGCCGAGGACTTCCTATTGGGTTTAGATCATGTGGCTGATGATTTTGTAGCAGTCAGGCCTGCAGATTATGAAAGCATCCACAATCGGCTTCAGATGGAAAGAGAAATGCTCTTCATACCCAGTAGGCAGACAGGTACTTGCTTTTTTAATTTTCTTGTTCAGCTTAGACACTGTCACTTACCTTGTAATCAAATATGGTTAGTGTATAAGGATGCTTCATCTCCAGAACTGATTCCCGTTTCTAATCTGATTTAACAATCAAGACAAACAATTCAAAAGTGGGCGAAGGATATGAACAGACACTTTTCAAAAGAAGACATATATGAGGCCAACAAACAAACGAAAAAATGCTCATCATCACTCGTCATTAGAGAAATGCAAATCAAAACTACATTGAGATACCATCTCACACCAGTTAGAATGGCGATCATTAAAAAATCTGGAGACAACAGATGCTGGAGAGGATGTGGAGAAATAGGAACACTTTTATACTGTTGGTGGGAGTGTAAATTAGTTCAACCATTGTGGAAGACAGTGTGGCAATTCCTCAAGGATCTAGAAATAGAAATTCCATTTGACCCAGCAATCCCATTACTGGGTATATACCCAAAGGATTATAAATCGTTCTATTATAGAGACATGTGCACACGTATGCTCATTGTGGCACTGTTTACAATAGCAAAGACCTGGAACCAACCCAAATGCCCATCGATGATAGACTGGACAGGGAAAATGTGGC
This sequence comes from Ateles fusciceps, assembly GCA_036589455.1. Taxonomy (NCBI): domain Eukaryota; kingdom Metazoa; phylum Chordata; class Mammalia; order Primates; family Atelidae; genus Ateles; species Ateles fusciceps. The sequence continues at coordinate 5,029,459 of JAZHEH010000672.1, forward strand.
ACATATACACCATGGAATACTATGCAGTTATAAGAAAGGATGAGTTCATGTCCTTTGTAGGGACATGGATGAACCTGAAAACCATCATTCTCAACAAACTGACACAAGAACAGAAAATCAAACACTGCATGTTCTCACTCATAGGCGGGTGTTGAACAATGAGAACACATGGACACAGGGAGGGGGAGCGTCACACACTGGGGTCTGTTGGGTGGGGCTAGGGGAGGGATAGTGGGGGGTGGGGGAGGTTGGGGAGGGATAACATGGGGAGAAATGCCAGAGATAGGTGACAGGGGGATGGAGGCAGCAAACCATATTGCCATGTGTGTACCTATGCAACAGTCCTGCATGATCTGCACATGTACCCCAGAACCTAAAGTGCAATAAAACACACACACAGAACATGGAAAAAATATGCATTCAACAAACACTTATTGACAGACTAATGGAAGATACACCAGAGTACTGTGGGAACCCTTCATCAAATCAGTGATCAGTTACAGGGCTGAGCGTTTATGAAAACAGCCTTTCTTTCATCTTAAGTTTATCCCCCACACTTCCCTAAGTTACCATCCCCCTGTATGTTTTCTTACTACTCTATGACGTGATCTTATAGAGACCTTTGCACCTTTTTGCTGCCTATCACTTCCACTACGATCTAAGCTCCAAGGCAGCAGGGGCCTGGCCTGGATTCCTGAGGTCTCATCTGTGCCTGGCACAAGGAGGCTCTCAGTAAAGATGTGTTCTATGAATGAATAAAGCAGTGAATCAATAAATGAGGTAATGATCACGTTCACTCAAATAAACTTGTTAGTTTACAAGGCACATCCTCATACTTACCTCATTTAATTCTCCCAGAAGCCCAGTTAAGTAGATTCTTATCTCTTCTGTACAGGAGGAAAGAGTAGAAGGAAGTGCCTGGCCCTAATTCACCCAGCTGAAGAGTAATAGAGCTAAAACTTGTCCCTCGTCCTTTGATTTGAATATTACCTTCTTCTCAGTATGCCACAACGATGAGTTACATATTAAATTCTTTAGGCATTTTCTTTCAATACCTGATTCTATAACATGTTGCTACAAGTGAACACATTCATCTTTTCCATGGTTCTGCTTTTGTAAATTAGTCTGGAAAATTTGCATTTTCTAAGAACATAAATGAAATCTCTGGTGCTTAATTCACCAAACTGCAGATTGAGGTGTTTAGATTGGCCCTAATATTTATTTTATGTATTTATAAACTTATCTAGTGCCTACATATAAAAAGCTTCCTGAGAATGTACAGCCCAGATTTCTGGAAGATGAAGGCCTTTACACCGGGGGTAAGACCAGAGGTGTCACACACCAATCAGAACATCATGGAGAACAGATTGCTGGTGCAGGACCCCGTAAGTGTGTACTTTTTGCTCCCAAGTGTGGCCGGGGCACACTAGACAGCTTTTAATTTCCTAACAGGGCAGTCATTGCATCCACTGTACTCATTTCCTCTCGAGGTTATCCACAGAAAGTGGTTCATTTTTTTTTTAACATTCTGTCTCAGTACATTTATTGATCCTCAAATAACGTAACTTCTAAACTACTCAAAACTCATCTTTGCTAGCTGGATCTGCTAAGCCAGATGCTGCTAAGCCAGATGCTGGCAACCTTTTCCTACTTGACAGAATTTTTTCCTGCTAAACCAGATGCTGGCAACCTTTTCCTACTTGACAGAATTTTTAAATTATCTCTAGGTAGAATAGTCTCAATTTTGAGTTTTTATCCGTAAATGTTTAGTAAATAGAAAATAAATTTTTCTTAAGCATTCATATTTAAGCTTTTTTAGCTTTTGTTTTGTTTTGTTTTTTTGAGAAAGAGTCTTGCTCTGTTGACCAGGCTGGAGTGCAATGGCGTATTCTCAGCTCACTGCAACCTCCACCTCCCGGGTTCAAGAGATTCTCTTGCCTCAGCCTCCTGAGTAGCTGGGACTACAGGCGCTCACCACCATGCCCAGCTAATTTTTGTATTTTTAGTAGAGATGGGATTTCACCATGTTGGCCAGGCTGGTCTCAAACTCCTGACCTCATGATCCACCTGCCTCAGCCCCCACAAAGTGCTGGGATTACAGATGTGAGCCACCTCACCCAGCCCTAAGCTCTTTAAAATACTTTTTAGCAGCCAGTGTGTATATTTTAAATTAGTTGTGAGAGGTGTTAGGGAAGACTTGCTTTCTAATGGAAAAAGACTTTTACAGTTCTGTTGGGGGAGGAGTTACATGAAATATATATGTTGACACAGAATTTTCAAGAAATGTTGTTTGTGTTGCAACGCATTTTCTGTTCAATTAGAAGGAAACGTCGTGATTCCCTCTGCTTCATCCACAGGAAAGAAGATGGTTTGGAGATGATGGCAGGATCCTAGCTCTGCCAAACCCCATCAAGCCATTTCCTTCAAGGCCACCAGTAGAAACACAGGAGCTGAGCATGAAGGCAGAGCTTGAAACAATGTACAAAAAGGTAGACACTCCCCCTCTCCTTTTTTAGTACATGAAATTGAAAGTGCTTTACTTTTTGAATAGCTTGTGGTGCTATGTTTATAGCATTCTACTTTAATTTGTTTTAAATAATTCACTATGTTATACATAAAGAACAAACATCAGGCATATTATGTAAGAGTAAATCTAATTATGCTTAGTGAATCCCTTCTTAAACAAGGAGTGAGTTTCATAGCTAGGAATGACTGAGTCTGCATCTTTTTTGTTGTTATTGTTTCACATATCCAGGTTAGTTATCTTTATTTTTCTTCTTTTGCCCTCTCTTTTCTCTTGTCATCTCACATTTGCTACAGGACCACTTCCCATTTGTTGTCTCTTTATGATCCAACTGGAGATTTTCTGTCCTTGCAAATCCTTTATATTGTATTTTCCTAAGTCTGGTAACAAACTGCCTGATCCCAGCTTTGCTCTACCATTCACTGGGTGAACTTGGCCATCAGTCTCTCATGCCTCAATGTCCTTATCTGTAAAGGAGGAATGATAGCAGTGTCTGCCTCCTAGGCTTGCTGTGCAAATTGAACAAGACAATGCACATAAATGCCTAAAACAGAGCTTAGTAATTGCTGGTTATCATTACAGTTGCCTGCCCTCAATTAATTACATTGCTCTTGCTTTCCTAGGTGTATTTGTCTGTTATCACGCTGCTGATATAGACATACCCAACACTGGGCAATTTTGAAAGAGGTTTAATGGAGTTACAGTTCCACATGGCTAGGGAGGCCTCACAATCATGGCAGAAGGCAAAGAGGAGCAAGTCACATCTTACATGGATGGCAGCAGGCAAAGAGAGAGCTTGTGCAGGGAAACTTCCATTTTTAAAACCATCAGATCTTGTGAAACTCATTCACTATCATGAGAACAGCACAGGAAAGATCTGCCCCATAATTCAATCATCTCCCACCCAGTTCTTCCCATGAAACATGGGAATTGCAGAAGTTACAATTCAGGATGAGATTTGGGTAGAAACACAGATAGCCAAACCATATCATTTCACCCCAGCCCCTCCCAAATCTGTCCTCACATTTCAAACCAGTCATTGCCTTCCCAACTGTCCTCCAAAGTCTTAACTCATTTCAGCATCAGCTCAAAAGTCCACAATCCAATGTCTCATCTGAGATAAGGCAAGTCTCTTCCACCTATGAGTTTGTAAAATCAAAAGCAAGTTAGTTACTTCCTAGATACAATGGAGGTACAGGCACTGGGTAAACCTGTCTCGCATCCAGGTCATGCTGATGTAAGAGGTGGTTTTCCATGGTCTTGGGCAGCTTTGCCCCTGTGGCTTTGCAGGTTACAGCCTCCCTCCCAGCTGCTTTCATGAGCTGATGTTTAGTGTCTGCAGCTTTTCCAGGTACACAGTGCGAGCTGTCAGTGGATCTACCATTATGGGGTGTGGAGGATGGTGGCCCTCTTCTCATAGCTCCATTAAGCAGTGTCCCAGTAGGAACTCTGTGTGGGGGTTCTGACTCCACATTTCTCTTTCGCACTGCCCTAGCAGAGGTTCTCCATGAGAGCCCCACCCCCTGCAGCAAACTTCTGCCTGGGCATCCTGGCATCTCCATACATCCTCTGACATCTAGATGGAGATCCTCAAACCTCAGTTCTTGACTTCTGTGCACCTGCAGACTCAACACTATGTGGAAGGTGCCAAGGCTTGGGCTTGTACCCTCTAAAGCCATGGCCCAAGTTGTACCTTGGTTCCTTTTAGTCACGGCTGGAGCAGCTGGGACACAGGGCACCAATTCTCTAGACTGCACACAGCATGGGGACCATAGGCCTGGCCCAAGAAACCATTTTTTCCTCCTAGGCCTATGGGCCTGTAGTAGGAGGGGATGCTGTGAAGACCTCTGGCATGCTCTGGAGAAATTTTTCTCCATTCTCTTGGTGATTAACATTTGGCTCCTTGTTACTTATAAAAATTTCTGCAACCAGTTCGAATTTCTCCTCAGAAAATGGGATTTTTTCTATCACATTGTCAGGCTGCAAATTTTCTGAACTTTATACTCTGCTTCTCTTATAAAACTGAATGTCTTTAACAGCACCCAAGTCGCATCTTGAATGCTTTGCTGCTTAGAAATTTCTTCTGCCAAATACTCTAAATCATCTCTCTCAAGTTCAAAGTTCCACAAATCACTAGGGCAGAGGCAAAATGCCGTCAGTCTCTTTGCTACAACATAACAAGAGTCATCTTTGCTCCAGTTCCCAACAAGCTCCTATCTCCATCTGAGACCACCTCAGCCTGGATTTCATTGTCTATATCATTATCAGCATTTTGGTCAAATCCATTTAGCAAGTATCTAGGGAGTTCCAAACTTTCTCACATTTTCCTGTCTTATTCTAAGCCCTCCAAACTTTTCTAACCTCTTCCTGTTACCCAGTTCCAAAGCTGCTTCCAGATTTTTGGGTATCTTTTAGCAGTACCCCACTCCTGGTACCAATTTACTGTATTAGTCTGTTTTCATGTTGCTGATAAAGATATACCCAAGCCTGGGCAATTTACAAAAGAAAGAGGTTTAATGGACTTACAGTTCCACATGACTGGGGAGGCCTCACAATCATGGTGAAAGACAAGGAGGAACAAGTCACATCTTGCATGGATGGCAGCAGGCAAAGAGAGAGCTTGTGCAGGGAAACTCCCATTTTTAAAACCATCAGATCTCATGAGACTCATTCACTATCTCAAGAACAGTGCAGGAAAGACCTGCCCCCATAGTTCAATCACTTCCCACCTGGTTCTTCCCATGACATGTGGGAATTGTGGGAGTTACAATTCAAGATGAGATTTGGGTGAGGACACAGACAAACCATATCACTGGAACTGCCTCATTCAGAAAACCATGTAATTTTAAATTTGTAACATTCAGCACTGATCATGTAAATGGGGTGGGTATAACAATCATCATTTCGTCTATAAAGCCAAATGATGAGCAGAAAAACACAGGCCCAGGCAGGGACTCTAGTACAGTCCTGCTGTCCTACTAACTAACTAGTTTGCAGCTTTGGGCAAGTTCCTTTAACTCTCTAGATATTTTTCCTTAATTGAAAAATAGGAATAATAATCATTTTCTCTGCCTCATAGGGTCATGATGAGTACTGAGATGATATATGAGTACAACCTTTTTAAAAATCATAAAGTTCTATAAAATAATGTTATTACAGACAAGTATCAGTGGATGGCTACTTTGTACAGAAGTATGATCCTGGAAGTAGATTTACAAAACAAAGGTAAAGATAAGTTCCAGCCCATGAGGAATTATCATCTATTTGGTTACATGACAAAAATACATTATATAATTGGTGATCAAAACAATATCAACTTACACATTTATTGAATAATCCATCAGTCCATATCATCATCCACCCATTCATTCCATTAATCATGGATATGATGAACACTGAATTGTGGGTTAAAGTTAGAAAATAGAAGAGTAATTAATATGGAGGGTAGGGCATGAGGGAGCCAATGAATCCCATCTGCCTCCTTCTGAAATTCTAAACTAACTTGGAAATGCACAGGAGTCAGAAAGGGATCCAGATATCCTTCACACTAAGGGTAAATCCAGATGGCAGAATGCCACTTGAACCCAAGACCAGATGGCTTCCTGTTGCATTTCTCATGAATTATGTTCCCCATCTAGACACAAGCTGAGCAGCTCTGGCATGTTTACCAGGTGGAGTGCCAAGGAGACCATGCAGGCCAGTGAGCAGCCTCTCCTTAGATACAGCTAAGACAGGACAGCCAGGGGCCACTGCTTAGCTTTGCACAGCAGGTAATCTGGACTAAGGATCTTGGGCTCCAGCTGACTCTCCAATCAGACATGTCCTTCCTTCTCTCTTGAAAAGCAGCCAGTGGGGCTGGAAGGGTGAGTAGAGAAGGACAGAGAGTTCCCTTCCAACACTTTTGAGAGCGAAATCTTCCTATCATACAAGCAGAAACAGAGGAAAGTCAAGAAAGAAGAGTTCTACTGAAAGGGGCTCATCATAAAGCGTCACAGAGCAAAGGAAGTTAGAGAAGGAAGAAGTCCAAAGGGGCTGACATCTTCCAAGGGCATTAATTGGAGAGCTATTCTTTGAACACATCAAAACATGAAGAATGTCTTAGACTGCATAAGAAAGAAGCAAAGAGGGTTAAGTTAAATGGAGGAGATAATAAATCTATCTCTTTGTTACTCCATAACAGGTCACTTACTAAGTTTGTTGCTGAGTTGTATACCTCAGTCTTTTTTAAAAATGTAATTATGTAACCTTCCAATTATTCAAACCACAGTGCTTTTCTTCCAGAATTAACATTTTACCATTGTATTTATTTACTTTAACCTTTTCCTTCATTTATTCAGTCTGTCTCTTGCCAAAAATAGTTTTTCCATTGTTCCATGCAATAGGTTTGCCTTTAAGAAAAAAAATTTAAATGCCTACAGCCTCTATTTTCAGTCTTATTTCCAAACAGACCTTCCACCTAGGAGTTTTTGACATGATGCAAAAGCAGAGAAATAGGTCAGCAGGCAAAGATTGTTTTGCTCATGTATTATTAATCCATTTTCTTTCTCCCTCTCTGGCTATGCTGAAAGTGACTTAGGGACCAGAACTGGGTTGTATTCTTCTTCTTAACTCGCACTTAGCAGTCTGCCTGCCACGTAGAAATACCTCAATGAAACTGCAAATTGAATGTCACTAAAATGACTTTGCTGCATGTATTAAAAGAAATTCCTTTTTTTCTGTGCCTCTCTCTGACTCAGCTGTCTCTCCCACAAAATACTGGCTTTCCTTAGGGTCTGGTTTTGTCCTGGGATCGACATAATGGAGAACCAAGTCAGAGTGCCAAATCAAAAGTTGGCAATTACAGCTAGGAGCAGTGGTTCACACCTGTAATCCCAAAGCCCTGGGAGGCTAACACGGGAGGATTGCTTGAAGCCACGAATTTGAGAACAGCCTGGACAACATATTGAGACCCCCCCTACCTCTACAAAAAATAAAAAGGTAGCCAAATGTGGTGGCACATGCCTGTGGTCCCAGCTGCTCAGGAGGCTGAAACAGGAGGATCACTTGAGCTCAGGAGTGCAAGGTTGTAGTGAGCTATGATCACACTACTGCACTCCAGCTTAGTTGACAGAGTGAGACCTTGTCTCTAAAAAATACATACACATATACAAGGAAAAATGTCAAGAAAAAAAAAATTGGCATCTCCCTGGGCCCATAATAGAGCCTTGATGAATTTACACCTTAGAGCACTCAGGTCTGATGCTAACTTCACCCCCACAGGGTTGACCAGCACGATCACCTGTTTGACTCAAGCCCAGTTCTTTGGTTAGGAATATTACACTGTCAACTCAAATGATGGATTGTGTGGTCTCCCATTAGAGAATTTAAGAATTTTATTTAGAAGGGAGTTGGTATTCAGCCCTGCTTTTTTGAACATTTTTTTTAATTACAGAGGGGGGAAAAGTAGTTTTTAAAAGTGAAATATTCTGTTCCTAATATGGCCTCAATATTAGGATGTTCTTAAATTGATATGAGACCATTAAAGATAGAAAAATGCAAAAAGGAATTAGCTGCCATGCAAAGAAAACCATTAAACCTCAAATAAGAAAGAATACAATTTAATACATCTTAAGAAGTAGCTAATCCAAAAGTAAAAAATTAAAATGCTAGATAGGACCTTGCAGGTAAAACATAAACAATATAAAATGCAGTTTGCCTAATCATGATAGCAAAGTAGGGTTAAATGTTGAAAGGCAGGCCAGGCATGCTGGCTCACACCTGTAATCCCAGCACTTTGGGAAGCTGAGGTGGGCAGATCACCTGAGGTCAGGAGTTCAAGACCAGCTTGGCCAACATGGTAAAACCCTTCTCTACTAAAAATATAAAAATTAGCTGGGCGTGGTGTAATCTCAGCTACTCAGGAGGCTGAGGCAGAAGAGTTGCTTGAAACCAGGAGGCAGACATTGCAGTGAGCAGAGAACGTGACATTGCACTCCAGCCTAGACAACAAGAGCAAAACTCTCTCTTTTAAAAAAAAAAAAAAAGTTGTTGAAAAGGAATACAAGCATCCCCCCTTCCTTCCTCTTCCTTCCTTCCTTCCTTCCTTCTTGTTACTTCCATCCTTAACTGAAAGCCTAATATATTCTTACTTGTGCTAAATTCTGGGAATACAGAGGGAGCAACCTTATCTTGGCCATAGAGAGACATCGTGCCTTAGCTGGAAAGACAGAAGTGGAAGCAGGTGTTAAAGGAGCCTCCCCCTTTTCAGAACTGCATACGCACTGGAGGAATGCATTATGATTCCAAGCTCCTGCAGAGGTACCACTAGATAAAATTGTCGCTTTCCCATCATTATTCTTACCAGTTTTTCACCAAAGCATCGTTAATCTGCTGTGTACTAAGCACTGCACTACCCAGGACTCTTTCGGTTGCATATGATAGAAACCCATCACAAACTAGCGTAACCAAAGAGGGAACTTAGTGGTTCACAGAACTGTAAAGGATCTGGGAATAAATCATAAACTGAAGGGGGACCTTTAGGAAACAAGGCCTCAGGGGCTAGGACCAGGGCTTTGATGCCAGCAGGCCTCTCTTCCACCTCTCTTTCTCTGGTTATTCTTGAATACTGGTGGACCTCATTCTCTGCAATTGCAGACAGGACAGAATTCTGTACATATTAGGAGATGTGTCCCTTGATAGACTAAGCTTAACAACTCCAGAAGGAAAGAATCATATTTTTCCCCCACAGTTCACATTATCAATACCAAAACATAAACTCTAGTCAGTGGCAAGTGGATCATTATCCATTAACCTCATGTCCAGGAAACATGGTATGTTTCCAGAAGATGGGAAATCTGAAAGCTTCCCAGGGAAGATCATAATAATAATTCTAGAATCTACTGCAGGCTCTGGGATGGACCCAGGCTTTATTGCTATTATTTTCTCAGGGCAAATGTAGAAACTTGTATTTTAAACTTACCAAAACTTATCAATGATTATTACTTTTCTGTACAATTCTTTTTTTTTTTTTTGAGATGGGTTCTCGCTCGGTCGCCCAGGCTGGAGTGCAGTAGTGAGAACTCGGCTCACTACAACTTCTGCCTCCTGGGTTCAAGCAGTTCTCTGCCTCAGCCTCCTGAGTATCTGGGAAAACAGGTACCCACTACCATGCCTGGCTAATTTTTGTATTTTTATTAGAGATGGGGTTTCACTACCTTGGCCAGGATGGTCTTGAACTCCTGACCTCATGATCTACCCGCCTCGGCTTCCCAAAGTGCTGGTATTACAAGTGTGAGCCACTGCGCCCAGCCTTCTGTACAATTTTTTCTTTTTTTTTCTTTTTTGGTATGCATCTCTGCACATGCATACCACAAAAGAAATGGTTGTTCTCTGAGAACTTCCACAGGTAATACATACATACTCATTTTCTTAGAGTTTTGGTTTTCAGTTTTCAATTGAAGACTAAAATATTAAATCAATTTTAAAGTTAAAATATACTCTAAATATCCCTTCTTGAGAGTAACTGTTGCTACTGTGTTTGTGATAGTTGTCAATATATAAGAAAGGAAAACAGATGCAACAAAAAGAAAGACAAGGAACTAGGTGTCTTCCTCCCCAGTAGGAGGAGAGTTGGAGTCTTTCGATCGGTTTAGCCCAATCACTACCAGGTGTCCTGAAACACTTTTACACTTGGTTGAGCTGAGTCTCAGGCAGAGACCACTAGCAGGTTTTGGAACTTAAGCTAATGCAGATTTGTGGAAGGAAGTGCAAAGTACAGGTGACCTACATTACATTACAAATAAATAAAACTGCTCTACCCATGTTATTTACTCATACCAAGAAGAGGACAAGATGGAACCTGAGAGCCACACCTGAGTGATCTCGTAACTCTGGCATCACACAGGTAAGAGTTAAGGCAAGGCAAGAATGAGCAGCTGCAAGGCAATTAGAGAGGAATGTTCCATTATGTCTGTGGATTGAAGTCTAGTTTTATGTGTATTTGTGAGGTGGAAATTTTTAATTAATCCAGGTAATCTGGGTTATAAAACACAGAGTGGTCACATGGAGATTAAAAACTTCTAATACTAATATGGTTTATAATTGAAAACTTTTGCTTGAATGAAAGAGAAAAAAATGTCCCTCCATTGTTGCAGTCTGAAGTGTAGGGATATTAATGACCAGATCTAATCTCTGAAAGGCCACCCAGGGCTTTCATAAGATGCAAAAGATTAGTGGAAGCTGATCCAAGTCCCAGTGGTTTTTCCTCCTATAAATCCAACTGAAGATTCTTGAAGGAAATTATTGCTACTGTGTTCATAATAGTTCCTAATAGATAAGAAAGGAAACATAAAACAAAGAGACAAGGAATTAGAGGTCTTTCTCTCTGAAAGTATGGGAGTTGTGGTCTTATGAAGAGTCTGTCCAGTGGCTGCAAGGAGTCCTGGAAGCTTTTTATACTTGGTTGGGCTAAGCAAAAAGCAGAGACCACCGGCAATTATTGGAATGTGAGCTAATGCAGATTTGGGAAATACAGCATATGCCAAAAGGTACTGCAATATCATTAATCCATCCTGATTCAAGCCTAGAATATTTGTACACACAGCCCAGTTTTGCAAGGGCATTTTTAAAATAAAACAATCTGTTCTAATCTTATAATCACAGGACTCTAATCCTGGAATCCCCTCTTCTGGGCTGGGTTTCCCTACCTCCCTCTGCACATCCCAGACTTCATGGTTTTAGATCCTAGGGCTATCTTCCCTTCTAAGTTGATTGCTGCTTGAAGACAGGCTCTACCACATTGTAGACATCCATTAATCTTTGTTGAGTAAACGAGATGATGCATGTGAAATGCTTGATATGATACCTAGTGATCTACAAAATGCTAAGTTAATCTTTTTCCTTAGCCTCCTGTTTCTATATATGAAAAAATAGAGGCACGGAGATGTATAGTGACCTGTCCAAGGTCTCAGAGCGAGTTCAAGATAGAGCCATGCCTAGAATCCAAGTCTTCTAGCCCAGATCTAGCATCTTTACGTAATACCATGTAAAAGAATTAAATGAAGACTTTGCTGAACATGTTACCCACAATTTAGGAAGGATAAAGCTTCCATTCTGATTAGCGTTTTTACAATTTTCTTTTAAGCTTATGATTTGTACATAATTTAGTATGCCACATTATCATACATTATTATTTTCTAGATAAAATAAATAGCTCATCTCTGCAAAAAAGAAGGATCAAGTGATGTCTCAACCACTATATCCTTACTGTAGTCAGTCTTTATAATGAGAACAAATAAAGACACAAAACCAAAGATGTCTCCTCTCCACCTTTGAGCTCCCCCCCTACCCACAGTAACTGTAGTAATCAAAGTAAATATCTTGAAGATTTTATGGAAGAAAATCAAAGAGATGTATCTGATACATTATACACCAAACAATCCAAGAACTTCCTATTGGAGACTTCTGTTTCTCTTTCTACACACTTGGTTGAGCTGCACAGCCCCCACTCTTATTTTGCAAACCAATATCCCTCCTCCCCAGGAGGACTGAGTGCCAGCATGATGCTCAGTTAGGTAAATGTCTCTTGCTGTTGTCTACAAACGAAGCTTTCTCCACATGTTTTAAAATTTAAATACGTGGGGGTACGTCTGTGATCCATATAATGATTGGTTTGAGCTAGAATCTATGCTCCTCCCATTAAAAGAATTTCAAGGTCACCAGCTACAAAAGCCAAGATTCCAACAAACAAGATAGTCTGCATGAAAAAGTAGAATTACAACGTGGGTGAGTAATAAAACCTAAAAGACTAAGGAAAGCTAGATTAAAATGGTTTCTAACTCTCAGCCTTTCTTTTTGCTGTTCAAATATTCAAAAAAGAGCTGGGCTTTAAAACCTGGAAATAGGTAATCAAACATTTTTCACCTGACTTGTCCAGGATAGGAAGTATTTTGCATCTAACTGTTTTCTCATTGTGGATTACAGCATCACTATCTCGTAAGTGCTTTAACTGTGTTCTGTCTACACTCTGCTCTCCTTGGCAGGCAGTAAAATATGTTCACAGTAGTCAGCATATGATCAGATCCGGAGACCCTCCTGGAAATTTCCAACTGGACATTGATATTTCAGGGTTACTCTTCACTCATCATCCCTGTTTTAGCCGAGAGCATGTTTTGGCAACCAAGCTGGCCCAGTTATACGACCAGTACCTTGCAAGACAGCAGAGAAACAAGGCGAAATTTCTTACTGACAAGGTATATGTGATTTCTTCCATGATGACTGTTGATGGAGTTGGTTGTTGCAATAAGCCCAAACAATGAAAATTTTTAACAACAAAATGTTCAGCCCCCTATTTCAGTGCTTCCTCTGTCTAGGATATGTGATACATTATCCAGCTGGAAACAAAAGGAAAGATAGGGTTTGTATACATGTAGTGTGTACAGATTTATTGGCACACACTTGCGCTAAACAGAAGAATTTCTGTAAACAGTACAGCACCCACCAGAAGTGGGTGTTAAGTGGAAAATATGTGGCTATTACTTGCTTATGTGATTTAGAACCTGAGATCATTGGTGGCTTGAAAATTTCTGTCCTCAGAAACACTCTCATCCTTATATTTATTATCTCATAGTGTGGCACCTAAACACAAGTCAGTTGTCTCAACTGATGCTCGAGGGAATGGCTATGCATTTGGATTTATTCTCAGTGTGACACTATCCCATGGGATTTTTGTGGGTAATTTTGACTAGAGGCAATTTTAGTCTCATGCCCTGACTTTAAAACCTTACTGCCCAAAGAAGAGACGACTTCACAATATCTCCTTTTATAAGTCTGTAATTTAATAGTTTCTTTATATCAAGGGAATACCATTGTAGATCCGGGACCCAGGCAAACCTGCTATTAGCTTTGAAAGAAAACTTGGTTCTAAGATACACACATAAAATTAATATTTGTCATTGATTATCTGGGCCATGACAAATATTAATTTGTCCAAGGATGGACATACACTACTCTTTACTAGTCCAGTTTCTTCAAGAACAGATGAAACAGTTCTCCATCACAATTCATGTATGTGAAAGTCTGGAGACAGCTGGGTGCTTGAACATCCATTCACAGACTGGTGGAGAAGTGGGTGGGTTCAGTCGCACAGCAGTAGGGAATAGAGTTTGTAATTCAAAACGTGTATCCATATCTTTTTAAGCTCCAAGCTCTAAGAAATGCTGTTCAGACTGGACTTGATCCAGAAAAACCTCATCAGTCTCTTGATACCATCCAAAAAACCATCAATGAGTATAAATCTGAAATTCGGTGAGTAAAGTTTGTTAAATATAACTACTTTTTTCCCCCCCCCCTGTTAGATGTGTACTTGTTAGAGTTTATTTTTCCAGATACTTTTTCTGAATACAATGAATACATGTGAAATTATGCCAAATAAAACAATGAAATACATATATCATATTAACATAGTATTTGAAGTCCAATAATGTGAATGAGGATATAGGGAAATGGTCACTCTCATCCTCTGCAGGTCTAAGGGAAAATTGCTACAGCTACCACTTTAGAGAGTAGCTTGGCCCTAACTCGTAAAGTGTTGAAGAGGGTCATCAGTTTAGACCCAGCAATTCTGATTCAGTTATAAGATATACTTTAAGGAGCTATGTGTGCATATGTACATGGAAACATGTGCAAAGATATACACAGCATCACCCAAAAGTAAGAGACACTGGTCATGGTGGCTCATGCCTGTAATCCCAGCACTTTGGGAGGCGAAGGTGAGAGGATAGCTTGAAACCAGGAGTTTGAGATTAGTCTGTACAAAAAATTTTTTTCAATTAGCTGGGTATAGTAGTACATGCATATAGTCACAACAACTCAAAAGGCTGAGGAAAGAGAATCAATCGCTTGAGCCCAAGAGTTTGAGGCTGCAGTGAGCTATTGCGCCACTGCACTCCAGCCTGGGTGACAGAGTGAGACCCTGATTGAAAAAGAAAAAAAAAAGTAAGTCACTAGAAATAACCCAGTAGCAGAGCAAACTCATCTTGTTATAGGCTAACAGTGGATTTCTGTACCACAGTTAAAATGACTGAATCAGACCTGCAGGTGTCAACATGGATAAGGAATCATATCGTGTATACCATTCTGCAACTTGCTTCTTGATATAAAATGCATCTTAGACATTTTCCTGTCACAGTGCATGCAGATTTACGTCATTGTTTAAAGGCTGGCATTATGTAGATTTATTATAGTCTGTATAATCCTCAACTGATATGCATTTGCATTTCTATTCTATTTTTTATTATTTAAATTCTACTGTAATTACAATTTCTAAATATTATATTTGTGTACCTGTATGAGTACTTCCATAGGAAAAATCCTTAGAATAGGAAATAATAAATCAAGGCATTCCAATGTATATTTTTCTTTTTACAATCTAGCTGAGTTGGAAATTCTTCTAGCAAAGTAGAAATTAGTGAAGTTTGTAACCTATGATTGCAGAAGTGTAGAGTATATTTTTAAATAAAAATTATTTTTTATATTAAAAGGAAAACATATTGCAGTCTCCTTATCATGAGTAATTTTTGTTTTGGCATACAATGAGTAAGAAAAAAGTGACAAAAAGCTATTTTGAAAGCAATTGTGAATTTTATATGGAATTGTATTTATTAGTCACTATTTGAAAAACAGCAGAACTCTGTGTGAGATCTAGAGACAATGCCCAGTGGAGTAATGGACAGACTCATTACAATAATTCTGTGTCCCTGGAGATGAAAGCCTTCGAGATTTAGCATTTCTGACCCAGTAAAAGAGATTTCCATCCTTTGCAGACTTTTCACTAGGTAGTAAAACAATTTCTAAGCAGATGATCTATTGCTGGATGTTTCAGTACATGGATCCATTTCCTCAAGCCTCTTGGGATCTGATCAGCCATCCCCGAGAACTCCCCCACCTCAAGCATCTGCTGAGCCCTCCACGAGTGCAGTTAACTCAGGACAGCACCATAAAGCATTTTCCATCTCATTTTCCACAGCAGAACCATGACCACATTCCTTGTCCTCTGAACTGGAACCAGGATATGGAAGGAAGCAAACATGAATGTTCGTACAACATGAGGATATTTTACTTAACCCCTCCGTAAGGTCTTTGTCCTCAGATGTGCTCAGTCTTGAACACATAAAAATTCTATGACCCCAAGTCCTCATCCAGCTATCACTTTATCTCTGTGTTTCCTTTCACAGCCAAACACCAGGAAAACATTTGCTATTCATACTATCTTTACTCTCTTCCGTTTTCAACCCATCCTATCTCACTCCTGTGCTCACCTTTCCTCTGAAGCAAATCTTGCCACAGCCGCTGGGGACCTCCACCTAGGAAAGTGGAATGGAACCTCTAAGCCTGCTCAGTGCTTGGATGCAGACACCATCCCCACGCATTGCCTGTCAGGACATCCTACATCTCCATACCCCACCCTCTCCTGGATGTCCTCGTCCCTCTCCAGCCATTTGTCATTCTCATCATTCTTTGACCAACATTCTCCTCTGTCCAACTTACACATGTTCTGAGTCTCAGGTGTTATTGTTTTTTATTTTTAACCCTTTTTTAAATTGCATTTTCTCCTGAGATGAATCCACTTTTTGTGGCTTTAAATATCATCCAGATGCCAGTGCCTCCCAAAGTTTCATTCTGAGTGGGAGTCCGCTGCACAGTCCAGACCCCATCTACATCAGGTTTCAGAAAACTATTCCTGACTCCCTAATCAAAATTGCCTTACCCTCTTCCTCCCCATCTCTGGTCACAAATTTTAATTAAATATTATTTTGTAATTTTCTGCTTCTTTAGCTCGTATGCAAATTTTTCTTGCTAAGAACTCTTTTTAGCATTTCTGGGAAACTATTTCTTTTAGGTACTAAAAAAAGAAAGTAGCAAACATATCAGAAAGCCTGTAGGTATCATGTAACTCAGTAAAATAATTTTACATTGTAGTTTTTAAAGCTGAAGCAGGCATGATAGCAGCTAAAGGCATAGGAGATGAACAGACCACCTGATGGTGACAGATAATGTTTGTGGGCCTCTTAGTAAGTATTGGACAAGATTCTAAGCACATTATGTGGGTTAGCTCATTAACTCCTCCCAACAACCCAGTGCGGTCAACTCCTACCATACCCATTTTACAGATGTGAGCCGGCAAAGGGAAGTAGCTTACCCAAATCCAGCTAATAAATAGTAGAGCCAAGATTCAAACCTGGGTAGTCTGGTTGTAACAACTGCATCTTAACCACAATGTTTTACTGCTCCTCAAGGAGAATGTTTCTTATTCTAGTTCATGGCCTTCTTGCTTTTCTGAGGGTTTCAGAGAGTCCTAGATCTTGACTACCTGACCACTATCATTTTCTGCCATCTTCCTTTTCTATGGCTACCAGTTGGATCTATTAGAAACCTAGACCCCATTAGTTCTCTGAACCACAAAGTCATCACAAGTACATCCTCCAGACTTAGGCTTGCCTTTGGGAAGTCATGAAGTGTTGATTTGTGAAATGCTGCATCCTTGGTTTCTCATGATACTTTCTTAGACAAACCTCACACTGATATCATTTACGTATGTGTCCGTCCCCTGAGCTAAACTATAAACTCCCTGAGGATGGAGGTATCTTCTGTCTCCCAGACACTTCTAAATCCCCTGGAATGACCCGTGGCACTTGTTCAAAAATTTAATAATTGTCTCATTATGCAATAAAATGCATGTGGGATCTAAATACAGCTATCATTTGTAAAGAGAACTTAGAGTAAGTTATTAAATAAAGGTGAAAGCATTTTCAAATGATGCCTCTTCAGATTAAGACAAAAATATTGGTAATCTAGTGAATATTGAAAATCTCCAAGGCATGCAATAACAATGCTTCATCTCCTCAGTGTGGAACTGGTGATTTGTGTTAACACAGAAAGACTTTAAATGTATTTGTTGCTAACTAGGACAGCAGCGTATTTTGCTGTGTTCATAATAATTTAGTCCATGAGAACTGCCTTTATTTTCTTAACTTGAAAGGTGGCTATTTGTTGAAGGATACAGAGTTTTAATAAGAATTTTTAAAGTACTTTAATTTAATTAAACTCAGATCTGCCTAAAGAGAATAAAATCAAGTAAACCTCTCAAAACAGTTTGACATCCATTTGCCTTTAAATTTGCATTTGTATTTAGTCTTCTGTACTTGTTTCAAAATATGGTAGCTATCACATTGAATATGCAATCACTGTAGCATTATTAATTTCTTTTGCAAACAAACACACTTAGCTGAATTTTTAATATATACTCATGTGTTATTCTATCTTGTAGACAAACAAGAAAATTGCGTGACGCTGAACAAGAAAAAGATCGAACATTGCTTAAGACCATCATAAAAGTTTGGAAAGAGATGAAATCCCTTCGAGAGTTCCAGAGATTTACGAATACTCCCTTGAAACTTGTTTTGAGAAAGTAGGCTTTTTTGAAAAATTATTTTATTGGGCTATATCATACATTAAGAAAAATGTATAAAACATGGATACAGTTTTAAAAATAATTACAAATAAATATGCATGTAACCACTTCCCAGGTTAAGAAATAAAACATTGCGTACCTGAGCAGCCCTTCCCAAATAGCAACCCCCTCAATCCCTAAAATAACAACTACCTGGACATTTCTCATCATTGCTTTTATAGTTTTGCCAACTAGGTGTAATCTCTAAGAATATATAGTTTAATATTGCCTGTAATTTTGACTTTTACATACCTGAACGTATGTTGTGTGTATTCTTTAGTGGATACATACTTGCTTCTTTTCTTCAGTACTGTGTTTGTGAGATTCATCTACTTGACAGCACATATCTGTAGATTTCTTTGCTTTATAATACTTCATTATATGAATATAGCCAAACTTGTCCATTTCTGTTGATGGGAATTTGATTTTATTCCATCTTTCAGCTGTTACAGAAACCATTTCTGTAAGCATTTTTGTGCTTGTCTCAGGGTGTATGTGCTTAAGATTTCATTTCAACTTTACATGCTGATTCCAAACATATTCCATAAGTTGTGCCCATATACTGACACAAATAGTAAGAAATTTCGGCATTTATCTGACAATTGCTTATAGCTATATTTCAGCCAAAGATAGCTGCAAATTGTGATTTTTCTTTGGCTGTAATTATAAAATTGAAAAAAAGGGTTAGTTTTCAGGACAAGTATATGACTGTGTGTGATCTTTGAGAGCAGGGATCCTGTTGTCATTGTATATCTGGTCCCTACCAGAGCACCTGCCACTTAGCATCTGCTGAGTTAATATTGGTTAACAAAAAATAAATCCAAATATACTACCCCACAGAAATAATGGCTGTCTCCCAGAAATTCCAGAGTTTGTGCTTTCAAATTCTATCTGTTAGGCTGAGCCTCCCACAGAAGCAGTACAGAAATCCTTACCAGATTATTTTTCTCTCTCCCTCTCCCATCATCCCTCCTGCTAACTCTCCCTCCATCCCTCCCTTTCTTCTTTTTAAGCTTATAGAGTGAACTAAATTTATAGGCATTTTACCCATATGGTTATAACACTCCTACCCCTGATAAGTAGCTGTCTTCCAAATTATTTTGGAGTACCTTTTTTTTTCACATTCTTGATTCATCTAGCCACCCTTATGATAAAGAATAGATTTTCCCACTAGAAAATTATTCAAGTTTATTCGTGATTTTGAATAGCAATAAGAAAAGTGAATGGTTTTCTGTATATCAGAGATGGAACATAATTTTGAGGCCAAATTCCACCTTATGTTTATAAATTTCGGGTACCACTGTATATCCAAAGTGATTTATTTGATAGTCATCCTAGAGAGCTAAAGAGCTTGTGCCCTGGGGGACTGCAAACTGCTTAAACCCCAGGCAACATGTGTCTACAAGCAAATATTTGTCCGCTCTATGCACTTGACTAGGTTTATTTAAAATGGATTAGGAAGATTTAGGAGCCTAGAACTTAGAAGCTTAACTCCCCCTGAGGGAAATAGTGCAGTCAGTATGCATCACCATCTCCGAAGTGCTGGGTGGGATGGATGCAGTCACCGCGCATTTGCCGCCACCCACCAGGAGAGCCATGCTGTTCATCAACATGTTAAGGGCTCTGAAAAGATGACCAGCAAGGAACCTTTCACACTTATTTAATCCAGTGTTAATATGGCCACAATATCTTTTCTTGGTGGGACATCTCACAGAACTAATGTCCTACAGAACACACCGTGGGAAACAATGGTTTAAGTTGGCTGATCTGGTGGAACATAAGCAAAATCATCAAAGAAAAACCCCAAATCCTCCATCCGAAGTCAAAAAGGTGGTTTCAGGACTCAATGGCAACAAAATGAAGCAGTTCCTCAGAGAAGTAATAAAATAACTAATGAAATTTCCACCACTATCGGTGGAGAACTTACAGGCCCTGTGTCAGCACACCACATGGCTGCTTCCTGTTCAGTGGGTAGGGCTCATATTCAGCCCATCCACTCACCAACTGTGTGTTCTTTGGTAACTTACTTAACTTCTATGTGCCTCTGTCACTTCATGTGTAAGATGTGGATAATAATAGCAACTGCCTCACAGGATTGTGAGTTAATGTGCCACATTTTTAGAAGAGGACCTGGCACGTGGCAAGCCCAATGTAAGTATTTGCTGTTATTATTGCTCTCTTACTTAATTTCCAGAAATAACCAAGGGACTACAAATTTTGTTTAAGGGAAAAAGTTGACCAGAAAGCAGATGAAGAAGCATATGAAGCAGAAATTCAAGTTGAAATAAGTGAACTGTTGGAAGAGCACACGGAGGAGTACACACAGAAGATGGAAGAGTACAGAACGTCGTTGCAGCAGTGGAAGGCCTGGAGGAAAGCACAAGTGTGTAAACAAATACTCAGCCTGGAATAGGGCTGGCCAGGAAGCATCTGGGATGGCAGCCTCCAGTACAGGACAGGGGAAACCAGACTGGCAGACTAGGGTCTCCTGTGGCTCCCCCCTGTCTCTTCCCCCCTGTCCCCTGGCTAAGGGATAAAAAGATGAATGAATTGACTGGTTAATGCATTTGCTTAAAAAGCCACCCAGCTAACTGATAGCAGAGCCAGCTTTGTCCATAGAGAATACTATAGTAGCACTCTGTGAATATTTAAGGAATAACATAGTAATCACAATGCATGTGTCCAGCACTGTACTATCTTACATGCATTATTCCATTAAATGTAGGGATTGATGCTTCTCAGTTTCCTTTAGAAAATTATGTAACTTTATGCACATGACCTTATGAAACTGAGTTCAAGGGCAACAAATAATAGATCGGGGTCCCTGCAAAGCTAGTTGTGCTTACACACCTTATTTTAATATCTCAAGATGTGTCCTTAGCCTTGAAAACCAAAATTAAAGATCATATGAATACTACCTTCTTTTAAGCTCCTTCTAGGGACTAGGCTGGATGATAAATGTTTTTTAGGCATTTGAACAGTCTCATTTCAACAGCCCTGGGAGAAATTTCCTGGGCTCCATTCTTTAGATGAAAAAACTGAGGCATAGAGAGGTCGGGTGGCTTAGTGGCCTGCCTGATTACACACATCTGGTTGAAATGGGGCTGGGGTTTGCATCCAGGTCCATCTGGCTCTGAAGACTGTGCTCTTCAGGGAAATTCCAAAATTCCTGCTTGATGTCATGTTGCCTCTAACCCAACAGAGGGCCAAGAAGAAGAAAAGAAAACAAGCAGCAGCAGAACATCCCGATGAGACTGAGGAGCCGTATCCTGAGGAGGACCTTGTGAAACCCATCCCTCCAAAGCCCACTGATCGAGCAGTGATAGAACAGGAGGTGAGAGAGAGAGCAACCCAGAGCAGGAGGAGGCCTGGGGGAGCCCATGCTGGTCCCGGAGCTAAGCCTGGCGGGAGCATAACACCCAACAACCAGTGCCCCAGGTGAGTGGATGCTCTGACCATAAATGAGGCTGACATCTGACACACATGCTCACGTGGACACAAGCACACACACATGCACACTTACTGACCTACACTAGCATCAGGAGAACCATTAACTCTGAACAAATATTAGGTTGAACCACATGAAGTTGCTGACATTTTCCTACTTTAGGTGATTTCATATGATTCACCTACCTCATGCATCCACACTGGCTACTGCGGAGCACACTGGAAAGCTGCCTGTAGGAGAAGCATCCCAGTTGCAAATCTCTGCTTGCTCTTCACAGTGGCTGTCTCTATGTCTTTTCATTTGAGTCCCTTATCTGTAACCTCAATGAGTCCATCTGTCCACTGGTAGCATGTCCCAACTTTCTGGCACAGGCATGGATGCCTCCTCTTCCCCTTGATTTTGACTGCTCCAAGGATCAGCTTCTCTCTTTGAAAACCCCCCAAAAAAGTTGTGGGTGTGCCCCATAGCTTGTATTTAAGTTAGGCCATCTGAAGCATACCCTCCAGATTTGATAAAAATACATGTCTAGTCATTCTTACTTGATGCCTAAGAGAAACATTACTTAATTTATATGCATTTGTACATATAATAAATTCATAAACATATATTTATAAGTTCTTCTTTTTTAAAATTATAATGTAATAGAATATTTTTATGTTTCCTATTTGTTCTTCCCATCATTGTATAGCCATGGTTCTCAAAGTATAGCCCTGGAATCAGCACCATCAGCATCACTGAGGACTTGTTAGAAACATAAACTCAGGCCAAGCATAGTAGCTTATGCCTGTAACCTCAGCACTTGGGGAGTCTGAGGTGGGAGGATCGCTTGAGGCCAGGAGTTGGAGACCAGCCTGGGCAACAAAGTGAGATCTCACCTCTATTGAATAAATAGATAAAACTCCAAACATTTTTAATATCTCACATTGAAATAAATATGTTTAAGAAAGATTAATAAAAACTAGCCAGACAATTATTTAAAGGCAACCGACTGAACAGAAATTTTAAAAATAATTTAAAAAAAGAAAGAAATGCAAACTTGCAAGTTCTACTTCAGACTTACTGAACTGGAAACTCTGAGGTGGGG
Source organism: Ateles fusciceps (assembly GCA_036589455.1). Classification (NCBI taxonomy): domain Eukaryota; kingdom Metazoa; phylum Chordata; class Mammalia; order Primates; family Atelidae; genus Ateles; species Ateles fusciceps. Next base: position 5,052,002 of record JAZHEH010000672.1, read on the forward strand.
CTGAGAAAACTGTTCTCACAGGGTCTCCAAGTGATTCTGATGCACGTTATGGTATATCATAATTAAAGGGAGTCCATTAAATTTATCGATACCACAAAATCCCAGGCTTAATTCTTCAGTAAATAGAAGATCTATTGTGAATACAGGGACTGTTGTACACCGAAATCTTCAATATCTCAACATGAAAAATGAGAATTCAAATAAAGTCAGCCTCTGAGTTCATTGAAATGTGGGAGTTAATTAGAATGTCATTATAAGACTTCTCACAGTCTTCTTGGTTTCAAACTTCTGTTAATGTACTAATGATTGATTCATTTTAAAATTATAGCTTTTTATGCATTTTCATGTGTTCTCTCAACTTCACATATTAAGATGTTATATATAAACTATTCCCAAGCGCTAAGTAAGCTATTTTCAAGGCACAAATACCGTACCATATAAGTTTAACATGAACATTCAAAATATGTGATGGCAGACCATGCTTTTTAAAAGGAAAATTTGGGCTTGATTTGGTAATCTTTTATGAGTGGAGTCTAAGTCTTGGGTATCGTCGATACTTCTTGCAAATTTGGTGTGAAATGTCCTTTATTTTAAAGTGCTGAAGTAATTTGAGCTATTTCATGTCTAGGATAAGTCTAAATTATAGAGATGTAAAAAGTTAAAACTACCACCCCTTTTAATGAGCAGAAAATTTCTGTTTGGCATAATGAAAAAGTTCTGAAGATGGACAGTGGTAATGATTACATACACAGAAATTGTACATAATGCCACTGAACCATACACTTAAAAATGGTTAAGGTGATAAACATTATGTTATATATATTTTACCACAATGGAGCAATTTTCAATAAACTACCACCCCCCCAAAAAAACTTGAGCTTGCATCAGATTTTGATGCCCTAACCTTTTCCTTTCCTCAGTAAGCTTGAATTGCTATTGACTTAACCAATAACTGGCATTTTTTGGTGGACGTCTCTACAAATATGTACAATAAAATTAAAAACCCATGGGAGATTATTTAACTTTCTGGCTATAGAATGATATGTTTCAATTATTTCAAGGTACCAGGACAGCTTTTATTGTGATTCAGATTCTCTTAAAAATAAGAAACATTTCTTAATACCCTGCATCTAGTCCACATTCACTTATTTGAAAATGTTGAGAAAAACTTAGGATCTTGGAAAAGTGAACTTGATCTAACTGCTACAATATGCTGCTATATTTTTAGAATAAAACTTCTTACCCAAATATAAATAATTATCGCCTATGTCTTGAACTTATTCCATTTAACAAGGAATATGTGAACTTAAAACTTTGAGTTTTAAGTATGTAAATGTAAAGCTTGTTTGAAAAACCTGAGGAGACTGTAGCACAACAATGCATGGACTCTAGTTCTTAAATCCTCTGTGCCCTTCTCAGTGTCTATTAATGGCTTCTCCATAAATTCCATATTACTCTGCAAGACCTGTGGCTCTTCTGGTTAAATGAGGGCTGACATGACTGGCAGAGTTGCCTGCAGTGTGTCTCGTTCTGTTCAGTGCTTATTTATGATATATTTTGGTGATCCTTAGTAAATTATTACTAACTCCACCTGTGAATGGTCTCCTTTTGCAGAGCAGAGGTCTTGAGAAGAGAGGATGTAAAGAAGCGCTCATTGTACTTAAAAGTGCTCTTCAACAACAAGGAGGTGTCCAGGACGGTCACTCGGCCACTAGGAGCAGACTTCCGAGTTCACTTTGGACAGATTTTCAATTTGCAAATAGTCAACTGGCCAGAGAGTTTGGCACTTCAGGTACACATTTTAATTATAGTTACTGGCCCGGTGCTGTGGCTCATGCCTGTACTTTGGGAAGCCAAGGTGGGCAGATCACTTGAGGCCAGGAGTTCTACATCAGCCTGGCCAACATGGCAAAACCACACCTCTACTGTAATCCAGAAAAAAAGTTAGCTGAGCGTGGTGGCAGGTGCCTATAATCCCAGCTACTCAGGAGGCTGAGGCAGGAAAATCACTTGAACTTGGGAGGTGGAGGTTGCACTGAGCTGAGATCATGCCACTGCACTCCAGCCTGGGTGACAGAGTGAAAATTTGTCTCAAAATAATTGTAATATTAATAATTATTATTATAGTTACTGCTCCAATAATATTTTGTTCATTGTAGGATTGAGATAATTTTAAATCATCCGTTGGCTATACATATGCCTTGATAGATTCTCAAACCTCTTCCTTGGCACATCTGTTCTTAAAGCCTTGGCAGAAAGAGATCTATTCCCTAATTCCTCACCTACTGAAAATGCCAGAAGAGTAACTCTGGCCACAGTGCTCTGGAGTGTGTGCCTTGAGATGGGAGAGGGGTGCTGAAGGGGGTTGGGGCACAGGGGGATCTCCAGCTCATTCACTGAAGATGTATTTCAATATCACCTTCTACCAGGACCCTAGCATAATAGAGAAATCAATTATGCCACAATCACGGGAGGTTATAATGTAGGAAAGATACAGATGCTAGGATCCCCCCCAAAATTAAGCTCCCCACTAGCCTAAATCCAACCATTAGCAATATATTTATTTGAGTCTATTTTAGTTTCCTAGGGAGACTAAACTATAACAAGGAACCACTAAGTTGGTAGCTTTAAAACAACAGAAATTTGTTTATTCACAGTTCTGGAGGCCTAAAGTCTGAAATCAAGGTGTCAGTAGGGCCATACTCCCTCAAAAGCTCTAGAGGAGTATCTTTCCCTGCCTCTTCCAGCTCCTCCTGGCACTTACAGTTCCTTGGTTTGTGTTAGTGTAACTCCAGTCTCTGCTTCCACCTTCACATAGCCTTCTCTGTGTCTCTCTCTGTGGGTCCTCTTTGTCCCTTATAAGAACACTCTTACTGGATTTAGGGCCCATCCTAATCTAATATGATCTTATTTTCATCCTTAACTAATGACATCTACAAAGACCCCATTTCTAAATTAGGTCAGTTTCTGGGTGGACATCAATATGTGGAGGATGCTATTTAACTCACTACAGTGTCTTCAGTCTTGCTTGTTCCTTTGGTGAATCTTCTCCCACAATGCTAATAGGTCTCTCTTACGATCCTAGCAGGCTTGTTCACTAGGATTGCAACTTTGTGGCATGCATGCCCTTGCTTTCCCATCACCACCCAGGCAGAAATCACAGATCCTCATCCATCGCTTAGGCAGAAATTTCTCACTTCCCTCCACCACCCTTGCCAGAAAGCAATAATTGATGGTGCTATTTTTGTTGTGTTTCCCCACTGAGCATGAATATAATTTTAGAATTCTTCTCAATACAGTACTTGAGGCAGCCACTACCTATTCCTAGTGAGTATAACTGACGTTAAGTCTGCAGGTGCCATTGCAGCTGTATAATTAATAAAATATTTACATACTTCTCTACTGAATGATAAATAGCTGCTGTTCTGACCTTCCTTGATACTATCCTGGCCACATAAGCCCCACTTCAAAGACCCCCTGGACCTTCCCACAATTGACTAATTAAAGGGGGTGGGTGACCAAGGCCAGTTCCTCCTGGGCCCTGTTCCTAAGCTGTGGTGGGCAGCTCTTCCAATGGCTTAGTGCCCTGCACTGTGTGTTGTTCAGTATTTTGAATATCAAGCCCCGCCTAGACCTCAGTAGTTAAAAACCTGTAGAGGAAGTTTGCGACAGCTGGGATGGGTTCTTTTGACAATGGGAAGGAAGCACAGTAGAACTGCATGGAAAGAGAAGAGGGAGTGCCAAGAAATGGGAGGAGGAACCTGAAAGGGGTGGCACTGGGCACGCAAGGTCAACCACCTTGGCTTAGAATTTCTCCAGAGCCTGTGGCAGTTTTGTTCTGTACCTTTTAATCTGTGATCTGAGGGTGAGTGAAGTCAGGGGTGGTCCTCATTTACAAAGCACCGAGCATCAAGACTCAAGCAAAATTCCTTTGCTGTATTGATACCTGTACAGCTGAAATTTTTTTCTTGAAATTTTAAAATTTTAGATGTTGGCTTAGTCCTGTCACTCACATAATTTTTCAAATGCCATCTAATTTTTTAAAATGTCTGTGTATTCTGAAACTTGGAAAAAAATCAAACTTTTTTGGTTGCTAACTTAAACATAATATGGGTGAGAGGAGAAAGCAAGTAAAAAATGGTTTTAGAAGGGGATTGGAGTTGAAGGTTTGGTGAAAACCTGAGATTTTCTTAAGCCTAAAAATTCCCTTTCTGAATATCAACTGGGGGGAAAATAATTTCTATGAATGTTTACTTCCTTCCTTGATTTACAATTCTGAATGAACACAGAATGAAATGAGGCAATTTTGTCTGAAGGTAGAAGTAGAGAATTGCCCAACTGGGCAGCTTTCAGATACGTGGCCACTGGACACAGTCCCTGTGAGGTCCCTGCCCTCAAGTGTGGGGTCCATGTGGACTCTCTATTCCATCTCCTCTGGGGCTTTAGGTGGCTGCTGGACATAGCCACTGTAACACCCTTGCTGTCAGGTGTGGGGTCCATGTGGACTGTCTATGCCATCTCCGCTGAGGCTGATGGCCTGGAGCATTTGAAGGGCTCCTCTTCCTCCGTCCTCTTAGCAGTGTCAGTGGGCTCTGTTACCCTGCTTCCTGAATTTCAGCTAATCTCTTCATCTCATCGCCACTCACTGAGATGTACAATTATTTGAGCCCCTGGGATGCATGATTATTTGATGATGTAAACTATGTACATCATCAACTAGGAGACACCATTCAATTTCAGATGTGTTTAAATGATAAAGTGTATTATACTATATATCACTAACAAAAGCAGTCTTTCTTAGCCAGGGATTCCCTTTAGGGATTCTTTTCCATTTGGATGGAACATTTAAAATCTGAATGCCTTGCTAGGTAGAGTTGAATTCTGAAGCCTCACATCTTCACTGCTTCCCACATTGACCTGTGTGCCCTGCCCCTGAACACATTCACTTAAGTTTAAAGTAAGACTTAAAAAAATAAATAAATAAAAAATAAAGTAAGACTTAACACACACAAAACATTGTCTAAACTAAGAATAAAACTTGACTGAGAAAGTAAAGAAACGTAAACTCTAGAAGCACACTTGCTGCTCCTCTGTCACCTGCCCTGAATAGGAGGAGTTGCTGGGGCCCACATATGAGTCTCTCCCTTTCTACACACACCAATAGTGAAGATGTCAGTATTCAGAGTTCTGCCTCCTGGTTTGACATACATCGTCAACTCGTCCTCCCTGTTCCTCCCTTAGGGAGGAAAAGCTTAGAGGAAGACCAAGATTAACATGAGAAGACCAGATAGAGAGCTAGAGGGGAGAGCAGCAGAAAGTAACATGGCAGGGAGACAGGAGAGGAAGTTGGCAAGGAGACACCCACTAGCAGAGTCAGAAAGACAGGAGAGAGGCGAGAAGGCCTCCCCCTCCTGCAGGTGCCCAGCCATGCCTCCACTGATGGGTAAGAGCTCAGAAAACCCAGGCAGCCTGTGAAACACACTCCCACTCTGGGCATTTCTGAATGTTCTGAATTACTTTACAGGGAAAGACTATCTTCTGCCTCCCACAGCACAGCAGTATTTTATTTCACATATATTCTAAAATGTAAACAAGGCCTCCAATACTATCTCCTGCTTATTGCCTTGATTATTAGCTTGCTGTGGATGTTACAGTCAAAATAATTTTTGAAAAACAAATGTGAAAATACTATGAAATAAATTTTTAAACAGAAAAGCAAAGTTACCCAGAATATTATCCAGAATATACTCATAGGCAATAAGCTTGGTCCTGAAAACTAAGTCATATTATTTTTAAAAAATTATAAATTAAGGGAGTTTTGGCTAAGTTCTTAAGCTATTTAAAGGGATTTGATAACTGCCCAAATCTTATATCACAATGGCATAATGGCATAGTTTTTTAAGATTGAGTAGTGGCTACAGATTAAATTAATCTAGGAGATACTGTGTTTCAAGTCTCTAGTGATAGTAAGTACTGTGCTATTTGGAAATTTTCCATGTGATTGCTAGTTTTAAGCAAGAGAAGGTTTAAGAATTACTGGCAACTTTAGGAGGGTAAGAAAAAACTCACCTTAAATATATCTGTTAATGCCAGTGCTATCAAATTCTTAACTTTAGAGTGTCGTGTATTTCAGAAAAAGTTCTAAAATCCTAAAAACTATAATGTTTCAATTGATAATTCAACATTCAAGTTGTCAACGTTTTCTGCTTGACTGTGAAAATCCAACTGAGTGTCTAAGCCAGGAGTGTTGTGGAGAATTGGAAGCCATGTACACAAAGGGGTACACAGGGCCCTGCCTCAGGAGTTTCAGTCCAGCTGGGATATAAGGGAGAGCTACAGAGAATCAATACTAAATGGTGCAAAGATGTATATGACCTTTGAAGGGAACAGTGTTGACTGTGATGTTTGATTTCTTGCATGTTTATAACCATAAGGCTCAGTGCTTCCTAGCCAGGCTTGAGGTAAGAATACCAAGGCAGTTCTACAGGCAACAGGTAAGTCCAAAGGCTGCACAGAAAGCCAGGAGTGAGGGGGATGGGATCAGGGCCTGGCAGTAGAAATGGGAAGAAGGAATTAATTAAACTGAAATTGCAGCTGGAATTGGTGGCATCCACAGAGCTTGATGACAGTTTGACTTGCAGAATTGAAAAGGGGAGAATCAAAGTTGGGCCAGGCACAGTGGCTCACACTTATAATTCCAGCACTTTGAGAGGCTGAGATGGAAGGATAGATTGGGCCTAGAAGTTTGAGACCAGCCTGCACAACATAGCGAGACCCCCATCTCTATAAAAATTTTAAAAATTAGCTGGGCATGGTGGCACATGCCTGTGTAGTCCCAGCTATTTGGGAGGCTGAGGCAGGAGGATCGCTTAAGCCTGGGAGTTTGAGGCTACAATGAGCCATGATCATGCCACTGCACTCCAGCCTGGGAGACAGGGTGAGACCCTGTCTTTAAAAAAAAAAAAAAAAAGTTGGTCCAAAGAGAAGGATGAGATTGGACTTCATGGGACAGGGGAGTTGGAGCCAGGCCACAGTCCTTCCAAAAAGGTCTTAAAAATCTTGGTTTTGGAGGCCTTTCCAAAATAAATGTGTAGGCTTTTACAAATGAAATTTGGCTTAGAAATTTAAAAACTTTGCCTTAATTATTTTTTCATTCACATATGTAACTTTATCCTACCTTCATCTTCTCAACTCCAAAACAACTAACAACAGTGGTATAATATTGCTGGGTGACAGCTGGGCACAGTGGCTCAAGCCTATAATCCCAGCACTTTGGGAAGTGGGAGGCAGGTGGATCACCTAAGGTCAGGAGTTTGAGACCAGCCTGGCCAACATGGTGAAACACCGTCTCAAAATACAAAAATTAGCTGGGCATGGTGGTGCGCACCTATAATTCCAGCTACTCAGGAGGCTGAGGCTGGAGAATCACTTGCACCCGGGAGGCAGAGGCTGCAATAGCCAAAATCGCTCCTCCACTGCACTTTAGCCTGGGTGACAGAGTAAGACTCTGTCTCAAAAAAAAAAAAAAAAAAAATATATATATATATATATATATATGTATATATATTGCTGGGTGACTTTTACATTTTTAACATTATTATGTTAAATAATATGTTTATTTAATTATTATGATCAATCCTGTTAAGGTTTTAGATTCCTGGCATGTGGATTGAGATAGGGAAATTCTCCTTTTAACCTCTTTGGTGATGGCTTGACTTTTCCTTCTCAGAGCCTTTCCTGATTGCTCTGGCTCATCTGAGGAACAACTCCTCTATCAGAGGGGAGTAATAGTCATATTTGGAGAAGTGTCCTTGTTTACCCTCGCCTACCTCACTTTTGTGGCTGCTGTTGGTTCTTTTGGACCCAAGTCCAAAACAGATATTTTCACATACATCTTCCTTGCCATGCTTTAAACAGGATGACAGCAAGTCAGATCGCTGATACAGCTCTGCTGTGTGCAGTTGGAGAGGTCAGGTGGTTGAAGGCCAGTAGGAAATCAGGGGGCGGCTGCAGGAAGAATGGGTTGCATGAGGCAATAAGACAGGTGTGGTCATCTAAAGGTAAGACGATGAGGGCTTGGATGAGGCGGGGCCTGTGAAACTGGGAATGCTCTAGGAAAAAATGTTTACTGCGTGTCTACTGCAGGGCCACAATATTTACATATGTTATCTCATGTTATCCTGAAGAAAACCACGGGTACTTAATGGGAGAATTCCCTTAAAAAAAAAATCTTACTTGCTTTATTTCTCTGAGAAAACGACAGGTATAGAAATGTCTGCAGGGAAAAAACATGCTGGTTCTATGCTATCATTTTAGATAAAAAAATGCAACATGTGATTACATTTCTTTTGTTCCTTTACAATACTCTGTGATTTTTTTAAAACTTTTTTTATTGATACATAAAATTGTATGTATTTATGGGGTACATGTGGTATTTTGATACATGCATAGAATGTGTAATAACCAAATCAGGGTATTTAAGATACCTGTTACCTCAAACATTTATCGTTTGTGTTGAAAACATTTTAAATCTTCTCTTCCAGCTATTTTGAAATATACAGTAAATTAGGTTAACTATAGTAACCCTACTGTGCTATCAAACACGAGAACTTATTTATTTTTTTTTTTTTTGAGATGGAGTTTCGTTCTTGTTGCCCAGGCTAGAGTGCAATGACGTGACCTCAGCTCACTACAACCTCCACCTCCTGGGTTCAAGCGATTCTCCTGCCTTAGCCTCCCAAGTATCTATGATTACAGACATGTGCCACCACGCCGGGCTAATTTTGTATTTTTAGTAGAGACAGGGTTTCTCCATGTTGGTCAGGCTGGTCTCGAACTCCTGATCTCAGGTATTCCACCTGCCTTGGCCTCCCAAAGTGCTGGGATTACAGGCATGTGCCACCACGTCCAGCCTAGAACTTATTCCTTCTAACTATATTTCTATAATATTAACCAACCTCTCTTCATCCTCCTTCTCTACCTCCTCCCTTCTCAGCCTTTGATAACCATCATTTTATTCTCTTCCTGCATAAGATCAGTTTTTTAAGCTCCCACATATGAGTGAGAGGCCAGGGGTGCTGCTAAGCATCCTACAACATACAACTCACCACAACAAAAAATTACTTGGCCCCGAATGTCAATAGTGCTGATGCTGAGAACCCCTGGCTTTGAGAGAAAACAAAAATTAAATGAAATTCTACAGATATCTACTTACAAATACTTACTTAAAGCCCAAAGTACCCATTTCCTAATTTTTTAAAATAGCATTTCTTCCTAGCATTTAAAAGAACTTCTGCTATATTAAGAGAGTAGAAAATAAAGATTGGGGACATTCTGGATGTTTTTGACTTTGTCAGATGGAATCTGTTTTTTTCTCATTAAAAAATCTGATAATTATCTTCCAGACAGTAACACCAACTAGCAAACCCTCCATTCCCCTAGAGTCCATGATTGCCTCTGCCTACAGACTTGGCACCAAGAACCCCCATTCACTTCCTCTCTAGAGACCAGCTAAAATGTGGCTCCAGAAACCAGGAGTGAGCAGCCTTCCACTCATGTCGTCAGAAATACCCTTTATGTGATCACTTATGTTTTATTGGTCGTGGTGACCACTAGGCATGGTGACCAGCCCAGGGAACACCTATGAGGAATAAAAACCACCTTCCATACCCTTTCACAGGATTATGGTTAAGATTAAACAAGGTACCACACCGAAAGCCCCTTAAGTCCCTATGCTTCCTACAAAATGATGTCTCCATGAATTTTTGTCTAAATTAATTCTGGAAAAAAAAATAATGTGGTTTCTTTCATTTCAAACAAAATGAAAGAAAACACATCCTTTTCTTGGGATGAGATGTCATGCCAATGAGTTTGTAATTTAAGAGGTCAAACCAAGGTCTCCAGTGCAATAAATGATAATTTAAGCTGTGTAAGATTATAGAATCACAGGCTCTTAAGAGTGTTGGGTCAAACAACTAGTAGCACTCCTTGTCACATCAGAGTTGGAAACCAATAAAAATACAGAGAAAATTTTTTAAAAAAGGAGGGGTCACTTATAAATTAATAGAGGCTTGAGGAACATATCAGTCAATTAGAACATATGGAATACATTTTGATCCTGATTCAAACAAAATATTACAGAATTTTTTGAGGCTCTCAAGGAAATTTGAAATTTACCAATAGTTGAGGTTATTAAGGAATTAATATAAAAACAGTATTGTAATTATGCTTTTAAAAATATTACCTATTAAAGATACATATTGAAATATTTACAGATGAAATGATGTCTAGATTCAAGATACTGGAGGGAAGGGGAATGGTTGAGAGTATAGATGAAATAAGAGGGTCATAACATATGATCATTGAAACTGCAGGGGGTGATAGGTCTGTGGTATATTATTATTCCTGCATTATGTATGTTTGAAATTTTCCACATGAGACTTTTTAGTGTAGATCAAAATATTGCCTTTTTAACTGATAAAGATGAATTTGGAGAGCGTGTTTTAAGTGTGCCACTTACGGTCTTCCTGCTGAAATCCTGCCTATTAGAATAGCTCACAGTGATATTAAGTCCGGGGTCCTGAATTCAGTACCTGTGCAATTTTTGCCTTTGTCTTTGACCCACAGCCCCTCCACACTCAGCCAGCCATCTTGCAAAGGTGAGCTGGGGAAGTGAGACCAGGATGGATACTGGGGAGGCAAGGCCAGGACGGTAGCCAGGCACCACTTCATCCTCACTTCTGGACAAGAATTCAGATCAGGCTGGGCACGGGGCTCATGCCTGTAATCTCAGCACTTAGGGAGCCAAGGGGGGCAGATCACTTGAGGTCAGGAGTTCGAGGCCAGCCTGCCCAACATGGTGAAACCCCGTTTCTACTAAAAATACAAACATTAGCCAGGCGTGGTGTCGGGAGCCTGTAATCCCAGCTACTTGGGGGGTGTGGCAGGAGAATCGCTCGAACCCAGGAGGCAGAGGTTGCAGTGAGCCAAGATCCCGCCACTGCACTCCAGCCTGGGTGACAGAGTGAGACTCCATCTCAAAAAACCAAAGTTCAGATCATATGCCCTGTAAGGGAGGGTGGGCAAAGAGGATCTGTGGTGTCATCTTTGTGCATTCAAGTTATAAGTGGAAAATACTGACTAGAGGGGGGATTATTACACAAGAAGAAAAAAATAAAGATTAATTAGTAGAAATAAAAGTAGTCAAATCAGCATTTTTTCAAAAACTGTAAACCAGTCACAGAGACCTCAAGTAGAGAAAGAATAAAACTCAGGAAAGAAGCCAGGAGAACTATGGAGTATTATGTCATATTACCACAAAAGTGAGATGTGCCAAGAATACAGGGGATCGAATGGATCCAAGGGTCCAGCTGAGGCTAGACTGTGTATTCTTGAATCATGGTTGCCCTGCAATGGAGCCCTTCACCTCACGGTAATAACGTCATAATGTGACACACCGCAGTGATCAGTAGCAGAGCTGCTGGTGGTCTAAGTGGCTCCATCTAAGAGAAGATCTGAGAAAAATAAGGGGTTTCAGCAGATAACAAATAAAATGAGGTCTCAAAGAGAAGAATTTGATAGATTTACTAAAAATGTAACACTCTGGAGTGCTTCTGCATATGGAGCTTCTCCGACTGACTTGGAGATTGGTGCAAATAATAAGCCATCCAGGGGCATGGCTGTCCCACCCATTCCTCCCAATAGTATTGCTGTCTGAAAATAACCTGAGTCCGGAAAAGGAGGAGGCCTATTCTCAAAGCCAGCTGTTTACTGGTTTGGAATAAAAACAATTATCCTTGCCTGCCACTTTGATTCACCTCCCTACCCAGAAGATTAGTCCAGGCAAGAAAGCAGGGTGTCAACAACTTGACCACAAACAGGTGTAAGCTCGTCTCCATGGAAACCGTAGTAACACAACTCAACTTTCCACGCTGAGATGAGCCCTTAGGGCTGGAACAGTGACCAGCAGAAATACTAACAACATGGACTGATTATCTGACGTGAGCGCACACTATTGTTGTTTTTATTGGCTGTTTCCCTTCTCTGGTTTTCAGGTCTATGAAACTATTGGACATAGTGGTCCCACCTTGCTAGCAGAAGTGTTTCTGCCTATTCCTGAGACTACTGTTGTGACTGGAAGGGCTCCTATTGAAGAAGTGGAGTTTAGCAGTAATCAGCATGTGACACTGGACCACGAGGGAGTTGGAAGTGGTATGGAAAGCTAATATCTGCAATGGCTCACTGTTTCACTGTCAGTTTTGAATGTGTATATCTCTATTTCACTTCTCAGACAACAAGAGAATTATAAAGTTTATATCAAAAATTCAAATTCAAACAATGATGCTATGCAACTTTTTGCCAAGTTGTTTTTTATATACCGTTGTTGACGACATAAGTGCGTATAACTATGCAACTACCAAGTAGTTTGGCAGTGTGAATTAAGAGGCTTGAAAAATAATTGGTGCCTTACTTTTATTTCTAGGAATCTTTCCTAATAATTTGAAATGAGGACAAAGATTTGTGCATAAAAATGTGCATCACAGTGTTGTTCATAAGCCCAAAAAGTTTGAAATCAATATTCTCTCATCTCCTTCTATAATTTCAATTGACTATATGATGGATCTTCTCACTCCTTCCTCCATGTTTCTTAACCTTTCTTTATTACATTTGCTGTTTTTCTTTCACTGCTACAATCTATATAATTTCTTTAAATGTGTCCTCCAAGCCATGAATTCACCTTTTGGCTGTCTCTAAGTATTGGAACTAATCCTTTCTATTTTTCCTCCCAATTATTGTATTTTTCAACTCTGGAAATTATGTTTAGTTCTTTTCCAATCAGTGTGGTCTGACAGCTTTTTGTCCTTTCCTTAGACTCTCATTTCTTTTATATATTCATTCATTCATTTATTTAAATATATTTAAAATATTCTTAAACATTTGGTATCGGACCATTCCAATATCTATCTGCTTATTGGTCTGATTCTGTTGTCTCTTGTTTATGGTGGCTTGCTTCCTCATGTGTCTGTTGATGTTTTTATCACGACTTCTATCTGGAATTTTATCTGCATTATTTATTTGAGGCCCAAATTCTATCCTCAGTCTAAAAATCTAGAGACTTAGGCTTTAGTTCCAGCTCTGATGCTGGCAAGCTGTGAGACTCTGGTAGTCATGTAACTTCTTTGAATATCATTTTCCTCATAAAATGGATCTAGTAATAGCTCCTTTAATGTCTTATAAGGTTATTTTTAAGATCAAGATAGGATGTTCAATATGAAGGAAAGATCTAGAGTTACTTCATTTAGTGCTTGAAAATCTCCTCTTTTAGTTGATTAAATAAACTGCCCAGAGAGTTTTTACCATTAAATTCCAATTGGTGGAGGCCAAATCAGTGTGACTTTACTGTAGCCACAACAGCTTAGTAATAACTAACATGTGTTGTGTGATCACTATTTGCCAGGCATTGTGTAAGTACTTTGCAAATATTAACTTATTTAACTCCTGTTCCTCACTTCCATCTTAGGGTGCTTGCACTTGTTCCTTCTGCCAGCAATGCTCTTTCCCAAAATAATACACCTCTACTCTACCTCTACCTCCTCATTTTCTTCAGATATTTATTCAAAAGTCACTCTCATTGAGGCTTCCCTGGCCACCCCATCTAAAAGTTTATCCCCTCTCCACCCTCCAAAGCACAAATTTTCTTATAGCTTCCCTAATTTGTTTCTCCTTCACACTTGCATACTACTCTCTAACATACTAAGTATTTCTCTTATTTCTCTTACTATTGCTTCTCCCCCAGACTCAAATATAAACTCCACGGGAACAAAAGTTGTTTCCTTTCTCAATTTTTAGAACAAGGATTCTTATTAGTTTTGCTTCTTTACGCTACCTTTGTAACCGGGTCACCGGATAAGGGATGGGACTCAGCTCCGTCCCCGATGGGATGTGTCCTGAGGTTCTTGGGCTCCCTGGCCCCAGGAATGGGGAAGAGGTGTTGGCGGCAGCAGTCAAGTAAATATCGGACCCAAAGAGTTTTGCAGAGAGCGATTTATTTAGCAGAGAGAAGAAAAAGAGAGAAGTAGAGAGAGCCCCCACGCAGTTGTGGGAGAGGATCCCAGAGAGAAATCCAGGCAGGTAAGGTGCAGTGGAGTTTTAACTTTGAAGTTATTCCTGCCCCATTCATGTTCTTGTCCAGTGAGAGGAGTTCTTTCAAACGTCCTCTGGAGTGATTGATCTTCGACTCTAATGCTGGATTGGCTGCTTGGCCCACAATTAAAGCCTCCTCCCCCAGAGCTTTTGGCGGGCTTTCTAAACAAAGGAAGCTCACCTGGAATTTTACCTAGCCTGTGCGGGAAAGTTAGACAAAGAACTCTAGGTTCCCAGTTGGGGAAGTGGATGGAGGCATGGTGCTGGGAAGTTCTCACCTTTGAAACCACGCCCCTTGTGGACTCCGGAAGAGAAGTTAACATAGTCCCCCACCTTCAGTGCCTGCAATAGTGCCTGGCATGAAGTAGGAGCTCAAATAAGTATCTTGAATGTCTAAATAAATAAATGTCTTTGAAATAACTCTGCAAAGGAGGTGCTATTAGTATCCTTTTTATTTTTTATTTTTTTTTATTTTTGGGGACGGATTCTTACTCTGTCGCCTAGGCTGGAGTGCAGTGGCGCCATCTCGGCTCACTGCCACCTCCGCCTCCGGGTTCAAGCGATTCGCCTGTCTCAGCCTCCAGAGAAGCTGGGGTTACAGGCCTGTCAATACTTTACAGCCACGCCCGGCTAATTTTTTTATTTTTAGTAGAGATGGGGTTTTGCCATGTTGGCCAGGCTGGTCTTGAACTCCTGACCTGATAATCCACCGCCTCGGCCTCCCAAAGTGCTGGAATTATGGGCGTGAGCCACCGTGCCTAGCCAGTATCCTTGATTTATACATTAAAAACAAAGGCTTAGAGAAGTTAACTAATTTGTCTAAGGTCACACAACTGTGAAGCATGTGTACACAGGTGGACTCACTCGAGACTACTCATGGGAACGACTACTCTCTGCCATCAGAGACAGAGCTGAACAGCTGTCAGCGTTATAACCTGAAGAAATTCAGTGAAATTGGCTTGAATCACATGCTCCATTTTCATCACTCCTGCCCACTCCAAGTTCCATTTGTCTATTATCTGCTTTCTGGACAGGACTAGGGTCAGTCCCTCTTTCTAAACAGCATCCTGTTTAATCTGATGTTTCCTTAGGAGTGCCCTTCTCATTTGAAGCTGATGGCAGTAACCAGCTGATTCTGATGACCTCGGGGGAAAGTATCTCATAGTGTGGCATGGGCCATTGGAGAAAATGGGATACCTTTAATTCCTCCATTGTCACAGCAGAACATCGGATTTCGGAGGTAATAATACATAGTGAGAGTAAATTGATGAGCAATGTCAGTATTAGCATTAAAGATACCCAAGGGGAAAGAAAGCTTGCAATCATATTCTTTCCTTTTATTGTCATGTGCCAGTATTTTCAAGAGTTTTTTATTCTTAAGGTAACAAAAAATGTTTATAACAACCTGTAGTCCAAAAAAATTAAAATATTAATAGCCTAACAAACATTAAGTGTTTATCATTATTAGATACAGTGAAAATAACTTAATCTTCACAGTAACTCTAGGAGGTATCCTTTCCCCTATTTCACAGATGGGGAGGTGCACAGCATCACAGAGTTGTATGTATTTGGCCCTTAGTAAAGGTTTGTTACTAATGATGATTGGTGTAGTATTTGCTGTTTACATGAAAGTTCCCATTCTCCAGCCTCCTCCCTTGATTGCTAGATCCTTGAGTCTCAGAACAGAAGAAAGGCACTCTGGGCCTCACCCTAGGCCGGCCCCTCCTTGTGTTTGATGCTTATCCCTGAAGTCTGGACTGTGGTAGCCTGTGACCTGGGTCTTCCTCTGTCAGAGTCTCTCTCTCATTCTCCAGTAGATGTGTCTTCAGTCAATCATTCCACCATTCCAGGCCTCAGTTGCCTCATCTCTAAGATAAAAGGATTCATTGTGATCATCAAGAAGACACTTTCCAAGTCACAGGCTGCCGTGTTCAACTTGTGGAAAAATAGAATGGGGCTCATTTAGTTCCCCTGATGCCCTCTCCATCCCCATACTGACGAACCATGTCCGTGTGATAAAAACCACAAGGAGAGGCTGCTCTGTGCTTTCTAAGTCAGAAGCTACTTCCAGTGGAGGCTTGACTATGCCTTTGAATGTAAGAAGTCTGCCTTCATTTCACCTGTGTTTAGTGCTTGAAAAATTTCCTGGGGATTAAAGCTTTCGACTCCTCAGGATAGAAGGTAAAACACAATGTGAGTAACAATATGCAGGAGTATTAATAAAGCCCAGCTCAACCTTGCTGACCACCGTGGCTTCCTTTGATTTCCATGTGTCCAAAGCTGGTGCTTAAGTTTGTTGTTTAACAGTTGGTTTTAGACTGGGCACGGAGGCTCAAACCTGTAATCCCAGCACTTTGGGAGGCCAAGGGAGGCAGATCACTTGAGGTCAGAAGTTTGAGACCAGCCTGGCCAACATGGCAAAACCCCGACTTTACTAAAAATACAAAAAATAAAATAAAATTAGCTAGGCATAGTGGCACATGCCTACAATCCCAGCTACTTGGGTGACTGAGGCATGAGAATCACTTGAACCCAGGAAGTGGAGGTTGCAATGAGCTGAAATTGTGCCACCGCACTCTAGGCTGGTTGACAGAACAAGACTCTGTCTCAAAAAAAAAAAATAGTTGGTTTTGTTTCTTTTTCTTTTGATTTGTCTTCAGCTATAGTGGGCCCCAGTGGCCTGGGATGTGAGGCTTTGTGGGCTTCCAGCACCAGATACAGAGGCTCCTCTTCACTGGCTGGAATCCAGGGACTGGGGTCACTTTTATACACTGGACAGAGTTGTAGGAATTAGTCAAATTTGCATTCCTTCCATTCCTATTTATTTATTGTCCTTATAATATGCTTAATAGCAATCATCAAGTTAAGAAAAATGACAAAAGTCCTTCCTTATGATAACATTTTATCTCATAGAGGATAATAGCTTCCTTAAGTGATGCTGTCTCTGGAATTTGAGGTCCTGATGCAAACTGTTCTGTGGTCAAGTCAGACTCATGGAATCAACTGTTCTTTTCAGTGCTTTGAAGAGAGCAGATGCCATCTCATCTATTGGCACATCAGGACTGACGGACATGAAAAAGTTGGCCAAGTGGGCAGCAGAGTCCAAGCTCGACCCAAATGACCCCAACAATGCCCCTTTGATGCAGCTAATCTCGGTATGTGGCCAGAGGCACACACGCCATTTTTTGGCTTGGCCTGAAAAAAATAGAAACCGCTTGGCTTTTTACAAAATTTTACTTTACACGATGTTCTCCTATGCAATACTGTTTAAGAACATGGATGCTGGGTTGAATGCCAAGTTTGGATTCTAGCTCTGGATTCTTGCCTGAGACCAAGGCAAGCATTCGGCGCTTCTAAGTCCTGTGCTGCTGTCATAGTGCAGTCATGAGGAAATGAACAGCTGCATAAAAACACTTAGCTCGGCCAGGCATGGTGGCTCATGCCTGTAATTCCAGCACTTTGGGAGGGCAAAGCAGGAGGATCGCTTGAGCCCGGGAGTTTGAAACCAGCCTGGGCAACATGGCAAAACCCTGTCTCTGCAAAAAATGTAAAAATGTGCTGGGCATGGTGGTGGACACCTATAGTCCCAGCTACTGAGGAGGCTGAGGTGGGAGGATCAATTGAGCCTACAAGGTTAAGCCTTCAGTGAGCTGTGATCTTACCACTGCACTCCAGTCTGGGCAACAGTGAGACCCCCATCTCAAAAACAAACAAACAAACAAACAAACAAACAAACAAAACCCATTTAGCTGGGCATGCAATTCATGAGCAGCAAATATTGTTGTTGTTGTCACTCCTACCTCGAACCTCTGTAAAACTCCTAAAGGTTTTATTTTCCCTTCTACAGAGAGGAAGCTGAGTTCAAAAACAGCGTTATTTGCTCAAGGTCACACAGCTAAGAAGTCGATCTGATTTCAGGACACTTGCTCTTTTCATCACAACTTAAAGCACTGATGGGGCATTTTAAGAAATCTTTGTTTTGTTTGTTTTCTTGTTGATGGTTATCATTTAGGTTTCACTGAAGTATTTACCAGATAAATTGCTCATATCTACCTTAATATTCAAAATTCTTTCTTTGGTGAATTTATGAATAAATTGGAACATTAGTTAATTTTTCTTGGTATCGAATACAATTGGTTTTATTGGCAACTTCGTGATTCACACAAAGCCATAATAAACAAGTAGGTAATCCAGAGCGTAGCCCTAGCAACACATTCTTATGATCATGGCTATTAGTATGAGTTTATCGATAGGATAACTGTAGTCAGTATGAACATTTTCATTTTGGTCCTAGTTTATCCAAGTCTCATAACAAACCTTAGTTTATTCTGACTTTTATCTTTATAAACTCTCCTTCAACATAATATACCTAATAGAAATGCATGCCTAATAGAAATATTAGGAAGAATGGGTCATATTCCCTAAAATGTAGTCTATTCCATGTAAAGTTTTCAAATCACATTTCAATAGACACATCACTTTCATTATTTTCTTTTTAACTATATGTTTTCCCATCAAAGAACAAAACAGAGATTGCCTTCTTGACTGGTCTCTTGTTATGGACCAGGATTTTCACAGCAGGATTGCCTTTCCCATGCAAGACCCCAGCACATCTTGGGGCACTGGTTTTCCCTCTGCTCAGGAGAAAGTTACAGCCAGCAAAGTGCCAAGCAGAGAGGCAGGCAGCAGGCCTGGGTGAAGTGCACACGTCTGCTCAGCTTCTCAGAGGTGTCCGGACCTGCCCTTCTTGAGACAATGCACAGGAGCCTTGGAGACTGGCTGACCTGGATCCATCTCTGGCTCATTTTTCTTAGTAACCAAGGCTGTCATTTTCCTGTCAGAGACAGGAAGGCATGGTTGTGGATCCAGGTAAAGCTGACCAGCTGCCTCTGAGGTCTTTATCTGCATATGTGCATGATATTAAAAAGTCACATATTTGATTTTATATACAATATGTATATGAGTAATTTTATTTCTAGTAGGTACCTAGTAATACATTGTAGTCTGGCACAAATCTCTTCTTTTTCAGTCTGTATATTCACATAACACTACTAGGGAAACATGCACAACAAAAGTGAAAGATATAATTTTTGTTGTTTGGAAAAATGATTTGTGGTATTTTTTACAGCTACTAAATGAATATAATAGCATGTGACTCATTATATTTTAAAGTATTTTGTCTTTCAAGTCTTTTAATCTAAAATTGTTAAATGTTCCTTGAAGCTCAGTGCCAAGTTTCTTTGGATGAAATCTGCCTGTCATCTGGAGTTTTGCATTTTCTGTTTTTTATAGGTTGCTACCAGTGGTGAATCCTATGTCCCTGATTTCTTTCGACTGGAGCAGCTGCAACAGGAATTTAACTTTGTTTCAGATCAAGAATTAAATAGATCCAAACGATTCAGGCTTCTTCTTCTTAGAAGCCAAGCGGTGCCAGAATTCCGAAATTATAAGCAAATTCCAGTCTATGACCGAGAAATTATGGAAAAGGTATTTCAGGTAAGAAATTGCCATAGAGGGGTTAATAAAAGAATAAAGTACCTGTGGTGCTGTTTAGTATATTACTGTATATGTATTTTCTGTTATGTTGTCACTAGCAATTGCAGTTTCTCTTTTATCGCACTTTTATACATAATCTTTCCATGAGTTTTCTTGAATTCATCATTTGAATAATCTCTCTGCCTCAGTATAATGATATATAAACTAATCAGTTATCAGGATTTTGAGTCAACTGAACTGCGTACAATTAGAATTATAGAGTTGAAAATACCTTAAGGGTTAATAAGGCTAATAATATGGTAGTTAATTATTAATATGGCTAATTACTGAATGCCTTAGTCAGGAATTCAATTCCATAATGCAGTACTTACTAAGCATAATGTACTCAGCACAGTGGTAAAGCACTATGGAAAACTAGAGGGACAGGATCTGAATAGCCGTAGGGTTGGTGGGGCAGGAAGGAGAAAAAGGAACAGGGCTGGGCATTCATCCTAGTCAAGGGCAGCAGACGGAACAAAGACTCAGAAGAGAGCAGATTGCATCTCTGGGCATGGGGTGGAGGAGCCTTTGAGGGATTGCAGTTAACAGGCCTGTGTAGCCCCTTACACATGCAGGCCAGTGAAACCAGACACATGTATTTTTTTTTTCTTTTTCCCTGCTTTTCATGAGCTGTAGACACACACACTTTTATTAATACTTAACAAGGTAAATGGAGAGCCATCAGGAATTAGTATCAGGAAGATTTTTCATGCCAAAACTATTCTTGAAGAATATGTTTGGTTATTTGGTTCTTCTCTGTATTCGTTTGGACTTTGATCACAGGAGATAAAAGCCCAATTCTGAACTACCTTAGGTACCAAGGGGAGTCTACTGGATGATGAAATCTCAAAATAGTACTAAATATCTAAAAACGTTGAATGGCATGGGTGCATCAGTGCCTGGCCTGCTGCCAGGACCCTTCTCCTTCCTCTCTCGGCTTCTTTGATATGTTGGCTTCATGTTCCTCCTTTGCAGACAGGTTTTCTCTACTTGGCCACATAGTCATCCACGTCATACAAGTGCACATCTAGTTTCTTCAGCCAGCAGAGATGTGTCCTCCAAGGCTGGGTTAGGTACCACATCCAGGTGTTCCACTGTGACCAGATAGTGGGGTTAGAGGAGAACATAGCAGTTCCCAGGGCACACACATAATTTCATTGACAGACAAAGCCAAATGTATGCATCACTCTCCTCCAAGCAGATGACCCAACTCAGCTGCAGCCAGGTGTTGCATGATTATGGTAATGTTTTAACTTGAAATTTTTACTATTTTTGTAATGGCTTTACTTAAAATAGGAAAGGCAAAACTTAAGCAGGAGCTTTGGCTAAGTTGCTTGGAAGAGCTTTTCTCTTATATTTTGTGGCCTCTATTTCTCCCTGACTTAACATTTTAACTTGTAACTACTGTACAGAATTCTCTTCTAGTAGTAAGGCATTTCAGCTACCTGTCTCAGAATCCTGGTTACTGCATCAAAGACCAATTCTGGACCAAAAGTTAGAAAGAAGGTGGAAGAAATATTTAGAACCACAATTTATAACTTAAATCATGTGTGATAAATAATTCCCTGATCTTAAAAAAAGCACCAGAGAGTGCTTTAAAATCATAAAATTGTTACCTCTTTTTAATTTTAGGACTATGAGAAACGGTTGCGAGACAGAAATGTAATCGAAACCAAGGAACACATAGACCCCCATAGGGCCATAGTAGCCAAGTACCTCCAGCAGGTAAGACAAATCATATAAAACTGTCTTCATAGGGGAAAAAGAGCCAGGATCCCAAGGTAGAAAGTCCTCTACTTTTATAAATATCTATGTGAGCTTATACGACCCACTTAGCTTGCATAAATTTCCTCATAAATATAAATATGTAATTGATTGACAACTATTATCACCTTTCAAGTATATGAAACCACTAGGATATGTCCTGGTTTCTTATCAGCAGTTACCTTTTAATGGGGCATAGTTACAAGGGATTCAATTTCTAAGTATGTTTTTTCTAATATTTGAATGTTGCCATTGAGTTACAATGATTACTTTTGTAATCAGAAAAAAAAAGTTTTTAAACCATATACTAACTGCCCTTATGCACTAGAAAACTAAAAATTAAAGCTGAAACATCCTTTTGTTTATCCTTTTTCCTTCTTTTTTTGTTTTCTTCTTTCCTTCCTTCCTTCAATAAATTGAACTTGCCAGAAATGCTACAGTGCATTTTCCCTATCCAGTTTATCTACCTGTGGCTCATGTATTAGGAAAAAAAATGACTTATAACATTTAAGAGGTTATTATTTTTATTTACGTGTGTATTTGAGATGGGGGGGATGGCTCTGTCGCCCAGGCTGAAGTGCAGTAGCATGATCTCAGCTCAGTCTTAACGGCCGCCTCCCAGGCTCAAGCCATCCTCCCACCTCAGCCTCTTGAGTAGCTAGGATACAGGTGCACACCGTAATGCCTGGCTAATTTTTATATTTTTTGTAGAGATGGGTTTTGCCATGTGTCCCAAGCTAGTCTTAAACTCCTGAGCTCAAGTGATCCACCCGCCTCAGCTTCTCAAAGTGCTGGGATTACAGGGGTGAGCCACCATGCCCAGCCAGAGGTTCTCTGGAATTAGGAAGTGAATCATTCTGAATAAGGGAATAACTTAAGAATCAGTTCCTGAGTATGTGTGTTTTGAGACTGGCCCTATTTTTTTTTAATGATTAATTCATTAATTTAGCAAAATTTTACCATCTTATATGCTGGGAACTTTCACCAGGAACTCCAATATAGCAGTAAGCAAAACAGGAAAACCCCTGCCTTTAGGGAGCTTACAGTCTAGTACAGAAAGCTAAAGGGTTTAGCGCAAGAGGAGACTAGCATTGCAGAGGAAAGTAACAGCTGGGCTGGAGGGTCGGGGGGGACACTGAGATGACATTAGGGCAAAAACTTGGAGTGTGGGGGAGTGAACTATGAAGTTTAAATAATAATAACATTTTAAATAAAGCTGATTTCTTTCCCCAGGTTAGAGAATCAGTGATAAATCGTTTCTTAATTGCAAAACAGTATTTTCTTCTTGCTGATATGATAGTAGAAGAAGAAGTTCCCAATATCAGGTAAAAATAATCAATGCCATTATCACTTCTTATAAAAATTATTATTTGTACTCTATTATATGAAAGGTGTCATATAAAAATTTTAAAAATCATTATATGGTATGCATTTGGGCCAGGAATAATGTGTTAAACCTGGTTAATGCCTGATGACATTTAGCTGAGGGATTTCTATCAGAACATGTTTTCCTAGGGTTTCTCCCATTGCATTCCAATGAAGCCCATCTCACCTTCCCTACTTCCAAATCAGCTTCATCAGCCTTTGCCATTTTCTCATTCCAGTTGAACTAAACCTGACAGCATTTCCCTCTGCAAGTACTTCTGCTTTCCTAGTCTCCCAGTGCCAGACATTCCCTTACTCTTCTGTCACACGGCAGTAGAGGAGGCTGATATCCCACCCACAGGTTCTGGCATAGACGAGGAAACCTGGCTCCAGCACCACAGCTGGTGGGAAGAGAGCTGGTGCATGTGCTTGGTGAGAGTGTAGAACAGCAGGGAAGATTTGATAGTCACATGAATATGGGGAATTAACTATATTTGCCTGATTGACTCATTAATTTGGATAATTGTCAAATGGCTTCAACTAGGGGTGTGGATACATAAAAGATGAAAAATAACTTCCCATACTGGTGGTCTTGTGCAGTCCATTAACCTCATGACCTTTTCTGTGATTAAGTAAGTCTCTTGGTTTCTTAAAAAGGTTTTTTCTATGCATATATTTTCCCTCCACCATCAATTTGGGAAGGAGACCAAAAAAAAATGTGCTATCCATAGCAGCCCCTTTCCACATATAGAAAGGAGGCTACACCTCCATAAATCCATGCAAAACCTCTCTCTCTATTCCAGGCCCAGAGTCCAGTCATTGAATGTTTTCAAAGTCATGAAAATTACACTTAGAATAGATGATGATTTTTCATATTGTTTTCTTTTCTTTTCCTTCCTTTTTTCTGCTTTACTTTCTGCATTAAGTTCTGAAGGCTCAGGGTATGTTCTTTCTTCTTTTAATTTCAGTTCCTTCTTGGCTTTAAGATGTTTCTGTATTTGATGGTCCTGGCTGACATGGTGCTCCCATGCTGACGGCTATGGAGACATCAAAGTCTCAGGGAGGACTTACCTCTAGGGGAGGGAGGAAGCATTGACAATGGAAGAGTGTTGTCATGTTAGGAGCTCTGACAAAGTTGTGTCTCTGAAGCCCTCTAATTTGGGTTAGGTAGGTGTCCTGGAAGAGTGATTGAAACCATGAGCTGTGTACTCACAGTGACCTGAGTTTGAACCCCTGCTCTCCCTCCTACTACTAAGGAACCTTCAGCAAATCATAACACCTCTTGTAGCCTCTAATTTCTTCATCTGAAATATGGGGTAAATATTATATGTGTAAAGATGAGAAATGTTATATGTAAGGCACCCAGCACTCTTCTCAATACATAGAAGATGCTTATAAATGGTAGCTATTCCGTACAAAACCTTGGAGAACAAACAGAAACAACAGCTTCTGGAATCCTGGAAATTCCTTGGGATTCCTTATGGGAGCTGGTAGTAGTGCCTAGACAGGACTGCAGAGCCCTCAGCCTCAGCTGGCATGTGCCTCTTGCAAAGAGGGGCCCCAGTCAAGAGGTCACTTAGCCAGCTCTGATCCTCAGGAAGGAAGCAGAGAACCATGTGCATGTAGCCCGTGGCCAGGTCTGCAGAGCTGGCTTTGTTCTTTGGCTGCTTGACATGCCATTAACAGCAGCTTCCAGATACAAAGTCACATCTTTGTTTCTGTTTAGTTTCTGGGCCAGAATTTATTTGCTCCATGGACCTTTCTCCTATGATTCACTGCATCAACCCAATAGTTACCATTTTAGGACATCTATGAAATGCTAGACCAGTGTTAGGGTGCTTTACACACATGTCCTTCTTCAATCCCTTCAGCAACCCAAAGAGGTAAGTGCCATTATCTGCATTTTACAGATGATGAAACAGAGACTTAAAGAGGTGAAATAATTTGCCCAAGGGCAAAGAGTGGAGTCAGGATTCACACCCAGTTCTGTCTATCACCAGAGGGAGAGATAATCCAGGAACTGCCTACGCAGCAGTACACACCCACTGAGCAGGCTAATAGATCCAGGGGCTTGAGAGAGGGAGCACTCCTTCCAGCTGGTGTAGCTGAGTCTCTGGGGGGAGGTGAAGACACTGGCCCCAAGGGATGGGTAAAACTGCAACCAACTAGGCAGACAAGGAAGATGCAGAGAGGCATTACCTCTGCAGGACTGGCCCAAGCAAATGTGAAGGGTGGGATTCCACAGGGCATGTTTGAGGAACTGATGGGTGAGCAAGGTAGAGATAAGGCAAGAAATATAGGGGCCAGAGCATGGCTTTGCTTCTTCTGATAAGCAGCAGCCAGAATAAGTTTTAACAATCCATGCAGTAGGATCTCTCCCATTTGGGAGAATTTCTAGACTATTTCCATCCTCCTTTAAAGGACAAAGAGTTTTTCAGGGGCCTGTGCAAGACTGTGGGGCAGAGTTCAGGAAGTCGTCTCACAATTATGCAGACCTTTCTTTTCCTTAGAGTCCTGATCCTGTTCTGTAATCATTAGCATTTTGGGCCTAAGCCTTTTCAAGCTGGCAGAACAAAAGCGACCACTGCGACCAAGGAGAAAAGGTCGGAAGAAGGTGACAGCCCAAAACCTGTCTGATGGAGACATAAAGCTGCTGGTGAACATTGTCCGAGCTTATGACATTCCAGTGAGAAAGCCGGCAGTGAGGTGAGAGCCCTCCCAACAGCCCGAGATGCAGTGTACAGCATCCCAGCCAAGTCAATCACTCCTTTACAGAATACTCACTCTTATCCTTAACATGTTTATTGTTCAGTAGGGGGATGGGGGTCCTTGCAAAGCCAGGGCCTTACTGTTTGCAAGTAATAGAGCCAATTCAGTCAATTCAGGCTAAAGGGAGGATTTAGAGGGAACATTCAAATAACTCAGGACAAGGACACGAGGTATAGCTGAACTACATGGTACACTGCAATGATAAGATTGTTCTCCTGAGGCCCCATGGTCTCTCCACTTGCTTCCCTCTGAGCTTGCTTTATTTTTCTCCATGTGATGGAAGTGGCCCATGTGGCCAGAGTACCACCAAATAAGCATCTTTTTTTTTTCAGAGAAGTCTGAAGGTGCTAACTTGGTCAGGTGTTGATCCATGGTCTAATCATCAACAGCCAGAGAGACAGGATCAGAAGCACCAGCCCCAAAGATAGAAACAGACCTCAGAGAAGTGGGTGGGTATGAGCTGGGGAGATTCACAAAAGGTGTCTGTCCAAGGTTCTGAAACATATGTGCTGTGAACATAAAAATGTGGCTTCCCCCTTATGTGTTCTCAGAAATATGTTATGACTACAGGAATTCACTACACCAGGGGAAACAGGGAGCTTTCAGCCATATGGAAGATGAGTCTGAGGAAACAGAGAAGAAAGGACCAAAAATAAACTTTTTTTTTTTTGTAGAGACAGGGTCTTGCTATGTTGCCCAGGCTGGTCTAGAACTCCTGGCCTCAAGCGATTCTCCTGCCTCAGCCTCCCAAAGTGCTGGGATTGCCAGTGTGAGCCAATGCACCTGGCCTAAAACGTCTTTTTGGTGGTGCCCTTACCAGTGGAATGGGAGAAAGCAGAACTTACAGAACTTACATTTATCATGTTTTAAGCACCATGGTAGGCACGGTCACATATACGATTTCATTTCACTGTTACTACTATTACTCTCTCCCTTTCATAAAGAGGAAATGGAAGTAAAGAGAGTATAAGTGGCTTGGCCAAGGTCATTCAGCCCTACCTGTTTTCTTGGAAGAGCACTGTTCTGGCCCTTGGTGTCTTCTTTTCTCCCTAGGTTCTTCCCCTTTAATTTAGTTCTCTCTCCTTCCTCTCACCCCATTATTTTGCCTTACATTTTTTATTTTAAAACAGGGTCTCACTCTGTTGCCCTTGCTGAGTACAGTGGCACTATCACAGCTCCCTTCAGCCTTGACTTCCTGGGCTCAAGTGATCCTCCCATCTCAGCCTCCCAAGTAGCTGGGACTACAAGTGTGCCCCACTATGCCTGGCTAATTTTTTATTTTTTGTAGAAACAGGGTATCCCCATTTTGCCCAGGCTTGTCTCAAACTTCTGGCCTCAAGTGATCCTCCTGCCTCTGCCTCCCAAAGGAGCCACGGTGCCTGGCCCTTACATTTGTGTGTGTGTGTGTGTGTGTGTGTGTGTGTGTGTGTGTGCGCGCGCACGCCCACATGCTCACGCGCACGTACGGGTGTGTGTTTTAAAATTTTACTAATTTTTTAACCTATTAGAGAGCATTTACTATCATCAACTATTCCTAATTGCTTTGCTACTTGTAAATGTCCATATAAGCCCTTGAATCTGCTATGGCATTACTTTCCTGAGCTCATGGCCTCCCTTTCACCAATTACCGCAAAGCTCAACTGTGGGGTGAAACACTATTTTTTAAAGAACACAGAGGTGCTTCTTGTATTTTTCACCTCCATAGACTATTTTTAAGTGTTAAATCATTTCATTCAATTAAATTAAGGATGCACAGTTGATCCTACATGCTACACATTCAATGCAGATGCATTGAGACAGCTCAGACATCAACTGTTCCATTAAGCCTGCCCAAGTCTTCACCCTTTACTTTTGCATTCATCCACATAGGGTTTTTCTGCTTCCCTCACTGTTCTTAACTACAGCCTCTACCCATCCCTCTAGTCTAATACCTACCTCACTTTATGAGATGATTTGTTTATGTGTCTGCCTTCCAGTCCAGTCTGCACTGAAGTGTTATCTTCTTCATCTTTAAAGCCCAAAGTGGGGTTTAACATGGGACCTAAAATATAGGTACTAAACAAATGATTTGTTTTTTGGTTTTTTTAGAGACAGGGTCTTGCTCTGTCACCCAGGCTGGAGTGCAGTGGTGCAATCATAGCTCACTGCAGCCTTGGAACTCCTAGGCTCAAGAGATCCTCCTGCCTCAGCCTCCCAGGTAGCTAGGACTACAGGTACACACCACAAAGCCCAGCTAATTTGTTTATTTTATTTTATTTTTTGTAGAGATGGGGTCTCATTTTGTTGACCAGGCTAGGCTTGAACTCTGGACTCAAGCGATTCTCCCACTTTGGTCTTCCAAAGTGCTGGGATTATAGGCATGAACCACTGTATCTAGCCACAAGTGTTTGTTTAATAATGTAATTGATAGTGTTCCAAAGAGAAAATAGTTTTTCTATGGTAGCTGTTATGTTAAATGTTCAACTTACATTTGTCTGAAGCCTTAGCTGTGAAAAGTGACAGTCTATAGAAAGAGACTATTTGTATTTTGCCCAGTAATGGATGTGAAACATTTGGCAAACCATAAGGTTCAATACAAATATACAATAGGTTGTTAGGTTATGGTGGAGGTATCTGGAAGAGGCTCTCTGGATTTGACCTCCATTTGCTCCTTTAAGAACACCAGTTGAGAAGGGAGAAAAGGATAAGACCCGCTGATGCTAACTCAAGCTAGGAATCCCTGCACCTCCCTTTTTTGGTGAGGCTTGGCAGGCCCCAAGAGAGATTCCTTGCCTGACATGTGTAGCTTGGGGTTACTGGAGGGTGCAGGTACAAAGAACATACAGTGAGGAGAACCTGGACTGGATGGAGACAGGGCAGGCTGGTCAGGAAGCTCAGGATCTCCTACCTGCGAGGGATTGAGGCTCTCATCTGTGGAGGCAAAGGCAGGTTCCCCCACTCAGGGAGGAGAAAGGAGACATTTTCCTTTGTTCTCGGCAGACACACAGGCCTGGGAATGGAAGGTGGGGGAGGCTCTATCAAACTCTAGGTGACTCGGTGGGCACAAGAGCATACTAAAGCCTTCTGCAGTGTCAACAAGCTTAAGGGAGATTGTTTGTCACCACAGCCACCAGGGCCATACATCTTTGGAAAAAGCATCTTCTCAAGCTTGGCATGGTGGCTCACACCTGGAATATCAGCACTTTGGGAAGCCAAGGCAGGAGGATCACTTGAACCCAGGAGTCCAAGACTAGCCTGAGCAACAACATAGTGAGACCTCTGATCCCTACAAAAAAAAAAAATTATAAATTAGGTGGGTGTGGTGGAGTGTGTTTATAGTCCCAGCTACTCAGGAGACTGAAGTGAGAGGATAGCTTGAGCCTGGGAGGTTGAGGCTGCAGTGAGCCATAATCATGCCACTGCACTCCAGCCTGGGCATCAGAGCAAGACTCTACCTCAAAAAAATTTTTTAAACTAAAAATAAGGCTGGGCGTGGTAACTTACGCCTGTGATCCCAGCACTTTGGAAGGCCAAAGTGGGCAGACTGCTTGAGCTCAGGAGATTGAGACCAACCTTGGCAACATGGCAAAACCATATCTTTACTAAAAATACAAAAATTAGCCAGGCGTGGTGACTCACACCTGTAGTTCCAGCTACTCGGGAGGCTGAGGTGGGAGGATCACCTTGGGAGCTTGGGAGACAGAGTAAGCTGAGATTGCACCAACCGAGATCATGCCACTTCATTCGAGCTTGGGTGACAGAGCAAGATCCTGTCTCAATAAAGAAATAAGCATCTTCTCAATATATAATTAGACTTTCTCCATCATTAATTTCCTTCATACATTTTCCCTCCTAGCAAATTCCAGCAGCCATCAAGGTCTTTGAGGATGTTCAGTGAAAAGCGTGCTGCTTCCCCCAAGCACACACAGCCCAAACCACAGTGCTGACTACCCCCTTGGCCAGGTGAGAGATGCTGGATGTCAGCTTTCCATCTTGCCCTTATGTTTTTAAGAATTGCCTATAAACTGCATGGACAGTCTGCTTTCTGCTTCATTTTCTTTGGAAACGTACTATTTAGTAAATATACTCTAACTTTGCTAAGAATAAAACAATTTAACCACTGGGAACTCAGGATTTGCTCTTGATTTTAAGGTTTTAGTACGTCCTTTTGTAGAAGTCTCTTTTCAACGAACAGTTTGCCATACAACTACAGCTGAAGGACCAAACCCCAGCTGGAATGAAGAACTTGAACTTCCATTTAGGTAAGCATATTTTCCTCTTTAAAGAACTATAGGACATTTGGAAGAAATGTGGAGAAAGTGGGCTCATGAGAAACAGCTAAGGTGAAGGGTTTTGTAGCTAGTGAGTGGCAACAAGATCTAGGTGTCCTGACACCAAGTCCCATGCTTTTCCTCTTGTACCACAGCTGACTCCGTTCAAGAATAAAAATGCAAAAATGCCCAACCTTTAAAACCCCAGGTTCATTGTTGGGACACGCTATGCTCCTCCAGGCTCTGGCTTCTTAAAGCCCAAAGTTTCTCATTCCCTTGACCCCAATGACCTACACTGCTTTCCTTTCTTCCTCGTGTCCCCTCAAGTAAATCTGAAACTCCTTAGTTTCCATGAATCATACTTTCTTCCTCACCAGAAATACGTAAGCGTTTCAGAAGTTTGGTCAAAGGATTTTTAGATATTTAAATAGTTCTTATTATTTCAGTACTTAAAGTGACATTGGAGATTATCTAGTCCAACCTCTACCTTTATGGAGAAGAAACTAAAACCCAAAGAGAGAAAGTGACTTACTTAAAGCCACACAGTAAATTCGAGACAGAGCAAGGATTAGAACTACTTAAGTCAGGCCAAGCATGGTGGCTCATGTCTGTAATCCCAGCACCTTGAGAGGCCAAGGTGGGCAGATCACTTGAGGCCAGGGCACATGCCTGTAATCCCAGCTACTCGGAGGCTGAGGCACAAGAATCGCTCGAAACCAGGAGGTGGAAGTTGCAGTGAACCAAGGTCATGCCACTGCACTCCAGCCTGAGTGACAACGAGACTGTCTCAAAAAAAAAAAAAAAAAAAAAGAACTGGTTAAGTCAGAAGAGGGAGACAGCTACCACTATTATGCATAGAACAAACAAAAAGAACAAGAAAAAAGACAAATGTTCAACAAAATACACTCAGTACCCCAGTTACCAGCTCTGCTATGCAGAGGCATGCTTGCTCCAGGCTTAGCTAGACTCAGAGTGGGTTATGTTACAGAGACCTCACCCCTGTATTGCTTTACTTATATACAGAAAAAGTGAGTGGGAGGCAGGGACCATTCAACCAACCAGCCAGTAGGAGGTTTATCACTGAAGAGTGATCTTGCTGGAGAAGCACTTTTTGGGGCCCAGTTGCTTAGAAAGTCCATATACTATCTCCAGTGTCAGCTGGAAACCTTGTAGCCTGTCTGCAGGGCCAGCTCAGTTCTGACAAGCTGGCTCCTTGAAAAGCTTACCACAAGGGTGTGGAGGAATATGAGACTCACCAAGACAAGAAAGCAGAGGGTTTGTCTCTGCATGGAGTCTCTAATCTAATGTTCTGTCCATCTGAATATAGATATTTAATTACAGTATCCCTGTACAAGAGAAATCCTAGAAATGAAAGCACTGCTTTTAATTCTAACATCTATGCTCATATTTGGGTATTTTTCAAATGCTAACATTTGAATGCTTATAATTTCTATGTTGCCTATTTTCTTTTCCTTTAA
Source organism: Ateles fusciceps (assembly GCA_036589455.1). Taxonomy (NCBI): domain Eukaryota; kingdom Metazoa; phylum Chordata; class Mammalia; order Primates; family Atelidae; genus Ateles; species Ateles fusciceps. Next base: position 5,083,305 of record JAZHEH010000672.1, read on the forward strand.
AAAAAAATTTTATTTTATATATATAGAGACAGGGTTTCTCCATGTTGGTCAGGCTGGTCTCAAACTCCCGACCTCAGGTGATATGCCCGCTTCGGCCTCCCAAAGTGCTGGGATTACAGGCATGAGCCACCGTGCCCGGCCTTATGTTACCTATTTTCACAGTCCCTGGTCATGTATCTTGCAGGGCTCCTAATGGAGATTACAGCACAGCCAGTCTGCAGTCAGTGAAAGACGTTGTGTTCATTAACATTTTTGATGAAGTACTGCATGATGTCTTAGAGGTAAGTTCTCAGTTTTAAAGCCACCTGTATTCATTTTCATATCCTCTACCCACTATGTAAATTCTAATCACATTGTTACCAGAAAGGGGTCCCAATCCAGACCCCAAGAGAGGGTTCTTGGATCTCGCACAAGAATGAATTCAGAGCAAGTCCCACGGCGCAAAGCAAAAGCAGATTTACTAGGAAAGTGGTGAAAGAATAGCTACTCCATGGACAGAATTGCGTGTTCCCAAAAGTAAGAGGAAGAATGTGTTCACCCTAGGTACAAAGCTTGTTCAGATATAGGATAAAAAGATCATGGGAAGATGTGCTCTGCTACAAGGGTTTGTGATAAAGGATTAATTTTGTAACTTACTGTATTCTGCAAGAATCTACATTATTATCTTTAAAGCAAAATTAGGAATGCTTCTGTTCTCAAGATATCAGGATAGCAGAACACTCCTAAGTCTGGGTGTTTCATAAATGTTATCAATCTGTTCCCTTAACTGTAAACATCTAGAGGCTTGGAATACCTAACTTTCTGGGAATGCAGCCCAACAAGTCCCAGCCTCATGTTTCCTAGCCCTCACTCAAGATGGAGTCACTTTGGTTCAAATGCCTCTGATAACATTTTTTCCATCTTTCTTGTGTTTGAAATATTTGAAATTTGACATGTCTAAATGGGGAAGGGAGAGAGGGAGAAGAAGCTAGCTTTTTTACTTTCAGTCGAGTGTCTGCTCTGTGCCAGGAATTGTACTAGGTGCTTTACACACATTTTCTGATTTAATTCTAAATAATCCTACAGATTGTTAAATCTCTAGTTTATTGAAGAGAAAAACTAAGGTTCAGAGAGGTCAAATGACTTTCCTAGGGCCACAAAGCCATTAAGTAACTGAACCAGTATTTGATTAGGTTTGTCTAATGTAAGTTCACATGCTTTCAGCTAAACTCTTGGTGCTTTCCTACTGCCAGAGTAATTAAATGAGTTCCTGGAGTTCTTAAACAATTAATACTTCCCACCCTTCCTTTAGGATGACCGTGAAGAGGAAGTGGAATCCATACCCGTATTGAGAGACACTGGCTGGGATGTGTGAAAATTCCATTTAGCACAATATATTTCCAAGCAAGGGTAAGCATCTAAAGTCAGAAGTCCATGAAATCAGGAAATTTCTCTATCCATTTTTCCTGTTAAAACTTTCTTTGTAGGCTGGGCATGGTGGGTCACGCCTGTAATCCCAGGACTTTGGGAGGCCGAGGCAGGCAGATCATAAGGTCGGGAGTTCAAGTCCAGCCTGGACAATATGGTGAAACCCCATCTCCACTAAAGATACAAAAAATTAGCTGGGCATGGTGGCATGCACCTGTAATCCCAGCTATTCAGGAGGCTGAGGCAGGAGAATTGCTTGAACCCGGGAGGCAGAGGATGCAGTGAGCCAAGATGGTGCCACTGCACTCCAGCCTGAACAACAGAACAAGACTCTGAAAGTAGAAGTCCATGTTGGCTAGGCTTGTCTCAAACTCCCGACTTCAAGTGATCCACCTGACTCCGCCTCCCAAAGTGCTGGGATAGCAGGTGTGAGCCACTGCGTCCGACCTGCCCTAGTTTTTATTGTTTGTATACTCTTCTTTTCCTTTATCCTTAGATAACATTTGACCTAAGCTTTGAAAAATAATTAAAATTCTGAAAAACTGAGCAGAAAGGCTGGGCATGCTAGAAATGCGGAATGGCCACTAGCCAATATTTATTGACTGCTTACCATATGCTGGACATTTTTCTTACTGTTTTACATTTATTCATTTACTCATAACAACTCCACAAAGTAGATACTATCATTGACTCCTTTTTATTAATGAGGATACCTCAGATTCCTCATTTGTAAACCAAGTTTTGAACCCAAAACTACCTTTAAACCAAGATTTGAACCCAAGCAAACTGCATATCCAGTACACCTCTGCTAAACAATGAAAAGAAGACAAGTAGGTACAGAGCCCTTTCTGGAAAGTGCTTAGGGAGATGAGGTTAGAAAGATGGAGTTGGCTTTGAATGCCAGTCTGAGCAGTTTTGATTCAATTTATTAGACAATGAGTTGACACTTGCCTCTGAACTTCTGTTGGAAAAAGCATCAGGATGTTTACCAAGTTATATTTTCTTCACAGATTGATGGAACATTTAAAATAGATATCTCCCCCAGTTCTTCTGGGCTACAGTAAGGAGCGAAATATTATTCTTGAGCGGGGTTTTGACTCTGTCCGAAACTTAAGTGAAGGTTCTTACATCACTCTGTTTATTACAATTGAGCCCCAGCTGGTTCCTGGAGAGTCTGTTCAAGAAAAGGTAATGGCTTATAGTTTGGAAACCCATGTCTATGTTGATTAAAACACAAGAAATGCTTGCTAAGCTATGCTTTTATGACGTTGACTGTGTTACACAAACAGAGGTTTCCTTACTTCAATCTCCATTTATTATTCTTTCAGTTTAGACAGAATGGTGGTGAAAAACAGATGTGTGGGTTTGTACATTCACTGAACCAATAATTGGGTCAATCGGCAACATGTTTATATTTGTCTTGCTTTGCCTAAAACTTAAGACTTTTAGTCAAAGTAAGACAAATATAAACATGCTCTGGCTTCTAGAAGAATTTTCTCAATGTGAAGAAAATGAAATATCACAAACTAGAAAATCAGATTGCTCTTTTATTTGACAAGTATTGACAAGAATATATTTCCATGTCTAATCTCACATCTTTGGCTATGCTACACATTGAATCAATTCATAGGATCACAAGACTAGATGACCTTTATGAGTCGCCTCAATTCATTCCATGAAACAAATAAATATATGTACAAGTATGCTATTAAATATCTCTAGAAAAGAGTTTCCAGAACTTTCACTGGTTAGCAACTGTTCCTGAACCTTCATTAAACCCATTTATGCCTCGTGTTCCATTATTGGAACACTAAGCAAGTGGGAGTTATTTATATCCTACTGCTCAAGGTTATCACCTAGGTCTGATTGCAAAAATTCAAAAAATTGCAGCCTCAGGCATAAATGGGTTAAGAAATCAATGCTTCCTGTAACATACTTGTATACAACATTTATACATACTGCCCTCATTGGATTTGGGAGAATATATTGATGGTGACCTCTTATTCACATGTAAACAAATACAGTAATAACATCAACAGCCACCACCAAGTCCTTAGTCTGTCCTCAGCACTATGTCAAACCTTGGATACATGTTCTCACCTTAATACTCACAGGTGTCTTAGACAAGGGGTCTCCAACATACAGAAGAGAAAAATAAGGTTCAATTTATGCAAGGTGACATAGGCAGAAGTAACACATGTCTGTCTGACTCTAAACTGTATATATTCAGCACGTATTTACTGCACATCTTCTATGTGACAGACATTTCTTAGGCATTGGGGTACAGTAGGCTAGAAAAGCAGATAAAAAGTCCTCCAAGCTTACATTCATGTATAAGCATAAGTTGTTAGCTACTAACCTATATTGCACAGATTATCGTGCTTACTCTACTCTATCCATTATAATTAATACTTAGAGATAAAATAAACAAACACACTCCTTTTTTTCCCAGTATTACAATTTGGTTTGCAGAGAAAAATACTATTACTATCTCCCATCTGCAAAGCATTTACAAAAAAAAAAAAAAAGAGTACTGAAAAAACAATTGTACTGAAATTTAAATTAATCCTATATTAATTTTGTCAGTAAAATGGTGCTTCTCTAGAAAACATTAGAATATATCCATTTCAAAATATTTTTTAGAAAGGAAAAACATATTCTGAATATTTGTCTTCATGTATAAATTCAAAAGAACGCCAACAAACATGTTTACACACAAAATACTTCCAAACAAAAGATTTTGCTATTTCTATGTATATGTAACCGAAGAACAGGCAGTCAGCTAGAACCCCAACCTTGGGGGTGAGTTTCTAAAACATGTGAAAGCAGTCTATCCTGGCAGAAAGGATGAAAGCCCAAGACTTCTCCATGCTAGGCATCCCTCACAAGCCCTGACTCCTTACTGCAGGACTTTGAAGAGGCCTCCAGGGGTCTGAACCACAGTCCTCGAGTCCTGCAGTCTTCCTTCCCTAAAGCTGTTAAATGGCAGTCAGATTCTGCCTTTGGTGGCAGGTCACTACCCCATTGTGGCTGTAGGAAGCATTTATCTTAGGCCTCTAAAATGAGGGCTTAAAAAAAAACCATGGAAGGCAGATTCTTTGTGGCTGTTTGGTAAGGAAGGTATGTTGATTGACAGGACCCTTATGTCCAAAACATGCAGTGGCAGAAAACACCACTCAGTGATTCACCTGCAGACAATTCAGGAAAGATAAGTTCTCATCCTAAAATTATAGGGTTCACAACCTGGAATTGTTTTTCCACTTACAGCAGTACTTCCAGGATTAGCAAATTAGAGTCTCTCCTCTACCACCATGCCATATGGAATCATTCCATAGGATGTTTTAAACATATTTACTGATGGAAAATTTTTAAAGATGGGTAGAAACTCCTGAAACTCTTATTTTAATATCACTTACTTTACATGATCTTGGTTAAAAATAAGTTTTTCAAAAGATTATTTCTGTTAATAAAGCCTGCCTCTTGTTTCTTTTTCTTTCTTTCTTTCTTGCTTCTGATAGATGAGTAACATGCTTAAGAAGGTATTAAGTATTTTGTTTTACTATTTATTGGTCAGTAGCTATTAGGCTTTAATTAGCTGCTTCTGTCCATTGCCACCTGGGGGACAGGTGTTGTATCTTAATGTATGTGTGATGCCTGGGCATTGAATTCCAAGTGTCTCCAGTTCCATGAAGAATGTCCTGCCTTGTCTTTTGACCCATTTCATTTTACCAGAAAGATTCTTAGTTAGCTTTGAATATAAGAAGTCATCCTTCTGAATGTTACCCTGCATACTGGGAGCTAGCTCCACTCTTTGCAAATCTATAAAACCCATGAGCTGCTTCTTGCAGAGATAGTGTATCTCTGAAAGTTATTTCTGGTGGGTTGGGGCTGTCTCAGTACAGCCTTTCTTATCTTTTCTTTTTCTTTCTTTTTTTTTTTTTTTGAGAGAGTGTCTTGCTCTGTTGCCCATTTGGAGTGCAGTGGTGCAATCATGGCTTGCTGTAGCCTCAACCTCTCTAGCCCAAGCAATGCTCCTACCTCAGCCTCCCAAGTACCCGGGACCCCAGGTGTGCACTACCAGGCCCAGCTAATTTCGTTTATTTTTTTGTAGAGTTAAGTCTCATTATGTTGCCCAGGCTGCTCTCAAACTCCTGGGCTCAAGTGATCCTCCAGCGTCAACCTCCCAAAGTGCGGAGATTACAGGTGTGAGCCACTGCATCTGGCCAGTGCAGCTTTTCAAAGGCAACATAAACCCATTCAGTTTTCTATAAATGTTTGCATTAGAGGCCAAAGAATTGAACCAGTCAAGAATCTTTCAAATTTTCTGTTGAATCAAACTGAATTTGTCAGTGCCACCTTAATTTGTTTCATCATAAATGACCCAAATTCTTTCAGTATTTATCTTTTTCTTGGCATTTCTTAGATCACTAACATAGCATACTACTACTAATCCTTAAATTCTGTTTCAAACCATAAAATGGGATCTTGGTGGCCTAGACAAGTATTAAAGACTAAACGCTTACCATGTGTATGCCAAGTGTACATAAGAAATATTCAAACACAGGCCTCAAGAAACACTCCTTATAGAGGCAAGAGACTCAACAGAACATTCCAATCCAAGTGGCAGAAAAAACATTAGAAACATTTTTCTTTTTTTTAACTTGGAAGGCCAATAATCAGTACTTATTTAACATTGTTGTTGTTCTTTTGGACAGTGCCTATAGCTGCCTCTCTTAAATGCTCCCACAGCACTGTAGGTCTTAAGGCCCTGATTGCTTATTAATGTTCCCCTGTAGACTAAAAGTTCTTTCAGAGGATTCTTTCATACTCATTTATACAGAGTGCCTGGAAGTTTTCAGACTCCCAACAAACATTTTTCAAAACCTGTATAAATAAATGAAAGAGCTTAAGAGGAAAAGTAATAAATTCGACTGTGTGGTTTTTTTGCACATCATTCTTGTTTTATAATTCTCCATTTTTCCACAGTTATGATTACTTCTTGATTGACCATTCCACATTAGAAATCTGTGATACACCTACACCAAAGCCTTATGAGCTTACCTCTTTCACTTAGTTATATATATATATCATAACTTCTATTAGATAGCTACTATGTCTTGGCACTATGCTGAGCAGTAGGCAGTTATGACTGTGATGATATTAAGATTTAGATGTTGGCAGACAACCTATGAGAATATATAGGAGGCTTCTGGAGATGTCTCCATCCTAAATAACTCCCATAACCACTACCCCAACTTCTTAGGGTATAGTAATCAAATTTAAAATAGAAGCCACAGTCCAGCCCCAATATAAGGGACAGTTAAGAACAACTGGGATAATCTAGATTCTATCTGAAGTCATAAAAAGTAATAAAATGTTTTCCATTAACTCATTCATTCACTCATTTGTTAAACACTTACTATGTGCCAAGTAGTATTCTCCATACTAGGATAAAAAACAAAATCCCTGAAGTCAGGAATCTTATGTTGTGGGAAAGATGGAGTAAATACATCACACGTCAGCAGCTTGAAGTGTTAAAAAGAAAACCAAACATCTTCAAGCGCTAACTCTAAATTCTATTTTAAAATTATTACTCTTTTTTAACAGAGTCTCACTCTGTTGCCCAGGTTGGAGTGCAGTGGCTCAATCTCCACTCACTGCAATCTCCACTGCCCAGCCTCAAGCAATCCCCCCTACCTTAGCCTCCCAAGTAGCTGGGACTACAGGCAGGAATCACTACACCTGGCTAATTTTTTTTTTTGGTAGAGACAGGGTCCCACTATGTTGCCCAGGCTGGTCTCAAACTCCTGGGCTCAGGTGATCCTCGTGTCTTGGCCTCTCTAGTGCTGGGATTACATGTATGAAACACTGTGCCCAGCCCCCAAAATTAATTTTTAAAATAAAATTTTTGGTTCTGAAATTCTTTAAAATGTAACCAACTATGCAAATGTTTTTTACCAAAAATCTTTTAAAAATATTTTAACACCCACTCTTTTTCATATTATTTTTGTTAGCAGCAGCTTTGGGGGAAGAATGACAATATATGTGTAAAGGAAATTTACATTCGTTCTGTTTCATCTGCTTTGAGTTACTTTTTAAAAGTCTGGGAATTAGTGGCTAGATGCAGTGGCTCATGCCTGTAATCCCACTGCTTTAGGAGGCCAAAGTAGAGAGAATCACTTGAGCCCAGGAGTTTGAGGGTACAGTAAACTGATTGTGCCACTGCGCTGCAGCCTAGGTGACAGAATAAGACCCTGCCTCAAAAAAAAAAAAAGGCCGGGAATTGGTTGCTCATCTTGGCTCAGAGAACCAAGATGAGCAACCAATTATTTAAAATAATTCTTATAAATTTGATGTTTCTAGTTCTGCCTTTTTTCCTTTGAGATGCATTACTGTTATTTATTACAGTGCTTATAGACTTGAAACATTTTAGCACATCGATATAGATTCATAAATTTGCTGTCCATTTAACATGAGTTGCTAAAGATTTCCATTTGAGAAGTTAGATTTTCTGAGGCCTCCCCAGCCAGCACACTTAAAACCAACATCAAAATACATACAAAACTTTATTGCCTAATTGTAGCCTCATCAATCAGAATTCATGTATCAGTTTAATTTTCATATATTATTTCATTAATGTAGTAGTTTCCATATGGCTGTTTGCCTGTTAACTACTTTCTTTCAATCCTTTCAAATATATTTTAAGTATTAAATGAGTCGGTCTAATTTTCAAACTATAAATTTAATTTAAATAAAGCTGCAGGGACACCAGGACATGCTTTGTAAGGAGTAGGTCATACTTACCAAACCATACATTTAATGCACATGTTGACTGTGGAATCTGAACATGTACTTTCTCTCTTGTAATCATATATAAACTCCATGAAGTGTTTCTTTTTGAAGTTTGAGTCTCAGGAAGATGAGAAATTACTTCAAGCAAGTGAGAAGTTTCAAGCTGAATGTGCCTTCAAGTTCCCAAATCGTCAGTGCCTTACAACAGTAATTGATATAAGTGGAAAAACCATTTTCATCACACGTTATCTCAAACCTTTAAACCCTCCTGAAGAGCTCCTTAATGTCTACCCCAATAATCTACAGGCAACTGCAGTAAGTATTTCATAGTAAATAATGCTATGCTAAAACTGTTTTCAAGTTTCAATATATAGCCATTTTAATTACTATATTTCATAGTACTTAAGATATTAACTATATCAAGATCATTAATGATAAAAGTAATGATTAAAGCATTTTTATTAACATGAGGTTTTCTTTCTTTAGAAAAGTCTGAAGGCAGCTGGGCCATGGCTCATGCCTATAATTCCAGCACTTTAGGAGCCCAAGGCAGGCAGATCACGTGAGACCAGGAGTTTGACACCAGCCTGGCCAACATGGCGAAACCCCATCTCTACTGGAAATACAAAAATTAGCCTAGTGTGCTGGTGCACGCCTGTAGTCCCAGCTACTCGGGAGGCTGAGGCCCGAGAATTGCTTAAATCCAGGAAATGAATGTTGCAGTGAGCTAAAATCATGCCACTGCACTCTAGCCTGGGCAACAGAGCAAGACTCTGTCTCAAAAAAAAAAAAAAAAAAAAAAAAATCTAAAGGTACCTGGGATAACAACCCTTAGTTCATTGTTTCAACAAAAGATTATTGAGTGCTTTCTGTGTCCCTGGCACTACAGGGTTGGAAAAGTAACATATGGAAAATACTTTACACTTCTAAAATGTATTACATAAACATGTTTTCATTATGTATTCTCAATAGGTTTGTTAGGCTTTGAACCTGATGCCTCTAACTTCAGAAGTTACACACATTCTACTCTACTAAGACAACTATTCAGTATTATGCCTAATGCTATATGTTCAATTAAGTTCACTGAGTTCAAATTAGGCAAAAATTATTTCAAATATTTAAGTATTTTCAGCATTTAGACCATCATTCCAAAGTACTTCCATACAGGGCCATTAAATATGTATGCACCATTCTCTGGCTTCAGAGCACCATACCCATCACAAACTTGTGTGAATCAGAAGCCATATGTTAACCAGGCTAATTTTAAGTGAATACTATAATCCATAACTGCTTTTGGAGAGTGGATTATATAGGGAGTTATTGCTGCTAATAGTCACTAACATAGTAATTTAGAAACAGGGTAATGATATATCTATTTGTAGATATAGATGTATCAAAAATCCCACTTTGTGTTCTACATTTCACTTGCTTTTTATATTACTCATAGCACAGTTGATGTGCAGAAAACTTCTACCTAGCATAGTTGATATGCGGAAAACTTCTCCCAGTAAAGAACATTTAAGAGAGATGAATAAAATATCTAATAAATCATGGCTGAAATGAAAGTAAAGTGAAAGGGAAAATATAAGAGACAAGAAACAATAAAGCAAGATTCTACAAGAGTGAGAGCTTGAAATAGTGTTTGCTCTCAGGTTATCTGATAATCCCTAATGACTAGAGCTGGGTTTCAATGAGCCACAGGCTGTGGGAGACAGGGATAATGCATGGGGCTAGAGCAGGCTGGAAGGTTGAATTAGAGACTCAAATGCAGAGTTGATATTCTTCAGGGTAATACCATCAATGGATAAACCAGGAAGTGCTCTGTCTTCAGAAGGAACCCTGGCTGTCTCAGTCTTGACTTTGGAGAGAAGAGAAAAACAGAAAATTTTCTAACCTCGACTCTGTATTTACTCACATTCAAGACTGGAATTTATACTACCTGTATGACCCAAAAAAACTTCAAATGAACATCTAGTTGAAAGTATTTCCTGTTGGTAATGCCCCTAGATCCCTGTCAAAAGCAAACACAAATGCCACAAATATTCCTAGAAGAATGCCCTTCAAACTCAGCGTCAAAAAAATTCCACAGAAAAAAATTCCAAGCAACATGAACATAGAATAAAAGATCATCAGTGAAGAAGTAAGTCACCGTAAAGAAGGTTAAGAGTTTGGAAAAACAACAAACTGAAGAATCAGGCCACAAAAACTCCAGATAGGAGAATTACTTTACATAAAATATAAAATAGATGTGCTTAATATGTTTAAGAAATTTGGGGAATTTGAAGTATAATTTAAAAACAATAGTGCATTAGAATTGACAGGCAGATTTTTTAAAGTACCAAATGGAACTTATAACAATAAAAGAAATAATAGTTAAAATTAGAAATTAAACAAGTTAAAACATTAAATACAGTTAAATAAGAGATAAATTATATACAATTAAATACAGAGAGAATTATTGAACTGGAATACACATGCAAAGAAATTATTTGGAATATAGCACAGAGAACTTAAACCCAAAATAAGTAGAAGGAAAGAAATAATAAACATAAGAGCAGAAATAAACAAAATAAAGACTTAAAAATGCAAAAGATCGATGCAACGAAGAGCTGATTTTTAGAAAAGATAAACAAAATCAACAAACCTTTAGCTGGAATAAGAAAAAGAGAGAAGACTTAAATAAATAAAATCAAATAAAAAAGGAGACATTGCAACTGATACCACAGAAATGTAAAGAATTATAAGAGACTATTATGAACAACTATCCACCAAATTATAAAACTTGGAAGAAACAAATAAATGCATGAATATTTACAACTTACCAAGACTGAATCATGAAGAAATACACCTGAGCAGACCAATAACAAGTAATGAGATTGAAGTAGTAATGAAAAGCCTCCTATCAAAGAAAAGCCTAGGACCTGATGGTTTCACTGCTAAATTCCACCAAATACTTAAATAAGGACTAACATCAATTCTGCTTAAACTATTCCCCAAAAAAAAAAATGAAAGAAGAGGGAAGTCTGTTAAAGTCATTTTTTACAGGCCAGCATTATCCTGATACCAAAACCAGAGGCATAACAACAATAAAACTACAGGCCTATATTCTAGGATAAACATAGGTCTAAAACTCCTCAACAAAATGTTACCAAGCCAAATTCAATAATATATTGAAAAGATCATGCAATATGGTCAAGTGAGACTCATCCCAGGGATGCAAGGATGGTTCAAAACAGGCAAATAAGTAAATGTGATATATCACATATACAGAATCAAGGACAAAAACCACTTGATCATTTCAATAGATGCTGAAAAAGAATTCAATGGAATTCAACATCCCTCATGATAAAAACTCAATAAATTGAGTACAGAAGGAACATATTTCAACACAATAAAAGTCATATATGAAAAATGCACAGTTAACATCATACTGAACAGCAAAAAGTTGAAGTTTTCCTCTAAGATCTAGAGAAAAACAAAGATGCCCACTTTCTCCAACTCTATTCAACACAGTACTGAAAGTTGTAGCTAGAGCAATTAGGCAAGAGAAATAAATAAAGGGCATCCAGATTGGAAAGAAGGAAGTCAAATTGTTCCCATCTGCAGATAACATGATCATAAATTTAGAAAACCCTAAGGACCCCATCAAGAAACTGTTAGAACTAATAAATGAATTTAGTAAAGCTGCAGGAAACAAAATCAACATACAAAATTTAGTAGTGTTTCTATACACTGATAATGAACTAGCTGGAAAAAAAAAAAAATCAGGAAGTAATCCTATATACAACAGCTACAAAAATTTATAAGATACTTAGGGGTAAATTTCATCAACAAGGTGAAAGATCTCTGCAATCAAAATTACAAACATTGATGAAAGAAATTGAGGAAGGCACAAATAAATGGAAAGATATCCTGTGTTCACGGATTGGAAGAATTAATATTGTTAATATATCCATATTACTCAAAGCGATCTACAGATTCAATGCACTGTCTATCAAAATACCAAGGCATTCTTCACAAAAATAGAAAAACATCTTAAAATTCATATGGAAATACAAAAGATCCCAAATAGCCAATATAACCTTGAGGAAAAAGAACAAAGAACTGAAAGCATCGTATGACCTGACTTCAAAGTATACTACTGTAATAACTAAAACAGCATGGCACTCTTCTAAAAACACACATAGACCCGTGGAACAGGATAGCAAACCCAGAAATAAATCCATGCATTTCCAGCCAACTGATTTTTGACTAAGGCACCAAGAACACACATTAGGAAAAAGGATAGTCTGGTCAATAAATGGTGCTGGAAAAATGATATCCACAGGCAGAAGAACAAAACTAGAGCTCTCATCTCTCACCATATACAAAAATCAACTCTAAAAGGATTAATGAATTAAATGTAAGAACTGAAACTATGAAACCACTGAAAGAAAGCATAGGGGAAATACATTATGAAATTTAACTGGGGAGGATTTTTTTCATAAGACCTCGAAAACACAGGCAACAAAAGCAAAAATAGACAAATGGGATTACATCAATCTAAAAAGCTTCTTCATAGCAAAGGAACCAATCAATAGAGTCAATAGACAACCTACAGAATAGGAGATAGTAATTGCAAACTATGTGTGTAACAAGATGTTAAAATCTAGACTATGTAAGGAACTCAAACAACTCAATAGCAGAAAACCCCAAATAGTTTGATTTAAAAGTCAGCAAAAGAGCTGAATTGATATTTTCAAAAGAAGACAAATGTCCAACAAACATGAAAAAAAATTCAACATCACTAATCACCAGAGAAATGCAAATCAAAATCACGAGATACCACCTTACTCCAGTTAAAATGACTCTTTTCAGAAAGACAAAAAATGACAAATGCTGGCAAGAGTCTGAAGAAAGAGGAACTCTTATACACAATTGGTGGGAATGTAAATCAGTACAGCCATTATTGGAAAACAGTATAGAGGTCCTCACAAATTAAAATTAGAACTACAGTGTGATCTGGCAAAATACCATTACTAAGTATATATCCAAAGGAAATGAAATCAGTATATCGAAGAAGTATCTGCACTCATACGTATATTGCAGTGCTAGTCACAATAGCCAAGATATGGAATCAAGCAAAGTACCCCTCCATGGATGAATGAATAAAGAAAATGTGGTATATATACACAATGGAATGCTAGTCAACCATAAAACAGAATGAAATTCTGTCATTTGCAACAACATGGGTGAACCTGGAGGGCATGTTAAGTGAAATAAGCCAGGCACAGAAAGACAAACACACATGATCTCACACCTACGTGAAAACTAAAAAAGTTCATCTCAAAATAGAGAGTAGAATAGTGTTTACTAGAAGCTGAGGAGGGGAAGGCAGGAGGTGGGATGGAGAGAGGATGTTCAACAGGTACAAAGTTACAGTTAGGAAGAATGAGTTCTGGTATTCTCTTACACAGTATGATGCATATAGTTAATAATAATGTATAGTATATTTCCAGCTAACTAGAAGAGAGGATTTTGAATATTATTACCCCAAAGAAATAATACATGTTTAAAGTGATGGATATGCCAATTACCCTGATTTCAGCATTACACAATGTATACCACGCATTGAAACGTCACACCATACCCCATAAATATGAACAATTGTGTGTCAATAGACATAAAACTTTTATTAAAAGATTAACTTCCTTAGAAATCACAGAAATAGAAGTTATAGCCACAATGATGCCCAAATCTTGGTTCCCAAGTACTATTACCCTCTCAACCAGGGCTTCTTAGAGGAATGACTGTTTTCAAGACTGGGCTAAGTGAAAATTCAAGATGATTCTGGAAAGTCTTGTTATATCAGAAAGTAAAGAAGTGCGAAATGAAAGGAAAAAAAAGACTTGTCAAAGGGACACAGTTTCTTCATCTGTAAAGGATGGGCAATAACAATAACCTTCCATATAGGATGCTTGGTGAAGATGAAAATGATATTAATACAATATTTAGTAAGCATTTAGTGAGTACTAGTTTCATTTTGTACATGTAAATGTTTGTAACATTTGAGATTTATTTTAAGAAATCAGGTAGGGGATGCAGTGTTCTGTTTTATTAGAAATTATTTTTTGTAAAGCTCATTTTCATTATACAGGAACTGGTGGCTCGATATGTGTCCTTGATTCCCTTCTTGCCTGACACTGTCTCATTTGCTGGTATCTGTGACCTATGGAGCACATCTGATGTAAGTAGTTCTTCTTCACAGATTTACTAACTTGAGCTGACTTAATGAAATATTAGCTAACTGGCTTGCATAAATTTAAATTGCAACATTCATTAGCCATAAAAACCTAATTGGCTATCTGTTTAGTAATATGAGCTAAATTCTGAAGTATTTTTTCTTCCAGGTTCAATTTTCCCAAAGTTCAGAAGTTAACAAAAAATTACTCACACAAAAAGTTTAAAAGTAACACTTCAGATGTCTTAATGCTGATTTACCCTCCTAGTATTACCGTAAAACTTCTTGGTTTTGTTCATTAAAAATACCAAAATTACATTCTATATTATAATTAGAAACGATATATTCCTTAATTTATGGGCTTTGTAAGGCATGGCATATCATTATTTATTCAGTATGTACTTCTTGGTCACTTACCACATACCACATGCTATACTAAATTCTGGCTATAAGTGAAATAAACATAGTCTCTGCCCTCATATAATTTATATTGCACTCCTATGAGAATCTAATGCCACCACTGATCTGACAAGAGGCAAATGGTAATGCTTTTTTGCCTGCCGCTCACCTCCTGCTGTGTGGCCCAGTTCCTAACAGGCCGCAGACTGGTACTAGTCTATGGCCTGGGAATTGGGGACCTTTGCTCTAGAACTAGACTCACTTTACTACTTTATTAATCTGTACCTCCACTTCCTCGTCTATAAAATGAACAAATAGGAGTATACCTCCTGAAAGGGTTATTCTAGAATTAAATGAGTTTAATGAAATAATGTGCTTTAAAGATTGTTTAGCATGTAATGAACTATCATATATACATTAAAAGTAAAAATGAAACTTGGAAATTTGTCTCCCCAACCCTACCACAATCATAGTGACTATTGATTCTAGAAATCCATATCATCAATGTCAGAGAAAACACCATGTCCACTAAAAGTGGTTTATTTTAAAAAATGAATTATCAACATACTATCAAAATCTGGGGAACGATTATAGGTCTTATACTTCAAGACACTAATCTCAACTATGACATATTAGAATCCTGCCAAGCCAATCCAGAGTAAAGCATTCAGTTAATATGACATACTTTTTTTCTTTTGGTCAGCAATTTCTTGATCTCCTGGCAGGGGGATGAAGAAGAACATGCAGTACTACTGTGTAATTACTTTCTGGCTCTGGGTAAGAAGGCCTGGCTGGTGATGGGCAATGCTATTCCTGAGGTAAGACCATGTAGGCTGGCTTTAACAGAGGAGCATAGTTGTCTAATCCAGTTGTATGTTCTAGATCACAGACAGGACATATTTTCATAATGATCCTTTGGGTTCCTAGGAAAGTGGCCCAGAGATGCCATAACAGCAGAGAGAACTACCAGTGATAAGACATGAAGTGGTTTTCAGTGGTCCTCAGGGCCCTATGCAAAATTTGAGATTATTTTTTGGCAAACTCAAACCCTTTACCATCCAAAGTCCCCACCTAGCTCTGTCCTTTTAGTATGGGCCTCTTCCAGCTATGTTCCCAAGCATTCAGATTCCCCTAATGATGTGGGAATCTTCATGCTTTGCAATGAAGAGGATCCAAAGGAGTGTGCTAAGGTTAGAGATCTCTCCTTTCATGCCTGCTGCTTCTACAAGTATCTGCTGCTGACCTGGCAGGCAAAGGGGAATAAGCCAGATAAGGAGGAATGAAAAGAATGTTAGCAGCTTTATTTTTATATTAACATTTTTACTTTTATTAGATTGGAGACTATTAGAATTTTTCCCTAGCCCACTACAAATATCCCTAAATTTGGGATACAATAGGTAAGTTGAGAAAATTCACATGGATTACAGCAGTTTATCCAAAGAGCGTTTTTGGTTTTTGTTCTTTCTTTTTTTGTGACGGAGTTTAACTCTTGATGCCCAGGCTGGAGTGCAATGGTGCAATCTCAGCTCACTGCAACCTCCGCCTCCTGGGTTCAAGCAATTCCCCAGTCTCAGCCTCCCGAGTAGCTGAAATTACAGGCATGCACCACCACACCTGGCTAATTTTTTGTATTTTTAGTAGAGACGGGGTTTCTCCTTGTTGGTCAGGCTGGTCTCGAACTCCTGACCTCAGGTGATCTGCCTGCCTCAGCCTCCCAAAGTGCTGGGATTATAAGTGTGAGCCACCACACCCAGCCAAAGAGGGTTTTGAAAAGAGGCCACAGGGCTCTAGGAATCCTTGGAAATTCGAGTTGCTGCAAGACAGGTAATAAAGTAGTATCATATTCATGTTCAAATTAAGTCTCCATCATTATCTACCAGATAGCCTGGTCCCAGGAAAAGAACACTGGGCTAGGAAGTCATGAGGCTGAAGTTCAAGGTTC
The DNA here is from genome assembly GCA_036589455.1 of Ateles fusciceps. Taxonomy (NCBI): domain Eukaryota; kingdom Metazoa; phylum Chordata; class Mammalia; order Primates; family Atelidae; genus Ateles; species Ateles fusciceps. Next base: position 5,100,065 of record JAZHEH010000672.1, read on the forward strand.
TGTGCCTGCTTATCATTAGCTGTGTGACACTAAGTAGGTCACTGCACAACTCTGGGTTTTATAGGAAACTGGGATAATTTCTGCCCTGCCTTCCCCAGAAAACTGCTGTGGGCATCAAGTAAAATTATACAGGGAAAATAAATGAATGAATTCTCATTGTAAAAATGGAATCTAACAATACATAAGTATTCTGTGTAAAAAGTAGAGTCCCTTTTCAGAAGACCCAGAATACCCTGACAAGGAAATTCAACTTCTCCAACCCCCAATTCTACTCCCCTCCTCAGGTACAGTCATTCTTAACTGTTTGGTACATATCCTTTCAAATCTATTATGCATTTACACAGTTACAAATGTTTATCAAATGTAAGTAACTATATTAGAAACAGAAATATTTCTATTCAGACATAATCAGCCTTCTATAGACTTAAATGGCAGTCTTACTGACTCTAAGAGAAAACGCCAGTGACTGCTTATTTTCACTAATAATAGTTCTTCAGCCAATCTTAAGATAATTGGTTGGGTAAGATGATGACTATCCTTATTTGGTCATTGCACTAGTACCAGATGCAAGAATTTTGCAAAACTAAGCATTCGTCTTTACTTTTTAAATTCAGCATAACCTAGAACTTCAAAGTAGTTTTCACCATTAACCATGAAATTTCAGTAATTAGGGGTCCAAGCAAAATAATGAATTGTCTGTGCAAGCTAGTATTGCCCTTCATTGCATAAATAGTTGAAAATTGGTTTTAATGGCCATTTTCTTTCAGGGTCCAACTGCCTATGTGCTAACTTGGGAGCAAGGTCATTATTTAATATGGAATCCCTGCAGTGGACATTTTTATGGACAATTTGATACATTCTGTCCCTTGAAAAATGTGGGCTGTTTAATAGGTCCTGATAATGTAAGTATTAACATTTCTTCTTATATGGTTAATTGATGGATGTTTCCTTTTTAAAATAATTGACCTATTGATTTAAATAATATTTTATGTATCCAAAATATTTATATAAATGAATATACAGCCATCAAAAACGATGAGTTCGTGTCCTTTGTAGGGACATGGATGAACCTGGAAACCATCATTCTCAGCAAACTGACACAAGAACAGAAAATCAAACACCGCATATTCTCACTCATAGGCGGGTGTTGAACAGTGCGAACACATGGACACAGGGAGGGGAGCATTACACACTGGGGTCTGTTGGGGGGGGGGAAAAAGGGGAGGGACAGCAGGGGGTGGGGAGTTGGGGAGGGATAGCATGGGGAGAAATGCCAGATATAGGTGATGGGGAGGAATGCAGCAAATCACACTACCATGTGTGTACCTATGCAACAATCTTGCATGTTCTTCACATGTACCCCCAAACCTAAAATGCAATAAAAATATATATATATATTTAAAAAAAATGAATATATATACATATATATGCATATACATACACCAATTAAAGAAATTCAGTGTCAAGCACAGTGGCAGACTGTGCTAAATAAAATTTTGGTTCAGTTAGTCACCTGATCTGCCTGAGAAGCAGAATGACAAAACACAGTAACAAAGAAATACAGGATTTAGATTCAGAGGACCAGAGTTTGTGTCCTGGGTCTGTCCTTAGTTTTCTCATCCAAAATAGAGTTTACAATTTCTAACTCACAGTGTTTTAAGCACTAACTGAGGCAAATTTGTCACCTGAGCAGATTGGGTTTCTCTGTCTCTTTCTCTCTCTTTTTCAAGGGAGATTCCCAGGTATCACCTGACCTGTAATATCCTCAGGTAATTCCGGTTGCAGCCAGTTTTAAGGGCTGTTTGATTCCATTGTAAAGGGTACTAAATAAAGTAGTGGTTAAAAATATAAGTTATGGAGCCAGGCGCGATGGCTCATGCCTGTAGCACTTTGGGAGGCCAAGGTGGATGGATCACCTGAGGTCAGGAATTCAAGACCAGCCTGGGCAACATGGAGAACCTCATCACTACTAAAACTACAAAATTAGCTGGGCATGGTGGTATGCCTCTGTAATCCCAGCTACTTGGGAGGCTGAGGGAGGAGAATTGATTGAACCCAGGAGGCGGGGGTTGCAGTGAGCTGAGATGTTGCCACGGCATTCCATTCTGGGCAACAGAGCAAGACTCTGTCTCCAAAAAAAAAAAAAAAGAAGAAAAAAAAAGAAAAAGAAAATAAGTTATGGGATCAGACTGCCTCAGTTTAAACTCCAATTTTATCATTTACTATAGTTGTGTGAGCTTGGGAAAGTCAATCTCTCACAGCTTCAGCTTCTTCATTGGTAAAATGGAGATAATAGTAAAGTCATTGCTTTATAGAGTAGTTGTGAGAAGTGAATGAGATAATTAACGTTAAGCACCTAACAGAGTAACAACTCTTTAATTATTTTTAATTATTTCTTATAGAGTAGTTGTGAGAAGTGAATGAGATAATTAACGTTAAGCACCTAACAGAGTAACAACTCTTTATTTTTAATGATTATTTTTTTTTGAGACAGAGTCTCAATCTGTTGCCTAGGCTGGAGTGCAGTGGTGCCATCTTGGCTCACTGCAACCACCACATCCTGTGTTCAAGTGATTCTCCTGCCTGAGCCTCCTGAGTAGCTTGGACCACAGGCACGTGCCACCATGTCCGGGTAATTTTTGTTTTTTTAGTAGAGATGGGGTTTCACCATGTTGGCCAGGCACATCACGAATTCCTGGCCTCAAGTGATTCACCTGCCGTGGCCTCCCAAAGTGCTGGGATTGCAGGCGTGAGCCACTACACCTGGCAAATTATTGAATGATTGTTTTCATAATCATCATTTACTTTAGGAGACTCTGAACTTTGTGCTTCTGTCTATAAAAACTGTTTGTACATGCATCCCAACATGTATATTTTTATGAATTATATATATTTTTGTATCAATGTTATTTACATTATACCAAAAACTACTTTAAACATAAAAAGAAATAATTAGAACATCTAATTTTTTCTTTCCATACTCCTGGGGTATGCACCCTTCTCTGAAGAGCATCAGTCCATTTTTTTAAGAGTTACTGCTAAAATTTAGAGATAATATATTTCAAGCACCCAGCAAAACATCTATGCTTCATAAGTGTTCAGCAAATGGCAACTACTGCATTATTAATTACAAATGTAAAGAGCAATGTGGAACACTGTTCCTATGTTAATTATTATTTTTAAATTAAAGTCATTATAATCAAAAGTGATCTGCTAAGCCTCATCTACGTTTAGAGGATCATTTTAAGGTCATTAATAATCAAGTAGTGTTAATAGGCACTGGAAAAGCCTTCAAGTAATTCCATTATCTGTAAAAATTATTACCAGTACTCAAAACAATTACTGTATGGTTGACTAATTCTCATAAAGCTAAAGTTTTGTGAGGAAGAAAGAACACTCTTTCTCCTCTTCTCTGAGATGGGTAATAGAGTCTTATTATAGTGTGCAACCCCTATCGAAGCTCTTCTAAACCTGCTCTAAGCCTTGGCCACTCAGCAGAGGACCTCCTCCTGGCTTTATTGGCCTGGCACTTTGAAACCTCAGCTGCTCTCTACTCCACCACACAACTTCTTAGGATGTCAGTCTTTCTCCTCCTGTCATTCCTTTTCCAAGAAATAAGTCTCTTCCCTTTCCCCTGTGCTTGTTTCCATTCCCATTCCATGCTCCACTAATCCATCCAACTAGCTTCTCTATTTTTTCTCTCTCCTTCTCTATCTATTGATATGCTCAGGGGTACAACAATTCTGAAATACACTTTTCCCAACCTGGCTGCACCCAAAACTACATTGCCTCTCTTTCCTTTCCTCCCCAAGTTCTTCAAATACTAGTTGTGTTTTATCTCTTGCTTTCACTTTCTGAGCACTCATACCTTAACCTACTATAACCTAGCTCTCCTTTCCTGACCATACTGCAGAAATTAAACTCTGAGAAGCACCATTGTCTTGCTAATGAATAAATAAATCCAATGGCTTCTCATTTTCACTCCTCTCCTTTTCTGTCATTTGACACAAAACTCATGACTAATTTTCTTCATGAAAAAACACTTTCTGCCTCCATAGTTTACTGATAAAGGAAATTTGGTCTTCATCACTACAGTTGTTTCTTATGTTTCTTTCACTGGCTCTTCTCCAACTCCTTAAAAATGGAAGTTTCTAAAGACTCTATATTTAGATTCCTTCTAGGGCCGCACCTATTATTATTAATCGTGACTTTATCTAGTTTATCCTGGTAGAGAAGTCATAATTCTGTACCCAGTCCCAGAAACTTTGTCTTGAATTTTCAACTGTTTACTAGACATCCAGGTGTTTTATCAAAATCGCAAACATAGCACATGCAAAACTCAAATCATTTATCCCAAAACCAGCTCCCCTTCCTGGCTTCCTATTTCTATGGATATCACTTACCCTGATTTAAACCCTAGAATTGTTCTTGAGTTTCCCTGTCCCTCACTTCATTCTACTTCAATCTTAAATTGTAGATGTAAAATCATATAGATGCTATCTCGGCTATTTCCCAGGTCATGCCATTATTGTTTTGCCCTACATTTCTATAAATGACCAACTAAATAGTATCCCCAAATGAGTTCACTTTTTGATACAATGATGGCTGATTAAGCTTCTTAATGTCCAGCTTTCATCATTTGCTGACTCAGAAAGTATTAGGGGGGACTTCACTGCATACAGATTTAAGAGTAAACTTTCCACCCCGGATTTCAAAGCCCTATGTATGCAGTGCAATCTCCCACTACTTTTCTAAACATACCCTACTCTATACAAAATTGTAGTTCTTAAAGATCTTGTCTTAAGCCAATTTTCTGATTTGGATTCCAAATCAAGGCCTCCTACCTCATTGGCTTCTACTTCTCTATACTCTTTGCCACTTTTTCTGTATTCTCCAAATTTGAAACATTCGAGATCCTCAAAATTCATCAAACCTCTTTTCTAGCTATACTTCCTCCCAGAGAACAACATATATATGCCAATGATTCCCAAGTTTATACCGCTAACTCACCTAGCTCCCTAGAACTTCAGATTCAAATATCCAATCACCTACTCATCATCTTCATTTGGATGTCAGATAGCCATCTCAAACTTCAGATGCCCAAACCTGAACTCCTGATTCTCCTTTGCAGTCTTTCCCATCTCAATAAATGTCAATGCCATCAGTCCAATTATTTAGGCCAAAATCCTTAGTCACCTTTGATCCCTCTCTCTCCTGCATCCAAACCATCACCAAATCCTACTGGCTCTACCTTCACAGTACACCCAAAGTCCGACCACATCTCTCCACTTTTACTGCTACCATGTTTGTTGAAGTCACTGTAGCTCTCACCTAGATTATTCAAAATAAGCATCCTAACTGAATGCTTCACCATTTGACCCTACCTTCTTTTATCTAGTCTCAAAACAGCAAAGAAAATTCCTGTCAAAATGAAAGGCAAATTATGTCACTCCTCTACCCAATAGATACTCCAATGACTTCCTGTCTCACTTAAAGCCTAAATCTTCAAAATGGCCCACAGGGCCTCCATGATCTGATACCCACCCTACCCACCTCTCTCCCACTTCCTCTGATAATGTCATCTCTTACTTGCTCTCTTCAGCTTGCTCATTCTTTCAGACTACTTCATATTCCTTGCTATTCCTCAAACATACCAAAGCACACTTTACATTTGCTGTTTCCTATGCATAAATGACCACTGCCCCTTACTGGATATCATCATAGATTTCTCCATTACATTTCTGATGAAAAGTCATTTTTCCAGTTAGAACTTCCCTGCCTGCCTTAAAATGTTCCATTTTTGTTTTCTCCATAGCCCTTGCACAATTAACTATTGCCACAATAAAGATAGTAAAAACTCACCCCCAAATTAAATGGCTTCAAACATTTATTCTCAGGGATCTGTGAGTCAGCTGGGGGAGATTCTGCTAATCAAGGCTGAGCAACTTTGCTGCAAGTTGTGGTTGCAAGACAAGCTCTGCTTCTCATAGTAGATCTGTGAGTGAACTGGGACAGCTCAGCTTCATGTGTGTTTATTCTGGGATGCGGGGCAATGAGCAATGGCAGAGGCACAAAAGGACAAGCAGAAACACACAAAGCCTCTTAAGCATAGACTCAGAAGCCATACAATGACTCTATCTCAGTCTGTTGGCCACAAGTAAAGGCATGCAAAAGTGTATTTCTTCTCTTTAGTGGAAGGAACTGCAAAGTAATGTGAGAAAAGGTATGCATATAGAAAGGAGTGCAGAATTGGGGCTAATAATACAATTTACCACATCATACCATCATCTGACATCCCATGTTTTTACTTGTTTTTTGTTGCTGTTGTTTTAGACAGGCTCTTGCTCTGTCATCCAGGCTGGAGTGCAGTGGTGTGACCACAGTCCACTGGAGCCTTGAAATCTTGGGCTCATGCAGTCCTCCAACCTCAGCCTCTCAAGCATCTAGGATTATAGGCATGCACCACTACACCTGGCTACTTCTTTTTAAAAAAGTTTTTTCAGAGATGGGGGTCTCACTATGTTTTCCAGACTGGTCTTGAACTACTGGCTTCAGGTTATCCTTCTGCTTTGGCCTCCCAAAGTTCTGGGATTATGAGTGTGAGCCTCAGTGCCTGCCTATTTACTTGTTTGCTATCTTTTCTTATAAGATACTTCACGAGGGTAGAAACTCTGTTTCATTCACTACTTTATCCCCAGTATTTAGAACTGAGCCTGAACTTAGTAGGTAGTTCATAAGCATACTGAATGGACAAATTCATGTACATGTTATTCAGTATGATCACTGTATGTCAGGAGCTATGCTAGGTGCTAAAGATACATTGGTAAATAAGGCACATAGTGAATGTCCTCAGGAAAAGTCTGATAGCCTAGTGTGGACACGAATAGACAGGCAATTATAAACAATGCTAAGTAATAATCATTTTCAAATAGCTAACAATTATTGAGCATTTACTACATACCAGGCATTTTTCTAAGAGGTACCGATTAATTAACTCACTGAACCAACTCAACCTTATGACATAGATACTATTATTATCCCACTTTTATAGAGAAGGAAACTGAGGCACACAGAAGTTACATAAATCAAGGTCACACAAGTAGCAAATGTTGGAGTCAAAATTCAAATGATAGTGGTCTGGTTCCAGAACCAACATGCTACGCTGCCTCACCAAGACAAGGGCTATCTCAGAGACTGCAGGTTGCTCTGGATGCAAAGAGATGAATGGACGGACACTCAATTCAATTAGGAGGCTGGGAAGAGAAGGGTCAAGATTATCTAGCCTAAGAAAGAAGTGGCTTTGGTTTTCATAATAAAAAACAACCTCACTTTATCAAATCTACAGTCAACACTAAGGTGCACCCCAACTTCAGATAAAAAATGTGAAAAAATGGCCAGTGACAACTGTATAATGCCACTGATTCTAAAATGCACAATTTTTAGAATAAAAAAAAACAAAAAGTGTGCAGCCTGTATGAACATTTGCTGTCTCTCTGCTGCCTCTATATACCACACATACATGCACACACATGTGTATGTATATATGCTAACATATATGCTAATGTAGTCTTGTCTTTCTTAGATTTGGTTTAATATTCAGCGATATGATTCTCCACTAAGGATAAATTTTGATGTCACCAAGCCCAAGCTATGGAAATCTTTCTTTTCAAGAAGCCTCCCATATCCTGGCCTTTCCAGTGTTCAGGTATAAATTTTTTATTAACAATTAAATGTAGACAAAGTAAAAGATAGGAAATCATTACACTGAGTTACAAGATATTTTTTGGCCCTTAATTCCACTCACTCCTGAGTAGTCTAGAACAGTATTTGTTTATCAAATGTATTTGAGCTCAACTCACAATAAGATACAGATATGTATGTGTATATATACGTGAAAGGACCAGTATACACATCTTACACATATGTGGAAGAAAAGTTTTAATATAAAAAGTTCCATAACATAAAAAGTACCACAAAATGTATTCCATCTAATTTTTTTAAACGCTGATCTCAATTCACTAAATAGATTTCATGACTGATAATGAAACATCAAATTAAACTGCAGGGTATGATCCACTAGGGGCTCATAAAATTAACTTACAGGGTCCTGACCAGTAGTAGATTCTAAGTAGTAGGCATAAGCAGTTTACTAAAACTTTTGTTTCATTTGATAGATATACGTATCTGTGTACTAGGTTTGTAATAACATGTATTTTATTGTCTGGATCTACCTTTCAGAAAAGGCTTTGAAGAACATTACCCTAGAGAAATTCTCTCATATGTGTACAAGGTGATATATACAAGATTTTTAATAGGAACACTGCTTGAAATGGCATAAGAGTTGGAATGACAGAAAAGAAAAATTATGTTACATGATGGAATATTTTACAGTTAAAACAGTCAGCATTAATGAATCTTAATAAGCCCTCTAAAAATACATCTTTGTTGGCTGGGTGCAGTGGCTCACACCTGTAATCCCAGCACTTTGGGAGGCTGAGGTGGGGAGATCACGAGGTCAAGAGATCAAGACCATCTTGGCCAACATGTTGAAACCCCGTCTCTTCTAAAAATGCAAAAATTAGCTGGGCATAGTGGTGCACACCTGTAGTCCCAGCTACTTGGGAGGCTGAGGCACGAGAATCGCTTGAACCCAAGAGGTGGAGGTTGCAGTGAGCCGAGATCATGCCAGTGCACTCCAGCCTAGCGACAAGAGAGTGAGATTCCATCTCAAAAAATATATATATATTATATATAAATTTTTGTAAATATATATACTATATATAAATTTTTGTAAATATATATCAATATATATTTTATTTATATATCAATATATTTTATTTATATATCTATATATCAATTATATTTTATTTATATATAAATATATATAAATATTTCTCCACTAAGGATAAATTTTCATGTCACCAAGCCCAAGCTATGGAAATCTTTCTTTTTTTTTTAGACGGGGTTTCACCATGTTGGTTAGGCTGGTCTTGATCTCCCGACCTCAGGTGATCCGCCCGCCTCGGCCTCCCAGAGTGCTGGGATTGCAGGCATCAGCCACCGTGCCCGGCTGCGGAAATCTTTCTTTTCAAGAAGACTTCTATATCCTGGCCTTTCCAGTGTTTGTTGCTGCCACTAAATATAAAGTTAAGGGAGAAAGCACAAGTTGCATATTCATAAAATAAAACAATTACATAAACTTTAGAAAAACACGCACAACAATAAAATGTTTTTTAGGGGTACATATATCTGTAGTAAAATCATAAACACATTGCATTAATGTATTAATGAAGACAGGAATTTTTATTCATAGCCAAATCCCTATCCCCCCTCACCTGTGAAAAGTGCCTAGGACATAGCAGGCAATCAGTACTTGTTTAATGAAGGAATGCTAAAACAAATTCAGGTCATGGTTACTTCTGTGGTAAGAGAGAAGAAAAATGAAATTGAGAAAGAACTACACAGCACTATATTATGATGTTTTACTTCTAGTGGGCCATGAGTAAATCAGCATGCATTATATTATCATCTGTATCTTGATATCTGAGAGTTCATTTTTTTTAAAGATTTTAAAAAGGATGTACAGCTGTTCAACTCAACTGTAGGTGATTTTTAGACTTTCTGAATGGTTTTCTCTTCTATAGCCTGAAGAACTAATTTACCAGCGCTCAGACAAAGCAGCTGCAGCTGAGCTACAAGACAGGTAACATAATATCCATGAATTCACATGTAATCTGTCACTAGGAGTATAATACCAAACTTTAAAGCACTGTCAGCCTGGATGAATGTGAAACAATTTAGGCAACTTAATTTTAATTCATATTTATAGATTCCAAGTACAGATGTGATCTCTAAATCCTATGGCTCAGAAGGAGCCTTTAGCACCAGCTCACTGTGGAACTAACCAGAGTGGAACACCAGTAATACGTACTTCTACAGAGACTTCACCTCGGATTGGAGTTTAACATCACGTTATTACAGGTCTTGTTGAGGCACATCATAATCCTCAGCTTAAATATACCTTTTGTCCAATTAGTGGCTTATTGAACTGCAGCTAGTTTATGAACCGAACACATGGAGAAGGTCAGTAAGAGCCTATATGAGTCCCTGTAATTCTCATAACCCTGTAAAATAGAACTTATTCTCCTAGTTTCACAATGTGAAAACTGAGGCTTAGAGAGGTCAACATAAGTGTTAGAGGGTGCTTCTGAGCCCAGCCCAATCTTTCTGATTTCAAGATGTGTCTGCTGTTTCTACTGTATTAAGCTGTGTGACACCTCTTGAGGCATTATTACTAGAAAATATCAGTTTACTCTCAATTTCTCCATAAAGCCTTATTCAAGATCCCTAACTAGAACTAATCTCCAAACCACCTTTTTGTTTTATATTGACAAATTGTCAAGCACTTACAGTTCTCCAATATAAATGACAATTTTGAAACCCAAAACAAAGATGTGCTAAGTGCCAAAAAACAAATGGTCCCTATGATTACTGAACAATGAGAAGTGAGCTAGGTCTCTAAACCCATGCATTTAGTTAGGGAATGTACAAGAGGCTTTAGAATCAGCAGGGTTTCAATTTGAATCCCAGCTCTTTTGCCTTAGTCAAATCACTTATCCTGCCTCAAACTGTCCCCTCATCAGTAAAAACAGGACAATATACTCTACCTCACAAGGTTATTATTGAGATTAAATAAAAATGTACAGAAAGCACTTACCACAGTATCTGGTAAATGGCTCAATAAATGGTAGCTATTTTCCTTCATTCTGTGCTTAAATTTCACACCCTATGAACCCAATACCTGTACTTATCACAAATAAAGTTTCAATGATGTTGGTATTTTAAAGGCAGTTTTAAGGCAATTTAGAAAAAAACTCCATCATCATAAATAGCATTCACTGTTCATGATGTGAATAAATCACGAGGCACTAACAGCTCCACAACTATTTGAGGCTTTCAACATAAGCCCCACTTCTTATGCCTATGTCTAATTCATCTGTCTGTATATATGCTATCAGTGAGTATAGTCATAAAACATTTCAAAAAATAGTTCATGGCCAGGCACAGTGGCTCACACCTGTAATCGCAACACTTTGGCAGGCCAAGGCAAGAGGATCACTTGAGCCCAGGAGTCTGAGAACAGCCTGGGCAACATAGCAAGACCTTGTCTCTACAAAAAAGAAAAAAAATTAGCCAGGCATAGTGGTGTGCACCTGTGGTCCCAGCTACCAGGGAGGCTGAGGTGGGAGGATCACTTGAACCCAGGAGATTGAGGCTGCAGTGAGCTGTGATTGTACCACTACACTCCAGCCTAGGCAACAGAGCAAGACCCTGTCTTTAAAAAAAAATTAATAATAATAAACTTTTGTTGCATGTATTGAATCTAGCTATCCTCAAGTCATTCAGTGCTCCCTTCTGTTACATTTCAAGCATCTGTTACGGCTCTTAGAATACACATACTTTCTATTTATAGGCCTATTTCCCATGTCAACTTATATACAACCTTGAAGGACAGGATTTCATGTTAATTTTGAATCCTCAGGAGCAGCCCATTATTAGACATTATGCCTGGAGAATGACAACTCCATCAGCAAAAAATGTAGTTATACAATCCTCTAAATCCCCCACTACGTATTTTTTTTAACAAGGTAAAAGTGAGTGTCAACAAATGAGTTTATGTTTTGTGACCAGGATTGAAAAAATACTAAAAGAAAAAATCATGGACTGGAGGCCACGCCATCTGACTCGGTGGAATAGGTATTGTACCTGCACTCTGCGTCACTTCTTGCCTCTGTTAGAAAAAAGTCAAGGAGAAGATGTAGAAGATGACCATAGAGCAGAACTGCTAAAACAGCTGGGGAGACTACAGGGTATGTTACAAATGGATCCTAAACTGACTGTGGATTGCCTTGTGTCAAAATGAAAATTAGCCAATAATAGGTTTCCAGAATCAAAAGACCTATGTTTCTCCCAGAAGTACATAAAGTAGCATAAACTAAAAATTGTGATTATAAGTTTTAAACCTCAATAGTTAATCACTAAATAGCAAAATACCACCATTTTGTATAAAAATATCCCATGAAAAATACCTTTTATGAAATACATTTAAGTATCAAATAAAATGAAAATATCTGGCTAAATCATGTTAGACTCAACTGTGCATAAAGATGAAAACATCCTAGAGCAGTTTTTTAAGGATATTGTTTTACACTGATTGTTTTTCATTGCTAAGAAAGGAAGTTATTAATAGACGATATACCCCTCTCTACTGCCTGCTGGTAGTGCTATATGTTTACATGCTATAGCTGGATGATAAAACCTAGAAAGCAGGCTCCCAAGACTTAACAGTAAGCCTTGTTAGCTAAACAGTGTGAAGGTCAAATTAGACCATTCAGTGAGTGAAATTTATCCTTTAACTTAAAAAGCACGTTCTCAGCCAGGGTATTTTTAGTTCAAATATCAGAAAACTCAAACAGGCTTGAGCAATAGAGAATGTACTGGCTTAAGTAAAGCTTAGAGGGTGGCTATCAGGGCTGTCCCACTCTTCTGCAAGTCTTCCCATTCTGCCGTTCCCCTCCATATGATGGCATCATCCTGACACTAGGTTTCCGCATGGAAGCAAATACTGGAACACTTCCATAACTTACATCTGCACACACATCCAAAGCAGGAGAATATCATGTGCCATTATTCCTCAGAAATTTCCCAAGACTCGCTCTGAGACTCCCTTTGATCACTGGCCACCCCCTGTGGATCAATCATTGTAGCCAAGGGGACAAAAATTATTGTTGGGCACCATGGCTCACACCTGTAACCCCAGCACTTTGGGAGACTGAGGCAGGTGGATCAGTTGAGCTCAGGAGTTCAAGACCAGCCTGGGCACCATGGCAAAACCCCGTCTCTACAAAAAATACAAAAAGTAGCCAGGCATGGTGGTGCTTGCCTGCAATCCCAGTTATTCAAAAGGCTAAAGTCGGGGGACCATTTGAGGCCAGCAGGAGGCCAAGGCTGCAGTGAGCCATGATCATGCCACTGCACTCTAACATGGACAACAGAGTGAGACCTGTCTCAAAAAAAAAGAAAGAAAAAAGAAATGTATTGGTTAGTTTAACTTAGGTATCTAGGTCTCTGGAATTACATGGGTTACTATGCATACTAAGTACTATCAAAAGAGGGAAGGGAACAGTGATGGGGTGACTAACAAGTGGCTTATACTCCTATATGCTAGCAAGGAAAACAAAATGGATATTAAGCAACTCTATTTTCTGTATTGCTAATAAATAGTGGAGCAGAAAAACACAATAACTGAAATCCAGAAGACTTAAGAATTGCATACATTTACGTAGGAAAAAATGTATTAAATCTTCAAACTTCACTAATGACTACAATGTTTTTTTCCCTTCAGTTCTCTGGATTTCCTCTTCACATGCCTTATTCTGAAGTGAAGCCTTTAATTGATGCTGTGTATAGTACTGGAGTACATAATATTGATGTTCCTAATGTTGAATTTGCTTTAGCTGTGTACATACACCCATACCCCAAAAATGTTTTGTCTGTTTGGATCTATGTTGCCTCCCTTATACGTAACAGGTAATTTTTTTCACTGTACTTTTTGTATCACCTAAAAACTACACTTATGATATCAGAAGATTTAAAATTATATGGATCACATCAGAACATATTGGCAAATAATAAAATAATGTTTTTAACTGTGCAAAGTGCTTTATTTAGTAGTCTGCTTCGTCTCTGCCACTTGACCCTGAAATTCAACTGAGACTACCCACAGCAGGGTACATTATGTACTTCCTGCCTCTATGCGTTTGTACTTAATTTTCACTTGGACAAATGTTAACAGCAATGGAATGAAAGTGAGAGAAACTTACTAAGTTTTACCTTAGAGCAAGGTAAAGCTTTAAAGGGAGCATCATTAGAGTTCCTCCTCCTTTGCTGTGTTTAATTCAAATGTTAGTTGAAATAAAAAGCAGTAGTGAGTTGTTTATATTCCATCAGATGATTCTTCATCTTTAGACAACACTAAGATAGTATGCCTGAACTGAATGTTTACCAGTTTTTATCACTGCTCCTCCTCCTCTCTCCAAATAAACAAAACAAATAAATATCCGCAAAGAACTAGACTGCAAGATTACTTCATCTGCCACAGGTCTGCATGTACAGTCATACCTCGGAGATACTGTGCACTTGGTTCCAGACCACTGCAATAAAGTGAATATTGCAATAAAATGAGTCACACCAATTTTTTTGGTTTCCCAGTGCAAAGTTATGTTTACACTATATTATAGTGTACTGTGTGCAAAAGTGTATCTCAAAACTGTTCACACCTTAATTTAGAAATACTTTATTGTTAAAAAGTGCTAATGACCATCTGAGCCTTCATCAAGTTGTAATTTTTGCTGATGGAGGGTCTTGCCTTGATGCTGCTAGCTGATTAGCAACTGGTGGTTGCTGATAGTTGGGGTGGCTGGGGAGATTTCTTAAAATGAGGCAACAATGAAGTCTGTTGTATTGATTGACTTTTCATGATTTCTCTGTAGCATGAAATGCTGTCTGATAGCATCTTACCCACAGAACCTCTTTCAAAACTGGAGTCAGTCTTCTCAAACTCTGCCACTGCTTTATCAATTAAGTTTATGTAATATTCTAAATCTTTAGTTGCCATCTCAACAATGTTCACAGCATCTTAACAGGGAGTAGAGTCCATCTCCAAAAACTTTAAGACAGGGTCTTGCTCTGTTGTCCAGAGTGCAGTGGTGTGATCATGGCTCACTGCAGCCTCAACCTCCTAGGCTCAAGCAATTCTTCTACCTCAGTCTCTCAAGTAGCTGGGACTACATGCACATGCCACCAGACCCAGCTAACGATTTATTTTTTGAAGAGACAGGGCCTCACTCTATGTTGTCTAGGCTGGTCTTGAACTCTTGGACACAAGCAATCTTCCTGCCTCAGCCTCCCAAAGTGCTGGGATTACAAGAGTGAGCTACCTTACCCGACCAAGAAAATAATGTTCTTTGCTCATCCATAAGCAACTCTGTATCCATTTGAGTTTTATCATGAGATTACAGCAATTCAGTCACATATTCGGGTTCTAATTCTAGTTCTCTTACTATTTTCACATCTGCTGTTACTTCCTCCACTGAAGTCTGGAGCCCTTCGAAGATATCCACTGACAGCTGGAATCAACTTCATCCAAACTCTTGTTAATGTTATATTTTTTACCTCCTCCAGTGAATCACAAATATTCTTAATGGTATCTAGAATGGTGAATCCTTGAATCCTTTCCAGAATATTTTCAATTTACTTTGCCCAGAACCATCAGAGAGATCACCATCTATGGCAGCTATAGCCTTACAAAATGTGTTTCTTAATAAGACTTGAAAGTCAAAATTATTTCTTGATCCAAGGAGTAAATTCTGCATAGAGCTGCAGAATAGATGCTGTGTTAACAGGCATAAAAACATTAATCTCCTTGTACATCTCCATCAGAGCTCTTGGGTGACCAGAAGCCTTGTCAATAAGCAGTAATATTTTGAAAGAAATCTTATTTTCTGAGCAGTAGGTCTCAACAGTGGGCCTAAAATGGTGAACAAACCATGCTGTACACAAATTTGCTATTATACTGGCTTTGCTGTTCCATTTATAGAGCACAGAGTAGATTTAGCATAATTCTTAAGGGCCTTAGATTTTTCAGAATGGCAAATTAGCATTCTCTTCAACAGTCACTAGTTGCATCAATCTCTAACATAAGAGTCCGCCTGTCCTTTTAAGCCAGGCATTGATTTCTCCTCTCTAGCTATGAAAGACCTAGATGGCATTGTCTTCCAATAGAAGGCTGTTTTGTCTACACACTGAAAAATCTGTTCTTTAGTGTAGCCACTTTGAAATCAATGACCTTAGCTACCTAGATCTTCTGAATAACTTGCGGCAGCTTCTATATTAGCACTTGCTACTTCACCTTGAATTTTTGTTATAGAGACGCCTCCTTTCTTTAAACCTCATGAATCAACCTCTGCTAGCTTCAAACTTTTCTGAAGCTTCCTCACACCTCTCAGCCTTCACAGAGTTCAAGAAAATTAGGGTCTTACTCTGAATTAGGCTTTGGCTTAAGGGAATTTCATGGCTACAAATTTTTCATCTATCCAGACCACTAAAACTTTCTTCCTATCAGCAATAAAGCTGTTTCACTTTCTTATCATTGGGTGTTCACTGGAATAGCCCTTTTAATTTCCTTCAAGAACTTTCTTGTTGCATTCACAACTTGGCTGTATGGCACAGGGCCTATCTAAGTTTCTGATGTGTCCTCCTCACTAAGCCTAATCATTTCTAGTTTTTGATTTAAAATAAGAGAAATGCCGAGCATGGTGGCTCACGTCTGTAATCCCAGCACTTTGGGAGGCTGAGGTGGGAGGATCACCTGAGGTCAGGAGTTCAAGACCAGCCTGACCAACATGGAGAAATCCCATCTCTACAGAAACACAAAATTAGCCAGGCGTGGTGGCACAGGCCTGTAATCCCAGCTACTTGAGAGGCTGAGGGAGGAGAATCACTTGAACCTGGGAGGCAGAGGTTGCAGTAAGCTGAGATCGTGCCATTGCACTCCAGCCTGGGCAACAAGAGTAAAACTCCGTCTCAAAAACTAAATAAATAAATATAAAGTGAGACACATGACTCTTCCTTTCACTTCAACACTTAAAGACCACCACAAGGTTATTAACTGGGGCCTAATTTCAATATTGTTGTATCTCTAGAAACAGGAAGGTCTGAGGAGAGACAGGAACAGTTGGTAAGTGGAGCAATCAGAACATACATAATATTTATCAGTTAAGTTCTCTGCCTTATTAGGGCCCAGTTCATGGCATCCCAAAGCAATTACAATAGTAGCAACAATCATTGATCACAGATCACCATAACAGATTTAATAAAAGTGAAAAAGTATGAAATACTCCAAGAATTATTAAAATGTACGAGACATGAAGGGAGCCAGTCTATTGGTGCTGTGGTATGAAACATGGTACCAATAGACTGGCTCAACACAGAGTTGCCATAAACGTTCAATTTGTAAAAAAAACTGCATTATCTGCAAAGTGCAATGAAGTGAAGCACAATAAAATGACGTATGCCTGCATCTATATCGATAGGTGGCAAAATGCCATTTTCTTCTTCAGGACATAAAACTCCACATAGCATGACATAAAATTGAACTTAAAGGCACTAGTATGTGCCTTTCTAGGTGGCAGGTCTCCATCATGATCTTTTAACAAAGCAATGTAGATAAACTTACAGATTCAAATTTTGACTACTGAATAATTTCAAAAAGAAAATTCAGCTCTACAAAATTCAGTATCTGTCTAAAACTATTTTGACAGGATGAGTTCATGGGAGCTCAAAACAAATTATTTAGTCCTATTCTATACTAAAGTAAACCTGGATTGAGATTTATAATAAAAATCACAGCACAACAGTATTACTTGGTAAAGTCCTCAAAGTAGATTTTATTTATACATTTCTTCAAATGATTGTGGTATTTTAAAAATCTCTCCCAAATTTGACGATATAGGGACAGTGGTGAGAACAAGGTATCCTTAAAGAAAACAATTATGGATTGGTGCTTTCCTAAGCTCACTGAGCTAACACCCAGAAGCTATTTTTTCTATAATCCTAAAGAATCTTAAATGTGGGTTTGTTTGAAATTGGCCTTCTGAGAACTGTTCAAATAAAAGGAAATTTATACGGAAAAGAGATTAGTTTCCAAAATGTGCTATCTTTAAAATAAGTCTTCAGACATGTATGTCCAAAAAGATCTGCAAAGCTTGATACAGTGTTAAATGTATAAAGAGAACCAATAACCTCCATGGATTTTAAGACCCAAAATAATCTATGAAATACTTTAAATGACACGGCATTAGCAACATTCTTTAAAGCATTTCATTTAAAAGAAATCTGATAAGACTGTTCTCACCCTTCTGAAAAGACCTAACCCCTTTCTAAAACAAAAGTATAATTTGCAAGAGAAACAACATTACAATTCACTAGTAAATTAAGATTTCTGAGGTTGTAAGAAATGGGGCCAAAACAAGTCACGCTCAAAAAGGGATGGTTAACACAAGAATGTGCTATGAGTAAAGTGCATGAAAGGAAGCCTGCTCAGCTAAATGAAGTAGACAAAGGTCAGAAGTCAAGGGTCATTCGCCAGAGCGGCAGCAGGCTCGAAAACCACACTGCAAATTCTGGCATCCACTGGCGGTATCAGCATGAGGACCTGTATGAAAACAGAAAAATGTGAAAGGAGGAATTTCTTAGAGATCACATAAAAATAATTTTGCTTATGAAGGAGCTAAAACATTCAATGGTTTTACTAGCAGTACATTTATATCATGGAAGTGGGTGTGTATAAAAAATTATTCAGACACGAAAATCACCAATAGCAGCTTGACTTTAATTAATATATCCTTCATGGTCCAAAAGGTAAGTGGAAGAAGGGGAAAAAATTAATTTTTAGCAACAACTTTACAATATAAAAACCCAAAACTGAACGGAGACAATCCACAGAAGCAAGACTGCAAAGCTAACTTAAAAATAGACTCTTATAATCTGAACATCCCCGTAGAAATGAAATAAAGGCAAAAACAGCCCTACCTGTAATTGATCAGCTAAATAATTCAGTATTGAGCAATTACAATAAATATTATATTCAAATTTTGAAGAAAAATAAACTATATAAACATAGACAATATATTTGCCGTATTTTTATTTAATATTTGTAGCCAAAAATATCTATACATAGGATTAGATGAAATTATTTTCCAAAATTAAATATATAATGAGTGATCAATTAAACTTTATCTAAGACAGTAAAAATTATCATTCACTTACAAAGAATAATAAAACATATGTGGAATAACTGACATTTTATTTCAGTCACACTATGCTACCCAGGCACTAAATAAAAGATCCATTAGGGAACATAGCTAAGAATTAGAAAATATCAAAGAGGTTTCATAGCACATATTCAAATGTTAAGTACTTTGAATGAATGATATTTTCATAAAAGCAGGCAAATGTGGAAAAGACTGTTTCAAGTATATTGAAGTCTTTCAGTATGTCTGCACCATGAACAAATAAAGAGCAGTTAATTAGTTCTTTACATATCAACTAGAACAACCAAAATACTTGCAATTGTGATATAAAGGACAGTATAAAATGAAAACTGTACATGAAATATAATTTTGCTGCAGAATATATCAAATGGATTATAACTGAAAAATCACAGTACTCTGGGGTGATATCTAGTTTAACTCAGAAACACATTTTAAATCTACTTTTGTTTTCTAAAATAGCATTTAATTACAAAAGAAAAAGAAAAGCAACTAGGCTAAATACTACCATAATAATTACTTGCAACTAAACACACAGAGCACATTAATTTCCAGAAATTTAACTTTTCCTTATATTCCCCAAGTGGCACATACAAAATACAAAGGGCAAATTTCTTAAGACATATACTCATTAAAGTATAGTGTTCATATATTACAGAAATGGTAACATATCTTTAAGGAAAGAAACTATAACATTACACAAATATGTGGAATTACAATAGCTTATGCTTTCAGTCATATTTAATTTTTAAGTTGATATGAAATCTGTGATTAGCTTAATAGGGGGAACAGGTATGGGAATGGGCAATGATATAGATGAAATGAGACTAGCCACAGGTTAATAACTGCTGAAGCTGACGGTACAAAGGATTCATTATATTATACTGTTCATATGTTTAAATTTTTCCATAGCAAGAAGTTTAAAATTATTTTAAATATAAAGTTGAATTACTAAAGCTAATTTTTATCTAATCAAAATAATCTCTTCTGGTCTTTAAATGAAAAATTAAATATGTTAAATATTTAAAATTCATGCAGTAGCATTTCATTTTCCCTTAAAATAAGATAAACATTAATCTTAACTACAAACGCAAGATAAAATGTTTTAGTATATATTGAGTACTTATTACAAATGCCCTGATAAGGAACCCTATGATCTGAAACCCTTCTCCCACTGCCAATCTTTCACCAAGTTTTTCCTTTGAATATATTGCCAGTTTTACCTACTGTGCACCACCCAGTGTCCCCTTCTTAGCTTGTCTTTCCTCACTCCTTACACTGCTCACTGTTTTGTCAGTGCCTCTCAAGACAGAAGCCCTGCCTCACTGCCATTCCCCTGCTCTGACCCTTAGCCCATGATGAAATGCCTGATTCATTGGGCTTTGCCAAAATGGATCTGATTATCATTTTATCAGATTAAAATTCCATTCTAAATTGTTTAAAAGAAATAAGAGACATAGACTCTCATATAATTTTTCCAAACTGCAACTCCCTTAAATACTTCAAAACATCTATACTGTAAGTCCTCACTTAACATCATTGATAGGTTCTTAGAAACTGTGATGCTAAGCAAAATAATGTATAATAAAACTAGCTGTTTTGTTTTCATCATTATAATGAAATGACACTATTTGAGGATTTCCTGTATGTTGTTTTCTTTAAAGTTAGTCTCCAACAACATACTGACAACACTGAGAACTTACTATATTCCTATTTTTTAAAAGGACAGAAAGGTAAAGAAGAAATATTATGCTAAATTTCAACAGCAGCCTAAGAAAAATCATATGCCATGTCTGGAAGCAATGGAAGTGAAGTAGACAACTGGTTTTCAAAGGATAAAGTAAAAGGGAGACTCCAAGGAACAAACGGAAAGCTATTCTCCTAGAGATTCAGACAAGACACAGTTTTTCACCATCCTCCCCAAAAGATGTAGGGTTCACATGCTTAATTTCCACCCTAACTACCTGGGTCATTTTGCTCTTGAAGTCTAAAGGATGGTAGGAGATAAAATGGGGGGAAGAAATGTAGGAATAAAAGTCTTTACTCTGTATTAGGTAAAAAGCACAATCCTACTGTCAGTATCTCATTTATCACAAAACAAAGTTCTTGTTTACTGATATAAAATGTGCCCACTCACTGAGTAGGAACATTTTATATGACTATAAGCAAGAACTCTGAATACATTCTAAGTTCACTAGAATTGAGTTTCAGTGAGATTCTAAGTGTACAGAGTAAAGAGAGAATTAATATATTGTTTTCAAATTTGAAAGCAGAATCTGTCTAAAGAACCCATAGGAACTTAATCAGTAACTGTAATATTAAATGATTGAAAACTATAATCCTATCATAAGGTTAAAAATGGAACAGTTACTGGTGTCTGATCCCAATAATTATGAAAGTGACAGCATCCATTAAAGGATCTGCTGAAAGCCTGAGCCAAAACAAAAATGAAGACAAGCACTGTTTTAAATTCAGTTATCACATTGTAGAAAACAGGAGACTAGCACTTTCCAAAGCATGGGAAGTATAAGCAACATTAACAATAAAATCCTTAAGTCACATAGAAGGACTGTTCAGAAAAGCGAATAAATGGATAACAGAATAAATGACAACAGAAAAGGTGAGGGAGCATTAGAAAGAAATACGACTTAGATATGATGGACTGCTTAGTATCTCGGTTAGACAGCTACGCTTTAATAGACACAGACAATTCACAAGGTAGTTCCCTTTAAATATTTGACTTATCACCAGCAAACTTCCATCTCAGTGTAGGATAAAGAACCCAAATGGTTAAGATATATGAAGCCTAAATTATATTAAAGAATAATAAAGAAAATAGAAAAACATAATTGAATAATCATTATTTAAATGCATGGTAAAGAATCTTACAAGAAAGCATTTTTAAGTATTAGGTGAAAGGAAGTATAAGGTTAGCTATTATTTCTCCAGATTTTTATTATTAAATAACTGGGTTCTAAGTATATTACTTATGCTGTATATCTGCACTTACCTTCACTTACCTTTATTCCTCTTTAACTTAAATTAGAAACATAAAAGAGCACATCATCTGAGACTGTGTCACCTCCAAAACTATGAGCTAATCTATCTTCATTTATAAATTATACATACATTGAAATGCAAATCAGTAAAAAAGTTTATTTTCTATCATTGTTCAAATGTTCTTCACAGCACTAAAACTATGCCATTCCATTTAACATGTCTTAAATGTTACAGAATTTTTTCAATGTTATGGCTAAGAAGTCTTTTATATTCACATCTTATTAATCAAATAAATGTAAAAGATATAAAGAATCATTCAGAATAATCTAAATTTGCATTTTATATCAAGACACTTTATGTATAGTGTCTTGCTGAAGGCAGTCACTGTTTGAATATATGATAACTAATTTATCTTCTCCAAAATCTCTGCTAGTGCTTGGAAAATAGATCATTCTGCTTTACTTATCATGTATTACTTAATGACTGTTTATCAGTATTTACTTTTTTTTATATTTAGTAACCTGATAGTTAACTATATAGATTTTTTTAAAAGTATATTTTTAGTTAAATGTTACTTTCAAATATTTGAAATATAATTTGTCACCTAAATACACTTCTCCACTGCTCTAATACCACACATTAAATACATTGACAGCCAGGCATGATGGCTCATGTCTGTAATCCCAGCACTTTGGGGGGCCGAGGCAAACAGATCACAAGGTCAGGAGTTCGAGACCAGCCTGATCAACATGGTGAAACCTTGTCTGTATTAAAACTATAAAAATTAGCCAGGCGTGGTGCCAAGCGCCTGTAATTCCAGGTACTCAGGAGGCTGAGGCAGGAGAATCGCCTGAACCCGGGAGGTGTGGGTTGTGGTAAGCCAAGATTGCGCCATTGCACTCCAGCCTGGGTGACAGAACGAGACTCCATCTCAAAAAAACAAAAACAAAAAAAATAAAACAAAACAAAACAAACACATTGACTACTTTCAGAAATAATAAAAATAGTAACAAGGAGGCCCCTGAGCTTTCACTAAATATCTACTGTACAAGCTGAACTGTTTTGAAAGATATTGGATCAAGTGTCATCTTGCAAAACTAGATACAACACAATCTCATTCTAACACTTTCTAGGTTGTCCATATATCCTTTTAAGGAAAAGACTGTAACAGAGCACTGCTTTAAGAACAACCTATGTGGAACTCTGAGACACCAAGTTATATAACAAGTCACCCTGTAAATTTTAAAGGCTTTCCATTCCCCCAAATCATGCTTCAATAAGCTCTAAAAGGAGAGTTAATATTGGATTATACAAGCACTGCAATTTCCTTTCAAATCTTTCAAAGTCAGATATCTTCATTACAATTCATTTACTTAAAAAAATCAATCATTTATCCAAAAAACATTTACATTCAACAAAAAGAATATAATAGCTCCTCTGAAACCATATATTCAAAACCAGTTTAGAAGAAATTCGTAAGGACAAAGTGCAAAAGATTTTAAGTATTTAATATTATCCCATCATCTAAATTATTTCAAAGTTTAAAAACACACAAACTCAAAACAAGGAGGTACCCAGCCCTCTTCCTCTACCCAATAATATTTATGTACCCAAAAATAAATATAATGTGATTGTGAGATTTATTCTCAAGCATAACCTATGTTAAAATCAATATGAAAAAGTCAAGTGTAACATATAAATACAATTTTTTTTCTTATAAAAATAATTGCTTATTAGTAACTCTTGATAATATGTCCTGTAAGCCTCAGGAACTATAGCACAAAACCTACAATTAAGTAAGTTTATGCTAACAAAACAAAACTCCCTTGTCAAATCCACTGCATCCACAAAAGTAACTGCTTCACTGCATCAATCACATTTTGTTTTCATAGGCTTAGCATCTTCCAACTACGATGACATTCACTTTCACCAACTATGATGACATTCACTTTCGCCATTCCTTGATTATACTCAGAAAGCAGCAGAGAACAAAGAAATGTCCAACTTAGTGTTGATATATCAAGAACATGAGAGGTCATCTCCTGCATAACAATGTGATTCTAGAAATAAGAAGGCTGCAATCTCGTGTTTTCTCTTACATATGTTAAGGAAAATCTAATCTGAGAAATAGCAGATTTGTTAATTTCTCTATTTTATTTGTTAATTTCTCTACTTTCTGGTATGTCATTACTCCCTCTAGTCTTCCTGATTCCTGTCAATTGTTCTGCCTGAGAAGAATTCTGTTGATTTTCCTGTCATCTTAAGGTGAACTGGGCACTCAAAGACAACAGGGCATAATATAAAAAAAGACAGGTACATTGTAGTCTGGCCCATCTAAAATTTTCTCCAGTTATAAACACAGGAGGTTGATTTGCTTACTATTAACAGAAGAGCAGCTATTTATGCTTCTGGGAAATTCAGTCTCTACCAGTGACTATCAAATGTGCAAAAAGGCACCGAATCTACTTTGAAAAAGAATGTTCAATAAGCCCATTGCAGGGGTAGAATATGTTAAAAAAAAATCAAGAAATATTTCTTCTGATTTTTGAAAGTAGGTTCAGGAATCAATTTCCAGAATACTATAGAAATTCTAGTCATGTCTTAAGCATCTCAGCATCTTCTCAATACTAGATACTACCCTTACCCCTCAATCTTCAGTTAAGATTTATTTGACATCAGATCCAGAAACTCTGAAGTCCATATTACCAAAGTCCTCATTTTTCTATATTTGATAAAGCTGTCTTACAAGAAAAATGAGTCTAAGAAGTCAGTGTATCTAGAACATCAATAGTTATAACTTCTTAACGAGTGCTCCAAAACTCTAGAGGAATACCCAAAATTTTTAATAAGAATTTTAGTATTTCTATTAACTTACCATTTTTAATTACACTATTACATGCCTCAAAAATCTGACACAATGGCTATTTAGAATACACATCTGCAAGAAAAACTTACCTTTCAAGATGTTAATTAATGAAAATATAATTTTAAAATTTTATCAAGTTTAACTAAATCTGAAAGTAAGACAGTCTGGTAATTAGAAATTTAGAAAACTAAATGGAAGAATTATTAGAACTGCTAAAAAATTTTAAATTAATTCCTTCAAAATTATCGCATTGTTAAAAGGCATTACCGTTAATGTTGTCACAGTAGTAAAAGTATTCATCATTCAGAGAAGGACATGCTGAAACCAAATCCTGCAGGCCTGCACCAGTTATAGTAAGACAACCAGAGAGATTAAGGTGCTCCAAATAAGGCAGCCCTCCTCCCAGAGTCAAAACCCTGCAAGAAAAATAATTTGACAATTTGAAGATATTAATCTATAAAAAGTTTGTATTCCTATGGGCCACTGAACCACTATTTTACATACTTTTCAATATGTTAAGGAGAAAATTTAAGAATTTCTGTAAAACACTGATAACCTCATCCTTAGGCAGAAATACATTTAAGTCAGAAAATATTCTATATTTTTCTTTACACTCAATAAAAAAAAATCTATAAAACTCTTCTTTATAAAAACATCATGGTAACTCAATTTTTAGAGCAAGTACTGAACCCTGTAGTTGTAATGTTCATTCTCCTGCCAGACTGTATAAGTAAAAATTATCAAGAAAATTACTGAAGCTTAAAATTTAATGACCAACTGGGCAGTTTCTAAAAAAATTATAGATACACCTGGCATATGACCCAGTAATTCCTGTCCTAGGTATATACCCAAGACAATTAAAACCACATTTACACAAAAACTTGCACATGAATGTTCACAGTAGCATTATTCATAATAGTTGGAAAGTAACCCAAATGTTCATTAATTAATAACTGGATAAATAAAATGTGGTTTATCGATACAATTAAATATTCTGCAGCCACAAAGTACTGACACATAGTATAATATACAAAATATTCTGCAGCCGCAAAGTACTGAGAAATAGTATAACGTACATAAACCTTGAAAACATAAACCTAATTTTTAAAAGCCAGATACAAAAGGTCACATACTGAATGATTCCATTAATATTATCATTCCAGAATAGGTAAATCCACAGAGACACAAAGTCAAATCATGGTTATCAAAGGCTGGGGAAAAGGGGAATGAGAAGTGACTGCTAATAAGTATGGGGTTCTTTTTGGAATGATGAAAATGTTTTGAATTAGTCTGTGAATGGTTGAACAACCTTGTAAATATACTAAAAATCACTGAAGTGTATACAATAAATTTTATGGTATGTGAATCACATTTCAATAAAAAATAAGACCTAATGGCACATACTAGAAGAATAAAAACAATATTTAAATAAATAGGATAAAATTAAAAGGTGGCTTCTTGTATTTGGATGTCTAGATATCTAAGAAGGCCAGAGAAGTTTTCCTTGATTATTCTCTCAAATATGTTTTCCAAACTTTTAGAATTCTCTTCTTTCTTGGAAACAGCAATTATTCTTAGGTTTCGTCATTTAACATAATCCCAATGTTCCTGGAGGCTTTGCTCATTTTTATTTATTTATTTATTTATTTATTTATTGGTCTGATTGGGTTAATTTGAAAGCTTTGTCTTCAAGCTCTGAAGTTCTTTCATTTGTTGAATTCTATTGTTGAGACTTTCCAGTGTATTTTGCATTTCTTCAAGTGTGTCCTTCATTTCCAGAAGTTGATATTGTTTTTTATATATGCTATAAATTTCTCTGGAGATTTTTCCATCCATATCCTGTAACTGTTGTTTTTTTTAATTTCTTTAAGTTTGTATTCACGTTCTCTGGTGCCTCCTTGAGTAGCTTAATAATTGACCTTCTAATTTCCTCTTTCTAGCTATTCAGAGATTTCTTCTTTATTTGGATCCACTGTTGGTGAGCTAGTGTGTTCTTTTGGGGGTGTTAAACAATCTTGTTTTGTCATATTACCAGAATTGTTTTCCTGGTTCCTTCTCACTGGGGCAGACTATGCCAGAGGGAAAGACCTAGGGCTCAATGGCTGTTATTCAGATTCTTCTGTCCCACAAGGGTAGTCCCCTGATGTGGTGCTCTCCCCACTTCCCCTAGGGATGGGGCTTCCTGAGGGCCAAACTGCAGTGATTGTTATTTCTCTTCTGGGTTTAGCCACCCTGCAGAGCTGCCAGACTCCAGGCTGGTAGTGGGGAGTGTCTGCAATGAGTCCTGTGACATGATCTGTCTTCAGGTCTCTCAGCCATGGGTACCAGCACCTGCTCCAGTGGAGACAGGAGGGGGACTGAAGTGGACTCTGTGAGGGTCCTTGTTTGTAGTTTTGTTTAGTGTGTTGGTTGGCCTCCAGCCAGGAGGTGCCGCTTTCAGGAAAACATCAGCTGCAGTACAGGGAGGGTACGACCTTGCCCTGGGGTCACCCAGGATAAAGTATTCAGGTTTCTCAGGAAGTGGGCAGGACCACAGAGCTCCCAAGAGATTGCGTCCTTTGTCTTTGGCTACCAGGGTGGGCAAACACCGCTAGGTGAGGGCAGGGTTAGGCATGTCTGAGCTCAGACTATACTTAGGCAGGGCTTGTTATGGCTGCTGTGGGGGGATTAGGGTATGGTTCTCAAGTTGATGGAGTTATGTTCTGAGGGGTATTATGGCTGTCTCTGCTGTGTCATACAGGTCGCCAGGGAAGTGGGGGGAAAGCTAGCAGTGACAGGCCTCACTCAGTTCCCACACAGCCCAAAAGGCAGGTCTCACTCCCACCATGCCCCACCAATAGCACAATCCCCCCTCAACCAGGCAGGAGGTGAGCAGGGCTGAGATGTTGCCCCAGGCTACAAGCCTTCCCACTGAGAAAGCAAGCAGGGCTTTCAAGGTTCATGCCTCTCTGCCTGCCTTGGCTTCTGTGCTCATATCTGCACTCCTCTTTCATCCCTTCTCCCAGATTCTGTCCAGGAAACTTCCCATTCAGTTGAAAATGTTAGAAAATTCAGCTGGAAGTTTCCTTCTCCCTGCGGTCTTTCCCCAATTCCAGTGACAGCCCTCCCCAAGGACGCCTGCAAGACAAAGTCAGAAATGACTTCCCTGGGGACCAAGAATGCCCACAGGGATCTCCTCACTGCTTCCTCTAACCCTATATTTTGCCCAACTCTCTAAATTCATCTCAGCTCCAGGTATGGTCAAATCCTTCTCCTGTTATCTGGACCTTCAGGTTCCCCAGTGAGGATGTATGTTCAGGGGTGGACATTTTCCCTTTCACACTTTGGGCACTCACAGTTTTTCAGCTGTCTCACAGAGCCCGCAGTGGCAAGCTGCCTCTTTCCCAGAACGGCATTATTAAAAAGTCAAACAACAACAGATGCTGGCAAGGTTGTGGAGCAAAAGGAATGTTTTTACACTGTTCGGAGTGTAAATTAGTTCAACCATTGTGGAAGACAGTATTGCAATTTCTCAAAAGACCTAGGGGCAGAAATACCATTCAACCCAGCAATTCCTCTAGGTATATAACCAAAGAAATATAAATCATTCTATTATAAAGACATATGCATGCGTATTTTCATTTCGACGTTATTCACAATAGCAAAGACATGGGATCAACCTAAATCTCCATCAATCATAGACATGGATGGAGCTGGAACTACCAAACTACCAAACAGGTAAACTATACTTAGCAAACAAACACAGGAACAGAAAACCAAATACTGCATGTTCTCATAAGTGGGAGCTAAATGATTGGAACACACAGACACATGGGAGGAAACAACACACACTGGGGCCTGTCAGATGGCGGTAGGTGGGAGGAAGGAGAGGATCAGGAAGAATAGCTAGTAAATGTTGGGATTAATACCTGAGTGACAGGATGCTCTGTGCAGCAAACCACCATGGCACACATTTACCTACGTAACAAACCTGCACATTTCGCACATGTATCCCGAACTTAAAAAGTTGGAAATTTATGGCTCACGCCTGTAATCCCAACACTTTGGGAGGCCGAGGTGGGCGGATCATAAGGTCAAGAGATAAAGCCAATCCTGGCCAACATGGTGAAACCCCGCCTCTACCAAAAATACAAAAATTAGCTGGGCATGGTGGCGCATGCCTGTAGTCCCAGCTACTTGGGAGGCTGAGGCAGGGGAATTGCTTGAACCCAGGAGGCGGAGGTTGCAGTGAGCCGAGATCGCGCCACTGCACTCCAGTCTGGCGACACAGTGAGACTCCGTCTCAAAAAAAAAAAAGAAAAAAAAAAAGTTGGAAATTTAAAAAAAAGGAATTAGAAAAGGAAACATTAACTAAACCCAAAAGTAGCAGGAGAGGAAACAATAAAGATGAAAGCAAAGATTTTTTAAATGACAAATACAAAAATAATTAAGAAAAAAACCTAGAAGTTTGTTCTTTGAGAATTTCAACAAAATTGACAAACCTTTAGCTAGATTAAGAAAAAAAGAGAAGACAAAAATTACCAAAGTCAGAAATGAAATAGAGGACATTACCATTAATTTAATGGAAATAAAAAGATAGTAAGAGGCCAGCATGGTGGTACGTGCCCGTAGTCCCAACTATTCCTTACGAGGCTGAGGTGGAAGGATTGCTTGTGCCTAGAGTCTTAAGGCAGCCCAGGCAACACAATGAGTCTAAATATAATAATGATGAAAATAATTAAAAGATAGTACTCACAATCCAGAAACTCAAGAAATACCCAAACTGATCAAAAAGAAACAGAAAATCTGAATTGCCTTATAACAAGATGAATCAAAACCCTCTCAACAAAGAGACCAAAACAAAATAGTTTCACTGATGAATTTTACTAAACATTTAAAAAATAATTATCATCAACCTTTCTCAAACACTGCCAAAACAGGGCCGGACGTGGGAGCTCATGCCTGTAATCCCAGCACTTCAGGAATCAAAGGCAGGTGGACTGCTCGAGCCCAGGAGTTTGAGATCAGCCTAAGCAACATGGTGAAAACCCATCTCTACCAAAAACACAAAAATTATCTGGGCATGTTGGCACATGCCTGTGGTCCCAGCTACTTGCAGTGGTGGGAAGGGGGCTGCTGAGGTGAGAGAACACTAGAAAATTTAGGCTGCAGTGAGCCATGATAGCACCACTGCCTTAAGACCTGGGTGACAGAGACCCTGTCTCAAAAAAAAAAAAAAAAAAAAAAAACACTCTTTCAAAACATTGACAAGAAGGACTTCCAACTCATTCTATGAAGCCACAGTCTCTCAGGAAGTGTACATAGAATGCCCTAATTTCATCTATCTATCTCTACTCAAAAGATGTCTGCTTCTTTACAAAGAAGCCTTTCCTGGTTCATCAAACATGAAGCAGCATTCTCTGTATTCTTTATCTTATACCCCTACTTTACTTTTCTTCAGAACATACTATGTTTTCTGTCTATTTCTACCATTAGATTATAAACTGCATGAAGGCAGAGAATTGTCCTAGTTACTCTAGATCTCTAGCAATTAGAACAGTGCAAGAACTATAGCAGGTACTCAACAAAATTTAAATGTTTAGAAAGACTCAAGATTTAATTAAAATGAGGGAATCTGCACTCAGACAAGACTTTTTCAAGTAGCCACAGACAAAACAGATTCTATGTGTTCCTTTGTTCCCAAAATGAATTTTTTGTTCAATTCAAATGTGAACTTTTTTTTTCAAGAATACTAATGTGCAAGCTCTTCACTACTAATGAAAACCCTGAAGAAGAAGTGTAGTTTATTTCCAACCCCAATAGCAGTAAATTATTCACTTTGTTCTAAGGTTGATAATATCAGAATTTGTTAATAAAGTATCAAAAATCATATACCAAAATGACAACCAAACACCTTTTTTCTGCTTTTCTTCAAATTTAAGAAATTTACTCTCTGCCTTATCAGGAAGTGGGGAAGGAAACTCTTTGGTATTCAAATAAAACCTTACAATTTTGCTTTTAAATAATGTGTGCTCCCCCCTCCAGTGTTTTCCAAAACCTTTTACTAGAAGAGTTTCTAAATTCTTTGAGAGCAAAAAAAAAAAAAAAAAAAAATTTTAACTCATCAAAATTTTGACTGCCCTTGAAATCAATTTTTAATTATATAAAATTTTAATAAGTTCTGGGTTATTTTTTAAAATATCCAGCCCAATAATTAAATTAGAAAAAAACACCATAAACTTCGTATGGAACCAAAAAAGAGCCCACATAGCTAAGACAATCCTAAGCAAAAAGAACAAAGCTGGAGGCATCATGCTACCTGACTTCAAACTATACTACAAGGCTACAATAATCAAAACAGCATGGTACTGGTACCAAAACAGAGATATAGATCAATGAAACAGAACAGAGGCCTCAGAAATAACGCCACACATCTACAATCATTTGATCTTTGACAAAAACAAGCAATGGGTAAAGGATTCCCTATTTAATAAACGGTGTTGGGAAAACTGGCTAGCCATATGCAGAAAGCTGAAACTGGATCCCTTCCTTGCACCTTACACAAAAATTAACTCCAGATGGATTAAACATTTAAACATAAGACCTAAAACCATAAAAACCCAGAAGAAAACCTAGGCAATACTATTCAGGACATAGGCATAGGCAAGGATTTCATGACTAAAACACCAAAAGCAATGGCAACAAAAGCCAAAATAGACAAATGGGATCTCATTAAACTTAAGAGCTTCTGTAGAGCAAAAGAAACTCATTAGAGTGAAACGGCAACCTGTCACCCAGGCTGGAGTGCAGTGGTGCGATCTTGACTTACCGCAACCTCCAACTCCTGGATTCAAGCAATTATCTGGCCTCAGCCTCCCGAGTAGCTGAGACTATAGGCGCCCACCATTATGCCCAGCCAATTTTTGTATTTTTAGTAGAGACAGGGTTTCACTGTGTTGGCCAGGCTGGTCTCGAACTCCTGACCTCATGATCTGCCTGCCTCAGCCTCCCAAACTGCTGGGATTACAAGCGTGAGCCACCACACCCAGCCAAAATTTTTATATTCCAATTGGAAATGAGAATACATCTATTTCTTAATATTCTGGAACTGACAACTCACCTGAGACCATGGTCTGTGATCTGATAACATCCAGATAAACTGAGAAACAGAAGTACACGGCCAGTCTCTTGATCAGATTTTTCACTCCCAAAATAAATTGAGTCTTTTTCCCTAGGCAATCTAGTCCTTGATGCTTTTCTACACATTGCAGAAGACTCTGGCAGTGCTGACATAGTCCTTAAAGCCGTTCCTGTACAACAAAATGAGTGACCACAATATGCAAAGGCTGGAGAAGCACAATGCTGCTGCCAACAGACACTAGTCCTTAGTCCAACAATATCCTTATTATAACAACCAGAGGTGGAACAACTAAAGTTGGATGCTGTTTCCATTACACAAAGACTTTCAACATTTCTATGTCTCCATTCCACAGCATCTTCAATATCAGCCAAATCTTCAGCATCTAACATCCACACATAAGGAGAAGTAAAATTCTCAGAAGAAACAGGCTTAGTCCAGGGGTGTTCATTATCTATTTCTTCTCCAACGCCCTTGTTATTTAAATCGTGCAAACAAGTATACTGCTTGGTGGACTGCATGGTAATGTCTTTATTTTTCCATGTAGTTGAAGTAATTTTGCTCATAGATGTTTTCAAAAAGCCACTTTGATGAGATGTCAGAATTCCAAGAGCTCTGGAAATCTTCTCTAGGGCTATATCTGTGATTTTCTCACAACCAGACAGATCAAGATGCCGAAGACTCTGGCAGCAACCAAGCCAAGACCAGCTATAATTAAAAGACAAGACTATTAATGGATATTGTTAAATTTTTCAAAAGCATTTAACTATATGTATGTAGATAAAAACTAGAAGAAAGATTTTACATCTAATATGATCACTTAAGTATTTACTGAGTAGCTATTGTTAATGCACTATTCTTGGTGCTAGGGATACAAACACTCAATGAGAGTAATTAGGACATCAAAGTATTCCTAACCTAACAGAAGGGTAGGATGTGAGAAGGGTAAGAATGGGAAGACTTAAGTTTATTATCCTAAAAGTAATCAGCAGAAGTAAGGCTGTAAACACATGAAAGAAAGAAAATAATAAATAATGGTTAATGAGGAAAATCCAGAAGAAACAAGCTCTAGGAATTTATGGAGCATTAGCTTTAGACAGAGAAGAGGATACCTCTTCCTCTGAAACAGGGAAAAATGGTGCTGATATAAATGGTTGCGTGTGAAAGAGGGAGTGAGCAAGAATACAGAGAACTGTTGGTCAAGGAGATATATTCTGGGAAGAATGTGGCATGAAGAAAGTGATACTATTTCAGAGTAACTGTGAAGAATCTAAGAGGGAACTTTGCCAAATGGCACTTAGAGCCCAACTAAAACTAAAACTTCTTAAAAACATGTAATACCAATCTACATGGTTGCACAGCAGGGCTCAAGGGCCTAGAAAAAATATAGGACTATAGAGATTGCAAGATGATACAGAAGGGATTTTTGGATCAGCTAGGACCTATGAACAAGAGGCAAAGAATTGGAGGGTGCTATCAATACAGTCAGACATAACTGAGATTTGATAGTAAAAAATAATATGATTAAACTGCAATTATGTAAATGAAAACCTATAAAACACTTTTTCATTATATTTAAATAGTTTAAAATAACTAACCTGTCAAATGCAGAATCTGAAATGTCAGTCTGGGTAAGATCCAGATGCTCCAGGTTAGGACAAAGCTCTAAAATCTGTCTAACCTAAGAGGGAAAAAATTGTCACTGTGAAGATCTGCAGAACTTCAGTTAGATAAGTAACAGATGACTATTACCAAATATAATCCAGTTCACAACTTTTGTGAATGTAAAAAAAAAAAATCACTTGAATAGAGCATAAAAAATATTCTGGGTTCAAACCCCTGATAATCTGTTTTGGCAGTTATGAGACTAAACCGGGAAATTTATGTTTTTAAGGGAACACTCAAGAAGATTCTGATGTAGGAAGTCATAAGATCCACTTTTATAAAACAGTGATTTCATCTCAGTTGCCCATCTTACCATGCCTTACATATTATAAAAAATCATCTAAAACTGGGCTTTATCACTTAACATCTGTGAAACTGAATGTTTAACCTCTTCTAGTCAGTTTCCTCATCTATTAACATATAGGTAATGATAATTATGCTACAAAGATTGTTGTGAGAACCGCAATAAAATAGTAAGTAACCTAGCAGTTTATGCCTACCCACAGAAAGCACTCAATAATCATTTTTGGGTTTGTTTCCCCTTAATTAAACTCAGGAATGAGCAATCCATTGCTGTTTTTCTTAATACCCGAACTAGTGTTAATTTAAACATACCATTTTGCTGGAAACTGCAGAGCTGTATGCTAACACCAAGGTTTTCACAGAAGTACCAACATATGGTAGAACATTATGAATTAAGCCATGGAGTAAACGTTTTTCCATTTGTGCAATGCTGATAGCAATCGATTCCTCTGCAGACTCTTCTGTAAAACGAATTCAAAAGTCTAAGAACTTGATAAACTAATTATAATTAAGCTACTCAAGGATTCACCAAATTGTTAAATATGAAATACTTTGTGCTATCCTTATACTTTCTTATGTAAACAATCCCATTTTTAGGCAATGAAAAAGTTTCGGAAAAAAATGTGAAAACTGAAAAGAATGGTAAAAGTTTTCAAGAGAAAGGAAAACATAATATCAAAAGAAAAATGATCCATAGTAAAACGTACTATCAGTTATTCCACATAACTAAAAAGGACACAAAGCTAAAAAAGATTTGAAACTCAACTAAATTAGCCTGATCACAACGAATCAAGCAAAAGAAAGTATTTTAGAATTTCTAAGAAGTTAAAAATGAACGTGACTTTTGTTTTTACTTAGTAACTTCTATAAAGCTTGGATGTTTACAACAGAATGTACTACTGTAACATACACCATGAAAACACTATAAACTCTAATATTAAAGAAGGAAAAAAACACACTAACTACACTAAAAAGTATGCATAATTGTATTATATTGCCTTTCTCAGGATCCTATTGTTATTATTCTCATGTAAAGACCTAATTTGAATGTCTTTAAACATAAAACAATTTAACAGAACATATTAAGGAAGTTTCATTTAAAAAAAAAAAACTAAAATATGGCAGACAAAAGGATATAAACTGAAAGAATTTGTTACTCATGGTTCCTTGTTTACAGATATTATCCTAAATTCCTCCATTAGCCAGACAGACATACACACACACACCCACATACACCAAGATAAAATATAAGGAAATAAAAATTACTTTGTGAGCCCTATTCATTCTACTAAAATTTTATTCCCAAGACATTCTTTTGTTTCTGTGGCCTTCACTATCTAAACGTACACTATTTACTGTGAAATTTTCAATTTTTTATAACTTTCTTTTTTATTGACCTATAACAGTTATACATATTTTGGGGGTACATGTGATACTTTAGTACCTGTACACATTGTATGATGATCAAATCATGGTAATTGAAACTGGGAAATATTTTTTAAGAAAGTTAAACATTCTATGAAAAACAGTAACTTATTTGCAGGACAAGTAAAGACAAAACAGCGAAACTGAAAAAAGCACTGAAGTAAATGGCAGTTTAGTCTTTAGTAATCAACAGGTACATTATCTGAAAAGGCTCAATCTTTATAGCCTTAACTTTTCCTTTTCAATATGAAGGAAATCGACAATCTTTGCTTTGACTGTCTTCACAGATTGAGACAAATACACTGAATTTGTTAGAACCTTCAAAATTCTTATCATGGGTATCATGAATTAATTTTTTAGAATGAATAAGCGAAGATTTCTTTAAATTGCCATCTGAGCAAGTATCTTATCTCCTTCAGGTCTTTACTCAAATTTCCCAAAGGACCTTAACTAGTCAGTCAATTTAAAACTACAATTTTAAATTCTTCTTGGCATGTTTTCCTTGTTTTATTTTTCTCCACAACACTTGTGACCATCTAATACGGATTATATTCTACCTGCATTTATTGTCTGCCTCCCCCTCTCTAAATTTTAAGCTCAACAAGGGCTAGGTTTTTTGTTTTGTTTTTTCTTCCATTTTATTTACCATTATATACTTCATACCTAAAACAATGCCTGCCACAGGTAAGCACATCACCAAATCTATCATAACTAGAATAGACCTTTTCCTTATATGGAATCTTTTGAATCTTTAACTATTTCAAAATGTGGCACATCTATGTTTCATAAAAATAAACTGTTAGCTGCTGAAATAACAATCTTTATACTTATACTACTTACTTTCCACGTTTCTTCTTTTTCCACATTTAGTTCTTTCACCAGACCAAATTACTTTAAGCGGTAGCTTTATAAATAAAATTTCCTATAGTTTCAGTTTTACCAACTAGAACAATATCTCATCTGTTCATTTTTTACTGTTTTACCATCTTTTAGTAATTGTTATCTAGAATAATATCCAAGACAGAATGTCTTCCTCCTCATACTTTCAAATAGCATCTCTCTGCACAAGTATGACAGCATTTTTCCATCATGTACCTTAAATTAAAAATTACGTTTTCTAAATTCTCTCCCATTTGGGAGTTTTTTGGGGTAGCAATAAAGTCTTATCCATCCTTGAACTCTCCCATAGTGCTTAATGAATGGCTACATTAGTTTTTATAATCCCTTACCATTTACAAAAAGACTCTTCATGTATATTACTTCTTAATTCTACAACAACCTTATTAGGCAAGTATTAAGACTATTTACAAATGAGTAAGTCGACTCAACAGTTTCATCCTATTTCCCTCAAGCCAGATGACTCAACAGATGCTGTGCAACTGATCACTTAAAGTGGCCTTAAAAACATATTGTAAACTATAACACTATAATAAATGTACATTATTTCCATAAGAAAAAAAGGCATCATTTTCTGATTTTTTAATATAAAAAGAGAAACAATCCTATGCACTCTTTAAAGTACTTCAAACGGAATTAATTTTAAATTTTCTTTTTCCTCCAAATTTTAAAAAGTAGTAGGCTTAGAAACACCACTTTCTTTAGAAAACACAAAATACATAAATCTCAATACCTAATTGTAAGTACTTAGTTGACATACCAATTATTAAAACACCATGTAATAATTTTAATTCTAAACAAGCTTACCAGATTCATCTATGTCAGCGTCTTCGTCCCACTCATGAAAAGCACGACTTTCATCTTTCCTATTTTTCACCCATTCTTCATCAGGTTCAGTATCAAGTTCAGTTGCAGGACCACTATACCAGTCACCTATTCGATGAATAAACAAGATGATCAAAATAATATTAGATTGCCTGCAATTACAAAAAAACTATGCTATTTACAATAAAAATCTCTACAAGAGAAAATATCTGAGTCCTAGGCAATGGGCAAGCTATTTTTAGAAATATTTAATTATGGTTAAAAAAAATTACACTGAAATAAGCAAAGGATTCCATTTCAGACATACTGAAAAGAACTATGACTAGGTGGGTTCAACTAACAATAATAATCAATTAACCAATAGTTCATAATTTCTTAAAGTAAATCCTTCTCTTTCAAACTATGGAAACAGAACAGTAACTACAAAAATTTATATAGTCTGCTATGTACCTGCTATGAATCTACTCTCTATACAAAAGTTTTTCAATTTTGTCTTTTATAGAAATACACTTAATGATTATCAAGTCTTAAATAAAATTTTAGAAATCACAATAAGCAAACATTTTCCCTTGCTGTGGTTTCACACTGGTTCCTACAATAGCCCCATTATACAACAGCTAATAAATAAAAGGAAGCAGGTCTACTCTGCAGTCTATCAATCAGCAATTCAGAAGTAGATGGAAACAGAAGCAAAGGGAAAGATTAATGTAAAGCTAATGTAAATTTATAGATCCTGGAGAATGTACTGTAACTAAATTATATGATCGTGAAGTGAGAGATTATGAGGAATCAATTTTATTGATCTCATTTTTTTGGAGACAGAGTGTCACTCTAGCGCCCAGGCTGGAGTGCAGGGGAGCATTCTGGGCTCACTGCAACCTCTGTCTCCCAAACTCAAGCCTCAGCCTCCCAAGTAGCTGGGATAACAGGCATGCACAGCCACGCTGGCTAATTTTTTTTTTTTTAATTTTAGTAGAGACAAGGTTTCACTATGTTGCCCATGGTGGTCTCAAAATCCTGAGCTCAGGCAATCTCCTGCCTTGGCCTCCCAAAGTGCTAGGAGATTATAGCTGTGAGCCACCGTGCCCAGCCAATTTACTCAACTCTTAACATTTCATCTAAATTAGGGTTTCTCAACCTTGACGCTATTGACATTTTGGGTTGGATAATTATTTGTTGTTGGGAGCTGTCCCGTGGATAGTAGGGTGCTTAGCACCAACCCTCGCCTATACCCACTAGATGCCGGTATGATACCCAAAGATGGGACAAACAAAAATGTCTCCAGATATTTAAAATGTACCCTGGAAGGGGTTAAATCATTTTGATTGAGAACCACTCAAAGCAAATAATATAAATAAATAAAAACCGATTTCTATTTTTTTTTTTTTTTTTTTAAAGACAGAGTCTCCCTCTATCACCCAGATTGGAGTGCAGTGATACGATCACGGCTCACTGCAGCCTCGACTTCCCATGCTCAAATGATCCTCCCACCTGAGCCTCCCAAGTAACTGTGATTATGGGCGTGTGCCACTATGCCTGGCTATTTGTTTGTTTGTTTGTTTGTTCGTTTTGTTTTTTTTTGTGATTGATTGATTTTCAGAAAGAGTCTTGCTCTGTCGCCCAGGCTGAAGTGCAATAGCATGTCTCGGCTCACTGCAACCACCAACTCACAGGTTCAAGCAATTCTCCCTGCCTCAGCCTCCCGAAGGGCTGGGATTACAGGTGCCTGTCACCACACTGGGCTAATTCTTATAGTTTTAGTAGAGATGGGGTTTCACAATGTTGGCCAGGCTTGTCTCAAACTCCTGACCTTAGGTGATCCACCCACCTCGGCCTCCCAAATTGCTGGGATTACAGGCATGGGCCACTGTGCCTGACCATTTATTCTTTTAGTAGAGATGAGGTCTCTGTATGCTGTCCAGGCTTATTGGAACTTTTTGTTTAAACATATTAAAAACAGAAAAAAGCAGTATATTTGAGATTTGGGTGAATTCATGAAAGTCAACACAGCATTATCACAACTGACATTCGTATCAAATCATGATATAATTATAATTCTTAAAAATTAAAAATAGAAAATATTGTATGCATCCATGTTTGTCTTATTTGACTTTTCAATAAATATTTCATTATCCTACAACTAATAGAAAAAATTTTTCCACATAACAACTGTAATCATTTAGATGATATAAATCTACGTGGTACTCCAAATAGCTTCACTCAAAAAAACTAAGTATCTAACAGCTTATTTTGAAAGTGCTATATGTTACTGTAATGAATAAAATTGCTTTTAAATCAGATTCACAATTTAAATCAGACATAAAGTCATGAACAGAAAACAAACAAACAAAAATAATGTGAATTTGGAATCTAATATTCACCTAGGCTGGGTGCAGTGGCTCACATCTGCAATCCCAGCACTTTGGGAGGCCAAGACAGGTGGATCACTTGAGGTCAGGAGTTCAAGACCATCCTGATCAACTGGTGAAAACCCATCTCTACTAAAGAAACAAAATTAGCCAGGCGCAGTGGCTCATGCCTGTAACACCAGCTACTTGGAAGGCTGAGGCAGGAGAATCACTTGAACCCAGGAGGCAAAGGTTGCAATGAACCGAAATCATGCTATTGCACTCCAGACAGGACAACCTGAGCAAAACTCCATCTCAAAAAAATAAAACAAAACAAACAAAAAAAAATCCCAAAAGCTCACCTGGAAGAAATTGTTTTAGTTCAGTAACAGAAAAAATGTATGCTCTATTAGCTGTATTTAACCCATAACTGCATTACATGTTGACGAAAAGAATATTTTCTTTAGCTGTTCACATGTGAAAGTAATTTACTATAATGCTATTAATATGAGACTGTGATTCAGGGAATGTGGCATTACTAATCAAATAAAGATAGGTCAAAGACAAAAACTGATTCACAATTATTTTAAGCCATCACCAAAATGGAGCTGTAAAGGTATATCATCCTTAAATTTTAAAAAATTAATTTATTCTGTATTTTTAAAATATTCATATAATTATTAAACAAATTTAAAGCAGTTTTGAAAGCTTATTAATTTTATTTTTAACTTTTAATTCTGTAAAACAGTCAAAAGCAGAAAGAACTAGCAAAATGGATCCCCGTGTATCTATCACCTTTCTTCAATAATTACCAACATTTTGTCAATCTTTTTGCATCCCTCCCCAATTATATTTTCTTAATTATTATTTTTTTAATTGCAGACATCATTATAATTTACCCATGAACTTCAGCATTGCTAGTTTTCCAAAAATATATACCAAAAATACATCATCTAACTCTAAAATCTACCTTTTGGTCAACCTCTCAAAGCTTCCCTCCCTGGCCTTGTTCATTAATGTCCATGAATATTTATCTAGAAAATAGATGAAAATATTTTTAAATTAATTTACCTACCTCTGGCCCAATGAACAGGGTAAAGATGTTTCCAAAGCGACCCAGTTTTTACCAGCTGAGACCATTTCGTGCTTACTTGACTGCATCGACATAACTCTTGAGGATTAAGATAACTGAAAATTGACAGCATTACCTCAGGAGGAAGATGGGTTATACCTGTGGAGTGTTCTGACACTTCTGCTTCTGAAATAAAAAAGAAAAGCTTTAGCAGTAAAGCCTAAGAGCAAATGCAGTAAGAAATTACAATCACATTTCTATAAACAAAATCCAGTGCCTGAAGTCAATTCCTTCCTGCTTGCAAGATGTGAAAACGAAATACCATATAATAGAGGTAACATGGGGATGTTAAACTTAAGAACCAGTAGGGTTAAACTATCATGGTCCAAATCACACTTCATCAGTGGAAGCTACAATAATGAACACAGAATTAACTTCCTCTTACAAAGGCATCACAGAAAAAAACAATACTCACTTTGTAGCATTAAGTAGCATCATTTGAAAAAGGAATCAAACAGGTTATACAGCTTTAAATCGACAAGTATAGAGTAAGCCAGATTATGAGATCGCCAAGGCATTTTTAATGACACATACAAATCTCACGACCT
Organism: Ateles fusciceps; assembly: GCA_036589455.1. Lineage (NCBI taxonomy): Eukaryota > Metazoa > Chordata > Mammalia > Primates > Atelidae > Ateles > Ateles fusciceps. The sequence continues at coordinate 5,141,081 of JAZHEH010000672.1, forward strand.
TTTCCATTCATGCATTATGACTCCTGTCAATAATTTTCCTTGAATTCCCTCTTTGATTTTCACATTTCATACAACAGGTCTGCAAAATCTGACTGCCTTAACCTATAGGCACTTTAAACCACTTCAATTATTTATGTCGCAGGTGAGATGACAAAATATAAATATTTCTGATGCTGTTTCACACTGATAAGGAATCTACTGTCAGCAACTATTGCAGGAAGTACTTATTGGATGTATAAACCAATAATGTATTATTTTAATAACAATTTCCAAAATAAAAATGAAAATGAGGTGTTACAATAAAAAATATAAAAGATTTGTCATTAAAGTCCTATGAAGAATTTGAGTACTTTATATACCTGATTTGTCTTCACAAAGCAACTTAAATATAGAAATGCTATGATCGCATTCATTAAACTACTACTTTTAAAATGGCAAATATTTTAAACATAATACAGCTACTTTGCTTTGAAGGAGTGGGAAAATAAAATGTAGTAAGTGTGATGCTTTTAAATCTCATGTTATAATTACAATTAAACCAGACATAACAAGTCTTAGCTTGGTATCTAAAGCACAAGCTACATTTCAGAGTAAAGCATACAAGCTTTATGGGATTAATTATAGCTTAAAACTTGTAAAATCACTTTGGTTTCAACATGCATTTCACCTACTTTGTTTTTTATTTTTTATTTTTATTTTTGGAGGGGGCCGGGACCACACGCTGGCGGTCGAGGGGATCCCCCGACCCTCCACCTACTTTGTTAAATAAAAATAAAAGGATCAATTTCAAAAAACTCCAAGCTATTTTAACAGAAATGCCATTGCTGCCACCAATCTTGAAGAAGCAAAGCTACTGAACATAAATAATAAAAAAAGAGAAAGTAGTTTATTTTTTTTAAAAGGGCAGCATGTTTTATTTGCATTTCTCATTTGTATTCTCAGGGTAAGTATAAGGAAAAACTCTGCCTCTGGTACTTATTCCCCTGAATATTACTGGATACAAGCTGAAAAAAATGACACATTTTTGCCAGCTGATGGAAAGGATGAAAATAAACTATAAACATAACTGACTTTGAAAACCAATGACAAACACAAGGAAAGATAAAAATCAGCCACTATGGTCAATGCAGCTCAGGAAGTAGGATGATACTGCAAAAGTGCTCTGTATAACAGTAGTTTTGAACAATTTTGACTGATCAATTTTGAGCAGGCCAGTGCTCTGTATTGGTAGTTTTCAATAATTTTGACTATGCATTTATAAATTCATTCAAGAAATACTACACTGCATATGTCCCAAATATATGTTAAATTATCATACTCAACACTAAAATTCTAAAATAAGAACTATCATCTTCAATTAAATTCATACATGAAAATAATGCCTTTAACTGATCACAGTGCAGGTCTAACTTAAATTGTTTCTCAATCAAAATCTACAGTTCATATCAGTAAGATGTCAATGGCCTTATAACTAATAAACTGTCCTTTATCTATATATATGAATCTCACCTTTATCTGACTTTTCATCCACAGAATATTTAAAAAATTTTTGTCGCTCTTCAGCATGATTCCATAGGCTAAGACCTCTAAGGAGTTCTGCAGTATCCTTCTGAGAGCAGTGTTGTGCAATCACTTTCTTTTTAATATCCTTAAGCTCTTCATAGGTAAAATATTCCATTAACATGGGCTGAAAAACCTAAATTAAACAAAATATTGACAAGGAATGATACTTAATTCGTGTTATTTCACTCTACACCTTTTTAAGTTATTAATGGCTTGAATGTCTTATTATGACCATATATCTCAAACAGATAAAAATTTTAGTTGTTACCACTGAGTTTGTTTATCTAAAAATTGCAGAGAAGAGTACCTCAAGAAGATCCTTCTTGTTATGGTTTCTCTAGCTAGCAAATCAATCCCAAAACAATTTTAAAACATGAGGACCAGAAGGTTTTCCCATATAGAATTTGTCAAACACTCTTAACCATTCTCTGTTAGATGTTTAGGTCAATTAACTGCCTTCTGGTACTAAAGTAACTGAACTCTACAGAAACAGCGCCTCTGCCTCACATGAGAGTGGTACCCAGTGTACTGGAACCATAAAAGTCAGAACTCTACTGAGACATTTATCTTTTCAATATTATTTCTGGATTTTGGAAATGTTCCCTCAAATCATTATTTTAGAACAGTGGTTCCTACAATAATTATCTATGGAGATTTCTTCTGCTAAACAGATGCTTAGTTCCAACTCCAATTGACAGAATTAGAATCCTCAGAGGTTAGAACCAAGACTTTGTTTTGTTTTCACTTCCACAGATAATTTTGATGAGTATCATAGGTTAAAAAACACTGGTTGGTCTAGTAATTCAGGTTTCAACACTGGCTGTATATTACAATGAGTTGGAGGGCCCTAAAAAATATCCAGGTCAATGCCTGTCCTCCAATTTAACTCTGATATAACTTGTCTGGAAAGTGCTTAAAATACTGTTGGGGTTTCTTTTGTTTGTTTAAATACCAATTTGATTTTAAGGTAAAGCTATAGTTGAGAATCACTACAGTAATTGATTTACAACTGAACAGGTATTCAGTTCCTCATACAATCATTTATCTATTTCTTATCCTAATATTCATCCCATATTAGAGACAGAAGAAAAAGGGAAAATGTTTTACCCATTCATGCAATGATACCCTAATATATGTATAGTAGGCTTAAGACTAATAATTGTTTTTGTTTGTTTGTTTGGAGGCACAGTCCTTACTCTGTCACCCAAACTGAAGTACCATGGCACAATCATGGCTCACTGCAGTCTCAACCTCTTGGGTTCAAGCAATCCTTGCACCTCAAGCTCCCAAGTAGCCAGGATGACAGGCATATGCCACCATGCTCAGCTGATTGTTTTAATTTTTAGCAGAGAGGAGGTCTCCCTATTTTGCCCAGGCTGGTCTTGAACTCATGAGCTCAAGCAATCCTCCTGCCTCAGCTTCCCTAAGTGCTGGGATTACAGATGTGAGCCACCATGCCCAGCCAAGACTAATAAATTTAAAACCACCATTTAAATACTAAAGTATACTAGTAGAAAAAAAACATGCAAAATTATTTAAACACAGCATGGAAATATTTAAAAAATTAAAAGTTTAAAGAATCCTCTAAAGGTTCTGAAAAGACATTAGGGTAGCAGAAGTTATTAACATTGAAGACAGTGCCATTTACAAAAAAGGAAATTAATATTTCCTGAGTAAATTAATTAAATCATCTATTTAATGAAAAGTAACAACCTGAGAAAACAAATGTTGTTTTTTTCCCCCCTTGGGTTTTCTTCAGTTTCCAAAAAGAACTGGATGCTTCTCTCCATCAACCAGACACATCTTCCTATGCATTATTTTGAAGAGCCTCTAAAGTAAAACAGTATTTTAAAAATGCTATAAATCTAAATCACAGGAGGGAAAAATTATGCTTACCTCCTCTTCCTCTTTCATATGAGGAAGAAAATCTCTTGTAAAAGCCTCCAATCTCTCTTTCAGTTGTTTCGCATAATTTAACTGTTCATATTCATTCTGGAAACAAAATAAAATACATTTTTATAAAAGTTTTGCTTAATTAATTATATCTGACCCCAGGAAGGTAGTTTAAAATGTGACATAAAACCTCCAAAAAAAAAAAATAGACTGACAAATTGCAAAGTGGTCTCTGTACCTTTAGCATAAAAGATGTCTGTAAAACAGTAAGCTTTGAATTACTTTAGTAACGTATGTAACTCCATATTTTTTAAATGGTTTAAAAATATAAAAAGTCTAAAAATGGCAAGTATCTTCTCATAACTTCTATTGATTTGATTTCTAATTATATATTTATATAATTTCAGTATGTCAGTTCTCTTAATACATCTCCAAGCCTAATGGACTGTATCATTACAAAATCCCTTTATGGTCATCTAGCGTCTCCTCCACTCAAAAATTCAGAATATAGTTGACTTTTGAACAACAGGTTTGAACTGTGCAGGTTCACTTAAACACTGATTTTCTTCTGTCTCTCCCACCCCCTGTAACAGCAAGACCAACCCTACCTCTTCTTCCTCCTCAGCCTACTTAATGTGAAGACAATGAGGATAAAGACCTTTATGGTGATCCACTTCCAACTAATAAATAGTGAATACATTTTTTCTTCCATATGATGATTTTCTTTTCTCTAGCTTACCTTACTGTAACAATCCAATATATAATATTACATAAAACATGAAATAAGTGCTAATTGACTGTTTTATGTCATTGACAAGGCTCCCAGTCAATAGTAGTAGCCTATAAGTAAAGTTTTGAGAGATTTAAAAAAGTTATACATGGATTTTTAACAGCATAGGATGTTGGCAACCCTAATCTCCGTGTTGTTTAAGGGTCAACTGTACCTGCTAACATTATCCCACCGGGCGCGGTGGCTCACGCCTGTAATCCCAGAAATTTGGGAGGCCGAGGTGGGCGGATTACCTGAGGTCAGGAGTTCAAGACCAGCCTGGCCAACACAGCGAAACCCTGTCTCTACTAAAAATATAAAAATCAGCCAGGTATAATGATGAGCACCTGTAATTTCAGCTAATCGGGAGGCTGAGGCAGGGAGAATTGCTTGAACCTGGTAGGAAGAAGTTGCAGTGAGCCAAGGGAGAAAAAAAAATCCTGACATAAGGTAATATATATTAATATCAACACTTCTAAAGACAAGGTCTCAAAAAAAAAAATCCTGACATTAGGTAATATAAAGGTGCATATAAAGGTATTAGGTAATATAAAGGTAATCTAAAGGCAAGGTGCTCACTACATCTTGAAGTAAATAATTCTAATTCTGAGAAATTCTAAGGAGTTACAAAGTTCGTCCTCATAACCTAAAATCACATCTCCCCACTTCTGTATCAGCCCTCTCAAAGCATGTGGAAAATTCACAGAATGAAAACTTTTTTTCTTTTTGAGACAAGTCTTGCTCTGTCACCCAGACTGGAATGCAATGGCGCAATCTTGGCTCACTGCAACTTCAGGTTCGAGTGATTCTCCCACCTCAGTCTCCCGAATAGCTGGGACTACAGGTGCACATCACCACATCCAGCTAATTGTTTTTGGTATTTTTAGTAGAGATGGGTTTCATCATGTTGGCCAGGCTGGTCTCCAACTTCTGATCTCAAGTGTTCTGCCCACTTCAGCCTCCCAAAGTGCTGGGATTACAGGGATGAGCCACCGCGTGCATTCTATGAAAACTTTTAAAATATGAAAATATTTTATCTCTGTTAAGTCCTCTCTGGTCTCTTTTCCCAGAACTAATTTATTCAACTGCTTCCCAATATTCAATGCAATGTTCTCTTCTCTTACAATTCTACACATTTTCTCTAAGCATATCCACATGGCTTCCATTCCTACTTATATGCTAATAATAACAATCAAATTTGCTTTTTCACACTGGGTCACTCTTCTGACCATGAAATCCATCTTTACCACCTCCTATTAATAAATGCCCGTGTAGATTACACAAGCCGTTCAAACCTAACCTGTCAAGACTGAATCTTTTTATTACCTGACCCTCTTCTATATACTCTAGAAAGTTAGGTTGAATCCTCATTTTTATTTCTTTTCTCTTTCTTCTTTCCTCCTCCCTTTAAGTATAATCACTACATTTTATCAATTTTATTTCCTACATAATTCTGAAATCTGATCCCCTCCCCTTTATTTCCACTAGTCATGACTTTAGTTCAGATCTCATCAAAGATGTATTCATGTGGCAATACGTAATACGATACAAAATTCAAAGAATATAAAAGATTATTCATAAAAAAGTAAATCTCCCTTCTATTAATATTACTATCTAGTATCCTACCCCTAACAAACCTCCCATACCTCCCCACCAAGCAGCTGAGTATTCTTCCAGAAACTATTAGAATTTTTTAATAATAGTCTTCCACCTTTAGTCTTTTATCTTTAATCCATCCTCCCTAAACTGCAGAACAGTCTTTCTAGAACATAAATCTGTAGGTGAAGAGCACATGGTGGCTTAACAGAGCTGTAACTTAAGCTTACGCTTCACCAAGCCAGAAGGGAAATAAACTAAGATCAAATTTCAAAATCCTATAATATACAAATATAATTGAGAAGAAAATCTCTATATTATTATCCTAAACTATACCCAATAATATCTTTAGCTCACTGCAATTTCCACCTCCCAGGTTCAGGCAATTCTCCTGCCTCAGCTGGGATTACAAGTGCCTGCCACCATGCCTGGCTAATTTTTATATTTTTAGTGGAGACAAGTTTTCACCACGTGGGCCAGGCTGATCTTGAACTCCTGACCTCAAGTGATCCACTAGCCTTGGCCTCCCAAAGTACTGGGATGACAGGTGTAAGCCACCATGCCTGGCTAGCATTCAATTCTAAAACACATAAAATTTATAAAATTAAAGTTTATTCATTCTAAGTAATAATTATATCTTTGAACACCATTAACTGGATTGACAGTTTTTCTTTAAGAATTCAGGAAATGTTAACAGAATGTAAAAATTTTATGATAATTAAAACTTCAACTTACAAAAATAGCTTTAAGACTCGGTAAGTAGGATTCATTATAAAATTTTATTAAACAGTAATAAAGAGGTAACTGACAAAGACTCTCACCAAACCTGAGTCAGGCTCCTCTGAGCCCTCTTCTCAACCTCAGGCCTGAACTTAAAACTGTCATTGTCCTGCTTAGTCCAGTTTTAGCAAAACTCCTACTGAATTGGTTTAGTGAAAATCTCTCACCCTTGGTTATCCAATCACTTTCTACATCTGATCAAACTTCTCACTCCTAAATATGTTATTATCCTCCTGTCTTTAGCAATAATCTTATACTTAGCTTAGCAAGAATCCCCTTGGCCTTGATGTTTCCTCAGTAATTTTTCATCCACTCTTCTCATTTTGTTCCTTGGATATAAATCCCTGCTTGCCCTTACTATATTCAATGTTGGGCCTGATCTCTCTCTACTACTGCAAACTCCCCCTTGCAGTTCTTCTTAAATAGTCTTCCTTACCATCTTTAAGGAATGACAAAATAATTTTTTTCAACATTACATAATTTACTATAAAATGGTGACACATTTTGCCAATGACATACCAGAAGATGGCACAAGTTTTGATAGTTAAATATCCATTTTTGCAACTTACCTTAACATTCTTCAGTCCCTTTTCAAAGAGGCTAAGCATCTCAGAGAGTTTATTGTCAGAATGTACATTATAAATGGTCTGGCTGCGTTGTTGAAGCAAACCAATAATGTATTCATTTTCAATCTGCTCATGCATTTTGAACTCCTTGAAAGTAGCATACAAAGACTGCAGAAGAGCACGGAAATCGTTGTTGTTGGAAAAATTGGTTTTAGAAAGCTGAATAAAAATTTAAAAAGAAAATTGTAATAAATACGTGCAAATATGCATAAATAAAAATATTCAAATACATCCCTATTCACTTTTGCACACAGCATGTTACTTCCTTTACACTTGGTTATATTAAAGTACAAATAAAGGAAATTAATAAATTAACAAGTTAGAATGGTATAATAAAAAGTACACTAGGCCAGGAAGATGTTGGTTTGCATTATGAAGGGCTTGGTGATACAGAAAAATGATGCGTGCACGAATCAGTTTCTTTAAATAGAAGAGATTAAACCAGGCCCCTCCTAAATCTAAAATTGCATTACTCTATATGTATGCTAAATACAGGCAGGGGGAAACTTTAAAGAGGGAAACTTGATTAGGTTAAATGCAACAGACATGCAGATGAAAGGGGAAAAGCTACTAACACCATACTTCCTAGACTTGCTTTCTGAAGTATCTAGTATAACTAAAATGGAATGGAGTCTAAGCTGTCTTATTGCCTGTTCTCAGCAGGAATAAATAGTCTGATGACACAGCATCAAAACAGATGACATAGAAGCTCCTAAAACAAAACTATTCCTACTATACATAACAAAATTAACTATCTTCTATAAAAGGCAGTATGGATTAGGCATTAAGAGTCACTTACAGTGAACCAGTTCTAAAGTTAGATTTCTCTAGGATCGGATACCAGTTCCACCATAATTTAACTGTGTAACCCTGGGTAAATTACTTTTCTTTCTTAATATGTTAGTTTCACCTTGATGTTAAATGGGTATGATAAAACATCTGTAATTCACATGGTTGTTGGTAAACGTGTTTTGGATAAACGTCAATAAACGTTAGCTAGTATCACTTTGAAAATGAAATATTCATTTTTATAAATTTATACATTTTTCATTCTATACAAATATTTACTGAATAGCTATTATGAGGCAGGCACTGTTCTTTGATACTTAGGATATATCAATGAAAAAAACAAGGATTTCTTGCCTTTATGGAGTTTCCATTCCAGTGAAGGCAAATAAGACAATGAACAGTTAACTGCAATACATAAGTAATCTAGAGCAAAGATTGGCAACTATTCTGTAAAGGACAGATAATAAATATTTTAACTTCTGCAGGCCATGTAGTCTGTAGCAATTATTTAACTCAGCTGTTGAAGCACAAAAATAGTCACAGACAATGTGTAAATGAATGAGTGAAGCTGTATTTCCACAAAAATTTATAGATACTGAAATTCAAATTCCACATAATTTTCACGTCACAAAATACTATTCTGTTGATTTTGTCCAACTATTTAAAAATGTAAAAGTGATGTTTGGCTCTTAAGCCACACAAAAAACACAGGATAGATTTGGTTAAACCCACATTATAGATTTTTTAAAATCATAAATGCCCCACAAACAAGATTACAATAAAATCCATTAGTGGCTAATCTCTGCAAATACTATCATGTATCATTTTTTGAAGAAAAAAAAAACCTTAAAAATAGCCTTAGTAGAAGCAAGACACAAATCAAAAGAAAGCATTAATGTTAGATACGGTTTTCTTAATGGCAAAAAGTAAACACTGTCAGCCCGCGTGGGGATACAGAAGCCATAGATTCAACCAATAGTGTACTGAAAATATTAAAAAGGCTGGGCGTGGTGGCTCACGCCTACAATCCTAGCACTGTGGGAGGCCAGGGCGAGTAAATTACCTGAGGTCAGGAGTTTGAGACCAGCCTGACCAACATAGTGAAACCCCGTCTCTACTAAAAACACAAAAATTAGCCGGGAGTGGTGTGCACTTGCAGTCCCAGCCACTCGGGGGGCTGAGACAGGAGAATCACTTGAACCCCGGAGTGGAGGTTGCAGTGAGCCGAGACTGTGCCACTGAACTCCAGCCTGGGCGTCAGAGCAAGACTCCATCTCAAAAAAAAGAAAATATTGAAAAAAATAATAAAAATTTAAACAATATAACAACTATATACATAGCATTTTCACTACATTATGTATTAAAAGTAATCTAGAGATGATTTAAAGCATATGGGAGGATATGTATAAGTTACATGCAAATACTATGCTATTTTACATAAGGGACTTGAGCATCCATGGAGTTTGGTACCCATGGGTGTCCTGAAACCAATCTCCCACAAAATAGGAGGATACCAAGGGAAGACTGTAATGCCCTAACATGAGTTAAGAAAAAAAAATCTTAAAAGACATATGGGAAATTTTGCATATATTCTCATTAGACTATTAGAAATTATTTTAGATTTAATAACACATTAAGGTAAAGATTAGTTTCATGCCACAAACTGAGAGCCATATTAACTATATAAAGAGACTCCAAATTACAGATAGAGTCTATATCCTGTTAATCTAGCACAGTAGTTAAAAGCACTGACTCTGGGGCAAGATTGCCTAGGTATAAATCCATTCTGTCAGCAAGTCATTATATTTATTCGTACCTCAATTTCTTCACCTGTAAAATAGGGCTAATAATATTAACCACCTCACAGAATTCTTATGAGGATTCTTTTTTTTTTTTTTTTTTTTGAGACAGGGTCTTGCTCTGTCACCCAGGCTGGAGTACAGTGGCACGATCATAGCTCACTGCAACCTCAAACTCCTGGGCTCAAGTGATCCTCCTGCTGGCCTCAGCCTCCTGAATAGCTGGAACTTCAGGTGCAGTGTGTACCACCACACCCAGTTACTTTTTTATTTTTTAGATAGGTCTCACTATGTTGATCAAGCTGGTCTTAAAGTCCTGGCTTCAAGCTAACCTCCTTACTCAGCATGCTGAGTTGCTACAATGACAGGCACAAGTCACTGTGCCTGGCTACCTGTGATAATTTAATAAGTTAATATAAAGAACACAGAATATAAGCCCTACCTAGGCATCTGTAGCCTTCTTTAGTAGGCTTTTCTGTTATTAATTCTGTATTCAGACCAAAATAAAATATCATTAGAAAGAAATTGGTACAGCTATTATGGAAAACAGTATGGAAGTTCCTCAAAAAATTAAAAATGTAATTTTCATAAATTCTAGTAATTCCACTCCTGAGTACATTTTCAAAGCAAATAACATTGGTATCTCTAAGAGATGTCTGCATTCCCATGTTCAATGCAGTTTTATTCACAATAGCTAAGATATGGCGCCAACCTGAATGCCTGGCTTGCCCACAAATGGATAAAGAAAATGTGATATATACAATGAAATATTATTCAGTAATAAAAAAAGAAATCCTGTCATTTGCAACAACATAAATGAACCTAGAAAACAGCTAAGTGAAATAAGCCAGATACAGAGAGGCAAATAGTGTATGACCTCACTTACATATAGAATCTAAAGCAGAACTCGCTGAAGCAGAGTAGAAAGGTAGTTGCCAGGAGGTAGGGGATAGAGAAAATGGGGGAGATGCTGATCAAAGAACACTAACTTTCAGTTCTAAAATGAGTATGTTCTGGGGATATAAGGTACAGTACGGTGACCATAGTTAATAATACTGTATTATGTACTTGAAATTTACTGAGAGTATATCTTGTGTGTCCTTACCACTCCCACACAAAGGGTAATTACTTGTGGTGACGGATGTGTTGATTAATTTGATTTGAGTAATCATTATACAATGGACATTTATATCAAACCATCACACTGTACACCTTGAATATATACAATTTTCATTTGTCAATTATACCTCAATAAACCCGGGAAAAAATGATCAACCGATCAACAGATTAAATTACATTCTTGGTGGAGAATATAAAACAGTCCGTACAACAGGTTGAAGAAATAAGATTTTTATCTCTATTAAATCCTCAACACATTTGTTGATTTGATGAAGTGAAAACAAAGCCAAACAAAAACAAAAACAAAAACAAAATTAAGAGCAACAGAGAGAAAAGTCGTTAAAGATAATACTCAACTCAGTTTTTTTCCACATGAGAAGTGCAAATGTTTTGTAACCTGGTACCTAAAGTTAGTAAATTTAGCAGTTAAAACAATAACCAGAATATACACAATTTAACTTTTTTGAAATCTGTATATATGAATAGTTTTTAAAATTTCTGTTTGCCTTCACATATAGACTTTACTGAGAAAAAAATAACCTGAACACTAATAATTTCTGGGACATACTGAAGCCTATGAGGTGTGAGGAACTACACTAGTGTTGTTATATATTTAATTCTTAAAACAATCTAACAAGTAGGTATTAAAATCCTAATTTTACAGACTAAAAACAGAGGCTCAGTAAGAAATTTTACTCCAAATCACACAACTAGTAAACAACTGAGACCAAGTCCCTAAAACTCTAACATTTATGACTTTTCTACAGATACGATGTTAGTCCCATTCACAAAGATATCTTTTCAGATCTAAGAGAGTAAATTGTCTGAACACTTGCTCTAAAGCAACAGTTCTCACCAAGGCAGTAATATTGCCACCCCCCTCACACCCATTCCCCAAGAGAGAAAGGGAAAGATCTGGAGGCAGGTTTGGTTGTCACCAATGGAAATGTACTACTGACACCTAGTGGATAAAGGCCAGTGATGTGGTTAAACATCCTACAACACACAACACAACCCCCGTGACAAAGAATCATCCGCCTCAAAATGTCAATAGCGCTTTGGTTAAGAAATGCTGCTCTAGAAAAGTGTTTTTCAAACACTGTTAACCATGACCTTTAGTATGAAATACAGTGCAATCCAGATTCATACACATCACAAACACTTCAAACAAATCTCAGGGAGTAATATTTTCCTCTCTAATCTGTAACGTACTCTAAAATTCACTTTTCCATTTAAATTTTTAATCTGTTTCTGACCCACAAAACAGATTTATGACTTACTACTAATAAGTCACAGGACACATTTTGTAGAGCGCTCTTCTACAGTAAAATATGAAGGTTCCTAGTGACCTATAAAGTTATATACTCTGATGCCCCACAAATTCAACAAAGAACTTATATTACACATAATAAACAAATAGTAACATGGTATCATCCACATTTTAAAAGGATTTATAACTGATTTTCTTTTTTTTGTTTTTTTTTTTTTGACACGGCGTCTCACTCTGTCAACCAGGCTGGATTGCAATGGTGAGATCTCGGCTCACTGCAACCTCCGCCTCCTGGCTTCAAGCAATTCTCTGCCGCAGCCTCCCAAGTAGCTGGGATTACAGGTGCCCGCCACCACACCCTGCTAATTTTTCTATTTTTAGTAGCGACGAGGTTTCCCCATCTTGACCAGGCTGGTCTTGAGCTCCTGACCTTGTGATCCACCTCTCTTGGCTTCCCAAAGTGCTGGAATTACAGGCGTGACCCACTACACCTGGCCTATAAATGACTTTCTGTCTCAAACATTCTACAATCTAAATAAAGTATTAAAGCCTGATTTCAAACTGATTATCAGAAGTGGTGTGTCACTTAAAGACAATACACTATGATCAAAAATAGATATGAAAACAGCATAAGAAAAACACAAATGTTATTTCCCCAAATACATTTTTACTTTGTCTACATACCTAAACAATCCTTTAATTTAATAAAGAGAGACTTATACTCAGTGAAGAAATCTTAGTATCTGATCAAATTTAGAGATGGAAAAAAACAATGACCCACAGGTAAACTGTTTTGCATAAAATTATGGGGCTACCAATAAGCAGCCAAACCGGTAAGGTAATGCAAAACCCATGGGCTTCAGAAAGGAAAAAAAGTCCTAAAATTAAAATTCAGGCTCTACTAATTACTAGTTCAATGAGTTGGGTAAGTTATTTAACCACCAAGACTGTTTCCTCAACTTTAAATGACGGATAATACTTGTCTTATAGAGATCTTGTGAAGATTAAAAGAAATAATGTAGGCATGTAGTAAGAACTCATTAAATTCCCTTTTCCTTCTTCCATAGCTCACAATTCAATATTTTCTCCACTAAGCCAATCTTCTCAAATGCCAGTCAATAAATTGTTACAGGTATGCAGAGAAATGGGAGTGGGGACGACTGACCATAAAGCTATATTCATTCATTTTTTAAAAAAGAATATATTCAAATTACTCTAAGCTTCTTCCCATTTAACAGTTTTGGGTCACAAAATATTCCATCTGTATAAAACGATAAAAGTAGATAGCACTTTTAATACCCTTACCTGAAAAATTTAGGCACACCTTAAGGCCTCCACCACTTGAGTTTTTAATAACTGGTTTATATACAAGCCTGGGAATTTCTGAACTAACCACATCCTTACAACGACCACCTACTCTTCTCTCAGAAATCAATTCAAAGAGACCACTCCTGACACTTTAATGTGGAACTGACCATGTAACTTCCTTTGCTCCCACTATACTCTATTTGGATTTCTATCCTAGCATAGATGTTATTACATACTAGACTATACATTTTTTGAGAGTACAGACCACATGTCACGTTGCCAACACAAGCTACTACAGAGTAGATGGTAGAAACACCAATGCTCACTGTCATAATTAATGGAGTTACCCTTGGAGAATTGGAGAAAAGACTGAGACACTGAAATAAAATGGAAAAAGGATGTCATTCGCTATAAATATTTACTAAAATCATCCCAGTTTGAAAAGATTCAGGGAATTAGCAAGAGAGTTCTTAGCAGATTGTTACCAAAAAAAATAAGAAACTACTATAGTCTAATATAAAGAAAATTAAACTAGGAATCCTAACGATGACTTGGGTTTCCATCTGGATCTACCACTAGCTGCTTATGTAACCTTGGCCTAGCTAATCTAGGCCTGTAACTCCCTAGCTATAAACAGAAATACTTTGTCTTTACATAACTCAAAGCCCTGTTGTCTGCATAACAAAGGAGAAAAAGCTTTCCATAAAACTTTTTACAAATGTAAAACGAAATCCATGGGCAAAGTATTAAATCAGGTATTATATAGCAATATTTAAAATGGCCTAACACATATATTTGTCAGCATTCGAAAATTTGTTATTTTATTTTCTCATCATAACTAATCACCTTTATACCTAAAAAATAAATAAAGTCGCCTAAGAGAACTTCAGAGTGCATTATACTAACTACATTAAGCATGTAAGTGGTTTACTTGATGCTAGGAAATAAATGGATGCTTCTAAAACATACTGTACTTGAGAAGTTCAATATTGAAAATAGTAACTGACTTCTTTATAATAACTGGGCATTCAGAGCCCAAATTTGAACTACAGAGTACAGTGAAATAACTATTTTGTACCTTTTAAGTTTGAGTATAAAAACTAGTTTGCTTTCATTTTGTATAGTTTTATTGTAAGCTGTGTTTGGTGGGATATCCTTACTCTATACAACCAAAAGATGATGGCAAAACTTGAGATGACAAATGGATAAAAACAAACAAGGTACTCTTCCTTTAATTCCTTTAAAACTACTGAGCCATTACAAAATACTTATTTTCCACTCTAGCTCTCAAAGGACATCCTGAGAGAGATTTCCACTGGCTATCATTATCAAGAAGAAATCTGGATGTAAAATTCCTATGCATTTTTTTTTTTCCTAAATCGCCTCGGTCTCAGTTCAGAAAACTGGACTTTTAATCTTCTTGATAAACATATACAACAATCTCATTAACTATATCTAATTAATTCAGAATTAGTAATAATTTTGACTTACACTATGTCAAATTGAAAATGCTTTATTAAACTCATTATGCAAGTGGGAACATTACTGAAAATCTTACTTGACTCAGGTATTTTGTAAAAAAAAAAAAAAAAAAAAGAGCAACTGCATTTTCAAAATGTGTTCAAATATTCTCAACCACCAGGAAGAGACACATAAAAAGAGTGACTAACTTCTTGAAATTTTTAAAATAAGGCTTGTTAGCCTAGTCTTCAAATAATTGAATTGTGATTATTTTAGGAGGTCACAATCATCTAGAAATCAACGAAAGCTACAAACCCCCTAGGAAATGAACACACGCACAAAATGTTCCATATAATTTCAGGTGATCCTAGACTACCTCTCCACAGTCTAAACTGGAGAATACCTTGGATTCTGTTAGTCTTAACTTCCACTTTTGATTTTTGAGACCTATTTTTATCTCCTGCTATTAAGAATGGTTTCTGAATGAACTAAATTCAAATGCCAGAGAGGATGAAAACACTACAATACTGCTAACTGAAAAATTCAGGGATATATCTTTTTACTTAATGGCTTAACCATTCCTAATGCTTCTCCTGCTAAGTGATTCTCACCCTCAGCTGCACACTGCACTCAACTGGAGAGCTTTAATCGTTTATACCTGATGCCTAGGTGAAATCCTAATTTTAGTGACCTAGACATCAGGACTGCTAATAGTTTTTAGGTTCAGCCTAATAAGCAACCAAGGTTGTAAACCATTGTGCTAGATAGTCCTGGTGTTTCCAACTACATGAGAATTGGCTATTTCTAAATTTTCAGAATGGAGGGAGGGAGAAGATGGAGTGCTAAGATTTGAAATTCAACGTCACTGCTTTAAATTGCTGGTCTTCAGCGTGGCCTAGCAGTGAATACCCTGGGGCATCCTACAATTGCCTGGCTGAGCTATGAGACACCCCTCTTTTCTGTAGACAATGGTTCTGCATAATGCTATGGAATTTCTGAAAATTCCTAAAAGTTGATTTCCATGCTTAAACAAACGTCATTTGAATGCTTTATTATAGTTGGATCATTTCTACAAGAAACAAGACTGTCTGAGGTTTGCAGATATCCATGACTTTTCCCCCAACATAAACTGACAAATATGTGGAATGTTAAAATTGTTTAAAAATTATTAGCAAAGGGCCCTGAAACATATCCACAAAAGTGCCTCTTGAACTTATGCTGCACCAATTATGAGTCCAAAATGGTTCTCACAGTTAAACCAACTTTTCCCGAGGCCCCCTTTATTCCAGCCCATGTAAAGAATTCCAAGAGAGAATTGCTGTCTTAAAATCCACATCCAGCAAGTGTCCAGGGCAATAAAAGTTGCAAAGAAAACGATAATGACACATGAAGAGTGAAGGTTCTTTAGTTCTAAACTTGGCTTTTCTCCCAAATCAAACCAGTGAAAAAAACTGGGGGGTAAAAGGAGTCGGGTAGCCTGGAGACGCTGCAGTTCCAGCCAGGAAGCCAGCGAGAGGTTGCGAGGATGGGTGGGTGTCTGCACAGAGAACCCCGAACAGGCCCAGGGGGAGTGAAGGGGACGGGGACAACTGCCCGGTGCGGATGGGAGTCCACCGCAGGTGGCCGGCCGAGGCACCGAGGGCTTCGGGGGAGGGAGGGCCGCTCTCCTTAGAGGCAGCAGCGGGAGGCCCAGCGCGGCGCCAGGGCCGGGAGTAGGGCCAGTGACCCCGGTAGCGCCCCTCCTCAGCCGCCAGCCCTCAGCAGGGGGACGCCGCCAGGCAGGGGACGCCGCCCGCCCCGAGGGCACGTCCGAGGCGGCGGCTGGGCGGGGACGCCGTCTCTGCGAGGGCCCCGCAGCGAGCGGGGAGGCTGCGGGAGCTAGCGGCGCTGACAGCTGCGCAAGCGGCTGCGGGCGCGGCGCAGGCCAGGCCGCCCCAGGGACCAGGCCCGCTCCCCATCTCCGCCCGCACCGCCCAGAGCGGGAGGATCGCCGCTCCGTTACCTTGTCGCAGTAGAGCCCCACCAGCTGCTTCATCCGCCAGTGCGGGGCGGTGAAGACATCCACTTCTTCAGGAAAGGGCGCCATCGCCACTGCCTCAGCCTCCGCCTCAGCAGCCGCGGCCGCCGCCTCTCCATAGACACCCTCGCCGCGGGGCAGAGGCGGCGCGCCCCCTTGCGCATGCGCCCGCCCCGTCGGCGCGCGCGCCCGGTCCGCCTGGCCGGCAGGGACGCGGAGGCGCGCAGGCCGCCGCCATGCGGTCTCTGCGGCCCACGTGACCGGGCGGGCGCAGAGGCTCGCGCCTTCTGCCTCCCGCGTCCATTCTTTTTATTTCTTGTCCTCTACATATGCCGCAGTAACAGCCAAAACCTTTTCTCTGTTTGTTTCACCACAGGAAAGCACAATATCTGAGGGTAGGGGAATGTCGTTTCAGTGGCGCTCTCGGTGTTTCTCCAACTGCTGCCCTGCTCACCAGGCCTTGAGGCGAGGCAGCCAAGCACAATGGCCGCGGTCGGGGGCGCGAGCTCTGCCTGTGCCCAGGCCCCGACGCCCGCTTGGCCTGGGTGACCGCTGCGTACAGCCCGGCTCTCCAGATTTACCCTTTGCCTCCCTTTGATTGGCCCGTGGTAGACTTTTCGGCTCACGGGGCCGAGCGCAGACGACCCCGCCCGCCAGTCAAAGGCCCGGGCCTGGCTCCCGCCCAACGGTTGGTGAACCAGGGCTGGGGGCTCCGGGAGCTTCGGTCCCGGGCGGCAACCCAAGGCAGGAGCGGAGTCAGGGTGCGAGGGGCGGGGCAGAGTCCGCGAGGGAGAGGCTTGGTGGAATTCAGGAGACTCAGCGCGGGGGAAACAGTCTCCGGGGATCCAGGTGCGGAAATGCACCTCAAGCACAGGAACGCGCGCGGGTCAGGGATAGGCCCTACCCGCCTTGGGGGGTGGGGGAGAAGGGTGAATAATCATGGAAAGTTAGTGCGAAAAAGAGCCTTGGTACAAACCCCGCCATTTTAAGCGGAGGTTCGGAAAGAAAACAAGGTCACTAACCCAGGGAAAAGCCTGTCTCTTCCCTATAAATCTGGCCATTGCCACAGACCTTCAGGAGACCCTGTTCTCTGCTCACGCTGGTCAAATCTTAGATTGGTTGGCTGGAGTACTGATGGACAGATAGAGAAATAGGAGAAAACAGGGAAAAACCTGAGAACCTTGGGAGACAGTGTTATTTGGTTAATGGCCAAAACCTCCAGGAAGGCAAGAACCAGATATGCTGTGTTCACCCTTGTTCTCCATTATCTATCACAGTTGCAGGACAACATAGGAGTTAGTAAATATTCAACAAATAGTGGAGTAGAAGGAGGTGAGAAAGAACTTTGCAGTGGTATGCATCCTATTTAGTTCTAATCTTACTATACGCTGTTACTGACAGTGTGAACAGTGGTTGAAGCACAGACTCTGGAAATGAAGTTAAGATTCCTGGTTTTGCCAGACCCTTGCTGTACAACCATTAACAAGCTGTATGACTTCTTTGTGCCTCGGTTTCCTCTTACATGAAATGAGGCTAATAGTACCTACCTCAGAATCTTTATGAGGATTGAATTTATATATTTGAAGCACTTATAATCGTACTGTCTGTAAGCTATTAATACTTTTAAAAAGCAACTCTATGAGGTAGTGCTGTAGGAAATTAAGTCTTGAAGACATTCTAGTAATTGCCTAGGGTCCCACAAATTAGTAAGTGAAAAATCTGGCCATATAAATCTGGATCAGACAATAACCCCACAGGCACTGTGTTAGTTGGGATACGGAGATGGCTTATACACAGTCTGTCTGTCCTAAGAAGCAGGAATAACGCTTAAGGAATAGAATAATAAAATTCTTGATAAAGAGATTGAGTTCTCTCTTCATCTCCCTTCACCGTGTTCCTTGCTCTCTTCTTTCCCTAGGACTTTGCCTCTATATTTTTTAATAACCCCCGGAGGGTATTTTCTTATTTACCCGCTATTTCTTTACCTCATTCCAATCTTTCACTCCAGCTGTCTTGGAAGGCAGAATCAGATCTCAGGTGAACCAGTTATATAGAGAAATGAGCTCCAATGAGAACATGCACTTTGTTTTATCCTCAGCACTTAGAATGATGTCTATCATAGAGTTAGTACTCAATAAATACTTGCTAGAAAAAAGAATGAGGGAAGTTCATAACACTGTGTCATTTCCTCATTTTTATTAACATTTAATACGCTATATTGTCGTTTCCAATCACCTGTTTGTGTCTGTGCTATTCAGTAGTGTATCCAGCTCTAGAACCAGACACATTAAAAAGATGTTCAGCAACAACAAAAAAGTCCATCCACACATTTTCACGTAACCCAGACTTGAAGCTCTATGGTCAGCTAAAAAGTAGTAACAGCCACTTTGGACACTGGCCATTTCAAGGAATTTGTTTTAGATGGCAAAATGAAATAAAGTGATTTTTTAAAATAAGCTCTGTGAGTAATTTTTCCCATGGAAAGCTATTAACGTCAGCTACATATGCTGATTTATGTAGCAATTAATCACCTGATAGGTCCAAAATAAATGACTGGCTTATACTGAACTTTAGCTCTAGAGAGGTCATTGATCAATGTAGTATCATTACCATAGGTTACTGCAACTACAGCAGATTGGAACTGTTATTAAGGTCAAGGTTGTCATTTTACCTCTCTCTGAGACCTCTTTGAGTATATGACAGCAGACAGTTCCAACAGACCGTCTAGCAATTGACCACCACAAAAAGTCTGAATAATGCATGTGAACACAGCAGTGAAAACCTACGTTGTAGAATGCCTGGTAGAATTAATCATTTCTCTTTCCTACTCTCATTCTCTCTCTAGCAACCTAAAAATATGGTAACTTCTGTTATCAATGGGCCTCTTATATAGTAGTTTCCAAGCCTAGTTTTGAGAACCCTGGAAAGGGTTACTGGCCAGGGGAGATCAATTCTAAGGCATTTAACTCTGTTTGAGTATGTGACACAGCACTTTCCCTAATAGGGGATTAGTTGTGAAAACAAGCAATGAAAGAATGTTTCCATTTTGAGCCAGCTGGAGTCATAGTCCTCACTGAGTACTAGAGTTGATCTTCACTGTCTGTCAAAATAGTCAATCGACAACAGCTGCAGCAGGCTAATTTAGGAATTGCTATGGTTTGAATGTTTGTCCCTTCCAAAACTCATGCTGAAATTTAATCCCCAATAAGGCAGTATTAAAAAGTGATGCCTTTAAGAGGTAACTGGCTCATGAAAGTTTTGCTTTCATGAATGGCTTAATTCATTCATGGATTAAAGGATTCATGGGTTATCATAGGAGTGGGACTGGTGGCTTTATAAGAGGAAGAAAGACCTGCACTAGCATGCTCAGTCCCTCACCATGTGATGTCCTGTACTGCCTTGGGACTCTGTAGAGTCACCACCAGAAAAAGGCCCTCATCAGATGCGGCACCTCGACTATGGACTGCTCAGCCTCCACCGTGTAAAAAATAAATTTTTTTTCTTTATAAATTACTCAGTTTAAGGTATTCTGTTATAAGCAACAGAAAACAGACTAAGACAGGCACATATAGGATGATGTCTTAATCTGCTTGCTAGATAGCCACAGAGGGTTTTCTGATGGAAGTGGCCCTTAAGCTCAGCATTAAAGATTCAGAAAAATTATTCATCTGGGACTCCAGGGACTTAATTTTCTTATATTCACCATTAACTGGACATCCACTATGCAGCAGGAGCTTGAGATATAAAGTTGAATAAATCCAGATTACTGTTCTTGAAAATCTCCAGCTTTTAGGAGATTCAAAGTTTCATATTACCCACCCCATCCTGAATCAGCTGCAATGATCAGTGTTTCTTCCTTATTAATTCCATTTCCTCCTATGCTTTAACTAAATAATAGATTTAACAACAAAAAATCAGAAGAATGTCATAAGTGAAAGGGTACCTAGTAAAATAAGTAATTTATTTCTTAGCAATTTTAAGTACCTGGCATTATGTAATAATGCTTATCTTCATTCCAAGAACAAGTAGCAGGCTTACCTAATAGGCATAAGATATATCTTGCTGCATGAATGAGAATTTGAAAAGTTTTTAAAAACCAAAATACTCCTGTTATTCAGTAATATGCATATACGGTTTTTAAGAAAAACTAACCCAAGCAAGCTATATTTAAAGACCTTCCTACTTTCAACAATTGTTACCCTCTCATTTTGACCTCATAAGCGAAAATGTATTCCTAAATTGGGTACTGGGTGAGATTCAGCTCTGGGAACCTCTTTACTCAGATTTACAATTCCTTCTTCCAGAAGAATGTGAGCTGCACGACAAGCTACGTTAAGTGTCCAAATATAGAGTAGTCCCATTCTTTAGATCTCCTTTTGAAGAGAAGTTTAGATAACGCTAAAACCGCAGTTCATTTTAAATCTGGAGATATAATGTGTATAGTGGTACATAAAGTTTCCTTGCAAAAATTTCAGACAGACAAGAGCCTTCCATTTCCCAAATATACCTTTGTGTCACCTACCTTGTGTCATTTACCTCTTAGTAAATATTGTCAAGTGAACACCAAAATCTTGATTTTCAATCAAAGGCTCTATTATGGGCTGACTTGTAGGGAGAAAGAATGGTTCCGTGTGTATGTCCTGAGGGAAAGGTGACTACTCTCAGGGACAACACATGACTCAGCTGTTTGCACTATGTTGTGAGAAAGTATCACAAGTTTCTGGAATGGGATGAATTGATAAGCTTCCTGTAAAGTGTCAGATTTACATTCATTGTAATGATGAAATCCGGCAGGCAATTGCTTAATCCTTGCCTACAGAGAGGGGGAAAAAAAGGTATTAGGAAAGTATCAGTTCTGTTTCCTTCCTCTTTACCCTTGACATTTTTTTTAAAGAAGGTTTCACTCTGTCACCCAGGCTGGAGTGCAGTGGCACAATCATAGCTCACTTCAGCCTCAAACTCCTAGGCTCAAATGATTCTCCTGTCTCAGCTCCAGAATTGCTAGGACAACAGGCATGTGCCACCACACCAGGCTAAGTTTTTATTTTTATTTTTTATAGAGGTGCGGTCTTATGATGTTGCCCAGGCTGGTCTTGAACTAGCCTCAAGCAATCCTTTCACCTGACCTCCCAAAGTACTGGGATTACAGGCATGAGCTGCCGCACCCAGACCCTGACATTGTTTTAAAAACTCAAAACAGAGTACAAAAAAATTCCCAATTACACAAGACACCTCCTAAAAAAAATTTAAATACTGAGAGCTATGCAGAAATAGAGATGTCACGTATACATCTGATTTGTGTTCGCTGACTAATAGCCTGGCCAATACATAAAATATTGATTTGAACTCTGATCGTACTTCTCATATCTATCTACCCACAAGACCTAGGGCAAATCGCTTGCCCATTCGGGAGCCTCCATTTCCTCAACTATGCAGACTTGGTCTGGGACACTTTTGAGTGATAAAGGGTGCTAAATTATTAATACATATTAATTGATCTACAACACGTGTAAAAAGGACTCTTGCAGGCTGACTTCTTATGGGAAATCAGTCACCAATCATCCAGATAAGTCAGTAAAGCGTTAGGTGGCCCAGTGTGGTGGCTCACTCCTGTAATCCCAACACTTTGGAAGGCCACAGTGGGCGGATCACTTCAGGTCAGGAGTTTGAGACCAGCCTGGGCAACATGGCGAAACTCTGTCTCTACTAAAATTACAAAAA
Organism: Ateles fusciceps; assembly: GCA_036589455.1. NCBI lineage: Eukaryota > Metazoa > Chordata > Mammalia > Primates > Atelidae > Ateles > Ateles fusciceps. The sequence goes on from JAZHEH010000672.1 coordinate 5,163,792, forward strand.
TTAGCAGGGCATGACAGCACATGCCTGTAATACTAGCTACTGGAGAGGCTGAGGCAGGAGAATCACTTGAACCTGGAAGGAGGAGATTGCAGCAGTTAGCCTAGATTGTGCCACTGCACTCCAGCCTGGGTGACAGAACGAGATTCCATTTCAAAAAAAAAAAAAGGTAACTTTTAACGAATCATTATTTGTGTAACCAATTTAACTGTGATTAGTTCCATTCGCTCTCCCTAAAATGTCTCTACCAAGGTGATCCTTTGGACTGCTATAGGTGTTTCCCCCTTGTGTGCAACATTGTAACAAAACTTTGGCATATGCTTTTAATTACAATGTCTTAAAAGTGTTCTTTGGCCTGGCATGGTGGCTCATGCCTGTAATCCCAGGATTTTGGGAGGCCAAGACAGGCAGATCACAGGGTCATGAGATCGAGAACGTCTTGGCCAACATGGTGAAACCCTGTCTCTACTAAAAAGACAAAAATTAGCAGGGCAGGGTGGCAGGTGCCTGTAGTCACAGTTGCTTGAGAGGAGAATCGCTTGAACCCAGGAGGTGGAGGTTGCAGCGAGCTGAGATCATGCCACTGCACTCCAGCCTGGGTGACGAGCGAAACTCCATCTTATTCATAAATAAATAAATAAACAGATGTTCTTTTACAGTGAAGAGACAGTAAAGCAAAATGGGTTGGAGTGTGGAACCAATATTCTCAAAGGCAGAGTGAGTCTCTATCTCACAGAGTATCCTGAGAATTACATGTTTTATGGAATTCAGCAGAGACTGACATAGGAAACACTAAGTATTAGCTGTTACTTTTACCTGTAAAATGAACAGATTGGACATGATGTTCTCTTTGGTCTCTGCCAATTCTCAGTGTTTGGGAGATCCTCCTGTCTCAGCTTTGGGAGATTCTCCTGTCTCAGTGTTTAACTGAAAAAAAAGGGGACTGAAACAGGGAGCCAGGTGATCTGGCTTGGCTTAGGAATAGTACCTCGAAGCTGTTTCTTTAGGTTAATTCTGCAAATTAATTTAACTGGAGAAGGACTTATTACATTTGGTTGCAAGTGACAGAAAATAGAAAATAACAGTGCCCTAAACAAGATGGGGGTTTTTTTGGTTCTTTTTCTCATGTATTAGTTATCTATTGTTGCATAACAGATTAACCCAGAACTTAAATGGCTTAAGTACCCTTTAAAACTTAAATGGTGGGGAGAGATCCAAGATGGCCGAATAGGAACAGCTCTGGAGTGCAGCTCCCAGCAAAAACACAGAGGGTGAGTAGTCACCGCATTTCCAAACAAAGTTTTATTGCCCACAGACCAGGAGACTCCCAGGCAAAAAAGCGCCACGAGTCTCCAGCGCAGCTGTTTCAGCTGGCGCGGCGGGTCTCCGCAGAAAATCTCACACAAATCTGGGCACCATTTCAACTGGTGACTGGAACGCCTGGGGAGACAGAGTCACACGTTCAATTGATTAAAAGGGGACTGAAACATGGAGCCAGGCCAGGAGATTCCTGGGCAAAAAAGCACCACGAGTCTCCAGCGTGGCTGTTTCAGCTGGTGCAGCGGATCTCCCCCACAAAAACTTACACAAATCCTTGTGCCGTTTCAACTGGCAACTGGAACACCTGGGAGACAGAGTCACCTGTTTAACTGAAAGAAAAGGGGACTGAAACAGGGAGCCGGGTGATCTGGCTTGGCTGGTCCCACCCCCACAAAGACCAGCAATCTGAAACGCTCTGGATTGAGAGTTTCACAGCAAGCTCAGCTGAACCCAGGATGGTCCAGCTCTGTGGGGTAAAGGCGATATGGAGGTAGTCCTCCATTACTGAGGCAATCCGCCATTACTGAGGCAGTCCGCCATTACCGAGGCAGTTAGACATTACAGAGGCAGACCATCATTACAAAGGCAGTTCTAACTATACCCCTATAAACAAAACTGCAAGGAAGTTCACACAGCAGCTGGGCAGGGCACTCAGCAATGCCTCTGCTGGCAGACTGTGACTAGACTACCTCCTTGCTGGGCAGGGCATCCCTAAAAAAAAGCAGCAGCATGACAGAAACTTATAAATAAAGCCCTATCTTCCCAGGAAAGAGCACCTAGGGAAAAAAAAGGCAGTTATGAGTTCTGCTGCAGCAGACATAAACGTACCTGGCCAGCAGCTCTGAACGGAACAGGGGAGCTCACAGCTCAGCATTTGAGCTCCTATAAAGGACAGACTGTCTCCTCAAGCAGCTCCCAACCCCCATATATCCAAACAATCACCACATAAAGGAGAGCTCAGACTGACATCTGGCGGGTATCCTGCTAGGACAAAGATAGGAGAAGAAGAAACTGGCAGCAACCATTACTGTTCTGCAGCCGCTGCAGGTGATCCCCCAGGCAAGCAGGGTCTGGAGTGGACCTCCAGCAGACCTACAGCAGAGGGGCCTGACTGTTAGAAGGAGAATTAAGAAACAGAAAGAAATAACTTCATCATCAACAAAGAGGACATCCACTCAGAGACCCCATCTGAAAGTCACCAACTACAAAGACCACAGGTAAATAAATCCACAAAGATGGGAAGAAACCAGCACAAAAAGGATGAAAACACTCAAAACCAGAATGATTCTCCTCTTCCAAGGGATCACAGCTCCTCATCAGCAAGGGAATAAGGCTGGATGGAGAATGAGTCTGATGAATTGACAGAGACAGGCTTCAGAAGGTGGGTAATAAGAAAACTTCTCTGAGCTAAAAGATCATGTTCTAACCCAACGCCAAGAAACTAAGAACCTTGAAAAAAGGTTTGACAAAATGCTAACAAGAATAAACAGATTAGAGAGGAATATAAATGAATTGATGGAGCTGAAAAACACGAGAACTTCACAAAGCATACACAAAGTTTCAGTAGCCAAATCAACCAAGCAGAAGAAATTATATCAGAGATTGAAGATCAACTCAATGAAATAAAATGAGAAGGCAAGATTGGAGAAAAAAGAGTAAAAAGAAATGAACAAAGCCTCCAAGAAATATGAGATTATGTGAAAAGACCTAATCTACATTTGATACATGTACCTGAATGTGACGGAGAGAATGAAACCAAGTTGGAAAACACTCTTCAGGATATTATCCAGGAGAATTTCCCCAACCTAGCAAGGCAAGCCAATATTCAAGTCCAGGAACTACAGAGAACACCACAAACATATTCCTCAAGAAGAGCAATCCCAAGGCACATAATCATCAGATTCACCAGGGCTAAAATGAAGGAGAAAATGCTAAGGGCAGACAGAGAGAAAGGTCGGGTTTCCCACAAAGGGAAGCCCATCAGACTCACAGTGGATCTCTCAGCAGAAACCCTACAAGCCAGAAGAGAGTGGGGACCAATATTCAACATCCTTAAAGAAAAGAACTTTCAACCTAGAATTTCATGTCCAGACAAACTAAGTTTCATAAGTGAAGAAGAAATAAAATCCTTTACAAACAAGCAATTACTCAAAGATTTCATCACCACCAGGCCTGCTTTACAAGAGCTCCTGAAAGAGGCACTAAACATAGAAAGGAACAACCAGACTAGCCACTCCAAAAACGTACCAAATGGTAAAGAGCATCGACACAATGAAGGAACTGCATCAACTAATGGGCAAAACAACCAGCTAGCATCAAAATGGATCAAATTCACACATAACAATATTAACCTTAAATGTAATGGGCTAAATGCCCCAATCAAAAGACACAGACTGACAAATTGAATAAAAAGTCAAACCCATCGGTGTGCTGTATCCAGGAAACCCATCTCACCTACAAGGATACACATAGGCTCAAAATAAAGTGATGGAGGAAGATCTACCAAGCAAATGCAGAGCAAAAAAAAACAGGAGTTGCAATAGTAGTCCCTGATAAAATAGACTTGAAACTAACAAAGATCAAAAGAGACAAAGAAGGACATTACATAATGGTAAAAGGATCAATGCAACAAGAAGAGCTAACGATCCTAAATATAGATGCACCCAATACAGGAGCACACAGATACATAAAGCAAGTTCTTAATGACTTACACAGAGACTTAGACTCCTACACAATAATATTGGGAGACTTTAACACTCCATTGTCAATATTAGACAGATCAACAAGACAGAAAATTAACAAGGATATCCAAGACTTGAACTCAGACCTGGACCAAGAAAACCTAAAACATTTATAGAACTCTCCTCCCCAGAATATAAATTCTTCTCAGCACTACATTACACCTACTCTAAAATTGACCACATAATTGGAAGTAAATCACTCCTCAGCAAATGCAAAAGAACAGAAATCATAACAAAAGTTTCTCAGACCACAGTGCAATCAAGTTAGAACTCAGAATTCAGAAACTAACTCAGAACCACACAACTTCATGGAAACTGAACAACTGGCTCTTGAATGTTGACTGGATAAACAATGAAATGAAGGCAGAAATAAAGATGTTCTTTGAAACCAACGAGAAAGAAGACACAACATACCAGAATCTCTGGGACACATTTAAAGCAGTGTCTAGAGGAAAATACATAGCAATAAATGCCGACATGAGAAGCAAGGAAAGATCTAAAATCGACACACTATGGTCAAAATTGAAAGAGCTACAGGAACAAGATCAAAAAAACTCAAAACCTAGCAGAAGACAAGAAATAACTAAGATCAGAGCAGAACTGAAGGAGATAGAGGCACAAAAAACCCTTCAAAAAATCAGTAAATCCAAGAGCTGGTTTTTTGAGAAGATCAACAAAATAGACCATTAGCCAGATTAATAAAAAAGTAAAGAGAGAATAATCAAATAGATGCAATAATAACAAAGGGGATATCACCACAGATTCCACAGAAATACAAACCACCATCAGAGATTACTACAAACAACTCTACACACATAAACCAGTAAACCTGGAATAAATGGATAAATTCCTGGACACTTGCATCCTCCCAAGCCTAAACCAGAAAGAAGTCTAAACCCTGAACAGACCAATAACAAGGGCTGAAGTTGAGGCAGCAATTAATAGCCTACCACCCAAAGAAAGCCCAGGTCCAGATGGGTTCACAGCCGAATTCTACCAGACATACAAAGAGGAGCTGGTACCACTCCTTCTGAAACTATTCCAAAAAATCCCAAAAGAGGGAATCCTTCCCAAATCATTTTATGAGACCAACATTATCCTGATACCAAAACCCGGCAGAGACTCAACAAGAAAAGAAAATTTCAGGCCAATGTCCATGATGAACATAGATGCAAAAATCTTCAATAAAATACTGGCAAACCAACTGCAACAGCACATCAAAAAGCTTATCCATCACAATCAAGTAGGCTTCATCCTGGGGATGCAAGGCTGGTTTAACATACACAAGTCTATAAATGTAATTCACCACATAAACAGAACCAAAGACAAAAACCGTATCATTATCTCAATAGATGCAGAGAAGACCTTCAACAAAATTGAACAGCCCTTTTGCTAAAAACACTCAATAAACTAGGTATTGACGGAACGTATCTCAAAATAATAAAAGGTATTTACGACAAACCATCAGCCAATGTCATACTGAATGGGCAAAAACTGGAAGCATTCCCTTTGAAATCTGGCACTAGACAAGGATGCCCTCTCTCACCACTCCTATTCAATATAGTATTGGAAGTTCTAGCCAGAGCAATCAGGCAACAAAAAGAAATAAAGGGTATTCAATTAGGAAAGGAGGAAGTCAAATTGTCTCTGTTTGCAGACAACACGATTGTATATTTAGAAGACCCCATCGTCTCAGCCCAAAATCTCCTGAAACTGATAAGTAACTTCGGCAAAGTCTCAGGATACAAAATCAATGTGCAAAAATTACAAGCATTCCTATACACCAATAACAGACTTGAAGAGAGCCAAATGAAGAACAAACTGCCATTCACAATTGCTGCAAAGAGATTAAGATACCTAGGAATACAACAAACAAAGAATGTAAAGGACCACTTTAAGGATAACTACAAACCACTGCTCAACGAAATAGGAGAGGACATAAACAGATGGAGAAACATTCCATGCTCATGGTTAGGAAGAATCAATATCGTGAAAATGGCCATACTGCCCAAAGTAATTTATAGATTCAATACTATTCACATCAAGCTACCAATGACCTTCTTCACAGAACTGGGAAAAAACCACCTTAAACTTCATATGGAAACAAAAGAGAGCCCGCATAGCCAAGTCAATTCTAAGCAAAAAGAACAAAGCTGGAGGCGTCACACTACCAGACTTCAAACTATACTACAAGGCTACAGTAATCAAAACAGCATGGTACTGGTACCAAAACAGAGATATAGACCAATGGAACAGAACAGAGATCTCGGAGGCAACACCACACATCTACAACCATCTGATCTTTGACAAACCTGACAAAAACAAGCAATGGGGAAAGGATTCCCCTGTTTAATAAATGGTGTTGGGAAAACTGGATAGCAATGTGCAGAAAGCAGAAACTGGACCCCTTCCTGACACCTTACATTAAAATTAACTCCAGATGGATTAAAGACTTAAACATAAGACATAACAGCATAAAAACCCTAGAAGAAAATCTAGGCAAAACCATTCAGGACATAGGCATAGGCAAGGACTTCGTGACTAAAACACCAAAAGCATTGGCAACAAAAGCCAAAATAGACAAACAGGACCTAATCAAACTCCAGAGCTTCTGCACAGCAAAAGAAACAATCATTAGAGTGAACTGGCAACCAACAGAATGGGAAAAACTCTTTGCAATCTACCCATCTGACAAAGGGCTGATATCCAGAATCTACAAAGAACTAAAACAGATTTACAAGAAAAAAATAAACAAGCCCATTCAAAAGTGGGCAAAGGATATCGACAGACACTTTACAAAAGAAGACATACATGAGGCCAACAAGCATATGAAAAAATGCTCATCATCACTGGTCATTAGAAAAATGCAAATCAAAACTACAATGAGATACCATCTCAAGCCAGTTAGAATGGCAATCATTAAAAAATCTGGAAACAACAGATGCTGGAGAGGATGTGGAGAAATAGGAACACTTTTACACTGTTAGTGGGAGTGTAAATTAGTTCAATCATTGTGGAAGACAGTGCGGCGATTCCTCAAGGACCTAAAAATAGAAATTCCATTTGACCCAGCAATCCCATTACTGGGTATATATCCAAAGGATTATAAATCATTCTACTATAAGGACACATGCACACGAATATTCATTGCAGCACTGTTTACAACAGCAAAGACCTGGAACCAACCCAAATGCCCATCGATGATAGACTGGACAGGGAAAATGTGGCACATATACACCACGGAATGCTATGCAGCCATAAAAAACGATGAGTTCGTGTCCTTTGTAGGGACATGGATGAACTGGAAACCATCATTCTCAGCAAACTGTCACGAGAACAGAAAATCAAACACCACATGTTCTCACTCATAGGCAGGTGTTGAACAATGAGAACACATGGACACAGGGAGGGCAGCATCACACACTGAGGTCTATCGGGGGTAACTAGGGGAGGGACAGTGGGGGTGGGGAGTTGGGGAGGGGATAACATGGGGAGAAATGCCAGATATAGGTGATAGGGAGGAAGGCAGCAAACCACATTGCCATATATGTACCTATGCAACAATCCTGCATGTTCTTCACATGTACTCCAAAACCTAATACACACAAAAAAACTTAAATTGGCTTTATTATTTCAGTTTTTGAGGATCAGGAATTACAGAGTGGATTAGCTGGGTGGTTCTAGATCAGGTTCTCTCTGTGGCTGCAGTCAAGTTGGCAGTCACAGCTGCAATCATCTGATGACATAACCTGGGACTGAAGGATCTGCTTTCAGGTTCACTCAAGGGGCTGTCAGGAGGCCTCAGATCCTCATAGGCTGTTAGACTAAGGACCCCAGGTCCTCACCATGTGATACTCTCTATAGGGATACTTATAATATGGTAGCTTTCTTTCCTCAAGGTGAGGGCCGAGAAAGAGAGAGAGCAAGTGCTTTCAAACCCAAGATAAGTCAGTCTTTTATAATACAATCTCAGAAGACACATCCCATCACTCACGCCTATGCTATTAGTTATACAGAACAACCCCAGTACAGTGTGGGAGAGGATTACACACACAACGGTGTACATAATAAATGCAGGGATTAATTGAGGGCCATCTTTGAAGCTGGGTACTAAATTCATGTATACACTGTGTAAGTGATCCAGAACTGGTTTGACAGCTATACTTTATTTTGTCTTTAGGGTCATAAGCTCCTTCCACAGCTCTACCAACTCGAAGGGTAGTGTTCATATTTAAGTTCAAAGGTGGTGGCACTTGTGTGGCCCAGGGCAAATTACCTATTCTGAGTTTCTGGGTCCTCACTTAATAAACTATGAAAAAGAGTAAAACGTACTTCATAGTATTGTTGTAAAGATTACCTGAATAAGTATAATAGGCTTTCTCAGTACCTTGGCACACTAAGCACTCAATATTATCTTTTAATATTACTATATACATTAAATAATAAGAATATCCCAGGAGATCATCAGATACGCATTGTTCCTTGAAAAGGTCAAGCTTACAAATCACTGGTAATAAAAAGCTTTACTTGGATAATTCAAGTGAGCCTCTCATCACCATTCCCGGCCCAGAAATGGTGAAGGATAAAAACTGGTTTCTTCAATAGCATTCTAGAGGGAGTTAAAATCGTATCAATCTATTCAATCCATTATCTTTATGTAATCTATTCCTAGGTAGCTAATACTATAGTCAGATGTAATTTTTTTGTCTTTGCAAAGGTGTTCTTGTTGCTGACAAGGAACAGCAAAATACTGAACAAGTTTGTGGCTAAACATTATTCCCAGATTTTAAAACGTGTAAGTGTGCACAATCGTTGTTACCAGATCTTTGTTAAAATAATCTGTCACTGAATAACGGACCTGTAAAATAGTAGGGCATAATGACCTGGTATGCAGGGTATGATATGTGTAAATAAGAAATGGTTGTAAAATAATTACTAAATGTAACTTTCTAACTTGGGTAGCTTTAGGATGGGTCAAAATAAAAGGAATGCTATTATTCATAAAGAATTATAACTTTACATATGTTTATTCTTGCCAGTCTTTTACTGAAGATTCCTAGAAATGATATTCTTTCCTTTACATATACCATGATATTTCTATGCTACTACTCTCCAAAGATAGGGGTAATATTATACGTTGATAATAGTCATCAATTATTGAAAAACTAACAATACACTAGACACTCTGTTGTCTCACAACATTTGAGGTAGGTTCTGTTAACTCAATTTTACGTATGAGGGAAACAAAGTTCAGAGAAGCCAAAGTAGGATTTGAAGGCAGTACTGTCTCCTTACATATCTTTACTTCTATTAAGAAGTCTGACCAAACAGTCTGGGTGGGTGTTTCATCAGTAAAAAGTGGTGCAGAGTGGGAAATAATAGACAGCAGAATAGGAGGGAAATTGTACACTGCTTCAGCTACATGCTTGCTCTGTTAAATGATAGCAGATATGAAATAATAATTAAGAGGTAATAAACCACACGGTGCTCACAATGCAAGTGCAGTAAGACTTCAACCAGAGAGCTTATGTGAAGGTACTTGAACTAACCCCATCCCTTACAGTGTTTCTCAAAGTATGGTCATCAGAGAACCTGCATCAGAATCGTATCAGATGCTTTCAAAGATGTGATATCTGAGACTCACCCTTGGAAATTTGATTCAATACATTTCAGACAAGGTCTAGGACTCTATATGTAATTCTTAAGAAACTGAAGTTTGACAAATGCTATTTCAGTTACTGACTTCTGTAATTAAAACTGATTGAAATTGGTCAGGCAGTTATAGAGTCCATTGAATAGTATAATTTGCAAAACACAATGATATGATACACTAAATGTAAATTTATAAGTTCAGAAATAATATAAACTTCTGCAGCAAACAACCTGAGCTCAAATCTCCTCTGCCCTTTAGTAGTTATACAGCCATGGGCAGGTTCCTGAACATCTCGGACCCTTAGTATCCACTGCAGTAAAATACTGATAATATTAATACTTTGATGGGTCACTGTTAAGACTGAAGACAATGTGTGTATGTCTAATGCATAGGACATAGTATCCATTCCATAAATGATAGGTATCTTTATTATTAGACACCTATCACTGTATGAAACAGGATACCATAATAGACTCTAGTCTCAGTATCTCCATGAAGATACAAGGGGCCAGAGGTTTCAAAATGGTTTGACCTGCTGTAGCAGTTCAGCAGACTGGAGTTGGACTGATTGTCTGGGTTCAAATCTCAGCTGTCCCACTTTCTCACTATCAGCAAGATAAAACAGAACCTCTTTTGCCTTCTGGGAATGAGGACTTTGGTACTACCATTAAGTCATAAACGTATTCACTATTCTGCTAACTCATCTGTGAAATGGAAATACTACTACTTATCTCACTGGACTGTGGTGGAGATCAAATGAGATTATATAGTCTAGAGCTTACAACAACAGTACCTGTCACATAATTTTTAAAAAAAAAGAAAAATTTCTTAAAAAAAAGTAAGTCCAAAAGTGAACTCATTATTTTCTTTGTCCTCTGAGTTTGTCAAGCCTTCTGTATTCCCATCTCATTTTCCTCACTGTTCATTTAGTTACCCTGGCTAATATAAAGACAGCAAACAAACCTGAGTGCAAGTCACCATTCTAAAGACTTTTTGGTTTTAAATTATTTATATTCACAGAATGACTGCATGAACTGTAGGCACTATTATCCTGATTTTTCAGCTGAAAACGTAAAGAAGGTACATAATTTGCCTAAGGCTACACCACTAATAAATAGCAGAGCCAAGATTCAAACTTAGGCAGTCTGGCTTCAGAACTTACATCTCTTTAGGTAATATACAATATTGCTTCTAGAGATTTTGGAGTTATCTTAAAAGCTTTCATTTTTCCATCACTTCAGTATCCTAATAAGATGCATAGTCCTCTCAAACATTTCTAGTTCATCCCTTCTCTGCTTACAAAACATATTGGTACCCCAATTCCTACTGAACAGGACCCAGACACTCTTATGTGTCATCCAGTGAAGTACCTAGTACCTCACTTATAAAGTTGAATATACTGCTTTTTATTTTATTGATACAAACATACCTTTTCCCCCACCAAAGTGGGCCCTTTTTGAAGGTAGCGACACAGTTTTGCTCTTTTTTTTTTTTTTTTTTTTTTTGAGATGGCATTTCACTCTTGTTTCTCAGGCTGGAGTGCAGTGGCCAGATGTCAGCTCACTGCAACCTCTGCCTTCCAGGTTCAAGTGATTCTCCTGCCCCATCCTCCCAAGAAGCTGGGATTACAGCCACTGGACACCATGCCCGGCTAATTTTTGTATTTTTTTGTAGAGACGGGGTTTCCAGACTAGTCAAACTCCTGACCTCAGGTGATCCGCCCACCTCAGTGTCCCAAAGTGCTGGGATTACAAGCATAAGCCACCACTCCTGGCCTGCTCCTCTTTATATAACCCATATTTCTGCAGTCCCCAACAGCCCACAGATACAAATGAGGTCACAATGTCATTAATATGTGAATCTTAATGACTCATTAAGTTTAAGGTTGAAGTTTAGAACCTAAAATTCAGCAAAATCTCCCCACCCTTAAAACAAAGAGCTTCTGAGTTATCAGGAATGTTTTTCACGTGCTCAGCGAGTACCCAGATGAAAATTGAGCCACTGTGTCTCTCCCATTCTTTCTTGAGCCCTACATTTTCAGGTAGCCATCATGAGCTTAACTGCCAATGTAGGAAAGAATGGCTTTCTTATTTGTGATATACTGTTAAAGGAGTTCCAGTGGAGGGTTGTTTTAGCTCATGTGTTTAAGTGAATTAGCTTTCAACCATATTTACTTAAAGCCCTCTACCTTCCTGGACATCAGACATGCTATCAGGCATCTTAGCAAAGGCAAATTGAAGTATAGCCACACCACCATAATCAGAATCCCTCCTTCACTCCAACAATGGCTTATTATTAGTACAGCTCATTTCTTCTACCCTTAGGATGGTCAACTTTGCAGGAGTTACCCCAACCAATTCAGTAAAACTTATATGGGACTACCTTACAAATTTGCCAGATATATCCAAAATTATTTGAATGCTAAAGCACCCACAGCTAAAATGTAACCCAAGCTTATATTTGTTTCACTCTTTCCTACTCGTCTCCCCCAACTCCACTGCCTAGCCTAGAACATTGTGCATACTAGAGCTGGGATATGTGTTTTTTAATATGTAATAAAACTAAAATTCTATGGTAGTTGAGCAGACTTAAGGTTTATCTGAGAAAAGAAACACAAACTTAGGATGAGACTATCTGGCCCCCAGTCCAAAACTACACCAAAATTCTTAAATTTAAGGGAAGAAAATAACCCAGCAAAATATGTGGCTCTCAACTGAGATAGTTTTGGCTGTTGGTAGGAATCTGATGACTAGTGTACCTGTACCTGTTCTGACACCCTCCAAAGGAATCTGGATCACAAGTGAACTGTCCAAGACCATAAGCCACACCCTTGGGCTAAAGCAAGAGCAAGCTAAATCACTTCCTTGAGGCCAAATGCATACAAACAGAATTGCCTCAATTTCCTATTGACACCTCAAAAAAAAAAGACCATTTCCTTATCTTGTTTATGAAATACAAGCCTTTTAGGGTGACTTGGCTTTTCACAGTTTAAAAATATGAATTTTGGAACTGGGCATGGTGGTTCACACCTGTAATCCAAGCACTTTGGGAGGCCAAGGCAGAAGGATCACTTGAGCTCAGGAGTTCAAAACCAGCCCAGGCAACGTAGGAGACCCCACCTCTACGAAAAGTTAAAAAATTAGCCAGGTGTGGTAGTGCATGCCTGTAGTCCCAGCTACTTGGGAGGCTGAGGTGGGAAGATTGCTTAAGCCCAGGACAGTCCAGCCTGCAGTAAGCCATGATGGCGCCACTACAATCCAGCCAGGGAGACAGAGCAAGACCCTGCCTCAAAAAATGAAATAAATCTATCAGTTTTTGTTGTTTTGTGCTGTGTTGGTTTTTGATGAAACTGAAGCCTTTTAGGGAATGCAGTATTAATGTAGTACCCATCCAATTACTTACTAGATTATGGTTTGAAATACTGGTAGTGTTTTCATTCACTGGTATTAAATAGGCTTCATTTAAAAAGAAATTAGTATAAACAAGGCACAGAAAGACAAATACCACATGACCTCACATTTGTGGAATCTAAAAAAGTGAAACTCCTAGAAGAGAGGATGCTGGTTACCAGAGGTTGTGGGGGTGGGAATGAGTTGTTGATCAAAGGATGCAAAGTGTCAGGTAGACAGGAAGAATAGGTTTTGAGATCTATTGGACAGCAGGGTGACCACAGTCAATAATAATAATGAATATTTCAAAATAACTAAGAGAAGCCTGGGCAACACAGTGAGACCTTGTCTCTATGAAGTATCAGAAAAATTTGTCAGGTGTGGTGGTGTGTGCTTATGATCCCACCTACTCGGGAGGCTGAGGCTTGAGCCTGGGAGGTCGAAGCAACAGTGAGCTGGGATCCCACTAATTCACTCCAGCCTGGGTGACAAAGATGTCACCTGTCTCAAAAAACAAAACTAAACTAAACTAAGAATAAATTTCAAATGCCCACCATTAAAAAAAAAAGATAGGCAAATGAAGTGCTAGATGTGTTAGCTTGATTTAATCATTCCACATTGTAGACATATATCAAAACAACACATTGTATCTCATAAATGTATACAATTATAAATTGTCAATCAAAATAATCTTAATTTAAAAATTACTAGATGTCGCATAGTTTCTAGTTGAATGTGAACATTATAAACCATATTTGTACCCATTACAAATTGCAATTATTAAATAATCTTAAAAATCTCATCCCACCCTTAATGATTTGAATCACAGGACAGTGTAAAGGGCACCTGAATATAGATCATAATACTTAGGTTCTTGGCTCTTTCACTAAACAGCCACATGATCATGGGCAACCTCTTTACCTTTGATGGCAGTCCATGAGAAAACATGTACAAGTACTTAGTCCAATGCTTGGCATATATTATAGGCACTCAACATTTGTTAAAATTGAAGTTTTAACTCACATTAAACAATTTCTGTTTTTTAGGAGTTACATAATAAGTTGCAGCACCCTCCTATTTGATATGTAGATCTGGAAATATTCACTTCATCCAAATGAGACTAAGCAAAATCCCATATTATTTCAAAACACTTATGGAATAGTATAGTACTCTTTTTTAACCCACAGGTCACAGACAAATTATAGATTGAAACCAGAAAATCTTTTTAATAGAAAAATGCCACAGCAATTTAATCGAATCTGAGCAAGGACTTTGCCTGCTGCCACAAATACCATGACTAACTGTGGCATTATGAGAAGCAATTAATGAAGAAGATATGATAAATAAAACATGAGTTGGCTAGAATATCTTTTTTGATGTCTTCTCATTTGATTTCCTGTTATAAGATGGTCAATTTAACTATCAATAGAAAAGCCAATGATTCTAACAGTTAAAATTTTGGTTAATATAATTCAATGATTTGTGAATTAATGTGGAAGGATTTCATCTGCTACTGATAGAAGTATAAACCCAAAAAAGTATCAGTTATAAATGGTCAGCTCATTTGTCAAAACACATTATCTAGTATGATATTTTCAAATTTATAACTTGTAACATTTTAATCAATCTACAAATTACACTTGAGCCACATTTTTAAAAATAAAAATAATCAAGAAGATGAAGTAAAAACTGCTCAGGTTCAACTGCTGGATCTGGGATGTAAAATAAGTGACAATACAGAGAAAAGTGTTGAGTTTTTAAACAACAAATTTTGACTTTATTCAAATCATGTTCTTTTATTTTTTTGTGTACTTTGTTTTTGTATTGTTCTTTTACTTCAAACCCACAGCCAACATCATACAAATCACATTCTAAAAGAAAAAAGAAAGTCCAAAAGATTATAATGAAGATAATTTAATATGTGCATTTATCAAATGTGTCAATGTCATTCTTGAAATAAAAGCTTAAAATCTTCGAAATTAAAAAAGCTATGTGGAAACAAGATGCTGAACTTCTTGACAAAGGAAAAAAAAAAACATTCAAGCTCCCAGCCTAATTTCTTAGTTATTGCACTATTGTTAGTGATAAAGCCTTATTATCACCATTAAAGCATATTGTAAGACACAAAACAACTCACATATTTTCTTCTAACATGTTTAGATATGGTATGCACAACATTAAATCTCAGCTTATTAATTAAAAACCATGCAGAGTGACAACAGAGTAGCTCATTTACTTTTTACCACTGCAGAACATTTGGAAGCAATACTTACTGTAAGTCTATACAGACTTCATAATCCACCTTGTTGAAAACAAGCTGCATAACACTTGTAGAGAAATGTAGGAAGATCGGTTAGTATAGGATACACTATGTTGTTTAAATATAACCTCAAACACAACTGAACTAGATATATAGTTGAGTATTTGTTACTTAACAACAGGGATACATTTTGAGAAATGTGTCATTAGGCAATTATCACTGCCCAAACATCTGAGTGTACTTAACACAAATCCAGATGGTATAGCCTACTACACACTTTGGCTATACATATAGCCTACTGCTCCTAGGCTACAAACCGGTACAGCATGTTACTGTACTGTAGGCAATTGTAACATGATGGTTAAGTATTTCTGTATCTAAATGTATCCAAAAATAGGAAACGTATAGTAAAAATACAGTATTACCTCATGGGACCACCATCTCTTGGATAAATACTTAGGAGTAGAATGGCTAGATCATATGTATGACAGATACATGTTTAACTTTACAAGAAACTGTGAAAGTATTTTCCAATGGTTGCTCCATTTTACATTCTTCATCTTGGCAATATTCTTTGCTCTAGAATCTGCTTTGTCTAATAATACAGACATTCCAGCTTTATTTTGATTGTTGCTACCATCTTATCTTTTTTCATCCTTTTAACTTATTTGAGTCTTTACATTTAAAGTGCATACCTTGTAAGAGGCATAAAATTGGATCTTGTTTTATCCAGTGCAACCACCTCTAGCTTTTAACTGGGATGCATATATAGCCAATGGTTCTCAACTGAAGGTAGTTTTACATCCCCTTCCTCCTGCCCCCCTCCCCAACAAAAGAAACACTGGGCAATGTCTGGAGATATTTTTGGTTTTCTTTTATAACCCTTGAAAAAAGGAAAAAACATTCTTAGCCTGCAGGCAGTAAAACAGCAGCCTGAAGACCATGGGTTGCTGGTCCCTGTTGTATTTCTACCTGTCTGAAAGACTTAACTTCCTTTAAGATTACTGGTACTACAGATCTTCTGATAGATCCTTTCGGCTCTTGTCTGAAAAGTACGCTGCTTTGGTTTTTCAAATATATTTTCTCTGGGCATAGAATTTTTTTTTTTTTTTTTTTTCTGAGATCAAGTCTGTTGCCGAGGCTGAAATGCAGTGATACGATCTCAGCTCACAACCACCTCTGCCTCCTGGGTTCACGTGATTCTCCTGCCTCAGCCTCCTGAGTATGTGGGTTTACAGGCGTGCACCACCATGCCCAGCTAATTTTTGTATTTTTAGTAGAGACAGCGTTTCTCCATGTTGGCCAGGCTGGTCTTCAACTCTTGACCTAAAGTGATTTGCCAGCCTCAGCCTCCCAAAGTGCTGGGATTACAGGCGTGAGTAACTATACCCTGTCTGGGCATAGAATTTTAAATTGACAGGGATTTTCTCTGTTCTGTACTTGAAATGTGTTGCTCTACTGACTTCTCAAATTGTTTCTTATAAGAAATCTAACTTCTCACCTTCATAACTATTTCCGAGTCACTTGGAAACAGCACCTTTTTGCCTCTAGTCCATTTAGGACTTTATCGTTATCATTG
Source organism: Ateles fusciceps (assembly GCA_036589455.1). NCBI lineage: Eukaryota > Metazoa > Chordata > Mammalia > Primates > Atelidae > Ateles > Ateles fusciceps. The sequence continues at coordinate 5,180,731 of JAZHEH010000672.1, forward strand.
CTATTAAACAATTTGAATACGGTGTACTCTGGTTTAGGTTTTTGTTTAAGAGACAGGGTCTCTTCATGTTGCCCAGGCTGATCTCAAATACCTGGCCTCAAAGCAATCCTCCTACCTCAGCCTCTCAAAGTGTTAGAATTACAGGCATGAGCCACCATGCCTGAGTGGTGTAGTTTTTTCATGCTTCTGTGCTTGGAGTTCATATCTTCTTGGATCTGTGGGTTTATGGTTTCCATTAAACTTTTAAGCTATCATTTCTTCAAATACTTTGTATGCTCCCTCCCCCTAGTCCCATTACACACTAGGGTGCTTAAACTTGTGCACAGCTCACTGATAGGACTATTTTTTTTTTGTTTGTTTGACTTTGATTCATTTCTATTGATACATCTTCTTCAAACTCATGAATCTTTTCTTCCACAATGTCCAATCTGCCATTAATCCCACGCAGTATGTTTTCTATTTCACACATTGCAGTTTTCCTCTCTAGAAGTTGGATTGGCATTTATCTTCCATGTCCCTACTTAACTTTTGGAACATAGGGAATACTGTCTGAATTCTAACATGTCACTTTTTGTCTCATTATGGGTCCTACATTCCTGCTTATTTGCATCTTTGCTAGCTTGGAGATGACACTGTGGATTTTACTTTTCTAGGTGCTGATGTTTTTGTGTTCCTGTGAATCTTCTTAAGTTTTGTTCTAGAATACAGTTAAGCTACTTAGAAATAGTTTGATGCTTTCAGGCCCTGCTTTAAACACTTGTCAGGCAAGACAGGGACAGTGTTCAGTCTAGGGCTAATTGTTTCCCACAACTGAGGCAAGACCCATTCTATGTACTCTACCCAATGCTCCAAGAATGATGCTTTCCAGTCTGTCTTGTCAAAACAACCACTATTCCCAGCAGTCTCTGAGCACGACACAATTACAGTCATGTGTGGCTTAATGAGAGAGATATGTTCTAAGAAATGCACCTTTAGGTAATTTCATCATTATGTGAACATCATAGAGTACTTACACAAACCCAGACAAAACAGCCAACTACACATCTAGGCTATATGGCACTGCCTACTGCTTCTAGGCTACAAACCTGTACAGCATTCAATTACTGTACTGAATTTGTCGCACAATGGTATGTTTGTATCTAAACATAGAAAAGGTATAGTAAAAATACAGTATGAAAGATAAAATGATATACCAGTAAAGGGCACTTACCATGAATGGAGGTTGTAGGACTAGAAGTTGTTTTGGGTAAGTCAGTGAGTGGTGAGTGAATGTCAAGGCCTAGGACATTATTATAACACTACTGTAGACTTTATAAACACTGCACACTTAGGCTTAAATACATTAATTTTTTAAATGCTTTTCTTCAATAGTAAATTATTTTATAAACTTTTACATCTTTTTGACCTTTTGACACTCTTGTAATAACACTTAGCTTAAAATACATGTACAGCGGTATAAAAGTATTTTTTATATCCTTATTTTGTAAGTTTTATTAAAATAATTTTTTTTACAAGACACAAATACATACACATTAGCTTAGACCTACCCAGGGTCACAATCAGCAACTGCCTTTCACTTTCAGATTTTGTCCCACCAGAAGGTCTTCAAGGGCAATAACATGCACAAAGCTGTCATCTATGATAACAATGCCTTTGTCTGTAATAATTTAAAGGATCTGCCTGAAGTTGTTTTAGGGTTAACTTTTAAAATATATATGTAAGTAGAAAAATATACTCTAAAATAATGATAGGGCAGGTGCACTGGCTCATGCCTGTAATCTCAGCAGGCTGAGGTAGGTGGATCTCTTGAACCCAGGAGTTTGAGACCAGCCTGGGCAACACGGTGAAATGCCGTCTCTAAAAAAAAAAAATACAAAAAACTAGCCGGACATGGTGGTGCATACCTGTAGTCCCAGCTACTACTTGGGAGACTGAGGTGGGAGAATCACCTAAACCCGGAAGCTCGAGGCTACAGTGAGCCAAGATTGTACTACTGCACTCTACCCTATACAAGAGTGAGATCTCATCTCAAAAAAAAAAAAAAAAATGATAAAATAACAATAAATAGTATCAGCAAGAGAGCAGACCAGCATCACCACAGACACATAAACATCATGATTGATAGCTATGACATCACTAGGTGGTAGGAATTTTTCAGCTCCATTATAATCACATGCAGTCCATCATTGAACAAAATGTCTTTATGTGATCTAAGACTGTACTGTAATATTTTTGGATGATCCTTTCCTTGGCCTCAGAGCATTTCCTCACACGCATGCAGTGATCAATACTTACCTGAAAAATCAGGAGAGATTAGTTCCAGATCACTAGAATTTTCTTTCCATGCAGCTCTCTCCCTTCTAGCAAACTCTGGCTGCAAGGGATTCACCAGGTTCTGGGCTCTATCGACAGAGGGATTCTACCAGGCTGCATATGTCCCTGTCTCCCTGTACTATGGCTTAGAAATTCTCTCAAGGCAATAAACTGAGGCAATCACAGGACTCACCTTGTTTCCTATTGATCAAGGTTCACTTTCCTTTATTGCCTGATATCCAATATCTTGAAACACATTGTTTTATATATTTTATGCATTTTTTACTGTTTCTGGCCCGTCTCAAACTTTTAACCATTACATGCCAGAAAATGTGATGCATTCAAGAAAATAACTGGATAGATTTGTTTTCCAACACTCTGAATCAAAAACTGAGTTATACTTGGTGCCTGAAGAATATAAAATAGTGTAGCTTACTTCTTTGTAAATATTAAAGAATGATTATGAAACATCAAATGCATCTTTTTTTTCTTTTTAAACTCTCTAGCCCTATGTCACAATGATGTATCATTCTTTTGGAGGAAACAGGACTGTTCATTGCTAAGTAGAATGAATGTAGTACTGCTATTGGTACTTTTAATTCTTAACCCATAAAAAACAAAGAAACAGAGTTAACAGTGTACCAGATAAGTCAGAATTGCACTTGAGATTCCAAACTAGAATGAACTTATGAATGCATAGCACATTCATCACATTAAATAAAATGTTCCCCAATTTTTATTTATATTGCATTTATTTGGGATTATTTCTCCATTTTACATTTAAATATCAGTGAATTTATATGTAATCATAACTTTTTTCCTTACAAAATGAAGTTATTATTCATGAAATTTTTATTTCAATCATACAATCTTCCTTTCTGCTTATCAACTCATTTCTATCATGTTAGAAGATTATCAAAGTTATGGCTTTTAATGATAAATTAATTTGTCATATACCTACAATCATTGCACAAATTCCCATCAGTTCACTAGGAATCACAGAAAAAAAAGCAGTGAGCCTGCCACTACAGACCACTTTACACATCAAACAGATGAAGCAACTGTAAGATATTTCTGTGAAGTATAAGCAGGCTTGTAGAAGATTTTTCCACATCATTGATTTTATCTGTTAAGTTACATAACTTATAGTGGAAAGCTACCTCCTTCTAGTTTTCACTTCCAATATTTTGTTCCATAATTCATTTTCTTCACAATAAATTTACAGTGAAGACAGTAAGTAGAAATTAACATGGGAAGCAAAGCATACTATTTAAAAATGAGGTGAATAAATACCACAAATAAAAATTATTTAGGAGCAAATGACCAATTATTATTTCCTATAAAGATTTTCCTGCATTCTTCCTATTCTCAATTTACAAGGCTTCAGGCTTAGATCTTACCTAACCTCTCCAACTATTGCTTTCAAACTCGAGTCTTAGCTACCATACAGGCAGTGCAAAAACAGAACCACTCAAGGAGTTGAACTTTCATTATGTCTTAACTTCTCAGTAAAAAAACTCCTGTTGTTTTTTTTGAGACTGAATTTTGCTCATTGCCCAGGCTGGAGTGAAAGGCGCGACTCAGCTCACTGTAACCTCCGCCTCCTGGGTTCAAAGGACTCTCCTGCCTCAGCCTCCCGAGTAGCTGGGATTACAGGTGTGCGCCACCATGCCCGGCTAATTTTTTGTATTTTTAGTAGAAACAGGGTTTCACTATGTTAGCCAGGCTGGTCTCGAACTCCTGACCTCTGATGATCCGCCCACCTCGGCCTCCCAAAGTGCTGGGATTACAGGCCTGAGCCACCCACCGTGCCCAGTCAAAACTCCTGTTCTAGTTGAATAGGCAGAAATGCCATTCTGACCACCTCAAACAGAATTCTTTCTGATGCACAGATACCAAAAGCTTATAAGACAAAATTTTAAAAGGAGTGAGAGGTGAAAAAGAGCCCTGCTTTTACTGTTTTAAATTAGCTGTCTGACCTTTGGCAAATACTTAACTTTCTGGACTCTATCTAAAAACAAAGAGGAGGCTAGAAGAGATATGACTATAGAGGAACATGGCTTATGGAAATTATATATTATTGCTCTATAATCCTTAATCCATATATATTAGGACACTGTTTCAAAAATATTATTGAAGCCTTTCACCTTCTGATATGATGCAATAGGATGTTTACAAACTACCACATAAGAAGTATTTTGCCCCCACGTGCAAGCAGTTAAATCTGAACCTAATCAAGCATCTAAATTTTACTATCAGTTTACAGAAAATAAACATGATATAGATGATATAGATGATACATATGTGATGTAGATGATATATATGATATATAATATATACGATATATCATATATATATCAACCAGAAAAATATTTCGTTTGTGACAGATGCACCTATTTGCACGGACCTATCTTGTTAATGATCAAAAACTGTGCTTTGTTACAATCATTAGAGGACAGAAATACACATATTTAAATCTAATGAAATGCAGGTTTATGTTAAAAATCAATGACCTGCTAACCCAAGGAGTAGCACAGGACTACTATGATTAGTAAATACAATCTGATTCTGTAAATAAATATGTGAAATAATATCAAAGTTCAAAATTCTCTATAATTCTTCCACAAAGACTGTGAAAATCACCTTAGAGTTTCTGAACGAGAGTCCTGGCCCCGCCGGGCTGGCGCTTGCGCGGGCGAGGGCCGTGAACGCCTCACCCCGCGGCGGCAGCCACCACCAGCTTCGCCTGGTTGTGGTGCGGCAGCTGCCCCAGCCTAAAGGCTTCCTTAATCCGCAGCAGTCTCTTTTCGCTCTCATGGCTCTGGAATTCCGTCGAGACGAGCCCTGCCCGCGCTCGGTTACAGCCGGCCAGCCCGCCAGCCCAGACGCAGAGCTCTCCGCTGAGTATTCCCCGAGTTTCTAATGAGAGGGCCCCAGGCGCCTAGGGGGTCGTTACCGCCCTGGCGTTCAAATAACTTCCGCGAGAGGAGGAAATCCCGCGAGACTGCTGGCAGAGAGTAGGGAGGTGGAAAACTGGAACCGGCACCTCCTGACACCGCCCCGGTTTCACGCCTGCGCAGAGGGCAGATCCAGTTTTTCCGGCTGAACTGTGGAATTTGTGAGGTAGGCCGGAAGTGGTGTTGCGGAGAGAATGGGGGGAGATCCGAGCTGCAGCTCCGCAGGAGAGACCTGAAGCTTGCGGCGTTGGGCCCGGCCGTGTCGCGGCGGCTGGGCTGGAGGTGAGGCTAAAGAAGGGCAATCTCTGGTGGGAGTGGACCGGAGTCCGCTAAAGCGAAGCATTCCAGAGTTCGTTGCAGGAAAATAGAGTCTAGTTTTGCCCCCGGTATGAACTGAGGGAAATTGAGAGCAGCAGCAATCCGGACCTGAAAGGCGATTATTCTAGGGTCGGCCAGGGGTTCAGGCCAAAGTTCTTTGAAATCCTAGTTGGCGCCATGGAGGTCGAGAGGAAACCTGTCAGGAATCTCCTGGGAAGACGGTCATGTTTTAATCTAGCTAAAGCTGGCACCTGGTAGTTTCCACTCTTAGGCCTAGTAACTAATGTGTGCGTAATGTCAAAACAGGAAACAAAGGGAAGTGCAAGAAATGGAAAGTAATTTTAACTTAGTGGCTGTATGACAGATTTGCATTGTCTTTTGTTTCTACCTTTGTCTGTCTAAAGGATTTTAAAAAAGATATTAAATCCTTTTTTAAAATCCTTTAGACAGACAAAAGGTAGAAACAAAACTATAATACATATGTACTAACCACTGAATTGGAGAAATAAATGATTATATAAGTGACTGAAGTCCTTTGTCAGCTCTACCCCATCTCACTCTCTTCCCTTTTGCCCAAGGAAACCCCTCTCCCTATCACCAAGCAATCAGTAATATGTATATATATATATCTTTTTGCAGCTAGCTTGTTTTACTTAATGTTTTTAAGATTTGTCAGTGTTGTGTAACTCCACCTCATTCATCTTAATAGCTGAACGGATATTCTGTTAATTTAATATGTCACTGTCCATTGTTTGGTATCCTCAGTGCCTGACATTTTTTAGGTACGGTAGGTAGCTAAATGTTAGTTGAATGTATGACTGCTGTAGCATTTGAACTAAGTAAAAAAGAACGAATAGGACTTCATATGACCCAACAGGAGTATTCCAGGCAAAGGGAATACTAGCCAAAAGCAGAGATATGAAAGTGCATGAACTATTTCAAGAATTTTCATACTTTTAGTACTGAAATGGAGAATGTATGGAGATCATGTGATGAAGGAGAAACCTGGAAAGATGAGGCTTAAGCTTAAAGGTTATTATCCTGAAGAGTTGTTGAGTGCCGTTAAATGCTTTTCCAATTATGAGAAACTGATTAGAGTTGTATTTTCAGAAGATGATACTCACAGCATACTAGAGATACATCTTAGGATATAAAAGATTATTGACAGGGAATTCAAGACTATAAAGCATTATAACAATAACAATCATTGCATTAAGCATGTAAGACAACCAGCCAGACTAAAAATTCTAAAACATTTTCCTAATCTGTATTATCACATTTCTAAACAATTATTAATATTTCATGTTTTCTTCTGTCAAACTTGCAACATTTTCTACTTCAGCCTCTCACTTAGCTGATACCTTGCATCCAATTCAGTTAAAAAAGAACGTCCCCATGTTTTCATCACCACATCTACCATATCTGTTCCCTAATATACTGCCACTGCTATTACTATAGGTGAACTGTCTGAGTTAGGAGGGAGAGTAAACCGTTTAAAAAATCCTTTTTAAAACAGTAGTGACTGAACTAGTGTTATAAACTTTCAAGGGAGGATTGAAACATGAATAGTAAGAATATGAAAGAACAGAAAGGTTAAAAGACAATTGCTTCTAAGAGAATAATGATCCCTATATAGTAATATAAAAATAAGATACTTTTTTTAAATGTTTTTTGTTTTCAGGTAGATTTAGGTTCCAAGCTTTAAAAGCTAAATCTAAATTTACTTTCCATGTATGTTTTTATAGGATCATTGTTTCTACTATTTCTTAACATTTAAAAACGAATCTTTGATAATCCTATTTTAAATAATATGTTGTATTAGCCTTTGTCTTATATATTTCCAAATTGTCCAAATGTAGTTGGATAACTTATTTTTTATCCACTGTGATAAAAATAGAATGTGTGTTGTACAGTTTACTACAGGTATCACTAATTTTCTCATTCTTTCAAACACATTGAGTAACTACCATACAGTAAGCACTATTCTAGGAATAGGTAGATAAGATTTATTAATGGGAAATCAGTAACCTGAAACCAGATCATATGACCGTGTTAATACACCTTGGTATATAAGAAACTTTCCACTACAAATATTTGGTTACCTTAATTGGAACTCTTCCTTAAGGGAGGCCAAGTAGATGGATAGCTGAATAAAGAGTTATTACTTGGAAATGTGGCCATGTAGCCACAGGAGCCAGTTTCAGTGTATACATTCTTAAGCATCAGTGTACACATTTATAGGTCTTTGGTGTTTTGGCCAGCAGAACCCATCTGGGTTATGGAATCACAGTGTTATACTTCATCGTGTTCAGGTATGAACATGTTCTGATTTACATTGAGTACTAATTGAGCATGTCTAACTTAAAGTTCGAGAACTTATGGTTAGGCCAGAACCTTAGGTTTGAACTTCTCCCCAGAGTTCCTCTGGCTTCTCATTAAGGCTGGTTTCAGAGACGTAAGTAAAGAAAGTCAAACAAAAGACTTTGTAGCTTGTTTTGTTTAGCATTGTTTTTCTTGAGCTATATATGGTAAATATTTAGGGAGAGGTAGCAGAAGGACAATATTGTAGTAGTTTGAGGTTTCTTGGGGGAGAGTTGAAGCATTAAAATATACGAGCATCCTTATATGAACTTTTAACTATGGAAGGAAGTGTCAGTATTCTCTTTCAGGCAGCTGTTTATCTGGTTTAGACTGTTTCAAGGCTCTGTATATTGCCCTTCAACTTTTCTTATGCATTAAAAAGAGATCTAGATCATTTACCTTCAGCAGTATAGTTCTGGTCTAATATATTGATGACCACTCACTGTACTGGGACTTCCAAGAGGTATTTACCATAAACTCTTTAGTCCTGCTAATAACCTTAGTCCTGCTAATAACCTTGATATAAAACCTCCTAAGAAAAGCTTCGTCTCTTTCCAAACAAGGTTAAGTATTTGTAACATATCATCTTTCTTTCTGTTTTTTGGCGGTCGGAGTGGGGGGGGGGGAGGGCGGAGTCTCACTCTGTCACCCAGGCTGGAGTGCAGTGGCACGATCTCGGCTCACTGCAACCTCTGTCTCCCAGGTTTAAGTGATTCTCCTGCCTCAGCTTCCTGAGTAACTGGGACTATAGGTGCGTACCACCATACCTGGCTAATTTTTTATTTTTGGTAGAGATGGGGGTTTCGCCATGTTGGCCAGGCCGTTCTCAATCTCCTGACCTCAGGTGATCTGCCCACCTCGGCCTCCCAAAGTCCTGGGATTGCAGGCGTGAGCCACCATGCCCGGCCAACACGTCATCTTTCCAGGAAGCATCTAACCAAGATTAAGTCAAAGGCACCTATCAGGTCCTGAATTCTCTCCCAGATGCACACCTTTTAAGGTACAACCAGCTACCATATATAATAAATCTGTAGCTATTTAACCATTGTTAAAGCATTTAAGATTTTGACTTCCTAGAAGAACTCATGGTCTGCATAATAACTGTATTAAAAGGTAAAATACCTGATCAGGAAAAAGAGGTTTAGGACCAAACTATACAACTTTGTAACTAGAGCAGTACCACAAAATAACAGTGTTTTAAAATGTACTCAGGATTTATTTTACTCAAATATGGTAAGATATTCAGATGTGAAAATGACTGTCATGAAGAAGAAATTTTTATACTTATGTATCCTTAGAAACAGGGAAGCATAGCACCTTACACCATGCAAGGGTGCCATAGCTAGAAGCAGCAGAGTCAATGGGGAGAGGAAGTACAAGGAAACTGCAGAAAAGCCTTTATTTGCTTTTTTTAGGAAGGAATGGGCAAAACTGGATGAGCAGACTTGAACAGGTTTAAAATTGGCTGGTTTAAATAATTTTGGCTGACTTAGGACATAGGGGATATCCCTAGTTGCCTGGTAGCTGGTCCTGGAGTGATTAGGACAGGGCAATATTGGTCTGGAGTATAAGAACCCAAGATGTCTGTGTTGGGTGTGGGTGTGGGTGTGGGTGTGGGTGTGAGAGTTCTGGATTGGTTAGTTTGCGTAGGAATTAGCTAACCCTGGTAGAGGTAATCAAGGACCCACCCAGGTACCAGTGCATTAACTATACAAAAATAAGAAATACAGTTAATACAAACAGTCCTAATAAAGATATAGTATTAACATAGTTAAGACATATTGAATTTTTAATAAATAAACACTACAGTAAATGTAAGACTGCCCCTCTTCCAAAAAACTTGAGATAATTTGATGGAAAAGGTGGGTAAGGAAGGGTTGGAACTACTGATATGGCCATTAAGACTGAAGTACACTATGATCCAAGAGAGCAGTGCAGTACTACCAAGGCAGGCATGACCAAGATAGGTGTGGCCAAGCAAAAAGGAAGTATGTATGGTGAATGAGCTATACTCCTTCATGGCTTGCTGTATTCAGTTTTGTTAATATACTTTCCAACTCCTGATGCCAATTTCTGAGTTTTACTGTCACTATTTTTCTGTTTACCAATCTCGAGTGAAGTGGTTTGCCTTACAGAAATAGGCCTAAGCCAATATAAGATCATGATAGAAAGAGTTACAGACTTTTTGCCTCACCATGATCTTAGATATCATAAAGGCCCCCATAGCTGGCAGTAATATTACTTTGTACTGTGATACTTTCATGTCTTATCTCTCATCTTATTCCCAGGTCAAGGATGCATTCCCAGGAAAGTTCCATAAAAATATATCATCAGCTCCAACCTGATATTTGACCTAGCCATGGAAAACCTCATTGGCTCCTTACTAGATCAGACCATAAATATGATTAAGGAATGGAAATCTAAGATAAATTTCCACTACTTCAAGATGTTCTTATACAAGTCAACAGTTTAGCGGATCAGCTAGACTCTTTCATCATCAAGCAGACATACTCAAGGTACCAACACAGCAAAGGGCACAAAATGTCTCTATATCAATATTTTTCACAATATGTGTGAGACCCATTAGTGAGGCATGAAATCAATTCTGTGAGTCACAGTGAACATTTTTTTAAAAAACAAAATAAAATGTAAAATATCAAAGTGTTTTGCATGAATCCTTTGCCTGAATTGTGCACATTGCAAGGAATGCTCAGGTCAGTTTCAATTTGTGAGAAAGGTATTTGATGGAGGGGGATAGGATGAATAGAATGTATATTGGCAAGAAATGGTTTTCAGGCATTTGCTCCTGGGTGTCTTGCTTGATTTTCATAATAGCAAGGTTAATGCATAGTCAAGTTTTATATTACAGTGACTTGCAACTAGTTGTGAAGTCTGAGATACTCAACTGAGATTCAATTGCAAACTTTGAGTGTAGTTTTGAAAATATGTTATTTAGACTATGTATATTTTTTTTCTTCTTTTTTGAGTTAGTGCCAGTTATAACAGTTTAATCAAACTGGAACAAACTTATTAAAATGGATCATTTCTTTATTAAAAGAAAGAGGAATAGTGAAGTGAAATATACAGAAGCATGTTCGAGTTCATCTGTTGAATCTGGAATTGTGAATAGTGGCAATATTGAGAAAAATACTGACTCTAATCTGCAAACTTCAACTTCATTGGAGCCACATTTCAAAAAGAGAAAAGTAAGTGCAAGACGTTATAATGAAGATTACTTAAAATATGGCTTTATCAAATGTGAAAAACCATTTGAAAATGACAGGCCTCAGTGTGTTATTTGTAATAATATTCTTGCAAATGAAAGCTTAAAACCTTCAAAATTAAAAAGGCACTTAGAAACTCAGCATGCTGAACTTATTGATAAGCCTCTTGAATATTTTCAAAGGAAGAAAAAAGACATAAAATTATCAACACAGTTTCTTAGTTGTTCTACCATTAGTGAGAAAGCCTTATTATCATCATATTTAGTTGCATATCGCGTGGCAAAGAGAAAATAGCTAACACAGCTGCTGAAAAAATTATTTTTCCAGCATGTTTGGATATGGTGCATACAATATTTGATGATAAATCAGCTGATAAATTAAAAACTATACCTAATGATAACACAATATCGCTTCGAATTTGTACTATTGCAGAACATTTAGAAGCAATGCTTATTACTCGGTTACAGTCTGGTATAGATTTTGCAATCCAGCTTGATGAAAGCACTGATATTGGAAGCTGCACAACACTTTTTGTTTATGTCAGATATGCATGGCAAGATGATTTTATGGAGGATTTTTTGTGTTTTTTAAATTTAACCTCACACCTAAGTGGATTAGATATTTTTACAGAGTTAGAAAGGCGCATAGTTGGCCAATATAAGTTAAACTGGAAAAACTGTAAAGGAATTACAAGTGATGGCACAGCAGCCATAACTGGAAAACATAGCAGAGTTATTAAAGAATTACTAGAAGTTATTAATAATGGTACTGTGTGGAATCATTGTTTTATACATCGTGAAGGTTTAGCATCCAGAGAAATTCCACAGAATCTCATGGAAGTATTGAAAAATGCAGTGAAAGTTGTTAATTTTATTAAAGGAAGCTCACTGAATAGCCGGCTTCTTGAAAAATTTTGTTCAGAGATTGGAACTAATCATACCCACTTACTATATCATACCAAAGTTCGTTGGTTGTCTCAAGGGAAAATACTAAGCAGGGTTTATGAGCTCAGGAATGAGATTCACTTTTGTCTCATTGAAAAAAAATCTCATTTGGCAAATATTTTTGAAGATGATATTTGGGTAACAAAATTGGCATATTTAGCTGATATTTTTAGCATTCTTAATGAATTGAGTTTAAAACTACAGGGGGAAAAACAGTGATGTATTCCAACATGTTGAACATATCCAGGGATTTCGAAAGACATTATTGTTATGGCAAGCAAGACTTAAAAGTAATCATCCTAGCTACTACATGTTTCCAAGATTTTTGCAACATATTCAAGAGAATATTATTAATGAAAACATTTTGAAAGAAATAAAATTAGAGATATTATTGCATCTCACTTCTCTATCTCAAACTTTTAACCACTTTTTTCCAGAAGAAAAATTTGAAACATTAAGGGAAAACAGTTGGGTAAAAGATCCATTTGCTTTTCGAAGCCCTGAATCAATAATTGAGCTAAACTTGGTACCTGGAGAAGAGAATGAATTATTACAGCTTAGTTCTTCATATACATTGAAGAATGATTATGAGACCTTAAGTTTATCAGCATTTTGGATTAAGATAAAGGAAGACTTTCCATTGTTAAGTAGAAAGAGTGTCCTGCTATTACTACCATTCACAACTACTGGTTTGTGTGAACTAGGGTTTTCTGTCTTCACCCAGTTAAAAACAAAGGAAAGAAATGGGCTGAATGGTGCAGCAGCTATGCGGGTAGCATTATCTTCCTGTGTTCCAGACTGGAATGAACTTATGAACAGGCAAGCACACCCATTCTAGTAAATAAAATCTTACCTAGTTTTTGTTTTTGTATTTCTTATTTTGTAGTATTATTCTATATTATATTTAAATGGGACTATAACATTGTATGTGATACTTATGTTTTAATTTTTGTTATATTTAATAAAATTATTTTATGTTCATTGAACAAAAATTTAATGAATTTCTGTTAGAGGCCAGGAATTATTCCAGGGACATTTGGGATACAAAAGTGAACACAACAGGTAATTCCCTAGTGGAGTTTATATCCTGGTAAAGAGAAATTGACAATAAACATAATAAATAAGCTTTATAATATTTAGAAGCTATTAAGTACTATGGAAAGAGTAGTAAGAAGTACTGGGAAACCAAACCATGAAGGATTCTGCAGACCATTATTGGGCCTTTGGCTTTTGTCAATGGAATAGAGAACAGTTGAAGTGTTTAAGCAAAGGAGAGAGATGATCTGAGTTAGGTTTTAAAAGACACTCCGGTCACTATTTTAAATTCTTAGAATAAGTCTGGATTAAATGTTACTCCCCCTCACTGGGCATGGTGGCTCAGATCTGTAATCCCAGCACTTTGGCAGGCCATGGCAGAAGGATCACTTGAGCCCAGGAGTTCAAGACCAGCCTGGACAACATAGTAAGACCTTGTTTCTGCTAAAAATTTTTTTAAAATAAGCCAGGTGTGGTGTTGCACACCTGTAGTCCCAGCTACTCAAGAGGCTGAGGCCGGAGGTCGCTCAGGTGTTTGAAGTTGCAGTCATCTATGATTGCACCACTGCAGTCCAGCCTGAGCAACAGAGTGAAACCCTGTCTCAAAAAAATTAAATGTCACTTCCCTAAAGAAACCTTTCTAACCACCTTAGGGTAAATCCTCCATTATTCCTTTTATTTCTTTGTTTTTCTTGTAGTATATAATTCGTAATAATTTTGATTACTATCATTCTGCCACCCTGGAGTATGTAATTCATAATTATTTGATTAGTATCATTCTTCCATAGTTGGGGAGATGATGTCCATTTGCATGATACATAGTATGTATTCAATATCCATTTGCTAAAGAATAAATGAATCAATAATACCTAACATCTCTGATTTGCAGTCATTTCCAGTAATAATTATTAAATATGTGGCAAATTTATTTGCCTTTTTTACTTTTTAAAATCTGATTTTGGGGCCGGGGCAGTGGCTCACGCCTGTAATCCCAGCACTTTGGGAGGCCAAGGCGGGCGGATCACCTGAGGTGAGGAGTTCGAGAACAGCCTGGCCAACCTGGTGAAACCCCGTCTTTACTAAAAATACAAAAATTAGCTGGGTGTGGTGACTGGCGCCTGTAATCCCAGCTACCCGGGAGGCTGAGGCAGGAGAATCACTTGAACCCAGGAGGCGGAGTTTGCAATGAGCCAAGATTGCGCCACTACACTCAAGCCTGGGCGACGGAGTGAGACTCCATCTCAAAAAAGAAAGAAAAAATTCAATTTTGACATAACTTCTGTAAGCATCCAGAAAGGCAGTGATGCTGCTTCTTCACATTGTTGCTGATGCTTAAGCAATGTATATTGTGTAATATATAGTCTTCAAACTAATTTTAACTTCTGCCTCTCTGTGTACTCCTTCCTTCACTGGGTGATACTATTTTGGCATGGTCTCTCTCATTAAGATCATACAGGGTAGAAGTTCCTTTCCATCTGCTATCATGCCTAGCCTTGTAATATTTGATTTTTCGGATTTCCTATTCTATTGAAGGTAATTGATTTTTTCTTTTTTTGTTGCTTGAAATAAAGTGTTAGAAAATCATTTTCTGTGAGTAGCTCGTATTTCTGCACAGTCTGAATCCCCCTGTTTGACTGTGTTCACATTTAAATTAAGGATGTATAAAGGAAACATTCCCTGGATAGTGAAGCTAGAGACAGCACCTCCCCCTAGAGACCTCCCAGGGAAGTAAAGATAAGCCTTCTCTTTTCTCACACTAGGAAGGGAATTTGCCTACATTCCAGAAATAATGAGTAATCTGGAGAAGATGGGGGAGACATGTCAGCAGCTCCATAAAAGCCTAGAAACTTTAAATTTGGGGCTCCTCTTCTGTAGTGCAACCCACTGCATTCAGAGGTAACACCTGACCCTTACTGTACTACATTATAGGAATTGCAGCATGGGGAACACATACAGTGCTACTCTGGCTACTGTTTTTGCTAGGAATAAGAAATTGTTTCTCTGATCCAGAGGTTTGTGTCTTTCTGTGAGTATGTCGTATAAAATCTCTTTTACCGTGTAAGGTAACATTCACGGGTTTCAGGGAGTAGGATGTAGACATCTTTGGGGAGGCTATTAAGCCTGCTACAGTCCACCCTCCGGTCCCCAAAGACTCATCCATCCCACTTGAAAAATACATTCACCCATCCTAAGGTCCCCATAGATCTCAACCCATTATGGCATTAGCTCAAGTCCAAGTCTTATCTAAGCTTCATCAACTAAAAAGTCCAAAATCTCATATCTAAATTAGATATGTGTGCAGCTGTGAGCGTAATTGATTCTGGAGCAAAATTTTATATCTAAAGACCTATGAAACTAGAAAGCAAGATCTGTGCTCTAAAACAGTAGTGGGACAGAAGTAGGGTAGCAATCATAGATGTTCTCATTCAGAAAGGAGACACCACGCAATCCCTTTCAAAGTCTCATGGGCAGATTCCATTAGGTTATAAAGTCTGGGAATAGTGTGGCTCCAGCACCTGCCCTCTGTACCTGGGGCTCCACCCTCAGAGCCATCCTTTTTGATGTCTGACACTGAGTAGTTTTATCAGTCTGTTTCTTGCTGGTAGAATTTAGGGAGCTCGATTGCCTTCTTTCATTTTGTCGTCTCTGTCCCTTTAGTCCAATTTGACAGTGTTTCTATTGGTAAAACAAAACATTGTGGGTTACAGGGATTCACTCCACTGAAAGAGAGGCTCCTCAACAGATCGTTCCTGAATAATTCTATCTCTACTTGGGACTTCTGCTGAGATTGGTTGACGGGGTTTGTGAGTCACATGCCTCTTCAAAGAGCCCTCGGTGTAACTGAATACTGTAATCTTTAGTACTTCCTAAGCAGTAGAAAAAGACTATCCACACTTACAAATAGTTAAAATAATAAATTTCATACTATGTATATTTTACCACAATTTAAATTTCAAAAATTTTTTCTGGAAGGATGTACAGCCACATTGTTGGCTTTCTCACCAGAGCATGCTTTCCTTACAGTGGATCTCAGCTTTGGCTTCCTTTGCAATCTTAATAGGCTGAGAATTTCTCAAATCATCAAATCCTGGTTTTATTTCCTAACAGTTCTCTCAATTTATCCCTTTCCTCTCTCATTTTTCTAAAAGCAACGATGAAACCAAGTCAGATTTTCATCACTGCTTGGAAACTTTATGCAAATTCATTGCTTAAAGGTTCTGTTTTCTTACAATTATAGGACACAATTCATCTAAGCTTTCTACCACTATATAAAAAGAACCCTCTTTCCTTTAGTTTAAAAAAATACGTTTCTCACTTCATTGTGAGCCCTCACCAGCAACGCTTTTAACATCTGTATTTCTACAGTTTATGGTGTGTTTAAGATTTTCTCTAATATAAGTTTTCTCTACCATACTCTCACTTACTTCCAAGCCCTCATAACACCCATATTTCTACTAACAGCCTATTCGAGGATGTTAGGCCTCTTCTATCATATTTCTAAAAATTCTTCCAGTCTCTCTACAGATTATCCAAATCCAAATTACTTCCATAATTTTAGTGTTCATTATAGCAGAATTGTCATAATTTGAGGCCAGAAAAATCTTCCTCTTGATGATTGAACTCACCTGTTCTCCAATCTTTCTTTTTCCCTCGTGGACTCTGGTCAAGATTAGACAAGAATAATAGTCCTGCTCCTGGTGATTCCCAAGTTCAGTGTTTGAAATGAAGGGAAAAGGAGGCAGAAAGAGTGATGGTTTCAGGTACCCAAAGCTGTATTTGTTTCCTATTGCTGCTTAGCAAATTGCCACATAATGGCTTAAAGCAACATAAATTTATTCTTTTTTGGAGTCCAATGTAAGTCTTAATGGGGTGAAAGTCAAGGCGTCAGCAGGATTCATTCCATCTGGATTATTCAGGGAAGAACGTTTCCTTACCCTTCCAAGCTTCTGAAGTCTGCCTGCATCCCCTGTCTCATGGCTCCTTCCTGCATTTTCAGCACCAGCAGTATAATATCTTCAAGTATCTCTGTGCTTTTGCTATCACATAATTCTATGTGTCTCTGATTTACCTGACTTCCTCCTATAAGGACTTTTAGGATTACATTGGACTCATCCAGATAATTCAGTATAATCTCCCCCATCTCAAGATCCTTAATTTAATCACATCTGCAGAGTCCTTCTTACCATGTAAAGTAATGTATTTATAGACTCCAGAGTTTAGGACATGAACTAAACTTTCTTTCCTGGGCTATTTTTCAGCCTTCCACAACAGACAATAAACACACAACATATGAGATAAGCATTCAGAACAATGATTGAAAGTACACTGTGAAACATACTATTCTAAGGCCTTTAAATGCATAATCTCTCTTTATTCTCTGGCAATCAAGATTTCTGGCCAAAAAAAGAAACACAGTTTTCAATAAGGAAGCTCAGAAATTATTGAGAACTCATAATGATCGAGAGAACGAAGTGCAAATGCCTTAGCATTGTGCTCAAAGGCTTTAAGATATGACCCTAACTTTCCTGTCTAATTTCCGTCTGCATCCTGTTTAGCAATCAAACCAAACTTTCAACTGTTTCCAGAAGCTCCATGGCTTTTTCCTTTTCTGCCTTTGCTCAGGCAGTTAGCTCCATCTGAAATCTCTTTTGCCACAACTGTATATATCAGCATACTATTTCTTCTATAAGTTTATATAAGTGGAGTAATAAAGTTTGTTTTCCTTTGCATCTAGCTTCTTTCATTCGGCATATTTTTAAAATTTTTGTCATTTTTTTGTATTGCTAATAATACTCTATTATATGATGATATTGCAAGTTACTAACTTATTCCTCTCGTTGGTCATTTCCATTGTTTACTGTTTTGAGTTACGAATTAAGCTTCTACAAACATAGGCATAGATGTGTTTTCTAGGCATAGATGTATTTTCATTTTTCTTTTGGTAAATACCTAGGAATGAAATATCTTCTTTGGTGATGTATAGGTTCAACCATTTTGCCAATTTTAAGATGTGGTTGTTTTTCTTACTTTTGAGTTGTCAGTATTCTATGTTTTAGATCAAGCTTCTCCAACCCACAGCCCACGGGCCATATGCCGCCCAGGACGGCTTTGAATGCAGCCAAACGCAAATTTGTAAACTTCCTTAAAACCTTATGAGATTTGTGCATGTGTTAAGGGTGGCAAATATCTGAGTCTCACAGCATGAAATATGTTAGCAATAGAAGGAATCTGAGTTACTGGCAGTGAATCTGTGTGGGTCTGCCTCCTCAGAAAAAAAAATCTCCGTATTTGAAGACATGAGTTTGCAGGTTAAAAGGGCTCATGGATTGCCCACTACAATGAAAAACAACCACCTTTCCCCAAGTTCATCTCTGAAATTTCATACTCTTGAGAATAAAAGGAAATTCTGAAAACTTCCAGATAGAAAAAAAACAGGCCAAAGAATAAACAACAACAACAAAAAGGTCAAATAAACAGAAATATGAAAATGGCTTCAGATTTCTCAACAGCACACAGAAAATAATGGAGCACAATCTTCAAAATTTTGACGGGAAATGCTTTCTAACACAGAAATCTACCCAGCTAAATTCTCAATCAAATGTGAGGTTAGAATAATGAAATTTTGAATTCTTAGGCAAAAATCTCAGAAACCCAATCAAATTCTCAATCAAGTGTGAGGGTAGAATAATGACATTTTGAATTCTTATGCAAAAATTTCAGAAAGTTTAGTCCCCTATGTATCTCTTCAAGAAGGTATTGGAAGATGTGCTCCATAAAACAAGAAAGAGGAGGACATGAGATCTAGGTGTATTAGTTCGTTTTCATGCTACTCATAAAGATGTACCTAAAACTGCAAACAAAAGAGGGTTAATTGGACTTACAGTTCCACATGCCTGGGAGGCCTCAGAATCATGGTGTGAAGTGAAAGGCACCTCTTACATGGCAGTGGCAAGAGAAAAATGAGGAAGAAGCAAAAGTGGAAACCCATGATAAACCCATCAGATCTCAGGAGACGTATTCACTATCACAAGAATAGCATGAGAAAGACTTGCCCCATGATTCAATTGCCACCCTCCGGCTCTCTCCCACAACACATGGGAATTCTAGGAGCTACAGTGCAAGTTGAGATTTGGGGTGGGGACACAGCCAAACCATATCACTAGGAAACAGGACATTCAGCACAGGAGAGATGAAAGGAAGTTACCAGGATGGCTGCTGTGCAGCAAGTAGAGCAAGAAGCTCAGATTCAGACAGAAAACTGGACAGCTCCGGGAAGGATGTTTTCAAGAACCCACCCTCCCCTGCCCACAAAAAAAAAGGTGGGGCGCAGTGGCTCATGCCCATAATCCCAGCTCTTTGGGAGGCCGAGGCTTGCAGATCACTCGAGGACAAGAGTTTGAGATGGCCTATAAACCCTACCTCCACTAAAAATAAAAAAATTAGCCAGGTGTGGTGGCATGTACCTGTAATCCCAGTTACTCAGGAGGCTGAGGCAAGAGAATCACTTGAGCATGGGAGGTAGAGGTTGCAGTGAGCCAAGATTATGCCACTGCGTTCCAGCCTTAGCGACAGAGTGAGACTCCGTCTCAAAAAAAAAAAAAAAGAAAAAGAAAAAGAAAAAAAAATCATACACACCCCCTGAGATATTGACTGATGCTTTTGAATGTATCAGGAGATTTACGTGTCTATCAGAGAGTTTGACCATAATCATAGGTGTTCATAGAATATCAAGCAAATACACAAATAAGTGTGTGTGTGGCTGGGGGCAGGGATTGGGGTGCATAGACAATGATTACCTCCAAGGTAAACAAGTGGTTTACAACAAATAAAATGTAATCATAAAATGCTATAAGCTCAGCCATGAGTAATACTGGCAAGATCATAATACTGTAAATGCTGATAACAGATTTAAAGTTGTGATATAGCCATATTAGGAGAATGAAGGGTACAGAAGGATGCATTTTGGAGGTGAGACAGGATTAAAGCTAAAATCTCATTTTTCATGCTAGGAAATTAAAGAATAATATCCAAAACAGAAACATGGGCCAGGCAGGGTGGCTCACGCCTGTAATCCCAGCACTTTGGGAGGCTGAGGTGGGTGGATCACAAGGTCAGGCGTTCAAGAGTAGCCTGACCAACATGATGAAACCCCATCTCTATTAAACATGAAAATTTAGCCAGGCTTGGTGGTGCACACCTGTAATCCCAGGTACTCAGGAGGCTTAGGCAGGAGAATTGCTTCACCGTGGGAGGCAGAGATTGCAGTGAGCCAAGATCACACCACTGCATTGTAGCCTGGGTGTCAGAGCAAGACTCTGTCTCAAGAAAAAAAAAAGAAACAGAAACATCAACAATAGCATATAGGCATTGTATTAGTCTATTCTTGCATTGCTATAAAGAGATACCTGAAACTGATATTTTTTTTAATTGCATTTTAGGTTTTGGGGTACATGTGAAGAACATGTAAGATTGTTGCATAGGTACACACATGGCAGTGTGATTTGCTGCCTTCCTCCCCCATCACCTGTATCTGGCATTTCTCCCCATGCTATCTCTCCCCAACTCCCCACCCCCCCCCTGTACCTCCCCTATTTCCCCCCACGGACCCCAGTGTGTGATGCTCCCCTCCCTGTGTCCATGTGTTCTCATTGTTCAACACCCGCCTATGAGTGAGAACATGCAGTGTAGAGGTTTAATTGGCTCACAGATCTGCAGGCTGTACAGGAAGCATAGTGGCTTCTGCATCTGGGGAGGCTTCAGGAAGTTTCCAAATGTGGAAGGCAAACGGGGAGCTAGGCGTCTTACATGGTGGCAGCAGGGAGCAAGAGAGAGAGGGAAGAAGTGCTACACACTTTTAAACAATCAGATCTCACTATCATGAGAACAGCACCAAGGGGATGGTGCTAGACAATTCATGAGAAACCCACCCACATGATCAAATCACCTCCCACCAGGCCCCACCTCCAACACTGGGGATTATAATTTAACATGAGATTTGGTGGGGACAAACCATACCAGGAATGTGTGAAAGGAAAATCTTGGGGCCCCAAAATTACTAAACTAAATGGAAAAGTCAGGCTGGGAACTGCTCAGAGCAAACCTACCTCCCATTCTATTCAAAGTCATTCCTCTGCTCACTGAGATAGACGCATATTCTGATGGCCTCCTTTGGAAAGGCTTATCAGAAACTCAAAAGAAGGCAACCATTTGTCTCTCACCTACCTGTGACCTGGAACCCTGCTTCAAGTTGTCCCCGCCTTTCTGGATGGAACCAATGTACTTCTCACATATATTGATTGATGTTTTATGTCTCCCTAAAATGTATAAAGCCGCCGGGCATGGTGGCTTATGCCTTAATTCCAACACTTTGGGAGGCTGAGATGGGCGGATCACCTGAGGTCGGGAGTTGGAGACCAGCCTGACCAACATGGAGAAATCCCAAGTCTACTAAAAATGCAAAAAATTGGCCAGGCGTGGTGGCTCATGCCTGTAATCCCTGCTACTCCGGAGGATAAGGATCACTTGAACTAGGGAGGTGGAGGTTGTGGCTGCACCATTGCCCTCCAACCTGGGCAACAAGAGTGAAACTCCATCTAAATATATATATATATATAAAGCCAAGTTGTCCCACAACCACCTTGGGCACATGTCAACAGGACTTCCTGAGGCTGTGTCACAGATGCCCTCCTCAACCTTGGTAAAGTAAACTTTCTAAATTAACTGAGATCTGTCTCAAATTTTCGGGGTTCACACATGTTATTTAGAAATATGGAAGTAAACATCAGGAACAAAACTGTTGAAATAATTAACAATGCTTACCTCTGGAAAGTGTATTTAACTTAAGGAGGGACTGAACCAGAGAATGTGGATTTTGGTTATAGAAAACAAGAGATTCAAATAAAACAGGATAGAACACCTACACCTGTGCTGTCCTCCCTCGTGTTTATCAAGTGCTTTCCAGGCACTCAGAGTTCATTGCTGTCATTACTGTAAGAATTGAGGACTTGGGCCTCTACGTGGAATTCTGTTAATACCAGCTCTCTTAAACTGACAGTCTCCAGGATTTTGCATCTAGCAGGAAAGGAGATTGTGACCTCTGACAAGTTAGTTGGCAGTAGGTATCCATGGAGAATTGGTTCTGGGACAACCCTGGATACCAAAATCCACAGATGCTCAAGGCCTTTATATTAAATGATGTAGTACCGTATTTGCACATCCTCTCCTACAATTCAAATCATCTTTAGATTCCTTATAATATCTAGTACTTGTTATGTAAGTAGTTGTATTATTTAGGGAATGATAACAAGGAAAATAAAGTCCGTTTATGTTCAGTACAGACGTAAGCATTCTTTTTTCCCCAAATGTTTCTCATCCATGAGACTCTGGATGATTAATTCACAAATATAGAGGGCCAAACGTACTTAACGTCCCCTGAGTTTATCCATTAGTAAAGAGAGAATAATTATAACCGTAGCTAGGAAGGATGCTGCGGAAAGTAATGAATATTATGCTTGCAAAGTACTTGGCATGTTTTTATGGTTATTATTTCCTGAAAACAACAAAAATCACTTATTGGCTGGTGTCAAAGAGGGCATCTGTCAATATTTTCATCCTTTGGAAGAAGAAAAGTCTTCTCTGATGACTTACCTCTCCTCCAACCTCGTGGCTTCTTTGGGACTCCCTCCCCAGGACACCAGTTAAGATTAGCCTGGGCTGCAATGCACCGGTCCTGTCCCGCAATGCACCGGTCCTGTCCCCAGGTGATGTTCCAAGCTCAGATTTTTTTTTTTTTTTTTTTTTTTTTTTTTTAACAGGGTCTTGCTCTGTCTCCCAGGGCTGGAGTGCAGTGGTGCGATCACCGCTCACTGCAGTCACTGATCCCCTGGGGTCAAGCCTCCTCTCATCTCAGCGTCGCAAGTAGCCGGGACTACAGGTGCGCACCACCAAGACTGGCTTTTTTTTTTTTTTTTTTGTAGAGTGGAAGTTTGTTACCCATGTTGCTCAAATTCGTCTGCGTAACAGACTGCACTCAAGCGATCCGCCCCACTCGGCCTCCCAAAGTGCTGGGACTGCTGGCCTGAGCCACCGTGCCCCGCCCCAAGCTCAGGCTTGAATAGACTAGATTGGGAAACGGAAAACAGCGAATTGTCAGAGCTAGAGTCCCGCCCAGCATCAGTCTGCGGAGCAGTCTAAGTAGAAGGAGAGAAGGAGAATGGAGTAGGCACGGGGCTGGAGAGACCAAAGTTCCCCGATGGCGGCCTGGGGGTGCGCGGCGTCGCGGCTGCTCCAGCGGCTGCTGCTCCTGCTGCTGGCAGCGGGCGGGGCGCGCGCGCTGTGGAGCGGGGGAGGGCACCAGCCCACAGCTGCAGGACATCTTCCTGGGCCGCTGCGCCGAGTACAGCGCGCTGCTGAGTTCCGAGCAGCGGTGAGGCCGCGGGCAGAGCGGGAAGCGGGGCGGGAAAAGAGGCAACGGTGTAGAGAGCGTGGGGGAGGGGAAAACTGGCGCTAAAGGTCGGGGTGAGGGGACAATGAGAGAGGCCTTGAGGGAACAGGTGAGTGTGGAGACAGCGATGGTCCTGAAGGATGGGGGTGAGTGTGGAAGGGGCTGTAAAGTGTGTCTGCGGGTGAGTGGGTGCGCTGTGCTAAAGGTGAGGGGGAGTGTGTGTGTGTTCTAGAGGTGAGGGGTGTGTGTGTGTGTGTGTGTGTGTGTGTGTGTATTAGTCTGTTCTCACACCACTATGAAGGAATACCAGAAACTGAGTAATTTATACAGGAAAGAGGTTTAATTGGCTCACAGTTCCGTATTGCTGGAGTGGCCTTAGGAAACTTACAGTCATTGCAAAAGTCAAGGCAAAAGAGAAGCAGGCACCTTCTTCACGGGACGGCAGGACAGAGTGAGTGTAAGTAGGGGCAAATGCCAGATGCTTGTAAAAGCATCTGATCTTGTGAGACTCACTCACTATTATGAGAACAGCATAGGGGAAACCACCGTTATGTTTCAATTACCTCTCACCTGGTCTCTCCCTAGCGTGTGGGGATTATGAAGATTATGATTCAAGATGAGATTTGGTTGGGGACACAAAGCCTGACCATATTAGTATGTGTATGTGTTCTAGAGGTGAGGTGTGTGTGTTCTAGAGGTGAGGTGTGTGTGTTCTAGAGGTGAGGTGTGTGTGTTCTAGAGGTGAGGAGTACGTGTGTGTTCTAGAGGTGAGGGGTGTGTGTGTGTTCTAGAGTTGAGGTGTGTGTGCATATGTGTGTTCTAGAGGTGAGATGTATGTGTTTGTTCTAGAGGTGTGTGTGTGTGCTCTAGAGGTGATGGATGTGTAAGTGTGTGTGTGTGTGTGTGTGTGTGCGTGCGCACGCTAGAGGTGATGTGTGTGTGTGTGTGTGGTCTAGAGGTGAGGGATGTGTGTGTGTGTTCTAGAGGTGAGGGGGTGTGTGTGTGTGTGTGTGTGAGTGTGAAGGAGAGTGGAGAGGTATCCCTCTAGAAGTGAGGGTTGGATAGAGGTGAACTGGGTAACAGCCCGTTGCCAACCAGCACGTTTAGTTTGAACCCTCAGAAACCAGAATGTGGTCTCAGGTTGGAATTCCTTGGGTCCAGTCCTTCTGGAATTCAAATTTCAGATCCCCTAAATTTAGAGGATTTCTAAAGTTTGGGTGTTTCTTGCCAGCGCTGCATTTCCTACTGATTTTTGTTCCTTCTGTGGGTCCTCCTTTTCTTGTTTGTCATGTCTCTTTCTTGTGCTGATTGTTTTTATTGTCATACATTTCAGGCAAATAAAAACAGAGAATAATATAAGAAGCACATGTGTTACACACCAGCCAGTATGAGAAACAAAAAGTTACAGATGCTGTGGGAAATATTTTTCAAAAACTAGCATGGACCTCAAGAGGGGCTGGCTCTGGAGGGTGCACCTGCCTTACCAGGGGTGGAAGCCTTTTGCAGCATTGGGACTCCCTCCTGACATCACACCTCCTGCTGGCTGGCCTGGCCTCACCTGGTCCCTGATTTCCACAGTGGACCTGGACAATAGGACCGGCCCCACTGTTAGGTCTAAATGAAGAGGCACCTGTGTATAGTTGACTGAAATTGTCACATCCTGCTCGGTGTCATTTCTGCTCGTCTCTGTGAGCCTGGGGCAAGGCTGTGTTCCTTAGCTCTGAGAAATCTGTGCAGTGCCTTCTGAGAGACAACTCCAGTGTCGGATTTCTGAATTTCTGTCACCTGAACCATGACAGTTTGTTGTCTTTTTTGTAAGCTTGCTTCTGCAGAGTCACTATATGACAAAATCTCTTGTAAAGCTCTTAGAGAAGTGGAAATACTTCACATTACATCGTGATGTTCATGTGTGTGTTTTCTTCCAAACTTGTACTTTTGCACAGGAACAAGAACTGCACAGCCATCTGGGAAGCCTTTAAAGCAGTGCTGGCCAAGGATCCCTGTTCCGTGCTTCCCCTCGGACTATGACCTTTTTATTAATCTCTCCAGGCACTCTATTCCCAGAGATAAGGTAATGCTACAACCATCTTGGGTAAAACTTTGCTCTCTGTCTCTACAGAAATGGATGGTGCTTGGGCCAGGTGTGAGATTAGCTGTCCCCTGCATCCTGCAACGTCACAGAAACATCAGGCAGCACACAGTGTGTGTGTTGAGCTCTCTGTGGGAAGCTGGCTTTGTTTCTGTATTAGTCCATTCTCGCATTGCTATAAAGAAATGCCTGAGACTGGGTAATTTATAAAGAAAAGAGGTTTAATTGGTTCACAGTTCCACAGGCTGTACAGGAAGCATGGCAACATTGGCTTCTGGGAGGACTCTCGGAGCTTTTACTCCTGTGTAAGGCAAAGTGGGGAGCAGGTGTCTTATATGGCACAGTAGGACCAAGGGCAAAGGGAGGTGCCATACGTTTGTAAATAATCGGATCTTCTGAGAACTCCATAGGAAAACAGCACCAAAGGGGGGAGTGTCCCCCATAATCCAATCACCTCACACCTGGCCCCACCTCCAACATAGAAAATTACAATTTGACAAGAAACACAAATCCAAACCATGTGGTTTTCCCACAGTGATTCTAGATCTCCTGCCAGTGTGGGCAGGAGAAAATTTCCTAAATCAGCAAGTCAGTGTGAGAATCACCACAAGGACATCAGGACATGGCCATACCTGTCACACTGGGCCTCCACATCTGTCCAGTTCTAAATAACCTTCATCTTAACTGGCCCAATGGCCTGACCCTTGAGAAATTCAGAAAACCGTCAGTCTCAGTATCCTCCCAGGAGACCAGTCTCTCCATTTAATGGGTCTTAAGATGATATTCATTCAGTACCAGTTTATTTAAGAAAACCACATATCTATATTCTGTCATCTATACCCTAAGGTCTAATAAAATGAAAATAAATGAGAACATTTCCATAAAACCCTTGCATAAAACAATACCTCAAGTTTAAAGAAAGCTAGACACCATTTTTGTTTCTCTGACATAAACATTCTTAACCTGATTTTTTTCTATTGTGTGTTATTTGTAAAAGCAAGTAAATGGAACTGTGAGGTTCAAAGCTAGAATAGACTGAAAACATGAGTTTTAAGTATATGCTGTTTTTTGAATCTCACTGCCTTCCTGTCACTAAAAGGGGGGGAGCCAACTTTTTTTCCTTCTCTTTCATAGATTTGGTACTAGTTGATGAACTCAGTATACTTCCTGGGCTATTTGTTTGCCAGTCATTGGTGCTACGGGTTAAGGATGTAACAGTGAAAAACTGCCCTCACCCTTGGGGATCTTCTAGTCTAAATATAAACTAATGGAACTACTGAGGGTCAGATGAAATAGTGACGGGGGGATTTGTGTTATTGTTGTATGAAAAAGCTGTAGTGGAAACTATAAAGTGTAATATAAAAGCGGCCGGGCGCGGTGGCTCACACCTGTAATCCCAGCACTTTGGGAGGCCAAGGAGGGTGGATGATAAGGTCAGGAGATCGAGACCATCCTGGCCAAAATGGTGAAATCCCGTCTCTACTAGAATGCAAAAATTAGCTGGGCGTGGTGGCACACGCCTGTAGTCCCAGCTACTAGGGAGGCTGAGGCAGGAGAATTGCTTGAACACAGGAGGCTGAGGTTGCAGTGAGCCGAGATTGCGCCACTGCACTCCAGCCTGGTGCCTGGCGACAAAGCAAGACTCTGTCTCAAAAATAATAATAATAATATTAATAATATAAAAGCAATGTGTTTTGGAGGCACTTGACACTTTAGGAAGTGCTTTTTGTGACTGCATGTTCTCCTGGCCACAGCTGTGGAAGAAGGGAAAGGGCTCGTGCTCTGCATTTTCCAGAAGTAGAAACTGAGAAACAGGGGAGATTGAACACCTTGATCAAGATTACATATCTAATGTATGACAGAGCCAGGATTCCAGTCCAGGTCCGTTGATTTTTTTTTTTTTTTTTTTTTTTGAGATGGAATCTTGCTCTGTCACCAGGCTGGAGTGCAGTGTTGCGATCTTGGCTCACTGCAACCTCCGCCTCCTGCGTTCAAGTGATTCTTCTGCCTCAGCCTCCCAAGTAGCTGGGACTACAGGTGTGCGCCATCATGCCCAGCTAATTTTTGTATTTTTAGTAGAGATGGAGTTTCGCCATGTTGGACAGGATGTTCTCGATCTCTTGACTTGTGATCTGCCTGCCTCGGCCTTGCAAAGTGCTGGGATTATAGGCATGAGCCACCATGCCCAGCCGATCATTTTTAATGTAGGTAATTTTATCACATGCGTGTGTATTTTGTACTGGTGAGGAAATATTTCATTACCATTTGCATGATCTCCTGGGAAGAAGGGAGGAGAGATGCTAGCACTCTTTGAATGAATAAATGAAGACAACAAAAAGAAAGTTCAGTTGTTGTGCAGCAGGTCAGAGTTGAATGAGAACTGGATTGCCTGACTTGCCTTGAGGATTTTGTGCCTGAGGAGTCTGTTTTGATTTTGTTTTGTATTTTCATATTTTGTTTGTCTTTCCTTAGTCCCTGTTCTGGGAAAACAGCCACCTCCTTGTTAACAGTTTTTCGGATAACACCCGTCGTTTTATGCCTGTGAGCGATGTTCTGTATGGCAGGGTTGCAGATTTCTTGAGCTGGTGTCGACAGAAAATGCCTCCGGTAAGTTTCCTGCACAAATCACAGGAGACTTAACAGCTCCTATGTACTATGCATTACCATTTGTGCTAAATGCTTTCATATGCATTCATTTCATTTGATCCTCTCCAAGTCCTCTGAATAAGTGTCAAGAATAGTTAATAATAATAGTGCTAGAGAATACGTATCTTTTGCAGGTGCCAGTCTAAGCAATATATATATATGTGTGTGTGTGTGTGTGTTATATATATATATATATATATATACACATACATAGTGCTACACACACACACACACACACACACACACACACATACTCATTTAATGCCACAACAGCCTCATGGGATTTTATCATAATCCCCCACTTTGATAAGTGAGGAAACTGAGGCACAGCAAGATTAAGAAACCTGCTCAGTGGGGCATAGCTAGTAAGCAGCAGACAGCTGGACTCCAGAGCCCATATTCTCAACTTTGCACAACTCTGCCTTACTATCCTCATTTGTCCAGAGAGGGAAGCTGAAGCTTAAGGAGGTTAGATGACTGGAAGTGGTAAGGCTGGGTCTCAGCTCTGTCCTGATAGATTCTGAAGCCTGTGTGCTTTAGCACCACTCCAGGCCACCGGCAGAGATTTCGAGATCCAAGTCATAGGAAACGTTAGAGTGACAAGAGCTGGCCTGAATGTACTGCAAACTCTCCTCATTCATCCAACTGTGGTGCTAGGAGCTGGCGACACAGCAGTCACCATTTTCAGGGAGCTTATAGCCTCATAGGGGGTATTAACTCGAGTGATATGGGCTGTAATGCAGGAAAAATGGTGTGCTGAGGCGTAGCAGAGACAGACACCAGCCTCCACCAGGGCATCAGGGAAGTTTGAGGAAAGAGGTGAGGGAGTGTTCCTGTCCTGAAGACTGGAGATCCTTCCTGGATATCAGAATCACTTTAAAAGTTAACATAATATCAGGCTGGGTGTGGTGGCTCACTTATGTAATCCCAGCACTTTGGGAGGCTGAGGTGGGTGGATCATTTGAGGTCAGGAGTTCAAGACCAGCCTGGCCAACATGAAGAAACCACATCTCTACTAAAAATACAAAAAAAAATTAGCCAGGTGTGGCGGTGCATGCCTGTAATCCCAACTAGTCAGGAGACAGGAGAGTCCCTTGAACCCTGGAGATGGAGGTTGCACTAAGCCAAGAACATACCACTGCACTGCAACCTGGGTGACAGAGTGAGAGTCGGCACAAAAAGGGGGAAAAGCAACAACAAAGAGTTAACCTAGTATCAGTTCTTTTTATTTCTCCTCCATTCATTTGTCCACCAAACTAAAATTTATAGTGTTTACTATATGCCAGACCCTCATCTTCTAGACTGTGGGAACCAAGTAGAGAATAAAAGAGGAAATTAATACCCCATGCTTACATTATAGGAGGGCAGATAAGACAATAAACAGGCAAGTGAAATATGTAGTCTGCCTTAAGATTATAAGGGCTATGGAGAAAAATAAAACAGGTAATAAGGACACAAAAGGTGGAGAGTGGAGGGCCGGGGAGAGGAAAGTGTTGCATTTTTACCTAGAAGCCTAGGGAAAACCTCATTGAGAAGCTGGTATTTGAACAAGGACCTGAAGGAGAAGAGAAAGAGCATTTTCTGACAGGAGAACAGTAATTGCAAAGGTCTTAAGGTGGGAGTGTGTGTGACATATTTAATAGCAAGGAGGGCAGTGGGCAAAGAGGAAAGTGTGAGCTATGAGGCTAGAGGAATACAGGAGGGCCAGATGGCAGCGGATGTTGTGAGGCCTCTGCTATTCACTGTGAGTGAGATGGGCAGCATTGCAGGTTCCAGGTCAAATGCACACAGCCATTCTTTCAATGGAGAACAACCAGGAAGCCTTTGTTTGATTATGATGAAGGTGGGGGAGAAGGAGGGGAGGAATGTGATGGAAAACACATAAAGAAAGGGGAGAGCCTTCCGGAAAACCACCAGTTATTCCTTCCTCACCTCACCCACTGCCTGTTTCTATCTATGCCCTCTTTGTTTCAGAAGGAAGTGAAGTCCAGCAGTTCAGGTCAGCTAAATAAATAACAGTATGTGTGTGTCATGGAATCCTGTGGGGCCATCAGCAATGATGATGGGGTTTTTAATTGATTGACCTGGAAAGGAGCATATTTTTAAGCTAAAAATAAAGTTATATAACTCTGTGATTGGTATGATGCTATTCAAATAAAAACACATATACACAATACATCTATGAAAATATACACGTAGAAAAAAGTCAAGAAAATAACAAACCCAAACCATTGACAGCAGTTCTTTCTTATTTTATTTTTTTATTTTTATTTTTTAATTATTATTATTTTTTGAGATAGGGTCTCACTCAGCCTCCCAGGTCGGAATGCAGTGGTATGATCATAGCTCACTGCAGCCTTGAACTCCTGTGCTCAAGGGATCATCTTGCCTTAGCCTCTTGAGTAGCTGGACTACAGGTACACAACACCACACTGGGCTGTTTTTTTAATTATTTTGTAGACACGTGGTCTTGCCATGTTGCCCAGGCTGGTCTTGAACTCCTGACTTCAAATAATCCTTCTGCCTCAGCCTCCCAAAGCACTGGGATTACAGGCGTGAACCACTGCACCTGGCCTTGGTTCTTTTTTAAATTTAAGTTTTATTTTATTTTTTATTGACAGATAAAAACTGTATCTATTTATGGGGTACAATGTGATGTTTTGATGCATATATACATTGTGTAATGATCAAATCAGAGTAGCATATCCATCATCTCAAACATTTACTATTTCTTTGTGGTGAGAAATTCAAAATCTTTTGTCTAGATATTTTGAAATATACAGTACACTATTGTTAGCCGTAGCCACCCTATTGTGCATTACAGCCCCAGTGCTTATTCCTCCTGTGTAACTGTAACATTGTATTTGTTGACCAACGTCTTTCCATCTCCCATATCCATTCCCCCTCCCCAGCCTCTGGTAACCACTATTCTTCCTCAACTTCTATGAGATCAACTTTTGAAGATTCCTCTTATAAGTGAGATAATAGAATATTTGTTTTCCTGTGCCTGGCTTATTTCCTTGACATAATGGCCTCCAGGTTCATCCATGTTGTTGTAAATGACAGGATTTCATTTTTGTATGGCTAAATAGTATTCCATTATGTATATATGCCATAATTTCTTTATCTATTAATTAGTTGATGGACACATGTTGATTCCATATCTTGGCTATTATGAATAATGCCATTAATAGCAGCACTTGCTGGGAATATGAGGTCAACTTGTCTATTAGAATTTTTTTTTCTTTATAGAGTATATGATAAGGACATCCCACATCCCATTGATCTGCTGGAGTTTTTAGTCTGTCCTTAAACATTTTTAAACGCAATACATTTTAACATTTTATATATTTTTCAGTGGTGTAAAATTTCTGTTTTCTGGCTAAGGATGAGCACTTTCTCAGTACTTTTTTTCCTTGTATTTACTACTAAGATAATGTCTAACAACTGAATTTTTGGAGAAGGCACTTCTCCCAATAAAGCAAAGGGTGTTTGTTGTTGTTGTTGTTTGTGGGTTTTTAAAAATTGCTTTACTAGTGCTCCAGTAGAGAAATAACCCAGCTAACATGCTGATGCGCAGTGGTTAGCTAGGCTCACTCACTAGCCAGCTGTTTAGTTCTCTGCCTTCCTCACATTGTGATGAGGAAAATGACGAACGTCTTTAGTATCGTGAACAAGGTGGTCCCTCACCAGGCTCCTTGTGGATCAAGTGGGAAGAACTGTGGATGTTAAACTTATACAGATTGTACAGAATGAAGGCTAAGTATATTTCATGGAGCTGGCATACATTGTAAGTTAATTCTTCTCTGAGATAGATAATCTTTGGAATAAAACGTGTTTGTCTACTTTCCCCTTAGGACTCGATTACCAATCCTGCCCTACCTCAGAAGACTGTGAAAATAATCCTGTGGATTCCTTTTGGAAAAGGACATCCATCCAGGTAGTGCTGAGAATGATATCTCAGTGGTTGAGCATGTGTGGGACCTGTGGGGGATGGAACACAGTGGCTCAGAGTGTGGGTCCCAGGTCATCACTCAACTTCTCTGAGCCTCATTTTCCACTTTTACCAAATCATGTCTCATGCTCTCTGCTCTATAAAGTTGTGAGAATTTGAGGAAATAAGTACTTAATGCAGTGCCTGGCACAGAGGAAACATTCTGTAAATGTTAGCTATACATGTGGATTTTAAGTTATTATTATTTCCATAATGTCATGGTTATCGTTAGTATTTCCAATCAATGATTTTGATTGCTACTAAAATGGGGCAATTCCTGCCTTATGGAAGACCCTAGGACACCTAAGATCAATTTATGGGGGTCAGAAATGTCAACAAGACTAATATTAATGGGAGAGGAACTGACAGAAGGTGGAGGATAAGCGGGAGACACAGAAATGGTCCCCTGAGAGTAGGTCTGTCTCCCAGAGAATGATGTTACCAGAGTTGATGACAGCTATAAGTAGCTATAACATGCCAAGGACTACAGCTTACACTCTCTGTCACCAGAATTAGAATAAAGATTAGAAACAAAGAGGGTTCCATTCTTAGTTCAGTGCCTGGCAAAGAGCTGTTGACTGTTGAGTGTTAGCTAGGCTGACCAGGTGAATGTCAGGGCAGTGCCACCCACCACTGCCAACCCCCTTTCAGGACTCTGCATGTCTCTTTGGGTCCCATCTTCTACCCTAGATCCTCAGGTGTCCACTAGGTTAATTGTTAGTCAGGGTGAGAAGGACCTTGGTCAAATCCTCCACAGTGGCTGCAGTTTGGAACTAAGCAGAGGGTTCTTCCCAGATAAAACATACTCTGATTATCACTCTGCTGCCCACCCCAAGGGAGCACCATTTGCTCCCACTACCTGTAGGTTTTGTCTTGAGCACAGACTCCAGTGAGTTGGCGTGGCTGCCAGAGCCCCTCATTGAGAATTGGGAGGCTACAGAGATGTCATCATCTAAAAATGGGATCAAGTAGTAACTCAGGGGGAGATGTCAACATTACATGTAATGGGACCGTATATTTTACCCAGTGGCTCTGCCGGACTTCCAAGTGTGTACTCCAAACCACCACCTTATATTTCCTCCAATTCTAGAATGGAAATCTAATACTAGTGCCTGCATTTTTCTGAGCCCTTGGCATTTGCTGTGTAGTTGAAGCATGAGGAGAGGTAGTGTGGTATAGCGACGAGAAGTGGACTTGAACCTTAGCAGATAAATATTCAATAAATGTTAGTGGTTATTATTTTAAATATTTTCTTCTTTACGACAGTTCTGTGAGACAGAGACTCTAAACACCCTTATTTTACAGATAGTAAAGTAAGGTACAGAGAGGCCAAGAAATTTACTAAGGTTATGGAACTGACACGCAGCGCAGCCAGGATTTGAAAACAGGCAGGCTGGCTCGAGATCAGACTTTCAACCATGACATTATATAGCCTCATTGCATCTGCATACTTTTAATTTTAATTTTTATCTTTTTTTTCGAGATGGAGTCTCTCTCTGTCACCCAGGCTGGAGTGCAGTGGCACATTCTCAGCTCACTGCAACCTCTGCCTCCTGTGTGTTCAAATGATTTTTCCACCTCAGTCTCCCAAGTAGCTGGGACTACAGGTGCACGCCACCACACCCAGCTAATTTTTGTATTTTTAGTTGAGACAGGTTTTTGCCATGTCAGCCAAGCTGGTCTTGAACTCTGATCTTAGGTGATCTGCCCACCTCAGCCTCCCCAAGTGCTGGGATTATAGGTGTAAGCTGCCATGCCTGACCCTGCATATATTTTTTAAAAAAATATTTTTTTCTTTTTGTCAGTATAATAGCTGCTCAAATAGAGAATGACACACATAAAAAATATAAATTTCACCGACATTCCTACCACCTAAAGGCAACCCGTTTAGCATAGTAGTGATCAGGCATTGGCACTTAAGGATTTAACTATGACTGGTAGCACTATTTGGAAGCAATATGAGATGTGGATGACATGGAGTATATTGTTTGGTATTGAGTGTCACTTTGCTAGGGAGTGAACCCAGCCACCTATATGTCAGTGCCACATATTTCACCTCTACACATCCTTCATTCTAGTATAAACATTTTATGAGGGAAATTACATGCTTCGAATAGTAATCAGAAGTGGAGATTTTGGAATTTCTATGGACCCGTCTCTCCCTTGGGAATTCCTTGACTTCTGCCCATGTGTTTTTAAATCAGTAGAGCTCATGCTCCTGCAACAACTGTTGCATTTTGCTTTGAAAGTAAAGCACTTCCGGCCGGGCGCGGTGGCTCACGCCTATAATCCCAGCACTTCGGGGGAGCAGAGGATGGCGGATCACGAGTTCAGGAGATCGAGACCATCCTGGCTAAGATGGTGAAACCCCGTCTCTACTAAAAATACAAAAAATTAGCCGGGCCTGGTGGCACATGCCTGTAGTCCCAGCTACTCGGGAGGCTGAGGCAGGAGAATCACTTAAACCCAGGAGGCAGAGGTTGCAGTGAGCCGAGGTCTCGCCACTGCCCTCCAGCCTGGGCCACAGAGTGAGACTCTGTCTCAAAAAAATAATAAAGTAAGCACTTCCTATGCTATTGCAAATCTTTGTTGTACTTTGTACACTGTTACTAAGGGCTGGTTAATATTTCAGACACTTAAGTATCATAGTTTACTTACCATTCCCTTGTTGTTGAGTATTTTGTAGTGGTTACAATATTTCAGAATTACAAGGAATGCTCCACTGCACATCTTTGTGCACAATGCTCATGGTAGTCCTTAGTGCTACTTGCCAAATATTTCTGGGTTGTCTTCTGAGCCCACGGTTTGCACTCCCCTGTCTCATGAAGTTATTTACATGTGACTTACCCTGGCCAATGAGTTGCAAGTGGGAGTAATGTGTGTGACTTTTGGGTGGAAGCCTTTAAGAAGTGGTCCATGATTTGTCACTATCTCCTCCCTTTCCTGACAATCAGAGATTTTGCAGATGTGTCCCAGACTGAGGACATGTGGAACAAAACCCCAGTGGGCCTGTGATAAACATGTAGTGTGAGCATAATATAAGTTATTGTTGTTTAAAGCCACTGCAGTTTTGAGGTTCTTTGCTAAGGGAGAATTACCTAGTTTATTCCAGCGGATAAGATATTGTGTATTTCCTATTATCTTCTTAGGGTAGATTCCCAGACATGGATTACTGAGTCTATGAATTTTTTGACATTTCAAGGCAATTTGCTTTCCAAAATAAACGAGTTTGCATTTCTACCAAGCCATATGAAATGCCACATTTATCATATCCTTGCCGTTATTTAGAACTGACAATTTGTAAAAATGCTCATTTTATCGTAGAAAAATGTCATGTCTTTATTTGCTAAAAATACTTGGTTTTTCTTGTAGTATTCAAAGGATAGTTCTGGGGTGATCTACGTCATGCTGAACGGTTCAGAGCCAACAGGAGCCTATCCCATCAAAGGGTAAGAATACCAGCATATTCAAACACAACAGAGGATGCCAAGATGTTTATTTAATTGTTTTAAATAGAGGCCAAAGAAAATTATCCTAATCCCCATCTCATGCTTGCTTCTATAAGTTCAGGTAAAGCAAAACAGGTGAATGCCCTGGTGATCACAGCCATGTCTACAGAGTTAAACCATTAATAGCTGATGAATACAAGAATAAAAAGTAACCTAAAAATAAAAGTTAAAACTAAAAAAAAAAAACCTCTAGGAGCTTTTTCTTTTTTTTTTTTTAAAGTAATATGTAAATTAACTAACAACTGAACTGGAAAAACTATCATATTTTTTTAGGTCTTTAAGAAATGTTTCTCAGTTTTTTTGCAGATTATGAAATTCCAAACTTCCAGAAGGAAAAAATTACACGAATTGAGATCTGGGTTATGCATGAAATTGGGGGACCCAATGTGTAAGTCTTGGTGATACTCATGGTGATAATTGTGCAAGTTTGTTTTTCTTGTATATGATATGATCAAGTTCATTTAACATTTTCAGTGTGGAGGAAATGACAGCCTTCTTTGTTTCTAATGGGGTTGGTAGAGAAAGACAAAAGCTTGACTTTCTGGCAATGCCGATAGCCAGTCCTGAGCCCAGAGAGAAAACCTCCTTTATCTGGGATACTCCTCTAGCCAGGGAAGACAGTGTTCCCTTCTGAGAGACCCAGCCAGCTTTGGATGAGCAAGTTCCTTATGCATTTGTGAGGGTCTAAGCCAGTTTCTTCTTCTGGTCATTTGAAATTCAAAAGCCCTGAGCAATTAAAAAAAAAGAAAAATGAAATTCAAAAGCCCTCACCAGTGGTTTTCAGAATTAACCTAGGGACTCTGTAATTAAGACATTCTTCTCAGATAACAACCAGCTCTTCAGCTGGGTCTTGAATAACTCATTAAGAAAACTTTTATGATCCACATTTTCTGGAAAACCACGAGTTTATATGTAAATGCAAGCTGAAACTCATCCTTCTCAGCAGTAAAGGGCACTGCTGGCACAAACTCAAGTAAAAAAATTAAACCGATTTGGTTTAAAGACAAGCCAAGGAGGCCACAGCCTAATTAAAGCTAGAAAGCTATAATGGAGCTTTGGAAGCAAGCTAGGACCTTGTCCTTCAGAACAGTCCCTCTGTGCTACATGGAGGAAAGTTTTACTAACCACAAGGAGTGGAGGTCCCATTGAAAGTGTTTAGGAGAAACTCAGTAATTCCCTGTGTCCTTGTCAGCCCCCAGGACCCTCTAAGACTCACCATATTAAGGGCTGATTTTTCCCCTGTCTCTTGGGCAATAGATTGTGATAAATTTGAAAACTCCTTAATTACATAAGTAATACCAAGATCTGCATTCCCCTTCTCAGAAGACAAATTATACTTACTTTTGCATGAAAAATGTGTATCATTGGTCTTATTTTTGTGAGAGGTTGCTCTGTCTAGAAGTTATACTTGCTTATTGTTTTATGTATCTATCAGAGAAAGCTTGTGCTTTGAATCTACCTTTACCAAGATAAGGGGATTGCAATTCAGTGTCATCTCAGCCCATCATTTCTGCTGTAGGAGAGGTTACAAAAGGAGTCAGAGCACCTGGTTGTATATTTGAGCCACAGGGTGAAGACACAGGTCATAGTCTCAGAAAGTGGGACTCTTGGCTCAGATTTTAGGGAAAACATATTAGCAGCACAGTTAATAAAATTGTATTAGGGATTATCATTGTTAAATAAGTAGATTTTATCTGCTCTTATCACACAAAAAAGTAACTATGTGAGATGATAGATGGTTAATCTGCTTTACTACAGTCACCAATTTACTGTCTATATGTATCTAATGACATCATGCTGTAAACCTCAAATATACAAAGAAAACTTATTTAAAAAATAAAACTTATAAGCAGAGAGCTAAAAACAGCATGGCTGACACCTGATTGTGTTTAGCATGGTTTGGGCTGCCTTTATTAAAAAAAAAAAAAAAAAAAAAAAAAAACAGTTTATAGTTATTTATTTATTTATTTATTTATTTTGAGATGGCATTTCACTCTTGTTTCTCAGGCTGGAGTGCAGTGGCCAGATGTCAGCTCACTGCAACCTCTGCCTCCTGGGTTCAAGTGATTCTCCTGCCTCAACCTCCAAGTAGCTGGGATTACAGATGTCTGCCACCACGCCCAGCTAATTTTTTGTGTGTTTAGTAGAGATGGGGTTTCACCATATTGGCCAGGGTGGTCTCAAACTCCTGACCTCAGGTGATCCACCTGCCTCAGCCTCCCAAAGTGCTGGGATTACAGGTGTAAGCCACTGTGCCTGGCCTTTATAGTTATTTTAATAACCCATTCACTTATCTCTGTGTCCAGGTGTCCTGCAGCCTAAATGTCATTGCTTACTAAAAAAAATTATAAGTAGTGAACCTGGCCCAGAGTAAGGCATTGTCCCAGGTATTGTCAAAGTTCTAAAAGATGATGTTATTCAGTACTTTGCTCTCTTCATTCCTGTAATGCCTGGAATTCCACTTCTGTAAAAATTTCCAATTGCTTATTTCCTCCCTGTACACTCCCCTCTATTAATTTTATAGTGGGGAGGCTGTTTACCATCCCACTTCATGTAAACTCAGGGCCCTGCCTATAATATACCATGCTTAATAGCCACAGCTGGTGGTGGTGTATCTACCTCTGTTTGTGTTTGTAAATTCTCCCTGCTTAATTGTGACCATTAATGAAAGCAGACAAGAATCACCGTTGGTACAAGTGTGGGAAATTGCCACTCTCATACTTTATCAGACAGTTTATATAGGAGCCTTAAAATGGATTCAAATCGTTGATGCCAGAAAACCTACTTTCAGGAATTTATGCTAAGGGAACAAACAATTAAGAGTGTGTATGAAAATGAAATTCTAATCAGTTATTATCTGGGCTGGTGGTATGGGAGGTAAGAATTTACCAAGACAGTTGAAGGTAAAGAAAGACAGATTTATTAGTGAAAGTATGAAAATACGTTGCAAGGGTGCAATGGGCAGGTCAGCAGGAGATGAGCTGACTGCAGGGGAGACAAAAGCTTGCTGGGGATTTTATAGGATGGTGCTTATGCTGTGTGCTGAAGAGCACTTCGTGCAGTTCTGATAACACCGAGGTTGCAGTGAGCTAACTTGCCTTGTTCTATCAGCTGAGGGGCTGGTGATAGCTGGGCAGGGGAAAGTTGTGAGTTACTTGTGCAGGAAGCTATGTATCCTGAACCATGAAGAAACAGACTTATAACTTATCTGCTTTCTCTTTTTGCTTTCCCCTGCCCCTGCCAGCCTGACTCCTTTTTTCCTAATTAGGACTCCACACCAACAAAGTTTGTTGCAGTGTAAATGGCATTGAAATAAAAGAATCAACCTAGGTCTTCAACAAGAGAGGACGGGTTCTATGAGTTATAGTCTGTTTATGTAAGGGAGACCATGCAGGAGCTAAAAACAATGGCAGAGAAGTGTGTGTGTGTGTGTGTGTGTGTGTGTGTGTGTATACACAGGAGCTAAAGCAGAGTACAAAACAAATTGGATAGCAGAGTCCCACTCCTATATTTTTAAAAACTTGCAGAAATAAATATATTTTAAAAGTTTAGGCCTATATACACCACAATGTTAACATCAGTTATCTCCAGGGGTGTGAGATTTCAGGTAATTTCTAAAATTTTTTGTTTATTTGCATTTTCTAATATTTTTAAATTTGTATGTTTTGGTGGTTACTTAAAACTTTGAATGAATACACTGCAGTGTAAGGTGCACAAATTGGCAGGTAGCGTTGTGCTGAGCCCCTGGGGCACATTGCAGATATGTGTCACTGTCTGGGGACAGACTGCATAGGTGGCTGACATCATGCACATGCACTGGCCCTGGCTCTCCCAGTGCTCCTGGCTGCCCAGCTTCAGGCCTGGTGCTGGGGTCCTCAGAGCATTGTCTCCTGGGTCCCGCAGGTTTACTGGAAGCAGCCCTTTTTAAACCAGAGACATTCCAGTTTTCTTTCTGAAAGTAGAATGTCCAGGAGCACATAGTCAAAAGAAATTACATTTGACCAAGAGACAACTTCCTCTTCCTCCTCTTATTTTCTTACTTTTTAATTACATATTTTTATGTTTTAGGGAATCCTGTGGAGAAGGCAGCATGAAAGTCCTGGAAAAGAGGCTGAAGGACATGGGGTTCCAGTACAGCTGTATTAATGATTACCGGTAGGCAGCCTATATAATCAATGTGCACTTGTAGAGGTGATGTGTGATTTTGGAGGAGGGCGGCCTGAAGGCTATTGCTGGCTCCCAACTCTGAAGTCCACGGGGTGGTGTCTTCTGGGTGGCTTCTTGTTGTGGAAGCAAGGAACACCTTCTGGCCTGGATTTGGCCAGGGCCCGACCCACTGCTGTCCAGAGTCCATCTTCATGGAGCTTAAAGAACACACAAAGTGGCACTTTCTCATTTGCTCATGCCCAGTTCTCTCACCGTGGTTACTGTGCAGTGAGACACCGGAGAACAGGGACTGAGGTTCCTTTGTCTTTGGATCTCTGTGGGGTCCTTGTGCATGACAGGTGCTAAGGTGGGAGTTTGTTAGAGATACTTACAGATACATCTTGACCACAGACCAATAGGCAAATGATAGTATCTACCATTTGGTGAGCACTTATGGGCCAGACACTTTATATACTTATAATCAGATATCATTTGTGGGCCTTCCGGCTTGGAAATTTAAAAAAAACAAAACTTGGCTCAAGCCATAAGGTAGTTGCAAGCTGTCTCTGGACTCAAATCCCTGCCTCTGGCTCTGTCTGCTTCAGCCTCTAGGACTGTGGACCTGCTGATTCTACAAGGGGCTGGAATCCAATACTGCAAAAACTGAGTGGCCTTCTTGAACATTTGAGTGTCACAGAGTCGAAATGATGTCAGTGGTCTTCTCTTATTGCCCAACACCCTTGATCATCCTGCTTCTCAGCCACTCTCTGCCTTCCCAGAAGCCCCATGGATGAGATCATTCTCCCAGCTGAGCAAAGCCCCCTAAACATGTGAACCACTCCCTCCCACTCCATGCCTCCTCAAGACAAGGAGCCCCTCAAGGCTGTTCTGTTATCTGTACCTTTTACTTATATATTACTGCCAATGCCCTCAAAAGTTAGGTGTTGTTTATCACCCCTTCTTAAAAACAAAATAAGGCAAATGTCCTTTTCTGGAAATATAATCTATGTATAGAAAAATATCCAAAACATGAGAACACAGGTGGAAGTTTCTCCATTCCGTGCATTCCTGCAACCAGCCCTCAGACCAATAAACAGAACATAACCAGCA
The DNA here is from genome assembly GCA_036589455.1 of Ateles fusciceps. Lineage (NCBI taxonomy): Eukaryota > Metazoa > Chordata > Mammalia > Primates > Atelidae > Ateles > Ateles fusciceps. The sequence continues at coordinate 5,221,821 of JAZHEH010000672.1, forward strand.
TCCCCAGGGGCTCCTGTTGGCCTCTCTGTTGGTCACCGCCCTCATAGTCACCACTCTCCAGATCTGTAGTGTCATTTATTAGTTTTATGTGTCTTTAAGCTTTAAACTCAGTGACAGAGCTGAGTCTTGAACCCAGTTTTGCGTGGTCTTAAAGCATGCTCTTTCCCTCCTGCTACCAAGCTCTTCCTTCCTTAATCAAAGTACCAGTAGTAGATTTTAAAAAATATTCAATCCTTACTCCAAAACAGCTCAATAGCCAAGTGCAGTGGCATGCACCTGTAGTTTCTGCTACTTGGGAGGCTGAGGTGGGAGGATTGTTTGAGCCCAGGAGTTTGAGTGTGCAGTGAGCTATGATGGTGCCACTGCACTCTAGCCTTGGTGACAGAGGAAGACCTGGTCTCAAAATAAAACAAAGCAACCCCCCCACCCCCATAAAAAACAAAAACCAAACCAAAACAAACAAACAAAACAAGCTCAATGATGGAGAAGATTGTAGCTAAAATTTTTGCATTCACAATCACTTCACTTTGTTTTCATGTCATTGGGTTGAGTTGTAATAGTCTGGGCCAGAACCCAAGTCTCCGTTCTGCTCACAGCTGCCCTGGGTCTGGGCTTACTTTCTTCCTCTCCATTGGTGTCCCCCACCTCAGTCGGCCTCAGGGTTCTTCTCTTCCAAGCCTGACTCAGTAAAGAAACGAGGAAGCTCCCATTTCTTTACTGCCCATAGGCTGTTTCTGTGTTACTGTCAGGAGCAGAGAGGGTATAATGAAAGGTACAACATGGGAAAGTGACAAAAGTTAACCTAACAAATCCAGCTCCAACCCAGATGTGAGACCCTCCTGCCCCTCACAATTCAGATAACGTTGTCTTCTGCCCCACATCAGTCAAAGATTCTTGCCCATTTTGGAGGGGGACTTTTCATCGCCTCCCTTACCTCCTGGTTGGTTTCTGCCAGCACTGTGTTGAATCAGACTTAGTGAAACTTCATGCCCTTTTCTGGGCATAAACAATGACAGATAACTACTGTTATTAAAAATATGTGCATCAAGTAGACATTACTGAAAGGCAGCTGAGTCAAGGACAGATGACATGGCATGCTGTAGAGAGAACAATATCACGATCCTGTTCTTCCATGGTCCCCTGCAGTGATCCTGCCACAGAGATCCCGTCTAGGCTTGCCTCTTACCTAACTCCCCATGTGTCACCAAGCCGTGGCTCCTGTCTTCATTGCTGCTTCCCTTCCCCACCTCCAACAGCCTTGGAACTTCACATCTCCTACTGTGCACAGCAAGTTAGCTTTCCTCTCTGAAGCCTGAGCACTGGCCGTCCCCCATGTGGTTCAAGTCCAGCCTTCTGCCCAAAGTACTTATCAGGTCGTGCATGTCGTACGTGCATACAGAAGTGGTGAGAAGCTTGGGCCCTGGAGTCAGCCTGCATGGTTCAAGTTCAGCCCTTCAACCTGCTACTGTGAGAACCTGGGCAGGTTATTGTGGTTAGCTTTCTCAACTGTAAATTAGAGAAGATAAAGCACCTATTCCATTTGGTTGTTATGAGGATTAAATGACATGATCCTTACAAAAGATACAATCAAATGTCTTCCTATATAGTAAATGCTCGATAAATGCTAGCTAATATTTTTGTTTTATTTTTTCTAGACACAGGGTCTTACTCTACTATCCAGGCTGGAGTGCAGTGGTGTGATCGTAGCTCTCTGCAGCCTTTAACTCCTGGGTCTCCTGCCTCAGCATCCTGAGTAGCTGAGACTATAGGCATGAGCCTCTGTACCCGGATAATTTTAAGATTTTTTTTGGTAGAGACAGGGTCTCTCTATGTTGCTCAGTCTGGTCTCAAACTCCTGGTCTCAAGCAGTCCTCCTGCCTCAACCTCCCAAAGTGCTGGGATTGCAGGGATACACCACCATGTTGGGCCACTAATATTTTTAGAGGAAATAGTTTGTATATTCTTTGAGATTAGAGACTGCTGTATTTCCAGGACTTTTCAGGCAAACCATGAACGTTTGATGGGTGAAAGTTATTTAAATAATCCCTTAAATATTATTTTCTTTCTGTAGACCAGTGAAGCTCTTACAGTGCGTGGACCACAGCACTCATCCTGACTGTGCCTTAAATTCGTAAGTAAATGTCCTAACCCAAATCGTTCTTTCCCAAGATAACCAGCCCTTAGTATGTATTATGGAACGCTGGTGAATTGCAGTATGATTTTATACCTATGCCCTAAAATGCCAGGCTGCAGAGTAAGGTTTGTAATTCTGCACTGCACTCCTCTCAGTCACTCTGAGCTAGTGGGTTGCTGAGATTTGACAGACATCTGCCGAGCTGAGCCAAACTTACCATGAACTGCAGAGCAAAAGCGGCCCTACTCTATGCTCTCCCCTGGCGGCATTTACTTCAGCAGAGCAGCTAGGAATGGGACAGCTGGAGGCCATTTTTAATACATGTTTCTTAATCCTAAGTTAAATTTTCACTACATTTTTGAAAAAGTTATATATGTATGGGACAAAATTCGCTATTATAAAAGGGTAAGGGAAGTGAGCAGTCATTCTCCTGCTAAGTCACTCAGTTTCCCTACCCAAAGGCAATCATTGTTTCCATTTTCTTGCATATCCCCCTAGAATACTGTGTGCCTGTAACAACACACACACACACACACACAGACACACACACACACAGACACACACCCTCTCTCACACACAGAGACACAAAGAGACATATTTCTCTTATACTATTCACATAAATGATACTATACATAGGATGCTGGACTTTGCGTTTATTTATTTATTTAGAGGCTGGAGTGCAGTGGCACTATCTCAGCTCACTGCAGCCTCCACCTTCCACGCTCATGTGATTCTCCTGCCTCAGCCTCCCAGAGTAGTTGGGACTACAGGAGTATGGCACCGCTCTTGGCTAATTTTTGTATTTTTAGTAGAAACAGGGTTTTGCCATGTTGGCCTAGCTGGTCTCAAACTCCTGACCTCAAGTGATCTGCCCACTTCAGCCACCCAAAGAGCTGGAATGACAGGCATGAGCCACCATGCCCGGCTGTACACCTGGCTTTTTAAACTCAACAGCATGTCTTGGAGCTGTTTCCTTATTTGTTTATTTTTGTTTCCATATTTATTGATTAAGCTTCGTTCTTTTGAACAGCTCTGTAGCATTCAATTGTGTGAAAATATCATGGTTTTTTAACCTCATTGCCTGTAAGTGGACAGTTACTTTTCGAAATTTAGCCCTGCCTCAATGACTAAGGATTTTTGTTTCCCTCAGCTCTCATTTCCTAGGAGTAATTTCTTTTATTCTGGTCCATCTCCTTTCAGAAGTTTTCAGTGCACAAACATGAACATGTTATCAGACACAGATGTAAGTGTGTTCATTTGGTTCCAGTTTGGCCTTATTCATTATTTATATGTGTCTGTTTAGTTTTTGTACAAAAAGCAATCATGCCACACATAATGTCCTGCTGTGAGCTTTCTTCACTTGCCGGTGTTATGGGGCCATCCTTTTAAGTTTGTTCATACTTTCTGTCCCACTCTGTTGGTGGCTGTAAGAGCATTCTGTAGGATGGCCACTCCACCTTTTATTTAATCCCTTCTGTGTCATGGGCTGGCTTGGTTGTACGTTGTTATAGTAGTTGTTTGTTCTTATAAACAATGTTGAAATACAATCCTTGATTATATACTTTAAGCTGTTGTGCAAGTATTTATGTAGGACAGATTCCCAGAAATTGAGTTGCTGGATCAAATAATGTATGCCTTTTACATTTTGGTATGTTCTGCAAAATTTTGATAGGTTTCAAAGAAGCTGTGCCAGCATACACTTCCACCACCAGTATATGTTGGGAGTGCCCTTCTCCACTCCTCCACCACTGTGTATTTTCTGTATCCATATCTGTACCTGTGCCAGCACCTAGAGCCATATCATTTTAGCCAGTCTTAGGGTTAAAACACAGCGCATTATTGTCATTTCAGTTTGTGTTGGCAGGGAGATTTCTGATCCCTTCACCCGAATTCTTTTCCTTTCCTTTTCTATTTGCTGTCATTGTACTTATCATGACAATCCAACTCAAGTGTGCTTTCCTCAATGAGGCTTTCCTCATTCTCCAAGTTGATTGAGGAACTCCCTTCTCTTTGCTCCCAAGGACTTCATACACAACTTGATTACAGCACTTTACTCTTCCCAACCCTGCTAGCGTTCATTCTGCACCGTCTGCCTGCCTCACTTTGCCTTACTCTTTGTGTTTCTCTTAGTATTTCTCATTACAGTTGCACACAGTGGGTGCACCATCAATGCCTGTAGGATCCATTCTTCCACCTACAAGGGAAGAGAACTAATCAGAGTGCAGAGCAACTGTATGCCAGGCATTTGCCGTGTACACTACATAAAAGATTATGTTTATCTGAATAACTAGTACATTAAAGAGAGTCAGGTTGGGTGCAGTGGCTCGTGCCTGTAATCTCAACACGTTGGGAGGCTGAGGTGGGTGGATCACCTGAGGTCAGGAGTTTGAGACCAACCTGACTAACATGGTGAAACCCCATTCCTACTAAATGCAAAAAAATCAGCCAGTTGTGGTGGTGCATGCCTGTAATCCTAGCTGCTTGGGAGGCTGAGGCAGCAGAATCGCCTGAACCCAGTAAGCAGAGGTTGCACTGAGCCAAGATTGTGCCACCACACTCCAGCCTGGGCAACAAGAGCGAAACTCCATCTAAAAATAATAATAATAAATTAATAAAATAGAGTGAGAGAGAGAGAGAGAGAGACAGAAAGAAATAGAGTACATGCACTGGTGAGCTGGCTTGTCATCCCCGTATAGCTCTTCTTCTCTTCTTCATTTAGTAATAGAACCCTTGAATTTTAGATCGGTTCGTGGCTGTCAAGAATAACGAGTGGACCTCTTAGCCTCCCTACCCGCTGTGGTCAAGTGACATGTGTAATTTCTGGGTTAAGCACTTGAAAGGGAGGGACATGCATTCCCTTTCTCCTTTATGCTGGCTGGTGTATGCTCCCAGAAGATGCAGAGGTGAGCCGTCTTCAACTGGGGTTGGCAGACTAACACAGCAGAAGGAGGCTGGGTGCCTCTGCACCACGGTGCCACTCTATACGCCCTGGATGGTTATCGAGAGAGAAATAAACATCTATTTCTCTAAGCCACCGTCATTTAGAAGGAAGCCAAACTTTTGTTTGATCCAATATGGGTAGGTTCAGATTCTCCCTTCAGAAGCAAAGAACCTCTGGCTCCAAGAAGTTAATGAAGAACTCACCCAAGGACACCCAGCTAGTACAGGCAGAACCAGGATCTGAAGGCGTCTGAGAACTGTCAAAATTCACTCTGGCAGATGTCATGCTCTTTGGGCTGGAAATAAGGACAACAGATCCATCATCTCCGGCATGTATTCTAGGAGTCAACATCCCAGGGTTCAGTGATAGATTTAAGTCCTCTCCCCATGCTCTAATGCTAGTCATTCCCTGTGAATTTGGCATGCATCATTTCTGAGTCCTCTCACGGGAGATAAAGCACAGCCTGTCAACCTGGGTCTTTCCTTTCCTCACCAGAAAATGAAGTCCACCCTCATGCTGCTGCTGCTTAAGAACCTTCAAAGTTCCCTACTACCAAGTTCAGACGTCTAGTCCCATCTTCCAGGTTCATCATATTCTTTCCAGATACGTCACCCTCTGCTTCTGATCTGGAACTTTTATTTCAAGGCTGGTTTTGATCCACTTCCCTAAAGATATCATATGCCTTCCTGCTCATCAGGCTGTGGAAACACCGTTTTAGCAGCAGTAAGCATTCTGCTCTTACTGAGTTAGAGTCAGATCATCTAAAATTATCAGTTTTCTTATCTACAACGCCTCCATGAAGCTACCCAGACTCCTGATCTGAATATTTAAAATTCCAGCCTCCATCTCACAACTGTGGCTTTTCAAAACCCTCATGTGACGCTATTTTTTCTTTTTTTTATACTGTTTATCTTCTGACTGACCTACTTATGAAATTCATTTTTTTTTTTTTTTTTTTTTGAGGCAAGGTCTCTCTCTCTGTCACGCGGGCTGTAGTGCAGTGGCACAATCATGGCTCACTGCAGCCTTGACCTCCTGGGCTCACGTGATCCTCCTACCTCAGCCTCCCAATAGCTGGGGATACAGACACTTGCCACTATGCCCAGCTAACTTTTAAAGTTTTTGTTTGTTTCTGTTTTTTGTAGAGATGAGATTTTATTATGTTGCCCAGGCTGGGAAGTTCATTCTTTAGCTCCTGTCTCCCACCTGTTAGAACATGAGCTCCAGGAGGTCAGGGACTTTAACCTATTTGAGACCAGCCTGACTAACATGGTGAAACCCCATTTCTACTAAATACAAAAAATTAGCCAGGCGTGGTGGTGCATGCCTGTAATCCTAGCTACTTGGGAGGCTGAGGCAGGAGAATCGCTTGAACCTAGTAAGCAGAGGTTGCAGTGAGCCGAGATTGTGCCACTGCACCCCAGCCTGGGCAACAAGAGTGAAACTCCATCTAAAAAAATAAATAAATAAAGTCATAAAGAGAGAGAGAGAGAGAGAGATTGAGAGAGAGAGAGAGACAGTAAAGAGATACAGACACTCACCACTGTGCCCAGCTAATTTTTCGAAACCCTCATGTGACTCTATTTTTCTGGTAGTATTCTAAGAACCTAAAACAGAGCTTGCAACCTGGTAGACACTTAGGAATGAAGGGATGAATGGGTGAATAAATGAATAAATGAATGAATAAATGATTGCCTTCTACCCGGGAAAGTAATAGATTTAAGAAGAATGATGTTCAAAGGTGCTGGGCAGCCAGAAGGCATGACAGTGCTCTACAGCAGCTTCAGAGAGGTGCCCAGTGGCTGCATATGCATAAGCTCTACATTTTGATTGCAAGAAAAAGGATCCTATTGTGGCTCATTTATGTGGCAAAGGGAGGAATATAAGGCTGTTGCAAAGATTTAATGGCATAGACTTTCGAAGGAGGCTGGAACCTCCTAAGGCTTCAATAGGGAAGTGTCTGTGGTGTTAGACTTACTTAGGTCTGTATGGTTTTACTCTGTCCCATTAATCAGACTGTAAACCTATACAGAAACAGACTATGGAAAATTCCTTGTTATAAAACCCATTGCACCCTATACCACCATTCCTAAAATGGGCAAATGGCGCCATCCTGGCACCAGTGCGTTGGGTTAACTCCCCCTGCTGCAGGAAGTGTAAGGAGAATGAGGGCAGTTCTCCTCACCTTTCCTCAGTATTTCTGAGCACTTTGCTGTGTCAGGCTTCCAGCTGGTGCTCTGGAGTCATCATCTCATTTCATTCCAACCACATTCCTGGAAGGACAATTTGACTATCCTCAGTGATGCTGAGGTTCAGAGAGATAAGCGATCACTGAACGTTACTCAGAGGCAGAAGCAAAACCGAGGTTTGTCTGTGCGTAAAGTTCTCGTTCTTCCTGCCACACCACACTGCCTTAAAATGTCTCTAGGACTCACACCACAGCAGGTAAGTAAATAAGTAAGGGCTTTGCAGTTCCTGACCTGTTCTTCTTTCCTGTGTGTGGGCATTCTTTCAGTGCTTGTTGGTAGACATTTTTGACAATTCTGCCTAATTCCTTTGAATGTCAAGGATAAAACCCTCTTTCACTGTTTGCCAAGTTTTTCTCCAACTTTCGTCACCCTGGCAGGAATTTTACTAATCTCTTTTTTAAATATTCTAGTAGTGAATGTTCGTAGACAATTTACAAAAGAGAAACCACAAGTAGCAAATATATAGAAAAAATTATTTAATCACTCTAATAATAATGGAATACAAATTCAATAAGGTGTCATTTTCACCTAAACTTTTTTGACATACATTAAAACACAGCAGAAAAATATTTTAGAGATGTTATTCAATGCTTGATGTCACTGAAAATTGATAAAGGGCTTTGGGAAAACAATTTGACAATATGTGTCAAGAATTAGAAAAGTATCACAATCTTTGACCTAGGTCAGACTTTAGGGTACTTTTGGTGCCCTATTCTAAAGAAGTGATTTGAAATGTGCATTCAGCCTGTATGCGCAAATATGTTCACCAGAGCATTCTTTATAATACTTAAATATTGGGAACTGGACCTAAATATCCACTGACAAGTAAATGATTACATCAAAGTGTACACTTACAGGAGGGAGTAGAATGTAGCCCTTCAAGACAATGGTAGGATAACCATACAGCAAGCAGAAGACCCCATGAATAATCTAAGGAAAACAGCAACCTTAGGCGCTTATGGGTTATAATATTGACCAAAAATTCAGTAGACTTTTAATTTGCAGGACTGGTGATGATATGAGAAAACAGACATATAGTATTGGGATGAGGACTCAGTGTGGCACTGAGGGCCAAGGGCAAACATCAGATCTCTTAACTTGGCTGGAAGTCTCTGTCCTAAATGCCCCAGGCCACAGAGGCAGGACTACCCATCTCTACTTGTTTGGGAATAGTGGGGTAAAGGGCTTTTAATCTGCAAAGGTTTAGAATGAAATAACTATTGATGTAAATTCACTTATTTTATTAATAGTTTTGTGGTGACTTTAGAGACAATCTGTATGTTTGGTATTTAATCATTGACAATATTTTAGAGAATGTAGCATATAAGAACAGCTGTTGCGTTAAACCTGTGATCTCAGTATATATGTTACTATTAAGTAACTAATTCCTTTTCTTTTTTCTTTCTTTGTTTTTTTTTTTTCTGGTGACAGTTCTCGCTGTCACCCAGGCATGGAGTGCAGTGGTGTGATCATGGCTTACTGTAGCCTCAAACTCCTGGGTTCAAACGATCCTCCTGCCTCGGCCTCTCAAGTAGCTGAGACAAGAGGTGCATGCCACCACTCCTGAAAATTTTCTTTTCCTTTCTTTTCTCCTCTCTTCTTTCCTTTCCTTTCCTTTCTTTTCTTTCTCTCTTTCTCTTTCTTTTTCTTTCTTTCTTTCCTTCTTTCTTTCTTTCTGTCTTTCTCTTTCTTTCTTTCTGTCTGTCTTTCTTTCCTTCTTTCTTTTGGGATGGAGTCTCACTTTGTTGCCCAGGCTAGAGTGCAGTGGCTTGATCTTGGCTAACTGCAGCCTCCACCTCCTGGTTCAAGCGAGTCTCCTGCCTCAGCCTCCTGAGTAGCTGGGACTACAGGTGCAAACCACACCTGGCTGATTTTTGTATTGTTAGTAGAAACAGGGTTTCACCATGTTGGCCAGGTTAATCTCAAATTCCTGACCTCATGCGATCTGCTTGCCTTGGCCTCCCAAAGTGTTGGGATTACAGGCATGAGCCACCACACCTGGCGAAATTTTCTTTTTTTATTAGAAAAAATTAAAAAAAAAAAAAAGATGGGATCTCCCTATGTTGCCCAGGTTGGTCTTGAACTTCTGGTCTCAAGGGATCCTCCTGCCTTGGCCTCCCAAAGTGCTGGGATTATAGGTGTGAACCACCATTCTCAGCCAAGTAACTGATTTTAGACTTGGGATTTTTAGTAGAAAGTTGTAAGAGAATTTTACTAAGTTTTGAACCAGTATTGGAATTTTTAAAATAATTAAGTTCTATATTTATAAATTTATAAATTATAAATTGTATACATTTACTAGGTTTACTACAATCAAGTATTTGAGAAAGTTTTGCTAATTTAAAGTCATTTAAAGTATTTTAAAAAGAAGATGTAATATTTTAATACTTAATTTAAAAATAATTTAACCTGGACCCTTTCCCAGTGGCTCATGCCTGTAATCCCAGCACTTTGGGAGGCCAATGTGGAAGGATCACTTGAGTCCAGGCAGTCAAGACCAGCCTAGGCAACAGAGCGAGAATCCACCTCTACAAACAATAATAAAAAAAAATTGGCTGGGTATGTTGGTGTGCACCTATGGCCCCATCTACTCAAAAGTTTGGGGGCAGCAAGATTCTCTAAACCCAGGAGGTCAATGCTTCAGTGAGCTGTAGTCACGCCACTGCACTCTAGCCTAGGTGACAGAATGAGCCCCTATCTCAAATAATAATAATAATAATAATAGTAATAATAACAACTAATTTGACCTGAAATAACTTGAGTTTAAAAATTCACGGGAATTAAGTGTAACACGACCTTAAGTGTTATTGTCAGAGTTCGCTAGGTTTTTAAATAGAGCAATGGATTTATAAATTAAATAAAAGGACATGGAAAAATTAGGCTTTTGAGTGTACAAATGTAAAAACAAGATTTAATTTTAAAAATCAAAGTAAGTGCAGTTCAAATAGTGCGTAATAAAATCCCCCCTCAAATATAGACTCACATTGACAAGAAAAGCTTTTTAAGTTACAGAGTGACCAAGAAAACCAGCATGTTTCTATTTGTGCATGATAATGGATGTAAGTGATAGAAACAGGTCTGAGAAAGAAACTCCAAGCTGCTAACTGTGGTTCCTTCTAGGCAAAGGAATAGGAACTGGGAAATATGAAGGGAGATTGTCACTATCAGTGTATTTAATTATGTGTTATTTCATTTTTTTAAAAGGTAAAGAAAAATGTAACCTTCTGTTAATTAGTTAATTATTTGAAAGCAAAAGTAATTTTAAATTTTGAGTCAATCAAGTCCCGGACATGAACTGCATCACAGTGCAATTGTAGAAAATGTCCGGCAGGTGGAGCCCTAATACAACTCCATGGGAGAGATTTCTTCAGCAAAAAAGAAGGGGAGGACCAGAATTCAGAGTCAGAACTTTTAAGGACAGGGCCGTTAGTCCAGAGCCATGGGATATATTTCCAAGCCAACATTTAGATGGTTTCATAACTTTAAAAATTCATCTTTTAATTGGTTTAACAGAATTCAGTAATTTCTGTTTTTAAAAACCCAGTGGTCAGATACTGTTTACCATGAATACGGTCCATATTTTGGACAGGCCCTCTGTTGATGTCTTCATGTCAGGACAGGTTTTTCTTCACCACTTAAACTCTGATAATGTAATATCCACCAGTAGGGAACTTGGCTAACACTGTGTTCAATCCATACAATAAGAATTCAACCACAAGGAAGAATGAACTAACTCCCTGTGTACCAGCATGGAAGCATGTTCAAGATAGTATGCTAGGCGAAGAACACACGTTGCAGATTCCATTTGTGCTTAGATAAAAGGATATCTAAGGACATCTAAGGATAATTTGCAGAGCAGCAGCAGGTCCTGTTGTCTAGAGAAGCTTTTTGCTGGGGAAACAATGCCCTGGAATGGTATTTCAATGACATATGCACTCAGGATTTCAGAAATGGAAATTAGTTCTACGGAGCAGGTTTAGCATTCATGTGTGCATTATATTCCTGAAAAGAGAACTCAAGCTATCAAAGTTGGTTTTCTATGGAAAGTGCAAATGGGGAGACTAAGACTTTTACTTCCCACTTTATAACTTTCTATACTATGCAAATTTCTCCACAGTGTGCACTTTCTTTTTTTTAATGATAGCAGTAGAATTTATTCAAATATGCCTTAATATAGGTGCTGGGGCTTGCCTGTGGTGCTCTCAATATATAACGCCCGGAAGTTCTGCCAGTTTTTCTGCCAATTTTTCTTGAGCAATGTCACCAAGAAGTTGACAGGCAGGTGAATGTTATACACAAGCTCATTGTCTGTCATCTTCACGTAGCCAACAGCCACAGACAGACATAACACCTTCTTCATTTGGAACTTGATGGTGGACTTCATCTCTTCCACTTTGGCCACCATGTTTTCGTTGTGTGCGAGCAGGGAGGAGAAATTTCCTGTCTTATTTAGGCCTGGGCCGAGGATTTGTAGGATCTACTTGATCAGAGACTCTGAGGCCAAAAATGCATCATACTTCCTGTCCAGCTTCTTGACCAGTTTCTTATTCTTGTTGAGTTTTTTCTGTGCATCGTTTTCCATATCCACAGCCTCGGCCTCGTCACAGTGCTGCTGGTCCCCCAGGACACACACGTAGAACTTGGGGCGGGGAGTGGACTTAAGCCTGACGGTGCCCGAGAAGCGATTGTCCTTCTGGGGAGTTCTGGTTCTTCAGGCTGATCTGCAGCTCCCCGGTCTCCAGAAACTTGCGGCGCTTGCGCTGATTCCGGTGCAGGACTCCCCGCACCGCCTCCTACCAGGTGTCGCGGGAGACTTTGCTACTCATGGCTTCTCGCGCCGCGCTAACCGAAAAACAGACTAATACTGCACATATATTTTTGAGTGTCGGTTCCATACACCAATACTAACATTTTCTCGATTTCCTTGTTAATTTGCAGGGCAGCAGCCACTACTCAAGGAAAAGCCCCACTTTTTTATGCAGAACGAAGTGTGGGTCTTATCATTCCCCTCCTGCTGGCTCTGGCTTCAGGGACTCAACTGTAACCAGAAACTCTGTGCTGCTCGAACCCTCTTCCAGCCCTGCAGCCTGCCCTTGCAGTCATCATTCCTGTTCTGTGTATACCAAATGATTCTGTTGTCTAAAGAAGCTTTTTGCTGGGAAAACGATGTCCTGAAATGGTATTTCAAGGGCGTATATGCTCAGGATTTCAGAAAACAAGAAATTAGTTCTATATAGCAGCTTAAAAAATGCTGCATTAGAATTAAAGCAAGTTATTTTCTTATTTTTACAATGACACAAATCATTGAGAGTCAGACTGCTTGTATATTATCAAACATTTTTAGAGAATTCTAATAAAGCTGTATGTCATCTATATTTTTCTATATCGCCAGCAGTGCACACACTGCATGCATATTGATTGCTTAAGACATATGTACACAATATAAATGTATGCATATATATTTGGCCTGCAAATATTTCATTTATTTGGTATAAAGATGTTCAGCTAATGGTTTTTTTTTTCTTTTTTTTTTTTGAGAGATGGAGTTGCACTCCTTTGCCCAGGCTGGAGAGGAGTGGCAAGGTCGCAGCTCACTGCAACCTCCACCTCCAGGATTCAAGTGCTTCTCCTGCCTCAGCCTCCCAAGTAGTTGGATTTTCAGGTGCCTGCCACCACACCCAGCCATTTTTTGTATTTTTAGTAGAGACAGGGTTTTGCCATGTTGGCCAGGCTGGTCTCAAACTCCTGACCCAGGTGATCCACCTGTCTCGTCCTCTCAAAGTGCTAGGATTACAGGTGTGAGTCACCACACCCAGCCTTAATAGTTACTTATAATGAGGGGAAAAATCCAAAATGTTCAATAATATTTACATATTTACTGAAACTGTTTGGAATTTGTATTAGTTCATTCTTGTATTGCTATAAAAAAACTACCCAAGACTGGGTAATTTTCAAAAATATAAAAATAAAAAAAAAAAGAGGTTTGACTCACAGTTCCACAGGCTGTACAGGAAGCATGGCTGAGGAAGCCTCAGGAAACTTACAATCATGGTTGAAGACAAAAGGGAAGCAGGCATGTCTTACATGGCCAGAGAAGGAGAATGGGGGGTGAAGAGGGAGGCGCTACATGCTTTCAAATAACCAGATCCCGTGAGAACTCTGTCACGAGACAGCACTAGGGGATGGTGTTAAACCACCAGAAACCACCTACATGATCCAATCACCTCCCCACCAGGCCCAACCTCCAACACTGGGGATCACAATTCAATGTGAAATTTGGGTGGGGATACAGAGCTATTTACATGGGTTTTAGTATATTTGTAATATGGGGTATCATTCAACAAGTGAAAGCCATGTTTGCCAACTCAAATGTCCTTCAAATGCTGAATGAATAAACTACCTGGTAAATCTATACCATGGAATACTACTCAGCAACAGAAGTACCTATCTTGATATATGCAGCAATCTGGATGAAACTCAAATGTGAGAGACGCCACACCAAAAGCTGCCAACTGTATGATTCTGTTTATATGACATCCTGGAAAAGGTAGAACTACAGGAGTGGAGAGCAGACCAGTGATTGTGGGGGTTGGATGATTAGGACTAGAGGGAGGTGCTACCTGCAAAGTGACACTGACAGAAAATTTTTGGGAGTGATGGAACTGCTCTGTCTTGATTGTGGTGGTGATTACAAGAATCCATGTGTCTGTCAACACTCATGGACCTGTTCATGAAAAACAGTAAATTTTATTGTGTGTAAACTAAAAAGAAATGTTTTCAAGGAACATTTAATCACATAGGAAAATATGTAAGAGAGAAAATATAAAACTTTATTATATGATGCAAATGTCTAAAGTATGATACAAATTTAATAAATTATATTATGAATGTGTGTGCAGACGATATACATATATTGTAAATGAATGACAAAAAAGAAAATAAACCAAAAAGCAAAGGAGTTTTCTCCAGACAGCGTTCTTATTTTATTTCTGACTTTTGACTTTTTTTGTGTTTTCCAAATTTTCTCCAGTGAGCATGCATCACTTTTATAATCAGAAAAAGAGAAACAACACACACACATACACACACACACACACACATCATATGTGTAGTAATTTGATCCAACATAAAACATTTCCAGAAGAGAAAAACAAAACCAAAAGCTCATCACAGACACTTCTGCCATCTCTTTACTGCTTGTCTGACCTAAAGCAAGTGTGGGTCATTAGGCATGAAAGCTGATGTTTCTAATTCTGATGCCCAGGGCCAGCAAGTGGCAGTGGAGCTCCTCACCTTCCTATAGGGTGCTATAGATCTCTGCAGAGAAAATGGAACACCTCCAATGCAGCCCCTGGTGACCCAGGCAGCGGCAGGACCTCTCTCCAGACCCACAGCTCTGAGTGCCAAGCCCTTTCTTTCTTACCCTGCTGCCCCCATCTCTGGTGAGATTCTCCTGGCAGTGTCTTTACTCAATTTTTGTGGACACTTGAGCAAATATTTGCTACAAAACTAGGAAAACGCACATCTTTATGGTTATTGTGTACGCAATATATATATATATACAAGGTTGGTGCAAAAGTGATTATGGTTTTTGCCGTTAAAAGTAATGGCAAAAACTTGAGGTCAGGAGATCAAGACCAGTTTGAACAACATGGTGAAACCCCATCTCCACTAAAAATACAAAAATTGGCTAAGCGTGTTTGTGTGCACCTGTCCAGCTACTCAGGAGGGTAAGGCAGGAAACTTGCTTGAACCTGGAAGGTGGAGGCTGCAGTGAGCCGAGACTGCACCAGAACACTCGAGCACTCTAGTTTGGATGACGGAGTGAGACTCTCTCTCTCTCAAAAAACAAACAAAAACGATTCAAAAACCAAAAAAAGCCTGCTACTACTTTTAGTGGCAAAAGCTGCAATTACTTGCACCAACATGATGTATAAAACACAATTCAACCTTGTGAATACCTAGAGATCGTCTCAGACATTATTCTGGGTGGACCTCGGTCTCTTTCATTTGAAGTCACACAATGGCTTTCTAATTAGTTTCCTGTGCCTTCTGCCTCTTTCTCTTCTGACTTCTCATCTCCTGCCATTACCCCTCCTTTGTAGGGTCTACTCATAGGTCTGCCCTGCCGCATGGTACTCAATCCAGGGGTTGTCTCTGCACTGCAGGAGGGCCCAGGTTACTTGACTGAGTTATACTTGCCATGCCTTCCAGTTTCCATGCCCAGCATGCTCCAAAGCACCTGGCAGAACAGTGGATTCCTTCCTCCGTGGGACACTGTGGGGCCAGGTTTTGGTAGCATTACCAGATCGCCAGGGATTGGTCTAGGTCCTGCTGCTTGTTGCACAGAAAGCAAGTTACTGAGATGAACATTGCTAGGGAAGAAGGCTTTTTCGGGTGCTGCAGCCAAGAACGGGAGGTCAGTCTCAAAATCGTCTCCTTGACCAGTCGACTAAACTTATGGGTTTATATAGCAGGGAAGAAATGTAACTATATGTGGGAAAACAGAAACGAGGGAGGGGTAAGGAAGAGAAGTTGCTAAACAGGAATCATGATGGATGAAGGGTCTGGCATCTCACTGTGGATGTGGTGGTCTGGCGAGTTTCCATTCCTTGATACTAACTGGGTGGCTTAAGGATCAGTTTCCTGAGGAAGGAATTTAGATAAGACAAATATAAGTTTCGGTCTTTAAGATGGGAGGGTCAATTTTCCTGTTTATTTCCGAAAAAGTAGACATCACTTCTCTGGGACAGCTGGGCTGGCTTCAGTCAGACACTGCCACAGGGGGCAAGCAGGAGTGAGAACCAGGCCACGCTCAGAGGAGTTAAGGGAAGAGTCTCTGAGATTGCAGAGAAATGAAATCCATGAAGACTTAGCATGTGGTAGAATGTTCATTTGGTGTAGCCACTGGTGTGTATTGTGAAAGTGGTATCAGCTTCTTACAGAAGGTGTGCTCAGCTGGGCTCTTCCAAACAAGTGGCTTGGTGCTCTACCCAGACGTGTTCTACTCTTTCCCCTCCTCAAGGCCTTTGAACATGTTGGTCTCTCTGTGTTGATTTTCCTCCCTGCTCTGTCTCCCATCTGGCAGACTCGAAGACATACCTTAAGCATCACCTCCTCCCTGGATCCTTCTGTTGCTCTCTCTCCCTACAAAAGAGCCCTAACAGGGCTCATCTCCATGGTGTCAGCATTGTTTGAGTCCATGCCTGACTTCACCCTGGCTTCTTTGCAGACTCACCAATCTTTGCAGTGCTAGCCTAGCCCTGCCTGGACGAAGTAGACCTTCCACATGTGAATGAACTAAGTTTGATGGAAGAAAACACAGGCTGGGGGATTCCTTAGCTTTCATTTGTTGGAGGAGGCCAGGGAGGGTACAAGGGAAGATTAATAGCATGGTGTGTCATGCTTTTCTGTATGTATGCCATACTTCCACAAAACACTTGAAATGTATGATATTACCAGGGTATGTGAGGGGGAGCAGCGAGGGAAGATGACAAGCGGCATAAGACTTTTGGGTACCTAGAGGAAGAGAAAAGGACCCAAACAACTTCCAGTTCATAGTTTGTCTCAGGACCGTCTGGCTCCTCAGGCCAATCCACGGGAGTTCCAGCCAAGGAGTGTCTCTTAGGCCAAGCTTGGAGAACATAGTGTCCACTGCCCTCAGGTTGCCTGGGTTACCAGGCGACTTAGACACTCACAGCACAGTGGCCTGTGACTAAATTAGAGAAATGCCATTTTGAATTCCTTGGGAAAAGTAGGCTTTATTTTTAAAAACTAAACATAACTTCATTTTTTTCTGAATATAAGAGTAATAATGTCTGCTTTCTTGAAAAAAATCAATACAATACAGAAAAATTAGGAAGAAGGCAATAAATTTCATCTGTCATACTACATGCAGAGTATCAACATTTTCCATGTGTTTTTATGTGCATATTTATATTTTTAGATCCAAGAGGCTATGTGTGACATTAGGAATACAACCCAGAGCAGAACCTTTCAACCACCAGGTCTAGCCTTTGTGCAAGGTAAATCGAGGGTTTGAAACATATCATTGCCTTCTGACTGGTTTCTGCTTCTGCTTGGTTTCTCCTTCAGCCTAACTTCCACAATGCTGCCAGAGCAATGCCCTATGCTAGGGTCCTGAGTGCACTGCCCTCTTGCTCAAAATCAGCAATGATTTCCTGCCCTTGGCAAGATGAATTTCATATTTTAAAATCTGCTATTTAAGAAGCCAGTCGCAGTAGCTCATGCCTATAATCCCAGCACTTTTGGAGGCCAAGGTGGGCAGATCACTTGAAGTCAGGAGTTCAAGACCAGTTGGGCAACATGGTGAAACTCCATCTTTACTAAAAATACAAAAATTAGCCAGGCGTGGTGGCACATGCCTGTAATCCCAGCTACTCTGGTGGTTGAGGCAAGAGAACAGCTTGAACCCAGGAGGTGGAGCTTGCAGTGAGCCAAGATTGCATCACTGCACTCCAGCCTGGGTGATAGAGTGAGAGTCTGTCTCCAGAAAAAAAAAAAAAAATCTACTATTTAAGTTCTTTCCATTTACCCCTAAAGTGCCTCACTAGGCCTGTGTCCCAGGAGACCCCACTGCACTCTCCATTCACCTTCTCTCAGCTCCCTATTCTCAACATGAGCCTTTGGATCTGGTAACCTTGCTCACCCCCCTCCTCGAAGCCTTACTTAGCTCCAGATCCATTTGTTTTTATGTCTCTCTTGACGACAGCAACTTGACCCATTTGTCTTTGTGTCTGTCGTAATGCTTATCCTGATCAGCCATGACCTAGTCAGCATTTGATCAGATTAAGTGAGATCCTTGGGTTTGGGGAGTCAAGACAAGGGATATGGGGAGGCAGCCCAACATTGTGGCCGAGAGCATGGACTCTGGCGCCTGACAGGCTAGCCCACGTCCTACCCTCAGCGTTTGCTTGCTGTGCGGCCCTGGGCAAGTCACTTACCTTGCCTGAGCTGCATCACCTGTGTGTAAGTAGGGATTATAAGTACTCATAATGCAATAAGTGAATGTGCATAAGTAACCCAGAATAGTGCCAGGTGTGTAGTAGATCAGTCCTGCGTAAGTGTTAGTTGCTAGTGTTATTATTACTAGCAGAGTTGTTGGTAGCTGTCTAAATACCATCTGCCAATACAGCACTCTGCAGATCAGAAGCTACTGTGCAGTGGGCACTGTGTGAAGTATTTTCATACATGGCTCCTTTCAGTCCTCACTCGACCCCATCAGTTCTCTTAGTATCCTATTTTACAGATGAGAAAACATAGACATAGAAAATTTTTCTTACTTGGCCAAGGTCACCTCTCTTGGCCTCGGTTTCTCCCTGGTCTGGGCAGCAAGGGTGGGTGGCAGGGAGCCCTGGCAAAAGAAGCTAGGAAAACAAGCCTTGTGTGTCTTCAATGATCAGGTCCCAGCACCAGCTCCATGCCTGGCACATTTAATGGGTACTTACTTCTTTTCTACAAAGTGAATGGACAATGGTAAGCATTTGACGAAAAGAGAAATGCACATGGAAGACCCCTAAGCACAAGGACTGGGTGGGCACATGGAAGATCTGAGTTCTACTGTTTCCTCTCCTGCCCTAGGTACCAGGTACCTTACACTTGGCTGTATTCCCTCTAGCACAATAGACTTGATAACAAGGGACTTTCTGAACCTGAAGAAGAAACTGTGGGAACCATGATGGGGAAGATACTGACTGCCAGAGAGTCCAAAGAAGCAAATGCCTTCCACTCCCACAGAGAGGAAGCCAAAATCTCCAGAGTCTCTGGCAAGAGTTGAGTCAATTGCATGCCTGCCTAGCCCAGCTCTGTCCATATCAATGCTCTCCAAAAGCTTCAGAGGCAACCAGGTAAAATGGATGCCCACATGTTTAGAGCAGTGAAAATACTCTGCATGATACTAGAATGGTGGACACAGATCATATAGAAAGAAGGTACAACGTATAGAAGGTACAACACCCATTAGGGTGAACCCTAATGTGAACTATGGAGGCTGGGTGACAATGATGTTTCAATGTCAGTTCATCAGTTGTGACAAATGCACCACTCTGGTGGGGGATGCTGACGGTGTGGGTGGCTATGGATGCATGGGGACAGAGCATACGTGGAAATCTCTGTACTTTCTACGCAAATTTGTTGTGAACCTAAAACTGCTCTAAAAAGTAAAGCCTATTTTAAAAAACGAAGGCCCAATTTGAAAAGGAATTTCAGACTCTTGGGAAAAGTAATAATGACATCTATAAGTCCTTCCTTGATAAGAGATTCAATCTGTCTGTGCGTCTATTAAGGGACATTCACAAAGGCTGGAGAATACAAAGATGTTAAACAGGGTGAGGGGTCTATGACGTTGGTCAATATAAAAGGAGAAAAACATCCTAAAAGTATTCCTAAATATTGGTTGATTTAAAAATACATAGTGGAAGGCACAAGAATTTGATAAAAAAATAAAATACAAAAAAACTTTGATGACCTTGATGGGAAGTGGGAATGACCATGCCGTGGCCGGCTGACAGCTTACCTCTTTGAAGTTCAGCTTCAACACAATTGCTACAGACTGAATTGTGTTCCCCTCAAATTCATAGTTCATTATGGTGGCCCTAGGAAACTAACACAACAATGAGCATTTCCAAAGTAAGGACTAGAAGTAGACATGTGCCAAGCGAACAAGAGCTTTTTTGATTCCTCCTTCTGTGAAAATTGAGGTTTGCCAAAGGTGCCAAATGGATATGGCTGATCAAGAAGGAATTCCGGTTCCACTAACCTGTGAGACAGCCCAGGCGAGCTGACCTACCTCCTAATGCTCATTTCCATTTAGCCAGTCTTTCTGAAGTTCCTCTGGATGAGCAAGTGGAAGTCAGGACAATAAATTGTCGTTGGAGACTCTGCAGTTGCTGGAACTTAATTCACAGGCATCTGAAACCGAGAACTCAGCCTTACTCTTCTTAGGAGACTTTTGGCACCAAAGAGAAGGGCAAATTAAAAACCCATGCTGGTGAACAGGGCACAGCTATTGCTGAGACTGGGAGCTTGTTTTTAAAGACCTGGCGAGGGTTTTGAACACCAACATGCACAACTAATGAAGCAGGTTGGAAAATCTGAACTATGCTAATTTCACCCTACTCATTACTTGAAGTCTTATGTATTCATGTTTTCTTGGTAGAGTCTCCTTAAAAGATGTTTCAGTATGAAATGTATATGCATTAAATCAATCCACTTAACAGTTTAGAAATACAGTTTGTTTTTTCCCCTAAAAGATGTAGAATGCAGCAGGTTCTCTAAAGCATATGTATTCGTTGTTACGTGATTTGGTTCTTTGGAAGTTCTTTTATCAGGTAGCTAGTAAAGAGTAGCTGTCAGAATTACCCAAACTCTTCACTGAAATGACTTACTTATTTGAGAAAAACGCATGTTAAAAAGTCAAACCAAGTGTGTGTGTGTGTGTGTGTGTGTGTGTGTGTGTGTGTGTGGTGTGTTTTCCCCCTACACAAAAGCAGAAGTGTTTTCATTTGGCTTGCACAAGCTGCACCTTCATGACTTTGCTGTAGAACATGTAGACATAACAACTCTAAGATGGTGCTTGTAAAATTTTTAAGTAATTGACACACAGTGACAAGCTCTCAGGGAACACATTAAACTTGTTTGATTTTTGTACGGTACAATGATCTGTACAGAATTGTAATCGGAGTGAAGTTATTGTTTACCATTGCTGCTATTAATAAAATTTGGGGGTAAGAGGGGAAGGAGAAAGGGAGGAAGGGAAGTGGATGAGAGACAGAAAAAGAAAGGCAGAGATTGAGAGAGAGAGAAACAGAGAGAGAGAGATAGAGAGAGACAGAAAGGGACATAAAGAAAGAAATAGAGATGGAGAAAGAGAGGGAGGAAGGGAGATAGAGAGATAGAGATGGAGAAAGAGAGGGAGGAAGGGGAGATAGAGAGATAGAGATGGGGAAAGAGAGATAGAGATAGAAAGAGAGGGAGAGAGTGTGTCTCTCCTGACCCTCACTGGCTGATAACTAAATTAGTAATTATTATCTTTATTTTGGTGGGTGCATTGTCTTGTTCTATTTCCGGGCTGGAGTGCAGTGGCACCATCTCAGCTCACTGCAACCTCTGCCTCCCGGGTTCAAGTGATTCTCATGTCTCGGCCTCCCTAGTAGCTGGGACTACAGGCACATGCCACTATGCCTGGCTAATTTTTTGTATTCTTTTTACTAGAGATGGGGTTTTGCCATGTTGGCCAGGCTGATCTCAAACTCCTAACTGCAAGTGATCTGCCTGCCTTGGCTTTCCAAAGGGCTAGGATGACAGGCATGAGCCACCACGCTGGGCCTAAATTAGTAGTTATTATCTATTTTCATTTGTGCGATGAAGATGAAACAGTGCTTTGGGATTGTGCACTGGGGGAAACCTAACCTAGTCTAGCATCAGGAGAGGAGGCCTTTCAGAAAAAGTGTTCCTTAAGTCAAGCCTGAAAAGATGAGAGCTATTAGCCAGATGAGAGGTGAGGGTATGAGGGGGGTGGATTGGAAGCATCTTCAGGTAGGGAGACTAATCTATACAAAGGTTTATGTTCTCAACTACTGAGTTTGTCTTCAGCATTGGCACTTTATTTAACAAATTTATTAAAATTTGTTAAATTATAACAAATATTTGACTGCAGAGCTGAGGATATTAAAATAAAATATAATTTTATTTCTTATATCATGTGTTGGTGAAGGAGCAGCAACAGAGGCTGGAGCATTATTTACAAACCAGATTTACAAACAGATTATCCATCTAGGGATTCGCAGTGTAGCCCCTGGGACAGGGGCTACGGAATCCCTTCAATAGACTTTAGGCCATAGGCCAATGAACATGTTTTGTAAAAGTTGAAATAATGCTTTCAGCTTTGCTGGCGATGCAATCTCTGTCACAGCTACTCAGCTCCATGGTTCCTGAGGGATCCACAGGTTTCATGATCCCTCATGAACTGCAGAGTTGCATATATTTACTCAGTCAATATTTACTAGTTATCTTGATTAGGAATCTTGGGAAGGGCAGTGACAGTTTTTTGGTATTCATCCAGGGACACAAGATAGAGTTTGGCCCTGTTACTCACTCCCCCCAACAACGTTGTCAAACGGCGCTACTACAGACAAGTAGAATCACAGATTGGAGATCAGCTCTCATTATGTAACAGCTGGATTATCAGGCTTCCCTCCAGGGGCCGTCCCTGTCTGCAGCTGAGATGGACAGGTCAGGGAGAGCACCACACTTGGGGGTAGAGTAACCTTGTCCAGGAGTAAAATGTGGTACAAGAATTCCGTGTTCCTAGCAATCCTACTATCACAGAAGCGCTTTCCGATGAAGGAGGAAAGGTGGGAAGAGGAAAGCCGAGGCAGATAGATGGGGAAAGTACTGAAACATTCTGTTCACAACCTCAATAACCTTTATGAAAAATCAGTGATAGGTGCTGGAATCTCCAAACCTCCAAGGGGCTTACAACATAGTGTGCAGGGAAAGCTGTAATTCACAGCCTTATTGACGAGCACGTGTCAATGACCCATAGCAGAAGCCCACTCTGGCTTTTGTACAACCCCAAAGACACAAAATGGTTGAAAAACAATCAAAAGAAGAACATCATTTCATGGCATCTGAAACCTACATGATGCTCAAATTTTAGTGTATAAACTTTTACTGGAACTCAGCCATGCTCATTCGTTTATGCTTATCTACTCCGCTTTTGAGCTGCTGAAGAGCTGAGTAGTGGCGAGAGAGGTTGCACGGCCCGCAAAGCTGAAAGTATTATCTCACCTTTATTGCAAATGTTCATTGGCTTATGGCCTAAAGTCTGAGGGATTCAGTAGCCCCTGTCCGAGTTGCTGCCCTGGGAATCTCCAGATGCACAATCTGGTTGGTGCCTAATGCTCCGGTCTCTGTTGCTGCTGCTTCCTTCGCTTACATACAATGCAAACAAATAAAACTCCATTTTATTTTGACATGCTCAGTTCTGCTGCCAAAGCTGTGACAAGCCCAGGAGCAGTTTTTCAGGGTTTGGGAATAGAGAAGAAGGTGATCTCTTCTCTTGCACATCAAAGAACCCTCTTGATTATTCAAGCCAGATTAAATTTGCTATGGTTTGAATTCTTGTCCCTCCAAACTTCATGCTGAGATTTGGTCTTCGATGTGGCAATGTTTGGAGGTGGTGTCTGGTAGGAGTTGTTTGGGTCATGGAGGTCGATCACTCATGAATTCGTTACTGTTCTGTCTTGGGGTTGAGTGAGTTCTCACTGTCTTAGTTCCCAAGAGAGTTGGCTGTTAAAAAGAGCCTGGCACCTGTCTCCCTCCCTCCTTGGCTTCCCCACCTGTCATGTGATCTCTTTGCACATTCTGGCTCCCCCTTCCACTTCCACCATGAGTTGAAGCAGCCTGAAGCCCTCACCAGGGGCAGCTGCCCAATCTTGAACTTTCCAGCCACCAGAATTTTGAGCCAAATAAACCTCTTTTCTTTATAAACTGCTCAGGCTCAGCTATTCTGTTACAGCAACACTAAACAGACTAAGACAAAGTTGTTGACTGATTTTGAATTTCTTTAGAAGCAGACCCTGTGACAGAGGATAAGTCCAGGGAGTTTATCTGGGAGGTGATAAACTACCTGAAGGTACAGGAAACACTGGTGAGGAAGTGGGAACAGAGTTAGGGAAGGCAGGAAGCCTATATGGTGTTATCAGGCTATGATCACTGAAGGAAACTGGGGTTGAAGCCTGGTGGGGAACTAGGGCAGACAGTGCAGAATGTACCTGAGACTGATTGTACCTGAGACAGTAGGAGGTTGAGATATTTATCCACTTGTCAGTCATGGGTTCAGGACTGCTCCCAAAAGGACATCTGGCCTGCCCTGTGGTGGCAACTGGTATCAGTTGCAGCAGAGATGTGAAGGACAGAAAAAAATTCGTATGAAGTTTCAGATGAGCCACTTAGTTACAGGAAGGACAGTTTTGAAATTATTTTTATTTTCTAATTTAAGGTACAGTGAAAGAATGCATAAACAGGCCTTTTGAAGTATGTGCAAATCATGAACCCACTTTCAGTTTGTTGCACCAACTTCCACAAGTCACAGTGTCAGAGGAAGCATCGAAATGCCCTTGCATAATTTTACATTTAAAATAAAATTTAGACACCAAGATGGTGACCCCCATGGATCTTCACAGAGCTCCAAGCCAAAGTTCTTGACACTCAACAGAAGGTGAAGCTTATAGACGTACCGACCAAACAGCTAAACAGAACAAAAAAGATGTGCGTCTTACAGATGCGGAGACCATGACTTTGGCGGATGAGACTAATCTGTATGAAGGTGTAGGATATGTGTATGAAGATGAAGAATGTTTATTCTTCAATCCAGGGAGGTAGTTCACAATAAGCTGTTCGAAAGTCAGAAAATAGCAGAAAAAAATTAAAGAACTGAAACAGAAAAAAAAAAAATCGTACCTAGAGCAGAATGTTAAGGAAGCTGAGGACAACATCTGGGAGAGGCTGATAGCACAAGTGGCCCTGTGGGTAGCCCCTGGGGAAGCTCTTCCTCCTGTCTCTCCTATTCCTGGCAAGGGCAGAGGGGTCTGTGCAGGGGAAACAGTTTCTCTTCTGCCTGATGGAGGCTTCATCTGGGTGGCCTAGCAACATCACATGTTCTACATCACCCTGAGCCCCTCTTGTATCCCAACTCTGAGATTTTTACCCTGGCTTTGCCTCCCCCTGCTCAGGGCTCTCTTTTCTGTTAGTGTAAGTCATGAGCTCCCAGGATAGGGAAGATGGAAACCAGGACTGATATGAAGCTCTGCCTGAGCCTCCCACTAGGGAGGCCGATCAGACCAATAAACGGGCATCTCCACTCTGCTACATCTGCCTTTCTTGAGCAGAGGGATGCGAACAGAGGGTGAGAGAGGCAGGGGCTATCTCCGCTACAGCTCCTGCTCCCTCTGCATTAGAGCCTTTCTTTCCTTGGAGGACGGGATCTCGTCCTCTTCTCTTTTCCTTTTCTGGACCTTTGACTAACCCTTCACCTTCTGGGCCTCTGTGTAGCATACAGATGAGGAAGAAAGAAGACTTACACACAGAGCTGAATTTAAGTGAAAAGAACAGTGGTTCCTCTATGGCAGCCTGCCTACAGATTCCTTTCCCCTGCGTTCTCCCATACCTTCTGTATTGGTCCATTCGCACACCGCTATAAAGAGCTGCCCAAGACTGGATAATTTCTGCAGGAAAGAGGTTTAATTGATTCACAGTTCTGCATGGCTGGGGAGGCCTCAGGAAATTTACATGATTTCATGGGTGGAAGGAAAAGGGGGAAGCAAGGCACCTTCTTCACAAGGTGGCAGGAAATAAAATGACACAGGAGGAACATTTATAAAATCATCAGATCTTGTGAGAACTCACCATCAGGAGAACAGCCTGGGGGAAACCACCCCCATGATCCAATCACCTCCACCTGGTCTCTCCTTTGACACGTGGGATTATGCAGAGTACAATTAAAGTTGAAATTTTTGGTGGGGACATAGGCAAACCATTTCACATTCCAAAAGAAAGTTCCACAATAAGCAGCACTTCCAAGACTCTCTCCCTTTGGCCAATATCATAAGATGGATACTGTAATCCTGAGGCTTAGGGGCAGTGGAGTGCTGGAGCTGGCTTATCCCAGCTCAGGAGGGTTGATTGTTCAGTTTCCATGAATTTCGTTGCAAGCCACTTGTTAAACACAGCCATTACACAAATTATGTAAATTTGAAAATCGTGTTAAAAACATGGATAATAAATATCAAAAGCTAAAAAAATAAAATTCAGACTTACACATAACTGATTTATATGAAGAGTTAAATTTTTTGGAAAAAATTTTCTGTTAGTCATCACTTCTAGATGTACTAAAATTTATATAATGAAATAATTTATCAGCTTTATTCCAATGCTATAAAAGAAGTATCAGCATTTCAGAAACAGTTGCATTAGCAGAAATTCTTCCAAAATTTGACATTATTAAAATTATCTGCAACTTTGCAGGTTATAAAAGTGTTTGATACCACTTTCAATTATATTGGTCAATAATGAGGTGGCAAAAAGCATACATTTTGATGTCTAATAAATTTACAGAAGAATTAATTAGAAAAATCTCATAATAAATCAGAACGTCACATTAAGAAAGTATTATTGTTTACTATATTATATAAAATTATATATTATACATTGAATTATATACAAATATTACATTATGACATCGATATTTTATTGCAGTTTGTACGTTTATGTTGTTATTCATGATCACCATTATCCTAATTACATTTTGTCAGTAGCATGTTTTTATAGGAAAAGGTATTGTGTTTTAGTATATTTAGCTTAGCTGTAATTTTTTTTCTGCTTTTTGAACAAAGTGCTTCATGCCCTCATTTTGCATTGCCCCTAAAATTATGTAGTTGGCTCTGTGCTTAAAATCATGGTTTCTTCTAGGTAATGTGACTGAAATGTCAAGATCCAGGTCCTGGACTGTCGTCTGCAGAGCCCTCTCTTGTTCTTGAGATCATTCACAATCAAAAGCCTTCTGAGTTACATGATTAATGGATCAGAACAATATTCCCAAATGTGGTTTTTGCTGTCCTCAAAATCCAGAGAAACCCTCCATGGGGCTGTACTTTTTCATAGTGATAGGAGGTGGAAGATGAAATAACATATCCTTTATTTTGGAGGGGATGGATACTCTGGAATGTCCCCAGACCACTGGTTCACTATAATCTCGGCCCCAAATCTTTGTAGGGTTTATCTCCAACCCTCTGGCCTGCATGTGTTTTAACAGGACATCTCGAAGACTTGCCACTTTATGATTACTCATTTTAATTAACATGATACTATCATTATAAGAGGCCAGACTGATGTTATATAGAATGTTTAGACAAAGAGTAACGTTCTTTTAGACTACACAGGGACAGAGGAGAGTAGAGCTAACATAGCCTTTGGCAAGATGGTGAGTTACCTGTATAGCCCAGGTTAATGAACTGCATCTTCTTCCCAAAGGAGATTGAAAATAAGGTATTTGCAGTATACCAAGAGTCAAAGGCTGTGATAATTTGCTGTCATAAAATACCACCATCTGGCACTGCAACTGCAAACTGGGGCTACCGCTTGATTAAATTATCATAGTCCATTTAGTGTTTGGTATTTATCCAGGGGTTAGACTGATGAATTAAAGGATGATATGATGAAATCACCACAGTGCTCTTCCTTTTTGAGTCTCTAAGGGTGGTCATAAGCCCTTGCATTACACTTGTCTCTCAGTTTATTTCCCGCTGCTATAACAGAATACTACAGACTGGACAATTTGTAAACAAAAGAAACATTTCTCACAGTTCTGGAGACTGGGAAGTTCAAGAGCATGGCACTAGCATCTGGTGGGGCCATTCCATGGCAGATGGCATTGCAAGGTGAAGAAACACGTGCATGAGAGAGAGAAGTGTGCCAAACTCATCCTTTTTACCAGGACTCCTGCAATAACCAACCCACTCCCATGATAACACTGCTGATCCCTTCATGAGGGCTCTGCCTCTTAAAGGCCCCACCCTTTAATGCTGTTACCATGGCAATTGAATCTCATCATAAGTTTCTGAGGGAATATTCAAACCATAGAAACCTGGGATGTGGTATTGCTCTGGAATGGTGGCCAGTTTCAGGAGTGTTCAGTTCATCTTTCCTACTATAACAGCTCTTACTCCATAGGTCAAAGAACAAGTGTGAGAGGGGCTAGGGGAATTAGCACAGTATGGGTCTTGGTAAACTTAGTCCTGGAGCCCATTTGTCATCTCACCTCAGTAAGTCCTTATTTAACTGAGGGGGCCCATGATTGTGTTTTGGGTCTTGTAGCAGTGACAGCTCAGACCCCGTGATCAAAGCCGTCGGAAGATCTGAGTATTTTCATTCCTCCAAATGTGGAGGAAGGAATGCCAATAAATGGCTATGGGTCCCTTTGGGGTTTGGGAGAATTACTATATTACATGCTTGCTGTGGCTTACAGGACTCTTTGTCTCCCTTAAGTGATTAAATCTGGGCCTGAGGTTCCAGACACCAGTCTGGGAACTGGGTATCAGACTACGATCGTCCATTGTGGTAGCACATATCCTAAACCTTTGGCTCTCTTGTTCTTGATCACTTTTGATTGTAAAGGGCAAGCAATGTCCTTATCAGCAGCCCATCTAAGAGCTCTTAGAAACTAGGGGGTCCATTAACCACAGTCTCAGATTTGTGCCTATCAGGCCCCTGTTTACCATTCTGCCTTTGTGCCATTATAGTAATTATGGCTGCCTTGCTGCCAACAAGCCTCCACTATTCTGGAATCCTATTTTACTTCTTGGTACTAGGAATCCCAGTCTCATAATGATATTTCCACCATCAATCCTGGTCTCCTGGATCTCCTCCATGAAGCCAGTACCCTCATCACTAGCACATTCTTTATTGTTTTAATGAAGAGCATCTTCTGGACTCTTCTGGGAACATTGTCAGCTGGCTGTGTTATTCTATGTCATTCTTTGGAGTGTGCTTATCTTCCTGAGCCAAAACATAGTAGTAAATAAATCTCATATAGTTTTTAAAAACTTTTATTTATTTATTTATTTGAGACAAGTTCTCACTGTCTCCCAGGCTGGAGCACAGTGGTACCATCAAAACTCACTGCAGGCTCAAATTCCTTGACTTATGTGATCTTCCTTCCTCAGTCTCCCGAGTAGCTAGGACTACAGGCACACATCACCATACCCAGCTAATTTTTTAAATTCTTATATTTTGTAGAGATGGGGTCTTGCTATGTTACCAAGGCTGGTCTCGAACTCCTGGCCTCAAGCAATCCTTCTTCCTTGACCTTCCAAAGTGTTCGGTTTATAGTCATCAGCCACCATGTCTGGCCAATCTTATTTCATTTATTTTAGGCCTTCTTTTCTCCAGATTTCAATGAGCCATTCCAACAGTTTTATTAGGACCAGCTCTAAGTGCCTTGCCAGGTCATTAAATTTTGCATCATGAGAGAGTACCCTTTTATCAATTTATTCTTTCTTATCCAGCCTTGTATACCCTGTACCACTATTATCAGTCCAACACTATTCTCATGCATGTTTTCCCAATTCCTGACATATATTTAGGCAGATCCTACAATTCTTCTGGTTAATAATCCTTTTTCTCCAAAATAAGGGATCGTATTTCCCAGAAGCACGGTGCTGATACTGGAGCTTATTTATTTATCTAGAAGCAGTGAAGGGAGCCAGGTGCTGAAGAGGGCAACATCCACTTGCAATGCAAGGCTGCACAGTTTCCAGGAAAAGAGAACTGCTATCCTTCAGTAAGCGGGGAAGAAGTGACTCCTGCCACACAGAGGGGTGGCAGTGATGGGAATCTGGGGGTTCAAGGTTTGTTATCACATAGGCAAAGATGTCCCCATCCCATCTCAGGGTCTTACTCCTTCCCTATCAAGGCCTTGACTTTAATGAAAGATACCTGCCAGGGCTGGAAATAGAGAACAAGATTTCTTGATTACTCTGCTGTGATTAGAATGACCATGCTATACTCGCAGGATTTTCACACAGTCTGCCCTCCGGCTGCAGTGGGCGAGGGGGCTCCTTCAATGTTGAAGGTCATTGAGGTCTTCTGACTTCACACCACGCCCGAGTTGATACTTGGTAGTTACCCGATCCTGTTGTTTTCTTCCCTCAGCACTTGATGGTAGTGGAAAGCAACACCAATTCCACGTTCCTTATCATTACCATTTTATGACATCTCTCAGTTGCTATAAATAGTCTGTAAATCAGTGCATCTCTTTCTCTTTCTTCCATCATAGTTCACTTCATGCAAGAGTTGCAGTAATCGAAATTGCACAGCACTCCGGGGAAGCGGGGGATTGAGATAAGAGAGGGAAGCAGTCCATAAAGGATGCATTACCAGGCAAGTTGTCACTGAGGGCAACTGGAGCTTAATCCTGCGGAGACTTTTGGCTGACAGTGTAGCACATTTCACAGAGTTAATCAAAGGCATGGGAAGCTGAGGTCTCTATCCTCCATTCCTACCAGTCGTTGATTGAGGGCACTCCCAGGGAGAATATTAATTCCTGACACTTCCAGGCTGTCCCGTGTTGGGGCAGAACAGGTATTGGAAGTCAGAGAAAGCTCTCAGGCAGTCACAGGTGCTTCCCATTGGAAGTTGGGAGGATGTGTTCAGAAATGGTCATTGCCAGGATGGATAAGCAAAGACACCAGCACTTTCTGCTACAAGTGAGTTTTCTGTTATTTGATTCAAATGCTTCCCAGTTGAGAGTCTGGATGTTGTTGTTATTGTTGATGTTGTTATTTTACTTTATTCAGGGGATCCTTTCTGGGTTCCTTTCAATTTTGCCTCTTCCTCAAAATTCATTATTGCTACAGAGCTGCCTACATTCATGAAACACTTACTATTCTGCCACTCTCCTGGTCATTTTGTTATTTTTTCAAGCAAACAATACCTCTGGAAATAACTTCTTCAACTAGAACTAAACAATTTCTCTACTTAGCAGCATAACAAACCTGAAAAGTAGCACATGTGGCATTCGCTAGCAAATGACAGCAAAGAGTATTTTTTGTTATTTAAAATTTCTTTTTGTGGGTACATAGTAGCATGTATTTATGAGGTACATGAGATGTTTTGATACAGGCATGCAATGTGAAAACAGCACATCATGGAGAATGGGATATTCTCCACCACCCCCAAGCATTTATCCTTTGAGTTACAAACAAGCCAGTTACACTCTGTAAGTTATTTTAAAATATACAATTAAGTTATTATTGACTGTAGTCACCCTATTGTGTTATCACATATTAGGTCTTTTTCATTCTTTCTCTTTTTTTGTGTCCATTGACCATCCCCACCTACCTCTCATCCCCTCACTACCCTTCCCAGCCTCTGGCTAACTATCCTTCTACTCTGTATGTCCATGAGAGTAGAAGGATAGTTTTTTTATTTTATTTTATTTTATTTTGGGGGATGGAGTTTTGCTCTTGTTGCCCAACCTCTGCCTCCCAGGTTCAAGCGATTCTCCTGCCTTGGCCTCCTGAGTGGCTGAGATTACAGGTGCCCACCATCATGCCAGTTAATTTTTGCATTTTTAGTAGAGATGGGGTTTCACTCTATTGTCCAGGCTGATCTCGAACTCCTGATCTCAGGTGATCCACCTGCCTCAGCCTCCCAAAGTGCTGGGATTACAGGTGTGAGCCATCGCACCCAGCCTGGTTTGAATTTTAGATCCCACAAATAAGTGTGAACATGTGATGTTTGCTTTTCTGTGCCTGGCTTATTTCACTCAACATACGCACAGTATTTGGCAATCCACTCCTGTCCCTTCAGGTGGAAGACTTTTAATATGTCTCTGCTTAGAACTAGAGAGATGTTTATTAATTATCTGTGAAAGAAAGTCAGATGAATAAGAGAGATGTCACTCTCAAGGATCTACTATCCACAGTTATGCTGTACAATATGGTAGCCACCAAACACTTGCAGCTACTGAGCATTTGAGATGTGGCTAGTACCAAGATGGGCTGTAAGTGTACAATGAACACCATATTTCAAAGACTTAGTGCAAAGATAAAAGAATATAAAATATCACATTAATAATTGTTATATTGATTATGTGTAGACATGATCACACTTGTTTTGGATATGTTGGGTTAATTAAATTATATTTTTAATATTAATTGTAACTGGGTTTTTTTCTTAATAATATAGCTACTAATAAAAATGTAAAATTTTATACATGGCTCACATTTTATTTCTATTGGTCAATACTGATCAAGAAAGAATTATCAGGTGGTCCACCATAAATTATAACATCAGTCAAAATTCATTATAGTAGGTTCTGGAAATACAAATGTGAATCCAAATGATTTTTTATCCTCAAGTACTGCTCAGTTCAGTGTTTGGGAAGACAAATAGTAACATTTAATTGAGAAGACAGGGCTACCAGAGGCATGAATCAGGTGTAACAGAGTTCATGCACTAGAGAGACTTACACTAGGATGGGGGTGGTGCATGGGGTGGTGCATGGAGTGGGTGAGCAAGTTAGAGAAGATTTTAAAGAGCAGGGGATATATGAATTAACTCATCACAAAAGTGGGGTTTTACAAGGTAGAAAAGCATGTAGTGTGTGTGGTGGATAGGCTTGTGAGTTGAAATAACTTCCCTTTATAACCCTCCTTGAATTGAAAAAAATCTCGGGGAGCATTCTGATTGGCAGGGCTGGAATCACATGACCACCATGGACCAATGACTATGGCTAGCTGAGTTGACTATTATAACTGACTAGCTGTGATCAGGGAGGTGGTACCATGAAAGAGGACACATATTTTCATTCAGAAGAGGAAGAGAAGCAATTCCTCAAAAGAAAGGTAGCACTGGTCCATAAAGGGAGGCTGCTGGGAAGATTCAATACTCTTCCTACATAGTGTAGGTCTAGATATATGCATTAGAGTCACTATTGTGTATACAGTGTATATAGATGTATACTATATCTATGTATATAGACCTATGTGTATGCACTATATCTATGTATATTTATAGATCTATATTTATATACCATATGTATATCTAGCATAGATATAGATATACATAAATATAATGTATACACCCACATATAGTATGTATATGTCTATGTATAGATATATCGTGTATAGTGTATATAGATATACACTATAGTCACTATTTCCTTCATCTGAATATGCTTATGTCTCAGTCTGTTTTCTCATTACAGCACACAAAATCCAGCACTTCTTTTTGTATTATAATAATTTATATCTTGCAGCAATTCATGGCAATAAGGAACGTGGCTTGTGTAAGGCTAGAAAATGAATTACTGCCATTTAATAAACATGCTAAAGAGATTTAGTTTTGTCCTGAAAGCAATGGAAAGCCGTAAAAGATTTAAAAACTTTGACAAGAGAGGTGTATGATCAGATTTGTGCTTTGATCATTCATTCATTAAACAGATATCATTGTGTGTTTATGAGTTCCAGGTGTTGTTCTAAGTGCTGGGATCTACTCAGTAAATGGGCAATTGTGCATATGTTCTTGTAATGCACATTCTAGTGGGTGGAGATAAACAATAAATAGCCTGTATAAGGAATAAATTATATTTTTGAAGGTGAAGCATGCTACAGGAAATAATATAACATGGAAAGGAGATAGAAAGCTAGGCTGGGGGCTATTGATTTAAATGAGAAGCCTGGATAGGACTCATTAGGAAGATGATGTTTGAACAAAGATTTGAAGGAGTGAAGGAATCAAGTCATTCTTGTATCTGTGGAAGAACATTTCAAGCAGAAGAAGCAGAAGCAAAGGCCCCATGGTGGCCATGTGTCTGAACTGTTCGAGGAATGGCAAGGAGGCCAGGATGGCAGGATCTGGGTGAAGGAAGAAAATAGGCTAGATCGGATCAGGCCTTGCAGGCTATTTCACTGGCTTCTGTTGAGAGCCAGTAAAGGTCCATTGGAGAGCACCTTCTAGCCACTGCACATCGATACTGGTTGATAATGTAAATAGTAAATATAAATCACTAAGAAGATAGAGTGGCTGTCCTATTAGCGTTTCATCTGGCAATATATCACCCTCTTCGTCTCTCTGACATAAATGTCATATCCAAAATATACCACGCTGTACTCTTCTTCTAAAATTTCACATTAGACAGTTCCAGACTTTGTCTAACCTGCCTCTATCTCTGGGGCTCAGATACATCAGGGCTGACAGCACGGGGCTTTCAGAAGTCCATTTGTGGGAGGGATTATTTTCAGATAAAGGAGTCTGGAAAAGGGAGAAGAATTAGAAGGTATCTATC
Source organism: Ateles fusciceps (assembly GCA_036589455.1). Taxonomy (NCBI): domain Eukaryota; kingdom Metazoa; phylum Chordata; class Mammalia; order Primates; family Atelidae; genus Ateles; species Ateles fusciceps. The sequence continues at coordinate 5,256,014 of JAZHEH010000672.1, forward strand.
ATATCTGTAGCATAGTTCGTTATGTATGTGTGTGCATCTGTGTATATATGCAGAGACCAAAGATCCTGAATGGCTATGATCATGCCAGCAGGTGTCCTTTGTCCTGGTGTAATTAGTAGTAGCATCCCTTTCAGTTAGGGGAGCCTTAAGGAGAAAGAGCAGGGTCTTTAAGAATGTTATGAGACACAGAGCCACAAATAGTGTTGGGATGGGACCCAGCTCTCAAAGGGTGGCCCAGCCATAGCACAACTGGAGGGTTGCAGAGATGGTGGCCACCAAAGGCAATGATGGGACATATGTAAACTGCCTTGCAGGCAGGGACAGTCCAAATTCGTCAGGCCCTATCCATACACACAGACGGCACACTCAAATCCGGAAAATTGAAGGAGGTTTAATAGAGACTATTTGCAAAGCATTGACAGTGTGCAGTGATGCACCAAGGGCTCATGGAGTGAGGCAACAGAGAGGCCGTGGGAATCTGGAAGGAGAGAGTCCCACAGAGAGGCCACTTCGAGAAGAGCGGCAGCCTCTGTCAAGGAATCCGATGGCCTGAGGCAACCCTGCAGGGAGGAAGCCAGCTGTGGGAATGGATAACCAGACCTTAGCTGCCTTCCTTCCTCTGGGAGAGCATACTGTGGCTGGATCCAGGGCAGAGAGCCAAAGGGAGAGGCTGGAAGATCTGGTGGGCCAAGTGGGGGGTGTGAGGCCACAGCCTCCACACTGCATGCCACCAGTGGAGATTGAGAGGAGAGGAAAACCATGATGGCGGTCACGGGACTGTGGGCTGCTTTTGCAAGCAAAGATGAGCTACTCCCCCGCAATGACCCCCAGAAATATTGAGGCAGAGGCTCTTTGAAAGGGGATGATGTTCTGTAACACAAATAGAGGCTTCATGAGCAACTAAAATAGAGATTGTTGGGATTAGTGTGACCCCATTGTGAACCCTGGCCTAAAGGGACCCAAGGAAACAGGGGTATGTTTAGTTCAGGAACATTGCAGAATTTCCAGCTGTTCTTCTCTGAAGCATGTACATATCTATGATTGTCTCTCTCTAAGGGCTTTGTGCAAAGTTTCTTACCTTCCACTAGCCGGCTGTGAACTCAGTGCCCCTGGGTGATAGTAGAAGCATGAATGCTGACAGGAAGGATATTGTCATCAGCACTGGGTGGTTTTGAATGAGATAAAGAATCATTGTCGGATATAGCTGCCCACATACTTTATTTTGTTGATTTTCCAACTGACGAAGTATTTGATAAGCATGCCTGATGAGACGGAAAAACAGACTCTTTCCCAATGGATCATTTTTTGTAATTTAAGTATATAGATTTGTTTTAGATCACGTTTGGTGATTTTTATGTTATTTCTGAAAAGGTAATATGTACATATGGCTTAAAAATAAAACATTATGAAAAAATCTCATTCCCACTCCTGTCCCCTGTTCTGTTCCCACCCCCTCTCATTCTGCTGACTGCTTGTTTGAAGATTCATGTAGATCTGTCTAGGGTTTCTTTGCAAAAATACAAGTACATACGAATACATATTATTACTCCCTACCTTGTCTTACACAAAAGGAAGCATTCATACGCAATACTTTGTACCCCTTATTACTACATCTTAGAGATTATTCTGTATCAATACATACAGAAATTCCTCACTTAATTTTTTTTACAGCTGCATAATACTCCATGGGAGAGATGTTTTGTCATTTATTTAACCCACCTCCTGTGAGAGACATCACTCAGATTGTTTGCAATGAGTTTCTCTTATAAACAACGCTGCCATGACTAATCTGGTATATTTATCATCTTTCATGTGGGCGGGGATATTTGTAGAATGAATTCCTACAAATGGGGTCAGTGAGTCAAAGAGCAAAGGCATTTGCAATATTAATGTGTTCATTCTTGGCTGGATCTCTGTAGTTTAGCAATGAATTGAACAACTGTGTATTATTTAGGGATAAAAAGCCCCAAAGAGGAAAGCAAATGCTGAATCCAGATGTAACCTTTAGTCAATGTAGAGTGATGGTTACCACCGGTGATGAATGTCTCTGAGTGTTTATGCATGTCTCTGTGTGCTCATTTGTGTACTCTGAAAACTCCACTTGAAAAAAAAAAAACATGTAACCATAGGGTTATTAGACAGATAAGCACTTCACTTCATTTTCAAATAAATGAGTTTCTTATTCCTGCTTATATTTTCAATAGTCCAAAGCTTTCAGGGAACAAAGGTAAAACAATCCGAGAGCTCTCAATTCCTCCACAGGGCAAGTACTATGTAAACTGATAGATGATGCTAAGATTTCAGAGGTGGTGGCCAAACAGTTCTCCCATTCTCTGCAACAGAAACATAAACTTACAAATTCCATAGTAAGATAGATCTTCATTTTGAAAATAACCATGGAATTTGAAAAAATAAAAATAAAACAAAACACACCACCAAGAACAACAAAAACAAGGGAAAAAACTGACTTTTGGTGTTTTTGCTAAAAGACAGCAGGGTGGGTCAGGGGGAGGCTCTTCTCATAAAAGAAAAACAGTAGACAATCTGGCCTTTTAAAGGGTCATGAAAACAGATTATGCAGTAAAACTGAGCTGTCAAATTCCCTCAGAGACGGTCTCACCTGGCTAGTCCTGTGAAGCACCCAGCTAGAGGAGAGTTTTTCTTTCGATTTTCAATACTGTGGTTTGTGATGAAAGACGTGCATGACAATGGCATGTTTGGGAGTGAGAGGTGTTTGAAAAAAACATTGAGTTACTATTTTGCGGTACCAGTCACACTCAGGAAGTGACGCTCAACCACATTTTCTTGACCTGAGTGGAGATTAGTTGAGAATGTGTTTGATAGGTTAACAAATGTTGAGAAACATCCTGACATAGGACGTGTTACATATAACTAGTTTTGTGAAGATGATGCCCTTAATGGTTGTATCTTTTCTGAATGACTCAGGCCATCATCATGGGCTTGGGTTATTGTAACATCTAGCAGGTATGTTGGGCTGTGGAGAGCTGTTAAGGGTGAGGTTTGGAGCACTAGTCATGTTTCTCTGTGCACTGCACAGCTGTGCAGTGGCCAGTCAGATCTCTTTCCAAGATGCTCATTTGCCGGGGCTCAGGATGCACCACCTCAAATGTACCATGGGAGACAAGATGTGCCACCCCAAAATACACTTCTTGACATATTTCAAGTTTTTTATTCAGATAAACTGCAGACACAGGAGTATCTCTGAAAAGCTGCCCTTTTAAAAGAAATTTATGTCTATTGTAAATTGAAATTTATGTTTCTTGTTAAAGAAATCTACATTAGTAAAACTATTTGTATCAGGAAGAGGGCTGTTCCTAGACAATTTTTATGACCTGAGATTATTTGCATAAAAGATAAACTTTTATTCGCTTTGTATTTCCTCCCCTCCCCCTTCTCATAGCTTGTCTCTACCATCCCCAAGAAGCCCCAAGCTTCTCCTATTCCTTTCTGTAGCTCAGGCTGCTATATCAGCTTCAATCATCTGGTCCTTCTTCAACTCATATTTTTGTGGGACCCCTGTGCCAACGTATGTAGTTAAACATATTTTTTTTCTTGTTAATCTGTTATATGTTGGTTTAATTTATAACGCTGCCAAAGAACCCAGGAGGGTGGAGGAAGACCATCTGCTTCTCCCTTGCACAAAGTGCAATGTATTTTTGTGGGCCCAAGGACAAATGCCAGTTCCACTGTCCTAGTCCTGTGACCTTGGCTAAACAGAATGACTATTCTCCTGTCTATAAAGAGGACAAAAGTACATGCCTCCCAGACTATTTTGAACAGTGGTCACACTGTTAAAGAAAACGTCTCCTCAATCCTATTGAGAAACATTGTTTACCCTGCCCCCATGGCTCCCTTGTGGAAGTTACTTTTAGTTTGTAATTAGTGGTAGGTGGGTAACAGCTGCCTACCTGGTACATTCCTGAGTTACGTGCATATGTAGAACACCTGTGTATTAATAAGAATTACCTGTCAAAGAGCAAAGAAATACATGGATGAATCTCTGCTCAGGACCTTCAGTCCTGTAGAGCTGTAAGCCCCAAAGGCTCTCAGCCTGTTGGTCCCCCAGGGTAGATCCACTCTGTTAGCTATCTGGGTGTCTGCCTCTCAATAACTTCAGCCCACCTGGGTGGCAGTCTCCTAGCCAAGCTGGTTCTTGGTACAGTCTCACTCCCTCTCCACCACTCCTTTCCATTAATATTACAGATAATCCTTTATAGGGAATTTCTTAAACATTAAATGTGTAATGTTTTAAAAACCCAATAACATCAGCATTTTTAATAACAATTGTTATTGTAAATTGACAATTTATAATTGTGTATATTCTGGAGTATAAAGTGATGTTATGATTTGTAAATACAATGTAGAATAATTAAATTAAGCTAGTTAACATATCCATCACCTCAAATACTTAGCATTTTTTCAACTTTTATTTCAGTTTCGGGGGTACATGGGCCAGTTTGTTACACAGGCAAATTGTGTGTCACTGAGGTTTGGTGTACTAATGATCTCATCACCCAGGTAGTGAGCATAGTACCTGATAGCTGGTTTTTCAACCCCTCCCTCCCCCTCCCACCTTCTCCCCTCTAGTAGTCACCAGCGTCTATGATTTCCATCTTTATGTCCATGTGAACTCAATGTTTAGCTTTCACTTGTAAGTGAGAACATGTGGTATTTGATTTTTTTGTCCTGATCAATACGCTTAGGATAATGGCCTCCGTTATCCTAACTGCATCTTTTGCGGCTGCATCCATGTTGCTGCAAAAGATGTGGAATACTATGCATCCACAAAAAGGAATGAAATCGTATCCTTAGCATTTTTTTTGTCATGAGAACATTTGAAATTTACTCTCTTAGTAATTTTGAAATGTACAATACTGTATTATTAACTATATTCACCACACTATGCAATAGATCTCAAACAAACAGCCATATTCCTCCTGAGATTTTTGTACCTTGTTCATCACCTCCCTCATACCCTCCCCCCTCCAGCCTCCATAACCACCAGTGTATTCTCTGGTGCTACAAGTTTGATTGTTTTAGATTCTCCACATAAGTGAGAATATGTAGTATTATTTAAGATCAATTAATTAAGTTTTAGTTTGTATAAACTATTTGGTGTCAATGTCTTCCTATTTCTATAAAATGGAACAGAACAAAATGTTTCCCACCTAAGCCACAATCTGCATGCTGGTGTTGTCTTCTCTGCAGGTGGATCATGGAGCTATGGCCTACACAGCTCAGTGCCTTTGGTATGGAATGATGGCTAAGAGTCAGTGCTTGGAATCAAGTGGACAAGGATCAAGTCCCATTTCCACCACATATATCTGTGTGTCCTCAGTTAAGTTAACTGACCTCTGTCTGCCACAGGCAAAATTCTTAGTTACCTATAGCAAAACTATCTCCTGGTGCGTATCACAGAATATTGGGAAGCTTCAGCATCTCAGGGATGGGGAAGGACCAAGGAAAGAGCCAAGAATAACATCCAGATTATATTACTGGTCCACTATGAAGCCCACTACCCAGATTTCTGGGCAAAAGAACATGGATATGCTGCTCAAGGTCTGACTGATAGAACTCCCAGCAGTGGTACCTTTGAAAATGCTGTGTTCACCACACTGTTTTCATATCTGTAAAACAGGTATAGTAAGAATATTTACTTCATTTTGAAGATTTGATAACACTGTGTATAGCAATACCCCAGTATGGCATTTGGCACTTAGTAAATGCTCAGTTAATGTTTCCTCTTCATTTGCTCCTTCATGTTCTTCTACCTTAACTTCTCCTTTATCTTCTTTTTTCTTTTCTTTTTGCTTACCTTCTTCTTCCTCCTCCTCTTTCTCACTTCTTCACTTCTCTTCTGTCCCCTTTCTTCTTCCTCCTTCCTTCCTTCTCTTCCTAAGAGTTGGTAAGAGGCAGCGTATGACTAGTTCTGCCAACGGAAACAATATTCCCTGTTTCTAGGACAGGAGGTGTCATGGGGTACAGTGCCAAAGAGCTACTATTTAGTTGGATAGTATCATAAATTAATAAATGCTCAATACCCCACTTTCTCCTTTCTCTCCCCCTCCACCCCTAGGGGCATCAAATCTGGAATGGGCTATCTTCATATCAGACCCAGGAAAAATGGAAGGGAGTTGCACTAGAGAATATAAACCCCATGTGAGGAGGGATTTTGTTTAACATCTTTTTTGAGATCTAATTTACATACATCAAGTTTACAATGAAAGTATATGATACAGTAGTTTTTAGTATATCCAGTTTTGTGACTATCACACAAGTTTAGAATACTTCTCTCAGTCCCAAGGAAACCCCATCCCTGTTGGGGTGTCACTCCTCATTCCTCCCACATCCAGCCCTAGGGAACTTCTAATCTACTTTGCGTCTCTATGGATTTGCCTATTCTGGATATCTCATGTCAATGGAGTTATACAGTGTGTTACTTCTTGTGACTAGCTTCTTACACTTAGCATGTTTTCAAGGTACATCCATGTTGTGGTATGTGTTAGCACTTCGTTCTGTTTTCTGGCTCAGTAATATTCCACTGTGTAAGATATCACATTTTGTTTATCCACTCACTAATTAAGTACATTTGGGTTGTTTCTGTTTTTCAATTATTATGATAATGGCTTTATGAACCTTCATGTACATTTCTGTGTGAACATATGTTTTCATATTTATTGGGTAGATATCCAGGAGTGGAATTTCCAGGTGATGTTAATTCTGTTTAAGATTTTGAGGAATTGCCAGATTATTTTCCAAAGTAGCTGAGGGCAGAGATTTTTATCTGGTTTGTTTATTGCTGATCCAGTGCCGACATATGGTAAACTTACAAGTATTTATTAAATAAATGGAATATATGAATTAATAGTTGTCTGGTAAAGATATAATTTTTCCTTATATATGTAAACATGAATAAATAAATATATACATCTGTAAATACATATATTATAGATGTATGTAGTGTCTCTCTCTTTACCCAGGCTGGAGTGCAGTGATATGATCTTGGCTCACTGCAGTTTCCGCCTCCTGGGCTCAGGTGATCCTCCTACTTCAGCCTCCTGAGTAGCTGGGGCCACAGGTGTGCACCACTATGGCTAGCTATTTGTTTTTGCATTTTTAGTAGAGATGGGGTTTCATCATGTTGCCCAGGCTGCTCTCAAATTCCTGAGTAATCTGCCTGCATTGGCCTCTCAAAGTGCTGGGATTACAGGTGTGACCCCTGTACCCAGCCAACATATTTTTGTTTAAACATTACATATAGCATTTAGTTTTTTAAACTGGCAATTGATGTTTGTTAAGAAATGGAGTTTTAAAATTCTACTGTAGCCATGCAGTCCTGGGAAAGAGGTTTTTTTTGTGTGTGTTGACCTGTGTGCCATGTTCTCACTCAGAAAGAAAAAGAAATTAACTGAGCATGAAACTTAAGTGAGATAAAATTGTGTGTGGCAATACATATATACAATCATATAGGGAACATGTTAAAGTGCTAAAAAATAAGAAAGTAGTTTCTTTATCATTATCTTCCAGTCTGTTGCTAGCTCAGTAGCTAGAAGATGGAGGTTTGACGTAAAATATGAGAAAATAATTTATGAATGACAATCTGGATGAAGTTGTAATTTTAGTTAATTTGCCATTCTCTCACTTTTGCCACCATATTTCTGTGGTTGAGCTTCCATGATGGTGTGCATAGCGATCAATTATTCTTATGTGATAGGAATTCCTTCTCCTGGATGGAATATAGACATGCACAGAACAGAAACTTGTCTTGAAGATCTTTAAATACCTGGAATCCAGCCCACAGTCAGGTAAATAGCAGAGGTTCAACACAGGTTTTTAGTGTAAGTGAATAAATGAGTGAGCATTTTTTACATGATTTTCGTGTTTTTGTGCTTTTTTTGTAGATGGTTTTAATAACAATTTAAAACCATGCATACATATGTGTGTATGTATGTATACAACTCTCCTTTTATACACACACACACACACACACACACACACACATATATATACACACACACACAAATAGAATAAGTATAAACATAGTTTTCTTTAGGTACTATGATTATGAGTGGTTGTTATTATCTTGTTTTTAATTGTGTATATTTTCTTATCATATTTAAAGTTTATTTTATTTTAAAATATTTAATTAAAAATAAAGATTGAATATATTCAAGGCATAGAAGGTTATAGCAATCAAATTAACACATCCATCACCACCCACGTTGTATATTAGGTTCTCTAAACTTACCTTATAACTGAAAGTTCATACTCTTTGACAATTTCCCCATTTCTGTCACTGCCAAGCCCCTGACAATTAACATTCTACTCGCTGCTATCAGTTTGGTTTTTTCAGAGTCCACATATAAGTGCAATCATACAGTATTTGTCTTTCTGTGTCAGGCTTATTTAGTTTAGCATAATGTCCTCCAGGTTCATCCAAATTGTCACAAATGGTAGGATTTCCTTCTTTATTTATGGCTGAGTAATTTCTACTGTATGTATGTACCACAATTTCTTTATCTTTCATTCATTGGTGAATACTTAGATTGATTTCATAACTTGGCTATTGTGAATAATGTAATGAACTGAGGTTATTTTCCTATTTCTTTACAAAAAACCATGTATTGCACCATTGGTCAGGAAATATGTAATAAATGCATTTTTGAAAAGAAAAAAAATTTATAGGTGCTTGATGATGTTTTTGACAATAAAGAGCTGGGTTACTTTGTATATGAGTTTTAAAGATCATAGCTTTAGAATATGTTTTAAAATAAAATAAATAAAAATACTATTTTAGAAGAATATTTATCCATGTATGTATACAGGAGGAAAAAAATTAAAAAGGAAGAAAATTTAAAGATAAGAGTTAAAATCTTAGGATATAAATTCTGGGAAAAATATATACGTAATACACAAAAATATTAATATTAATGCTATTTATTTCTGCATTTTCAAGTTACAAATAGTTTTATTTTTTCTCTGTACTCTTATTTTTCAAAATCATATATAAGCACACAATTGCTATTACAACCTGAAAAATTATTTGTAGAGCTTATTACTTTTTACGAAGGAATGTCTTTCTGAAATATATATTTGAAATTTGCTTTGATTACTATTTAGTAAAATATTAATAAGCAGAATTTTGCAATTTGTTAGAGTGAGGAAAATTTACTCTCAGAAAACAAAACAAAATAACAAAGACATTCTTCCTTTGGTAAATAGACAAATTGTGGTACATGCGGACAAATGAATATTATTCAATGCTAAAAAGAAATGAGATATCAGGCTGTGAAGAACATGGAGGAACCTTAAATGCATATTGCAAAGTGAATGAATCCAATCTGAGTCTGAGGTTGCAGAGAGGAAGTGAGGGATGAGCAGTTAAACTATTCTGTAAAATACTATAATGGCATGTGGACATCACTCTACCTTTGTCAAAACCTCTAGAATTTACATCATCAAGAATGAGCACTAATGTAAACTACGGGCTTTGGGTGATAATGACATGTCAGTGTTGGCTCATTGATATTAACAAATGTACCGCTCTGGGTGGGATGTCGATAGTGGGGGAGACTGTGCATGTGTAGGGAGAAGGGAGCACTTGAGAACATTCCGTATTTTCTGCTGGATTTTGCTGTAAACCTAAAGCTTCTCTAAAAAATAAAGTAAGATTTAAAAAAAAAATCAGTGAATGATATTTAGTATTCCTACTTTCAATGAATTATATTTGGGGCTTTCTTTTGGAATTTTTGTTTGCTTTTGTTTTTAACTTGCTCTGAAAAATGCTGCATTGAGAAAGTATTTCACAGTTGCTTCTTAAATATTCAAGAATGTGTTCCTCCCCCTCAGCTGAGATATTTGACCTTCAGCCTCTTTGTGTTAGAATATAAGAATGGAAAGTGTAATTGTCCCAGGGAATCAAGTAAACATCTCATTAGAAAATCTGTTGAGAAAATTTTGGCACAAGTTGGTGTTCTGGGTGTGTTTGAAATGCGTATAAGGAATGGCTCATATATAAACTTTATCCATGTATGATGGGCTGAATTTGGTATCGGAATAGGTTTTGAGAAATATATATATATATTCAGCATCTATTCATCCTATTTCTGGTGATGACACCCTGATTTTCCTCTGGAGAGCTGCCCATTGCTTTACTCTCAGCCCGTGTGGGACTCCACCCCGAAGATCAGACCCACAGAAAGTGACTCATACCCATTGTAATCAGAGCACCCACAGTGCTCAGACCCATTGTAATCAGAGCACCCACAGTGACTGGCTCACAAATGGGCTCAATGAGTACTCAGGGCAAGGAATTTCTAAAGTGACTAGAATGAGGTGGGGGAGTGAGAGTGTGTGAGAGTGTGTGTGTGTGTGTGTGTGTGTGTGTGTGTGTGTTTTGCGAAGTGAGCATGAATTCCAGAGCCTCGTTGCTTAGACTTGAATCCCAGTTCTCCACTTCCACCACCAACCAGCTAGGTAACCTTGGAAAAGTCACTCTTCTTCTCTGGGCCTCAGGCCTCAGTCTCTTTCCTGTAAGACGGTGTCAAGAATACCACCTACCTCATGGCGGGGTTCTTATGAGGATTGAGTACGTTAACTTTTGTGGAGTGTGGTATGGTGTTTGTCTCAACATTTTCACTTAGACACGTAACAGGCATCTTAAGTTCAACATATCCCAGATGAATTCTCCTTCATAGTCTTTCTCTACTCAGTAAACGACAACTCCATCCTTTCAGTTGCTCAAGCCAAAAATCGTGGAGTTGTCTCTGACCGCTCTCATTGTCTCTTTACTCCATTGGCAAATCCTGTCTGCTATATCTTTAAAATATATTTAGAATTTAATTGCATCTGCTGATGCCAACCCAGTTCAAGGCACCATCATCTCTTGTCTGGATTATGGCACCATGGCTTCCAAAATGGCCTTGTTGTTTCTGTCCCTGCCCCACTTCCGTTTCCACTCAACACATAGCCAGAGTGAGCCTGACAAAACATGTCAGGAGATGTCACTTTTCTGCACTAGTGTCTAGCTATTTCTGGGTCCCTGACACACATACAATTAATTACATCTCTATTTTCATCTCCCACTTATTCTCTCCTTATTCTTCCTGTACCATGGACCTGTTACTTGACCTCTGCCATTCTCTGAACACACCAGGCTTGCTTCTGCCTTAGGGCCTTTGCAATTGCTCTTCTCTGTCTGGAGCCCTGTTTCCCCAGATTTCACCTCACCTTATGCAGTCTCTTACCCAAGTGCCACCCTCTGTGTGAGACCTTCCTTGGTCCTTTATTCAAAATTGCAGCCTTCCCCCACAGTCCTTGTCCTGTTCCTTGCTGAGTTCCTTTCTTAGCCCTCATCGCCACCTCACATGTGCTATGGTTTACTTTTCTTGTCTATTATACATCTATTCCACTTTAAAATATAAACTTCTGGGGACTGAATTTGCTTAACTGCTATAAACCCAGAACCCAAAACAGCTCAGTGAATATTTAATGCATGAATGGATGAATAAGGGGATAGAAGTAAAAAGAATTGCATTAAAGTGTGATACTCATCAACAAATAGTTGTGCAGTGCCCTCTAAGCACCAGGGACTTGCTAGCCACTGAGGAAGTACCTGAGACTAAGACTGTTTGGTTTCCTTCTACAATCTAATAGAGGATGGAGATGGAGTGGCAGAATTGTCCCCGAAAATCAGAAAGTATAGAATGCATATGGTTATTCATGATACGAGCTTGTAATTCAGATAAGAAGGCCTGTAAAACATATCTCAGATTTGGAGTGTCTAAGCAGTTACCTGAAGGTTAAGGAATAGTAACTGGGTGAAAGAGGTGGGGCAGTGGGAGAGCTGAAAAGTCACCAGATTTGTTAAGCTGTGGTCAGACCTAAGGGAGGATGTGGCTGAGAAGTTGACCTCATGAACTCCTATCTTTACTCCTATTTTACTTAAATGAATATATATATATTTTTTTCCACTGAAAAAATATATATTTTCCATGAATATGTATATGTATTTTTTCCATTTAAGTAAAGATATATTTTTCTATATTATTCTTTCTACTTCACAGTGTACACATGGTTCCTGCCAGGCCATATTTCCTCTCCCAAACCACCAGAGCCCAGACTCCAATACCAGCTCTCCACCCCCCACTAGCTCTTTGAGCCTAAGCATCTCATGTAATCTCCCTGCGGCTCAGGCTTGCTGCAAGAACATGTGAGTGTATACATCAAGAAACAAGCAGCCAATTTCCCTGGGAAAGCCTCTAGACATGAGGGTGCCGTCTGTCTTCAGTTCCCCCACTAGAAGGTCAGCTCCATGCCAACAGGGCAATTGCTTGCCTTTGTTCACCAGAAATACCAAGTTCTCTGTCTCTAGCACCAGAGCCATGCCCAGTATGTGGCTGGCACTCAAGCAATGCCTGCAGAATAAACAACTGCCTCTCCCATGGTTCAAACTCAGCAACAACAGGCTGGACATTCACCAACAGATCCAGGGTCTTCATCGGATTCACCAGCTAAAACCATCTATCAACAAGCCAATAGCATCTGTTGCTCATTTGCTGAGGCATAAGGCACAAAGTTAAAGGGAGAAAAGGGAGATGCTACAATTCTTTACCTAATGATTGTTTTTTTCTTTGAACAATTAATTGCTAACATTTTTGAGTGTCAGGTCCTTTGTGAACAATACCCTCACAACACTGCCATCATGTAAACATGTGATGATTTTCATATTGTAAATGTGAAAACAAAGGCTTACAGTTGACAGACTCAGTCTGTTCTCAAAGGGGATTTAGGGTCTATAGCGGGAAATTCTGGAAACATGCTCTTGGGTGCAGGTCTGTGGCAGCTGTCAGGAGGCCTATTTTTTTTCCCCCCAAGCCAAACTGTATTCAGCTTTGTTAAAGATACTGTCCATCAACAGTCATGGTGTTTCAGCAGGACATGGGTAGACAATCATTAATAGTATACAACAACTTTCAAACTTTCTTCTTCCGTAAACTACCAAAAATCAGGAAGCCACTGTAAAACCCATGAAGTATTCGACTGATGCTCTGAACAGGGAAAGTTTAGAGTGAGGGCTGACATTTCACATTTAGCGTGCTGTTTAACAGCTTTTCATGAGCCAACTCTGACTTTCAGGAAGTGAAATAAAAATGGCAGAATTTATCTGAAGATCCACAATCTAGAATCGGAACTGCTGCTCCTTTGAGGGGCACCATCTCAGAGGCCTCACTGGAAAGTCCAGATTGCCTGACACACTGGTAACCATTACTGGGGGTCAGGTCCCAACAGGTGTCTGAGTTTAAGGGAGTTAAGGTTATGCCGAAAGATGGAAAGGAAGAGGACATAAAAACGAATGAATTTGTTTTTCCATACCATAAGGCTTTTATGCCAAGGTGACCATGTGGTCAAAGTCAGGGGAATCCCTCCTCCTGGGAACCAAGAGGAAGTCTTTCCAAACTAGAAGGGGGCTGGGCATGGTGGCTCATGCCTGTAATCCCAACACTTTGGGAGGCCGAGGTGGGCAGATCACTCAAGGGCAGGAGCTCAAGACCAGCCTGACCAACATGGTGAAACTCCATCTGTACTAAAAATAAAAAAAAATTAAAAACTAGAAGGGAAAGGTGTTTTCCCCACATCAGTCTAGTTTCAGAGCCATTCCATTAGTGACATATGCCCCTTCCTCCAACAACAATAAAGTGTTCTGTATACTAACAACATAGCTTTAAAAAGAGTAAAACGAAATTCTGATTTTTATAGAACTTGTTAAAAAGTAGTATTTCAAATTGTACAGCCACCAGAAGTACACAGTTTTCAAAAATGCACACACTCCCCTCAGCATCCCCAGCAGCTTAAGCTCCCTGTGCCTGGTCTGTTCAAGCATCTCCATTTTCTGCAGGGTTATCCCCTCCTTGCCAGCATCAGCTTTTCCCTTTTTTCCCTTTGGGTAACTTCTCTCCCTTCTTTGCAGCTGCCTTTTTAGGCTTCGGCTCTGGCTTTGAAGGGGCAGGGTTAGCAGACAACTTGCAGATCTACTATGTGGTTCACCCTTCACCTTGGTCTTATCTCCTTTAGCATCCCCTTCAGCCATTCTCTCAGGCATGCTGGCACCGGCGGTGGGACGTAGGCACTGGGTGTGGGATGCAGCAGCGTGTGGGATTTGGTTGGTCCAGGGATTGTTCTCGCCTTTTCTTCACACTGCTCCTCTCACAAGGCTTTGAGTGTCACCAGGAAGCTCAGAGTTGACCTGTTTTCTTTAGGGAGGTCTTTGTCTCCTCGGTATGTTTTGTGCCTCCTCAAGTCAAGATACCAACACGAAAAGAAGAATGGATAAACGCTGAATATCAAAAACAACAGAAAAGCATGCTCATTGATGCCACACAGATCACACCTGTGACCTACTTCTTTCTAACAGATTCATGTAAGAGAGCTGCGTGATTTCTCCTCCCACATCCTAAACCAAGCAAGGCTGCAGCTTGTATTTACTACTCTTTCTGTATTTATTTATTTATTTTTTGAGACGGAGTTTTGCTCTTGTTGCCCAGGCTGGAGTGCAGTGGTGCGATACAGGTGCACCACCTCACCCAGCTAATTTTTGTATTTTTAGTAGAGACAGGGTTTCACCATGTTGGTCAGGATGGTCTCAATCTCTTGGCCTCATGAGTCATCTGCCTCGGTTTCCCAAAGTACTGGGATTACAGGCGTGAGCCACCATGCCTGGCCCTCTTCTGTATTTTTAATGAAGTAAGAATAAATAGAACTTGGCAAGATGCCTCAAAATGCTTTTAATTCACTTGGGCTGCCTGCCCTTCCTTCCAGGCTTCCTTGTTTATTTCATCAGAGTAAAGATAGGGGTTCATGAGAAGTCAACTTCTCAGCCACATCCTCCCTTAGGTCTGACCGCAGCTCAACAGATCTCACTTTTTAGCTCTCCCACTGCCCCACCTCCTTCACCCAGTTACTATTCCTTAACCTTCAGATGACAGCTTAGACACTCCAAATTCAAGACATCTGTTACAGGCCTTCACGTCTGGATTATAAGCTCGTATCATGGATAACCATATGCATTCTATACTTTCTGATTTCTGGGGGACAGTTTTGCCACCTCACCTCTATCCCCCTACTAGACTGTAGAAGGAAACCAATCTTTGTCTCAGGTACATCCTCAGTGGCTAGCAAGTCCTCCATGCACTGTTTTAGGTACTGGGTATATAGCAGTTAAGCAAATTCAGTCCCCAGAAGCTTATATTTTAAAGGGAGATAGACATATAATAGACAAGATAAGTAAACCATAGCACATGTGAGGTGGTGATGAGGGCTAAGAAAGGAACTCAGCAGGGAGCAGGAAAAGGACCGGGGGGAGGGTTGCAATTTTGGATAAAGGACCAAGGAAGGTCTCACTCAATATTCAATCCCTGGACTAAAATATGAAAAAGAAAATACATATTTCATGATATATTTTCATTATATATATATATATATATATATAAAATGAATATAATATTTTGTAATCATTTTTAAAGCTATCAAAGATTAGGCGAAAAAGGAAAGATACCACCAAAATGTTAATGGTAGCTGAGCTATGAGGTGGAGCATTTTTCTTCTTTCCTATTTCCACTTTTTAAAATGTTTTTGTTTTGTTTTGTTTTGTTTAGACAGTCTCCCTCTGTCACCCAGCTGAAGTACAGTGGGGTAGTTTCAGTTTATTGCAACCTCCACCTCCCAAGCTCAAGTCATTCTCCTGCTTCAGCCTCCCAAGTAGCTGGGGTTACAGCTAACTTTTGTATTTTCAGCAGAGTCGTGATTTCACCATGTGGGCCAGGTTAGTCCCCCAACTCTTGACCTCAAGTGATCTACCCGCCTCAGCCTCTCAAAGTACTGGGATTACAGGCATGAGCCACCAACCATGACTAAAATGTGATTTTTTTAAATTGAATCATTTTAAAATGACTAGTGAAGTTGGCCAAGGAAAGAACACGTGTAATTTTTATTCTAGAACCAGCGTATTTACTAACCAGCTCTGTGGTCTGGAGATAGTCATGCCTCTTGTCCCCAGCTGTCCCCCACATCCACCTTGTTTTTCTCCCCTAAAGTTCTGCTTAAATGCTGTTCCTCCTTTTTGCAAACCTTGCTTGCCCTTCGACAGCGTGCCGTAGTGTCACCGTCTTTCCAAAGCCTTCCTAAAAAACGACTCCAGTTCATTGTGATTCCCCCCTGTTGGCTACATCACCACTGCAATATTAGTGCTTCTTTGTTGAATACTTGCTAGGGGCCAGGCATTCAGCTAAGTTCTCTATACACATTACCTGATTCAACTCTCAAAGGATTCAGTGATGACGCCCCACAGATATTTTTCAGCCTGTTCGACAAATGAGGAACTTGTCCTTCAGAGAATCTTTATTATTTGACCAAATAGTAAAGCCCACCCCAGGCCTACCTGACCACAAAGTGCTCTTAAGTGCTGTGCTATACAGGGATTCCTCAAGACCCGTTTATTTCTATGCCCTCAATATTCAACACAGTACCTGGCCCATGGTGGGTCCTTAATATATGTGGCATGAACAAATATCAAAATATGCTGTTTTTCAAACCTCAGTGCAGTATAACTATGCACAAATAAGTCTGCAATAATGATATTACCATATGTTGAGTGTCTAGCCTGTTCTAGGTGTGTATATTATCTCAATTAATCCCCACTGCAACCTGATGAGTAGTCACTGCACTGTACCCATTTTACAGATGAGAAAATAGAAATTCCAAAATGTTGTTAACTTGCCCCAAATCATATCACCGCAACAGGGTGTGGTAGGAAGATCTGGGTAGTTTCTTGTGCAATTGTTATCTTCTTCCCCCTCAGATACACCAGAGTGTTAGACGTTTGTAGCCAAGCATCTTACCTGCAGAAAGATAAAGTGAAAAATGAGAATATTCACAACGAAGTGATGTAGCAGAAGTAAAGGGCTATAGGTTTCCTTTAGGTTTTATTCACTCAGGTGTTCGCTACATTTCACAGGAAGAGGAACTAAAATCTGAAGTTGCCCCAAATCCCTGATGATTAATAATCAGGAATGAAGACAAACAAACTTGAAACTGTAACTGTGTGAGTGTTGAAAAACCCACATTCTCAGGCACTGTCCCTCACAACTGGTATCACCCCTTTGGTTGGCAATATCTTTCTAAATTTTAAGTGCTTGTGCCTTTTGACCCAGGAAGTCTACTTTTAGGAGTGTATGTACTTGAACACCTAAAAATATATGCCACAAGAATATTTATGGTAGCATTTTGTGCCCATTTATATAGGTCTAGTTAAGTAAACTCTAGCATAATATACAATAGAATTCTAGGGGTCACCTAAAAGAATTGGGTAGGTAACATGTGCTAATATTTAATGTCTTCAACATATATTACTATGTGAAGAAAGCCAGGTACACAACAGGGTATACCTGATGCTATAATTTTTATGAAACAATGAAGATCTCTTTCTCTCTCTCTCTCTCTCTCTGTGTGTGTGTGTGTGTGTGTGTGTGTGTGTGTGTGTGTGTATGCTGCTTGCTCATTAAAATGGGAAGAGAGGAGTTCAGGGAAGAAGAAATAATCGTTTTCTCAATCTAGCACTTGGATCTATTTGACGTTTATTCCATATGTATTTATCATATTTATTGTCAGAAACAAATAGCCTTTTCAAAGGGGTGTGTTTTGTGGCAGATCTTAGGTGTTTCGTTTCACAAGCTGGAAAGCTATAAATTTCACAAGACGGAAAGCTGAACTATAAAGTTCAGTTTTGTAAAGAACAGGTGGCAAACCTTCCTGCATGGTAACTGATTTTGAACCTTGCACTATAGGCCTATAGGCCTCAGGAAAGAAAGTACATGCCCAGAATGAGGGAGTAGAAGAAGGCAGGGAACCAGCAAGGTCAGAAATGACAGAAATGAATCCAGAGGCAAAACCCACATTTCTCAGTCATTGACAAACTGGTTTGTTCAGCCAGCATTTATAGACATCAACTTGATTCCAGGGTATTAAGAGAATAAATTTCAACTGCTGCCAACCTAGCCTTGTGCAAACTTCTGGTCTCCTGAGGAGGAAATACCTCAAAGAAATTCTCAGAGTGTGCATTCCTGGCTAGGTGATCTAAGACCACAGCCTCTGAGATAGGCATTTTCTCAGGAGATCTGCTGGCATCTATGTTATTCAGCGAGAAGTGCGTACAACAACTTGCAGATAGAACCTAGCTTGGGAGCTGAGAAAGGCTTCCTGAGGATGTCGCATTAGAGCTGAGACATGAAGGGCCAGTAGGAGTCAGCAGGGTGAGGGCATGACATCTGTGAAGGCCCAGAGGAGGAGGAGAGCTTGGGCTGGTTGGGGGCAGAGAGAAGTCCAGCAAGAGTGAAGAAGCATAGGAGTTGCTGGGGACAGATGTTCTCATGGTGGCTGGAGAAGCAGACACAGGCTGACCGACAGCCTACTTGCCATATCCAGAGCAAGAGGGGAGGGAGTCAGAATTATGTTGTAAAAGTTATGCTCTTTCAAAGGGGTGGCTTGGAAAAAAAACAAACAAACAAAAAACCCCACCAGCCTGGCTGTGGTGTAGACAATACATGGAGGAAGGTGGAAAGAGTGGATTGGGGAGAATGGTGGGGAAGCTCTTCCTGAGTGAGAGAGGAGATGAACTTTCTCTTGGACTAAGTTGGTGGTAGTGGAGATGAAGAAAATGGTTATTTAATGAATAATTTGCAGGCAGTAGGAACCAATGTCCATGTGGATATGGGGAATGAGGGGGAGGGAAGAGTCAAAGATTGAACTTTCTAGCTTGAGTAACTTTGGGAGATGTTGGCTCTTTTCATGGAAATGCCAAAGACCAGAAGAGGAGCTGGTTTGACAGAAAAGATCAACAGTTCAGTTTTAGACAGAGTGAGTCTGCATTGCCTGTGAAAGCACTCAAGTGCAAATGTCATCTTCTTGTAACAACCCTTTGGTCCCTTAACCTCCCAGCCATGAGCTCTCTCATCTTTTCGTGATCTCTCACCCTCCTTTTGCCCTTACTTCAGTTTCTGTGGGACTTAAATGCTATGGATCATTATTAAATCCCATCCTTGAGGAGAGTGAATGGCTTGAATCCAGGAGTTCGAAATCAGCCTGGACAACATAGTGAAACCCCATCTCTATGAAAAAATACAAAAAGTTAGCCAGGTGTAGTGGTGCACACCTGTAGTCCCAGCTACTCGGGGAATGAGGCAGTCAGATCGCTTGAGCCCAGGAGGTTGAGGCTGCAGTGAGCCATGATCTCAGCACTGCATCCAGAGCCTGGGTGACAGAGCAATACTCCTCTGTCTCAAAAAAAACCCCAAAAAACAAACAAACAAAAAAACACCAAAGAACAAAGAACAAAAAACAGAAACAAAGCAACCCACAAAACCCAAAACAAAACCCATCTTTGCTTAAAGTTTATACTTCCTGATTTTTTTTTTCTCCGTTATACTTACCGGTGTTAGAGGCTGAATGGTGTACCCCCCAAACTCATATGTTGAAATCCTAACCCTCAGGACCTTAGAATATGACTGTATTTGAAGACAGGGTAATAGCTTTAAAGAGACAATTAAGTTAAAATGAGGTCATTAAAGTGAGCCCAAATTCAGTATGACTGGTGTTCTTATAAAAAGAGGAAAATTGGACACACAGGAGTTCCGAGGGAAGACCATGTGAAGAGTGAGAAGACAGCCATTTACAAGCCAAGGGGAGAGGCCTCAGAAGAAATCAGTCTGATGACACCTTGATTTTGGACTTCCAGCCTCCAGACCTGTGTAGACGATATATTTCTGTTGTTTAAGCCACCCAGTTGTAGCACTTTATTATGGCAATCCTAGAACACAAGTACACGCATTAAACTTCAACCCTGGCAAATCCAGCTCTTCTCACTTTCACCCTTTATTTAAGCAGTGGAGAGTGGCTGCAGAAAAGAACACAACGTACTAACTGACCTTTTAAAAAAATTCCTGACCACTTGATGACACCCTGAGAACCCACAGTCCATTTGCTCTCCTGTTCTCCTTCCAGGTCTACCAGCACCCCACCCACTCTGAGAACATGACCTTTTTTTCTCATTTCACCGAGAAGCAGCAGAAAAGGACATCCATATGTCATCAACACCAAATCCATGAACCTCCCAACCCCGAGAGCTGTGTTTTTCGTCTTTCTTCTGTGAGGTGGTGGAGCTCCTACCCACACTCTCACCTGTGCTTTGGATACCTCTCACCAATATATGAGTCCAGAAGTTCGAGACCAGCCTGGGCAACATGGCAAAGCCCTGTTGCTACAAAATAAATAAATAAATACAAAAAACTGGCCAGGCCCACAGTGGTGCACACCGGTAGCCCCAGCTACTCGGGGAGAGCAAGGCAGGAGGATCTCTTGAGCTCAGCAGGTCGAGGGAAATTACTGGCGCATTGTCGAATTGTTGCTTGCCTACTTGGTCATCCCAGCATCCTACAAACACACTGTGATACTCACCTCAGAACAAAATATTCTCTCTCCTGACTGCCCAGCATCCTCTAGCTATGGCTTTATTTCTCTATTCCGTTTTACAGAAAAACTCTCCACACACACAAACCCCAGTTAACTTACTGATAGCACCTCTCTTCTCACATAGTCTCCTGAACCTACTGTAAGTCGGCTTTGTCCTCATCGTTCCTCTAAAATGATTCATCTTGTCAATATCATCAATAACTTTCAGGGTACCCTTTCTCGTGTCTCAGGGGTCACCCTCCCCAGTTCTCTTTGCTGAGGCTGTCTCCTCTTTCTGGCCTCTGCTACAGTACTGGCTCATGGCTGACACTCTGAAACTCTTCTTCTGTTTTGCACACACTCTTCACAGGATCTTATGTATGCTCTTGGCTTTAAAAACTGTCCAAAGCTAAAGCCTCCCTTATTATTGTCCCCAGCATTAATACCTTGCCCAAACTCCAGATGCTTATACCCAAGTGGTTACTTGATGCCTTCTGTTTGGGGCTAATAGACATCTCAAACTTAGCACATCAAAAACAGAATTCTTGATTTATTCTCTTCCCAAGACCAAATCTACTTTACCT
The DNA here is from genome assembly GCA_036589455.1 of Ateles fusciceps. Lineage (NCBI taxonomy): Eukaryota > Metazoa > Chordata > Mammalia > Primates > Atelidae > Ateles > Ateles fusciceps. The sequence continues at coordinate 5,277,118 of JAZHEH010000672.1, forward strand.
CCTGTTTTCCCATAGCTCTATATTGCAGTGAGTTCTTTCCTTTGGTCAGTTACACACATAAAAAATCTTGGCATCGTCTTCGACTCATCTCTTCTTGCAAATACTACATCCAATTCATCAGCAAATCCTGCTGCTGCTACCTTCAAACCATATTCAGAATCCATCTTTTTTCCTTTGCCATCTGTGTTACTGCTACTAGCTGTTCTCCATCCTTATCCTTCTACAATTTATTCTCAATACCAATGCCAGATTGAGCCTTTAAAATAATATGCCAGATCAAGTCCTTTGGTGACCTTGAATGGGTTAAAAATAAAACATACATGAATGGGTTAAAGATAAAATACAAATACAGACACATAGACCAACGAAACAGAATAGAGATCTCAGAAATAAGACCTCACATCTACAACCATTTGATTGTTGACACACCTGACAAAAACAAGCAATGGGGAAAGGATTTCCTATTAATAAATGGTGCTGGGAAAACTGGCTTAGCCGTATGCAGAAAATTGAAATTGGATCCCTTCCTTATACCTTATTCAGAAATTAACTCAAGATGGATTAAAGATTTAAATGTAAAACCCAAAACTATAAAAATCCTAGAAGAAAATCTAAGCAATACCATTCAGGACATAGGCACGGGCAAAGATTTCATAATGAAAATGTCAAAAGCAATTGCAACAAAAACAAAAATGACAGATGGGATCTAATTAAACTCAGGAACTTCTGCACAGCAAAAGAAACTATCATCAGAGTGCACAGACAATCTACAAAATGAGAATTTTCACATCTACCCATTTGACAAAGGTCTAATATCCAGAATCTTCAAGGAACTTAAACTAATTTATAAGAAAGAAACAAATGACCCCATTAAAAAGTGGGCAATGGACATGAACAGACATTTCTCAAAAGAAGACATTTATATGGCCAACAAACATATGAAAAAAAGCTCAACATCACTGATCATTAGAAATATGCAAACCAAAACCACAATGAGATACTATCTCATGCCAGTCAGAATGGTAATTATTAAAAGGTCAACAGATCCTGGTGAGGCTGTGGAGAAATGGGAACACTTACATTGTTGGTGGGAACACAAATTAGTTCAACCATTGTGGAATACAGTGTGGGGATTCCTCAAAGAACTAGAACCAAAAATATCTTTTGACCCAGCAATCCCATTACTGGGTATATACCCAAAGGAATATAAATCATTCTATTATAAAGATACATGATGCATATGTTCATCGTAGCACTATTCACAATAGCAATGACATGGAATCCACCCAAATGCTCATCAATGACAGACCGGATAAAGAAAGTGTGGTACATGTACACCAGGGAATACTGTGCAGCCACAAAAAGGAATGAGATCATGTCCTTTGCAGGAACATGGATGGAACTGGAAGTCATCATCCTTAGCAAACTAACACAGTGACAGAAAACCAAACACTACATGTTCTCACTTATAAGTGAGAGTTGAAGGATAAGAGAACACATGGACACAGGGAGGGGAACAACATACACTGGGGCCTGTTGGGGGAAGTGGAGGGGAGGGAGAGCATTAGAAAGAATGGCTAAAACGTATGGGGCTTAATATCAAAGTGATGGATTGATAGGTGCAGCAACCACCACGGCACACATTTATTTACCTATGCATCAAACCTGCACATCCTGCACATGTGTCCTAGAACTTTAAATTAAATTAAATTAAATAGATAAAAAGTAAATAAAATGCACAGTCCAAAAAGTCCCCCTGTCCTACGGGGCCATGGGTGATCTGGCCTCCTGCTACTTTCTGAACTTCTGTTCTGATTTTCCTCAACTCTCTAGCCTAACTACAATTCACCTCCTTGCTGCTCCTGGAACAGGCCAAGGGCTTCTCTGCCTCGGTCTTTGCCTCTGCCATTTCCAAATGTTTGCCCCAGGAGAGTTTGGTAACTTGATTGCTCACATTACTTAGGTCTGCTTGAATGTCACAGACGTTCTCTTAACCAAGAGGCAAGAAAAGCCACTTTATTATTTATTAAACTCCCACATAGAGTGCAGTATTACTGTATGCCAGACCCTGCTTCAAACACACTCCGTGGACTATAAAATTGCATCTCTGAGCAGCTCCATGGAGCTGGTAGTAACAACTTATATTTACTGGGTGATTGCCATGTGCCAGATATTGCGCTAAACATGTTGTAAATATTAACTCAATCCTCATAACAATCCCATGAAGTAGGTACTGCTACTATCCTGGCTTTACATCTGAAGCACAGAGAGGTTAAGTAACTCGCCCATGTCATCCAGCAAGAATGAAATTTGAACCCAGAGCTTCGCTACTGATGCCACTTGAGAGAAGGAGTCAGACTTGAGTCTTTGAAGGTGGTTGACCAGACATTTGTCAGAGCTAAGAGGGAGAGGTAGGACACCTTTTTCAAGGCAGAGGGCATTGTGTGCACACAGGTATAGAAGCGGGCACTCCACCCTCATTCTTTCCAGGAAGCAAATGTGGTGCAGGTGTAAGGCACACTTTGCTGAAGGGAGTTAACAGAGGGGAGTATAAGGATGTACTATCTGTCGCCTTAGGACACCTGCAGAGAATTAAGGTGGCTGTTTCTCCCCTGGAGGTGGAGTGGTTGGGTCACTGCACAGGAGCCTATAGTTGTTGGTCTTTTAAACTCTTATTGGTTTAACCAGCCACAGAACTCTGAGGCAAGGGGTTGGGGGTGGGAAGGGAAACAGAGAAAAGGCAAGTGAAAGAGAAGGGGAGGTGCAGTTTCAGAACCTAGCCCGTCTTGCTCCTGCTGCCTAGCCTCCCCACTGGCCTCATCTCCGCCCAGTCGACCCCTCCTGGAGCCCTATGGCCAACTGTGAGTTCAGGCCGGTGTCCGGGGACAAACCCTGCTGCCGGCTCTCTAGGAAAGCCCAGCTCTGTCTTGGCGTCGGTCTCCTGGTCTTGACCCTCGTCGTGGTGGTCGCGGTGGTCGTCTCGAGATGGCACCAGCAGTCCCAGCGCTCGCAGTGGGGAGGGCGGGGCACCACCGACCGCTTTCCGGAGATCGTCCAGGAGCGATGCGTCAATTACACTCAAACCCTCCATCCTGAGATGAGGTGGGTCGGCGACTAAGGCGCACGGTGGGCCCGCGACTAAGGCGCACGGTGGGCCCCGAGCGCGGGGGGAGCCTCCGGGATCGCCCGGAACCAGGCATGTGCCGTGGCGGGTCAGCCGAGAGACCTCCGGGGGGTGCCAAGTCGGGAGTCCCGGGCTTGGGGCTCCGCGGGCCGCTTGCAGGAGCAGCTGACCTTGGCTCCAGTGTGCCCGCGGAGGGGGCGCTGCTCGGTGGCTCTGCTGCGTAGCCAGTGAACACTTGGCACCGATGCCGGCCTCTGGGCGAGGTGCCCAGAGCCCAGCCCCTCTCCGGGCCGCAGCCCACTCTCGGCGCGCTCAGCCCCGCTTCACCGCTTCGGGGACACAAAATAACTCGCAAGCGCAGGGGGTCGCTGTCTGTTTCTTTCTTTCTTTCTTCTTTCTTTCTTTCTTCTTTCTTTCTTTCTTTCTTTCTTTCTTTCTTTTTCTCTTTCTTTCTTTCTCTTCCTTCCTTCCTTCTCTCTCTCTTTCTTTCTTTCTCTTTCCTCTCTCTCTTTCTTTCTTCTTTCTCTCTCTCTCTCTCTCTCTCTCTCTCTCTCTCTCTCACTCCTTCTCTCTCTCCCACCCCCTTCTTTCTTTTTTTTGTCGCTGGCATTTTCAACTTTTCCTGGGGTTTCCGCCCGCTGTCTCTGACCCGAAAGTGCCCCAGACGGTTACAGAGGACGCTTGGTTACGTGGCTTGCAAAGCCTGTGGACAAGGAGGAGGGTGTGGAAGGGCCAAACCACGGAAGTTAGTTTTACTCATTTATGTAAAATAGCACGCCGATTCTTTTTGCGCGGCCTAAAATGCATGTGACCAGAGAAGTAATTAACAAAACGACGTCAGTTTCTGAAAACTGAGAATATTACTTAGATGATAAGGCGCAGCAACGCGGTGAATCTGTACAAACCTTGGAAAAAACCACCACATGAGTCTATGGGACCTTCCAGGTTTCTCATGCGCCTTCCCAGCAACTAACCTCTCCTAAAGGGAACTGCTGTTTGACTTCATTCCCACGGCTCGCTTTCACCCGGAGGACTCATTTTCGTTGCATGTAAAACGGAACAAGCTGGGAAGACAGGCGGGGAGGGCTGCTACTTTTCGCTCTGTGCTTGCGACTGCAAAACCCCGCATTTCAACAACCCCAGGAAATGAGCGAAAAGCCTCCCTCGCCTCCCCGTGCATACTCAACGGTTCTGGTTGCAAAAAAAAAAAAAGAAAAACAAAAAAAAACTTCACCTTTTGGGATTCCCTGTGTCCCGTTAGTTGTTTTGTTTACACATAATTAGGTACGGAATGGAGGAGGTTACAGTGAGCTGAGATTGCACCACTGCTCTCCAGCCTGGGCAAGAGAGTGACACTCCGTCCCAGAAAACAAAACAAAATAGAACAGAAGTAAGAGTTGGCACTTTCAACATTCTGTCTGGAAATCTCCTTACCAAACCTACAAGTTCATTAAGTATATTTTCTACTCTCTGTGTTGTGACAGGTGGCAGTGTTACCAAACTTTCTACCAGGACATAATACGGGCTACCTTTCTTCTCATTGCTAACAACAATTTCCCCCAAGTCCGGCTTGCCTGCACTAACAGTTCCCTTCATACCTCTCTTCTCCTGCCTGCCACACAGTCCTAGTACTAATGCCACAGTATAGTAGTAAGGGTCTCCAGAGAAACAAAATTGCATAACATAATACAAATACATTAATAGAAAGAGATTTTGAGAAATTGGCTTATATCATTGTGGAGGCTGGCAAGTCCCAAATCTGCTGGACAGGCCAGCAGCCTAGAGACTCAGGGAAGAGTTGATGTTGCAGCTGGAGTTCAAAGGCAGTCTCTGGCAGAATTCCCTTTTACTCCTGGGACCTCTGTCTTTCTCTTAAGGCCTTCAACTGATTGGATGAGGCCCACCACATTATGAAGAGTAATGTGCTTCACACCAAGTCTCCTGATTTAAAATCTAAAAAACACCTTCACACCACAACCAGGTGTGTTTGACCAAATATCTGGGTACCATGGCCTAGGCCAATTGAAACTTAAAATTAATCATCACATACGTATTTTAAGGTTTTGTTACGTAGCACTTCGCTTCTTGGTATCACTTTCTGTTTTGGTTATCAGTTGCTGCATAATAAACAACCACCCTAAAATTTAGTCACTTAAAACAACAATCATTTATTGTCTGTCATGATTTTGTGGTTTGACTGGGATCAGCTGAGTGGCCTGTTTCACTTGTTGTCAGCTGGGGGGTGCAGGCATCTGCACAATTGTCTTGGCAGGAATGTCCAAGATGTTCCACTTACATGATGGCACCTGGGCTCACCTGGGCTGACTGGGCCTCCCTTCCTCTCTGTGCTGCTGCAGGGCCTCTCTCTATCCATGTGGCCTCTCCACATGGTCTCTCCCTGGTGTAGTTGAATTTCTTCAAGGTTCTTAAACTTTCAAAAGTGGAGCCTGGCAGGCCCTCTCAAAGCTTCAGATCCACTACTGGTACAGCTCCCCTTCCATGGATTCCATGGATTAAAACAGTCACCAGACCAGCCCAGATTCAAAAGAAGGAGAAACAAACTCCAACCCTTTGTGGAGGAAGTAACAAAAATTTTGTAGACAGCTTTTACCCTTCATATTTGGATGTGGTAGCGTTTCTGTTTTCATTTTCTTCTGGTCTTTTGTCCTTCTGTTACACTTAGTGCTCTATTTTGTTACTTTTTATCAATTAGCGTTTAAGATGGTAATAATCTAATATATGCCTCCTGGAATGCCTTCTTGAGCCTAGGGACTTTTGTTTAGAGATATATCCTGAGGATCTAGAATAGTGCCTGAAATATAATAGGCATTACATATTTAGTTGAATTAAATGAGTGGTATCTAAGCCAGGGTATTAAAAATATATAACATAGACAAAGTCATAATAAATATACCTCCCCAGTGAACTATTTAATACCATTACTTCCCAAACCCTCAATTTCTGTCTTCAGCATAGAAACTGTTAATTTTTCCTTTGTATAATAGCTCCTGAGTATTTCTTTACAGTTCTAGCACTTTATCTTCCTCACTGTTCCTTTTCCTTGGTTGTCATTTTCAAAAAATCTCTCACCCTCACAAAATCACTTTCTGCCAGTTTTTTTAGTGTGGGTAGGAGAGTACTGAAGCTTGTTCTTGGCATTACCAAGCTGGTTCTTTGAGCTGAACCAGGGGCATTACATGCAGAATATTCCTGAATAGATCACCCCTGGTTCTGCTGTCTCGAGGGCCACACACAGGAGCTACCTTCTGACCAAGATGGCCCTGGGCACATGAGACCTAGAAGACACATGGTCAAGACTCAACAAAGCATATGCCGACTGCCTGCGCTGACAGCATCTCGGTACTGTGGGAGGGAGCCCAGTGTCTGGGTGATAGTCAGGACCCAGGTGATGTTAGGGATGGGGTGGGGCCTGCAGGAGGAAATGGAGAGCCAGGACCTAGGAGAAACTGGGCCTGTAGGAAGATATCCAGGGAGTGTAAGTTTAGTTCCACCAATCTCCTCACCTTGGTGAAAACCAGCCCTCTCCATGGATGATGGTGATTGCAGGTACTGATGATAGCTGCAGACTGCTGGTGGTCTAGGCAAGCATTCAGGGATGGGAGCAGGCATTTTTGAGAACTCCCCTTATCCCTGCCCCAAGACAAGCTGGGGGCCCGCGGGGAGGGACTATTTTATTCACTTCTGCATCTCCAGTTGTCTAGCACATTGCTCATCACCTTACAGTCTCTTAGAAGAAGCTAAAATGAGCTGCCTTGAGTCCACATCATGCTGGTTGAACATAAATAGAAATAGTGGGAGACTTAGAGAAAATCCTTCATCTGTCTTACCTTATCTTCTAATGATCACTTCTGTGCCCACAATGACTACATTTTCTGATTCATGTTCATGTCAATTTCTGTTTTTTAATTTTCCTTCCTCTTCAAAATTTCTGGCAGGATTTCTCAGGAGCCAATTCTCCATTTTTACTTCCCCATGCCTCTCATTTTAATGACCGTAGGATTTTCCTAGTGTCTACTCAGCAAAACTTGTTAGTACAAAGTGTGCAAAAATAGCAAATTTATGCAAACATTTAGCAAAGACTTAACTGTCTGCCTAGTGCTAGAGCGAGGAATGGGAGATTCACAAATGAAGAAACACAAGCATTGATTTCCAGGATCCTGCAGCGGGAGGTGCAGGGAGGACCAACCTGGGAACCGAGCAATGCAGCACTACGTGATCTGTAATGACAAAGAAGCCTGTACGCAGCCAAGAGGTCACTGAGAAAGGAGCCATTGCTTCTGTGCTGTTAGCCCTGTGCTAGATTCTGCAGGGAGGTAAGAGATGTACCCCTATCCAACAAGAAAGACTATGTGAATTGCTGAATATGTTAGCGCAGTGCCATCACGATACCACGGAGATACAGAAGCGTCCCATGTGGTGGGGCAGAGTCAGGAAGCACTTCATGAAAGAAATAACATTTCAGGTCTTCCTTTAAAGGTAGAATTTCAAGAAGAGGGCACTCTGAAGAGTGTGTACTACCCTATTGAGAGAATCCTGGGGGTCAGATAAGATGCTACCACCAGGGAAGATCAGCCAATTGATTGACCAAACCCTTAACGTTTAGGGATCTTGGGGAGGATTTTGTTGGTGAGAGCGTATGGACTTCATCTTGGCCTGTCCACACCTGGACCTTCTCAGCACACAAGATAGTATGAGGGTGATGGTTTTGCACAGGACAGAATTCCAGCATTCTTTCCCCCTGGAGTGATGGAATGACCACCTGCTCGACATCAGTGTCCCCAGTGAGACCGTGAGATTCTTTAGAGCGCTGGAAAGCGTCATGCTCACCTGTGTCTTCTCAATGCTTAGTGTTACGATTGAAGGCTTCCTTCAGTCCTGCCTTTGTGCTGGGGTTCTAAGAATCTTAGGTGCACCTGAGACAGACTGAATGTGGAAGGGACAATGAAACAAGCCTCGAAGGTGTGGAGCCTGGATGCTGCTGTGGTTACAAATGAGGAAGTGAGACCACAGGGCTGAGTTACCTATGGAAGGAAGGGTGGAGTGTTTATGTAAATTAGCTGATTGTGGTGGGCTTGGGGTGCTACCAGGATAGCAGGGAAAATATAGCCAGGGAATAGAATCTTCTGGAAGCAAAGGCTATTTGGAAGCCTCCAGAGTGGGTGAAAAGGCCGAGTGGGAGACAGCAGAGATACCAGGAGAGGGGGAAAGGAAGAGACCTATTTCTGTACCTTTTGGCCTTGTGTTTTGCTTCAGACACCGTTACAGGAATGTCAGTGGAGCCCACTGCTCAAGACACACACCTGCTCTTGTTCTGGTGCCATAATTAATAGGTGCAGGAAGTGGTGGTGTTTAGCCTGGAGAAAGTCTTTTTTTAATCACAGTGAACACTCATGGCTTCTCCACTTCCTCCTTTCCTCTTTGTCTTTGAACTCTTGAAAAACAGCTGGCAAATGTCAGTTTAGATATTTTGGAGGGAAAAAAGTTGAGAATCCATGTTTTCGGGTTTCCTGCAATGTACTGGAAACTACACAGTTGGTTCTTTGTAAACTTTCTCTGAATTCTGTCAGGAAAGTCTCAGGATCCACATCTTAGGGTTGGAGAAATGGACCCTGAGAGAGATTAAGTAATTTGGTGATATGCTATAGTCAGGTTGGCTATGTAATTTACGGAGCGTAGTGCAGAATGAAAATGTGGGGCTCATTTTTCAAAAAGCAGGAAACAGCTTTTCCTTTCTTCCAGGGTCTCTCCCTCCACCTGCCATGGTGGTGTTTGGTTGCTATTTAATGTTGAGTCCCCTTGGGCACTTGCAGGGACAGGGTGTCTGCTCCTTTTTCTGTAGACTCAAAGGTGAGTCCTGAGGCTGCAGGGTCACTGGCTGCCTTTCAGGGAGCCACAACGCCTTGTCTTTGTACTTCAGGAAAGATTATGAATCTCTGCAGGTAAAGCGGCAGAATGCCATGTCCTCTCCTGGTTGCCAGGACATATTCTTTGTGGTTTGATCTCATCTCTTCAATAATCACTTCTTAGAGCTGGGTCAGGAAGTATGCAGCATGCACCTGGCACTCCTAATACTGCACCCATGGAGGGCATTGCTGGTTGTTCAGAGCATGTTGGATGAGCCTGGTTCAGCCTTAGAGTCTTTCACCCAGCGCACCATGGAGATGCTACCAGTTGGTTGGAGTTGTTCTGAGAGGCGGCATTTCCTTGCGATTCTGCATTAGAATCATGTTGTTTGTCAGCGTAAACAGGGAGACCTAAAACATTCTCTACCCCCAGGAAGATCCCATCATCACTCTCTGTACTTTCAGTCCCGGGAGCTTATGTTCAAAAAAATGACTGATGCATGAGGGCAGGTCCCCAGACAGAGGGGTGGCAGGATGAGGAGCCAGATGAAGAGGGTCAAGGGCCTGGGACTGCTTGGCTTGGACAAATCTGATGGGAGGTGGGGTGCATCCAAGTGTCCTCTGCTGATGAACAGCCTTGTTGCAAGGGGGTAGGTGTGTGCTGTGTAAACACACATTGAATCAGAACCTCAAATAGTAAATAGGCAAGAATAACAGCTGAATTTGCGCAGCTCATCACAATTTAAAATTATTTTTCAAAAAGGTAAGAGCGTGGCTTTCATAGCATGCAGAATCAACACACATCAAAGATTTATTTACTCATTTATGAAGGAATCAGCAAAACAATAAACTTAGGTCAAAGAACATTTTGTGTCACGGAGTAGATATGAAACTGATTAATGTTTCTCAGGGCAATAAAAAGCCATAAACTTTGGGGATTTCTTTTTATAAGACAGAAATTATTTGTATGCTTAACAGAAAAGATCTCCAAGCTACCATCTAACTTCGTAAAGTTTGGTTATTAATCAATGGTAAATAGAAAAGACAAACAAAATATGTTTTACCAGATAATTAAATAATTTTTGGTAAACCTGGCAAACAGTGCACCAGTGTGACTCTGAGAAGACATGCTGCCCATCTTTTTGCCTTATTTTCACATTTTAGGTATTCTTGTCACATATTAATATGCTAATGGGTTAATGGATCAATGGGTTATCATTGGAATGAAATTGCAGGCTTTACAAGGAGAGGAAAGGGGACTTGGGCTAGCACGCTCACCCTCCTCACCGTGTGATGCCCTGCCCTGCCTCAAGACTCTGCAGAGTTCTATAAGCAAGAAGGCTGTCACCAGATGTACCCCCTAAACCTTGGACTTCTTAGCATCCGTAACTGTAAGGAATCAATTCATTTTTACAATAAATTACCCAGTTTCAGGTATTCTGCTATAAGCAACAGAAAGTGACTAAAACAGAAGGCTTTATTGGAAGGTGACATTTTAGCAAAGACCTAAGGAAAGAGGGAGAGCAAAACATAGAAATATCTGAGGAGAGCATCCTAGGTAAAAGGAACGATATGTGCAAAGGCCTTGAAAAGCAGCAAACCAGCCAATGTGTTTGGAGCTTTCTCTTATGGAAAATTTCAAAGTTATGTAAAACTAGGGTGAATAATACAATTAACCCCTACTTACCCATTACCTGAGTTCAACAGCTATCAACATTCTGCTGTTCTTATTTCACCTATTTCCCACTTTAAAAAAAAAGTGTACTTTAAAGCAAATTCCAGGCTTTATATAGTTTTGTCTGTAAATCTTTTAGTCTATATCTCTAAATCTTTCAGTCTGTAAATCTTTCAGTCTGTATCTCTAAAAAGAACATTAAAAAGCACAACTATCATGCCATCATCCTACCTGACACAACTGAGTAATTTTTCATGCCATCCAATATTGACCATATGTTTAACTTTCTATGATTTTCTTTAAAATGTAGTTCAATAATTGATTTTTTCTAATCAAGATTTGCAGATTGCTTTAAAAAGATATGTATCCTAAATTTCTTTTAATTTACAACCATTTCTCTCCTCCATTTAAGAATGCATATTAATTTATTCAACAGATTGGGCAATTCATCTTCTAGAATTTTCCACCTTCTGGATTTGGCCAATTACATCCCTTTATTATCTGTCGACTGAGAGCTTGGCCAATCAGAATTACTTGAACTAGCTGTTACACCCCCTCTTTCTGAAACGTTTTCTTTCCTTGAGTCAGTATACACTGTTGACTTCCAAATTTATGTCTCCAGCCCAGACCTCTCTCCAGTAGTGCTGCTTACCTTACTATTGTGTTTTTATAACTTTCTGATCTTTTTAGTATCAAATGCTAGAAAATATATCCATTTGAGAAAGAGACAAATTATGAGCTCACATTGATAATTTCACTTCATAGTAAAGGGCACAAAGTTTTTATTTAACGTTTTAATTTTATGCTTGTTTCTCTTTTACACTGAAAATCTTAGTTCCCAATGACATTAATATAATTATGCATTTACTTCCCATATATATGTTGTACATAATTGTTTTATATATACGTGTGTGTGTGTGTGTGTGTGTGTGTGTGTATATATATATAATTGCTAATGAAATGTCTACTGATGATATCAGTTTTCTGTATGGTTCTTTTGGTCTTTGGGATAGAGGATTTATCCCACTAGTGATGTGTAGTCAAAATACTATGTACCAGTTTCTGATGCCTTAATTAAAGAATCTCTCTGGCTGCTGCATTGAGAATAAATGGTAGCAGGACAAGGACATCAGCCTGGAAGCCATTTGTAAGCTCTTTAGTAATTCAGATAAGAGATGATTTTGGCTTGGATAGTAATGGATGATGTTGAAAAGTGGGTGGATTCTGGACATGTTTGGAAAGTAGATCCCATGTGATTTGCTATGGGCTTATGTATGGAATGTGAGAAAAAAGAGGAAACAACAATGCTTCCAAAATTTTGGGGCAGAGGTACTGAAAAAATGAATTTCCATTTATCAGAGAGAGAAAGACTGTGGTGAAGCAAGTAAGGAAGGAAGCAGCAGCTCGGCTTTGCACATTCAATAACCCTCCCTTATCTAGGGTTTCACTTTCTGCAGTTTCACTTATCCATGGCCAGTCATGGTCTGAAAATATTAAATGGAATATTCCAGAAATAACTCATGAGTTTTAAATTGAGCGCTCTTCTGAGTAGCACGATGAAACCTCATGATGTCTTGCTCTCTTCTGCCCTGGATGTGAATCATCCCTTTGTCCAGCATATCCATGCTGCATATTTTACCTGCCTGTTACTTGCCTAAGCAAGTAGATGGCTATCTGCTTAGTAGCCATCTCAGTTATCAGATTGAAAAAGCAGTACATATACAAAGGGTTTAGTACTATCTGCAGTTTCAGGCATCACTGGGGGACTTGGAACATAACCCTGGCAGGTAAGGGAGACTACTGTTTTAGTGGAGATGTTGACCAGAAGACTGGTTCATATGAGTATGGGGGTCCTGGAGAGAAGTCTGGGCTGGAGATACATATTTGGAAGTCAACAGTATATACAGACACAAGGGAAGAAAACATTTCAGAAAGAGTGGGTATAATCAGCTAATTCAAGTGATTCTGATTGGCCAAGTAAGATGAAGACTGAAAATTGACCAGTGGATTGGTGACTTGACAAGGTCAGTTTGGGAGGAGTGGTATTGATGAAAGCCTATGTGAAACAAATTCAAGAAAAAAACAAATGAGAAGAGAGAGGAATTAGAGACTGTTGCACATAAACAACTCTTGCAAGGGGTTTTGCTGGCCAGGAGAACAGAAACAGAAATGAAGTAGGGGCTGGATGTTTTCCAAAACATGAAACTTAGTTTTCATAGAAAAAAAAAGTTTTTCTTTTTCTACTTATTCAGTTTTGTGCACAATTTAATTAAATTATATAAGTAAAAGCAACAAACAGGAACATGTTTATAAATAGAAAAATAAAGTAGAAACAAAAATTATTGGGTGTGCAAAAGAGTAGTTTATTAGTTGTGTACAAGACAGAAAACTTGCTTTTATAGAGGGAATGAATAGTGTTGATTTATTACAGTGAGTCAATTAAATAGTGAGTCAGTTAAATAGGTATCAGTTGAATTTTTTGAGGCATTAAGTGCATTTAGAATTGTCTAGGCATTATTCTTGCCATTAAAGGAAACTCTTAGAAATAGATCAAGTCAGGCCAGGCACCTGTAATGCCAGCACTTTGGGAGGCCAAGCTGGGTGGATCACCTACGGTCAGGAATTCAAGACCAGCCTGACTAACATGCTAAAACCCCATCTCTGCTAAAAATACAAAAATTAGCTGGCTGTGGCAGACACCTGTAATCCCAGCTACTTGGAAGGCTGAGGCAGGAGAATCGCTTGAACCTGGGAGGTGGAGGTTGCAGTGAGCCGAGATCATGCCATTGCACTCCAGCCTGGGTGACAGAGAAAGACTCCATCTCAAAAAAAAAAGCAGAAGAAGTAGATCAGGTCAGAAAACCACAAAGACAATCTTCTAAATAAGGCGATGGTGAAAAATATGTATGTAAGATGCTGAGAAAAAAACAAGAAACTTAACAGTAGGTGAAAACAAGAATTTGTGTGTGTGTGTGTGTGTGTGTGTGTGTGTTTCACAGAAAGGGGCTGAAAGGGGAGGAATGGTAATATTCACAGAGTTTTATACTTGATCTTAATAGGGAGTAGGAGATTATCTTTTTTCAGCAAAATATTACCAGTAAATGTCTATTCTGGAAAAGGGAGATGATAAGAATCTTGTTTTTAAAGATGAAAAATGGTGAAAACTGAGGTCAGAAATTTAGAGAGTATATGTAGCAAGAGGCTAACATTCTTTTTTCCTCTAATAACTCTTCTTTTTTTTAATTATGAAGGTGAAACATGCCCATTGTAGAACATTTAGATAAATACAAAAATATAGAAAAGAATGTAAAATCACTTAAGCCTCAAAGTAGAATTCTAAATAGTGGAGAAAACCACAATTTAAAAAAATTAATAAGGAGATCCACAAAAGGAAGATATATACCTGCTTAAGTGGACAGCCTCAGCATAAGTATTCTTATAGATACAATTAAGTTTTTTTCTATCATGTGATATTTTTAAAAATTGCTAAGCTCAATTGTGTGCTTCCTGCTAGAATGCATCAAACATGGTGCATCCACATTGTAGACAGTTATTCTACATTTTTGGCCTTTGGATGTTTTGAAGCAAGTAGTCAAGTTTGATCTGAAGAGACGTTATCAATTTCCCAGGGCATATTTTTCCCTGGCCATGATCCATATTTGCCTTGATATTGTCCAAATGTTCATTTTCTCTTATGACTATCAAGCAAATATTTTAAAGCTATTTGTGAATTTGGCACTTCATAGATAAAATATTGTGAAATTCATAATAAAATTGCTTCATTGATTATCTTGGTTCCTAGGAGAGATAGTTTATGCGTTAAATTGTCTGTAGCAGTGTCTAAGTTAGCAGTAATTAGATCTCCATGGGAATTCTTAAGGGCAAAGAAGGTCTGAAAACACCTTGTTGAAACTGAGAGAGATTTAAAACCACACACACACACACACAAAGCCATTTAAGATTTAGTTATTCACATTTTGGGGACCTGCTTTTATGTGTTAATACTTCTATATAACATTTTTTCAAAAGTGCTTTTGAACTCCAGGATCTGAACATATCAATTTACCTCTGAAAACTGTACACTTTGTATTCCCCATGTCTGGCTTTCTTCATTTTTCCTACTTGAGGGGAACTCCTTTTCCTCCTTCAGTATCATCATATCCTCCTTCAATATTTCTCAGTCAATCTCCCCCTCAATTTTTCCTTTTTAAAATTAAAAACGTTAAATTATTAACATTTTAAACACACTGAAATGTTCATGGAATAGTAGTACAAATCCCCATTTGCCCACCACATGGAGTTAACAGATAATAAAAATTTGACATATTTGTTTTAAAGATTGCATATTGTTTCTAGTTTTTAAAAAAATAACATGTTACAAATAAAATCAAAATACCCCCTTCCTCCAATTTCCTTTTCTCTTGTCTCAGAGGCAAATACTGCTTCTTGTTTTTCTCATATCTTTTCAGAAATATTCTCTGCATATATACACATATATCCGTATACTTTTTCCACACATAGTGTCTCTTCCATGTCTTACTTTCTTTTCATTCTACCATGTATGTCGATGATCAGTGTAGCTATGTTTCATTCTAATAATTACATAGATTTTATTTTATGAATTTACTATACTTTGGGCTTGTACCTATGAACATTCAGATTGTTTTAAACCTTTGGCAACATTATAGACAATGCTGCAATGAAATCCTTCTGTATGTCTACATGGGTGGATCTGTGTATAAGATAGAATTCTGGAAGTAGAATTGCTAAGTTAAAGCATATCCTACTTTTAATTTTGAAAAAATTGTCAAACTTCTCTTCACAAGGCAATTATCTTCTTGAGGCAATGAGAACTCCTATTTCCCCATACCCATGCTAAACAGAGTATCTTCAAATTTTCTGATTTTTATTTTTTCCAGTCTGATAAGGAGGGAATGTTACCTCAGTTTAATCTTTATTTGCATTTACTATGTGTTTTTGTCCTGTAGAGTGAACTTTGCTTTTCTAGCTAACAATATATTTTAGTGATTTTAATGACATCACTTTTGAGATTTACCCATGCTAATATATGAACTCTGGTTCATCAGTTTTAAGTGCTATATAGTATCCTATTGAATGACCATACAACTCATTTATTATTATCTATTTATTGATTAGTCTATTATCATTTTGTCAGTCTTTGCTGACATAAACAATGCTAAAACATACACGTCTACTTGTGCATATGATTTTTTCCCAGTGTGTTTAACAGAAAGACTAAGGTGGAATAACTAAGGTTGTGAGGTGTGCCATCTTCACCTTACTGGTAGTGCTAGCATGCTGCACCGGCCATGATAAAGTACAAGCCAGGTGGCTTCAACAATAGCAGTGTACTGTCTCACAGTTCTGCAGGCTGGAAGTCTAAAATCAAGGTGTCAGAAGAGTTAGTGCCTTCTGAAGGCTATGAGACATAATCTGATCCATGCCCTCCTCCAAGCTCCTAGTAACCTCAGGCATTCCTTGTCTTGTTGATGGTGTTGTCCCAGGGTCTTCATATTATCTTCTCTCTGTTTGTGTTTGTCTCTATGTCCAAATTTCCTCTTTTATAAGGATCCAGTAGTATGGGATTAAGTTCACCCTAATGACCTCAACTTAACTTGATCATCTGGAAAACCTTATTTCCAAATAAGATCATATTCTGAGGTACTGGGGGTTAGGATTTCAACATTCTTTGGGTGGATAAAATTCAACAAATGACAACAGGTATACCAATGTAAGATGCTTTTGGCTGCAAGTCATAGAACACTCAACTGAAAAGGTTTAAAATATATTTTAAATTTTAAACAAGTGTTTTATAGAGATGAGGTCTGACTCTGTTGCCCAGGCTGGTCTCAACCTTCTGGCCTCAAGCAGTCCTCCCACCTTGACCTCCCAAAATGCTGGGATTACAGGCATGAACCATAGTGCCTGGCCACTTTAAAATATATTTGACACATACAATAAGACATCCAAAAGTAGGGTGGTCAAAGGGTTGGTTCAGCAGCTCAGTGATGGCTGAGGCTCTTTCCTTCCACTCTTCCATCTCCCTGGGGTGGGTTTCAGCTTTTTGTCACAAGGTTGCTGCATTATGTCCTCATATACCTGGAACAGAAGGCAGGGAGAAGGGCAAGAACACACCCTCGTTCCAAGTCTCTTTTCATCCCCCAAATAACATATTTCCCAGCAGCCCTCTTTCAACCCTCTCTAGGCTCCTCCTTAAATTTCCCTGGCCAGAATCGGGCCACACAGTTACCCGGAACTATGAAAGAGGCTTGAGAAGTGAGAATTTGATATTTTGAATCATCATAGGAGATATACTTTCCCAATAGGGAAGAAGGGTAAAGAAATCTTTTAGAGTAGGGAACCAACTGTGTCTACCACATTGCATATGGCCAGATGGTCACCAAATTTGTAGTATCACTTTATTTTCACAAAAGTAGTATAAAGTCCTCATTGCTATTCATCCTCATCATCATTTGGAATTCTCAAATTAAAAAAAAAAATTGCTCATTTCTTTGTTGTTTTATTTTTTTGCTTCCCTGATCAGTAACACAAGTGATTATCTTTTTATGTATTTCTGGTTTATTCTATGAAAAGCCTATTTTCTTTTCCTTTTTCTTATATTGAATTGTCTCTTTATACATTCAGGATTCCAATCTTCTGTCACTTATGTGAATTGCAAATTTAGTCTCCCAGTCTATGGCTTAACTCTTGACTCTCCTGATCATGTTCCTTATCTTATTAAAGATTTAAATATGATCAACTTTATGTTTTCTTTTATGGCTGTGCCTTTTGTATCTTATTTAAGAACTGATTAATGTGAGATCACAAAAGGGTCAAATACATTCCAAAAATGTTAAACTTTTGCTTTTCTTAGTTAGATCTTTTATCTACTTGGAATTTATCTTTGTGTGTGGTGAAATTAGGAAGCCCATTTCATATCCCCCCAGATGGATAGTCAGTTGTGTGAGTGCTGTTTATCAAATAATCCATCCTTTATCAAGGGATTTATGATGCCACTTCTGTTGCATATTGGGTTTCTTTATGTATGTCAGTTTGTTTCTGTACTATCTAATGTGTTTTATGGTCTGTTTGTCACTATACCACTGCCACGTTGTTTAGATTAGTAATGCTTTGATATCCAGTAGAGATGGTCTGCTATTACTAGAGACAGATTTACATTTTTAAGAAATTTATATAAATGGAATACATACTATGTACTCTTTTGTGTCTGACTTGTATGTCTTTGTCACGATGTTTTTGTGATTCATCCATGTTGTTGGATGTATTAATAGCTTGTTCCTCTTTATTACCGGGTCTATTGTGTGTATATATCACAATTTGTTTATCTATTTATCTGTTGATAGACACTTAGCTTGTATTCCCTTTTTGGATATGATGAATATAGGTTCTATGAACATTAGTGTACAAGTCATTATATGGATATACTGTCAGAGCAGGAGCACTGTCATCTTGGACAAACACCACCACTGTAAGTTACAGCGCCCTTTCTAGCCTTATGCATTTCAAGGAAATCACTTCTCTTCTAACTACAAGCAGCCAAAAACAGAAGACAGTAAAACACAGATAAAACAGCTTGGGCACAGAGGGAGGTGGAAGAAAAGTCTCTTGGGTAACTGGCAAACTTCACCCTCATACAATGGGCCTCAGTAAAACAGTAGACTTTAATAAGCACATTCCTTTCCCTTCAGGTGCACTAAAATAGGGAAGCTAAAAGCAGACCTCAGGGGGTATGCTTGCAGCTGCAGAAAAATGTGTAAAAACAGACACACAACTCTCCCTCCCAAATAAGAACACACACACACACACAAACACACACACACAAATAAAAAACCCCACAAAAGGAGTCCAAGCCTCTAATAAACTCCCACACTAAATTCTTAAAAACTCTCAGTCTGTAAGAGAGTGTGCCTCCAAACTATCTTGGCCGAAAGCTCCTCTCAGGTTTGTTTTTCTGAAATAAACTCATCTTAACTGGCAAGACACCTTTCATGTTTCTTTCCTCTTTCTTTAATTCTTACACATACTGTTTTATTTCTCTTGAGTGAACACTCAGAAATAGAATAGCTGAGACATATGGTAGATAAGTTGATTAACTTTTTGAGAAATCACCAAACTGTTTTATAAGGCAATTGTGTAGTTTTACATGTATAGCATCAGTGCATGAATATTCTAGTTGTTCTACACCCTTGTTAACATTTGGTATGGTCAGACTTTTAAATTTTAGCAATTTAAAAATTTGTAGTGTTATTTTTTGCTGGCTGTAGTTTGCATTTCCCCCATGACTAATGATGCTTAGAATCATCTCATAGGCTTATTGAAGTCTGTGTTCAAATCTTTTGCCCATCTTTAAAAATTAGCATTTTTTTTGTACAAATACTTGGAAATTAAACAACATACTCCAGAATGACCAATGGGTCAATGACTAAATTAAGAAAAATAAAAAAACTTATTGAAAACATGTCTAATGAATAAAAATTGATATACAACATACCAAAATCTATGGAACACAGTAAAAGAAGTACTAGGAGAAAAGTTCATAGTAATGATTGCCTACATCAAAAAAGTAGAAAGGTTTAAAACAAACCACTTAACAGTGAATCTCAGGAAACTACAAAAGCAAAATAACAAAATAAAACCCCAAACTCCAAATTAGGAGATGGAAGTAAATAATAAAGATCAGAACAGAAATAAATAAAATAGGTTGGAAAAGTGACACAAAAGATCAACAAAATGAAAAGTTGTTTTTCAAAAAAATGACTAAGCATTACCTAGACTAAGAAAAAAGAAGGAAGACCCAAATAAATGAAAAAGGGGATGTTACAATTGATACACAAAAATACAAAGGATCATGAGACTATTATGAACACCAACAAATTGGAAAACCCAGAGGAGATGGATAAATTTCTGGACACCTACAACCTACCAAGATTGAACCAGGAAAAAATACAAAATCTCAACAGACCAATAAGAAGCTTTGAGGAACCTCAACAATAATGTTTATTAAATAACAATAAAAAGTTTCCCAATTAAAAAAAAAACAAAGCTCAGGACTGGATGACTTTACTACTAAATTCTACCAACTTCTAACACCATTTCTTCTCAAACTATTCCAGAAAATTAAAGGGAAGAGAGTCCTTCTAAACTTATTCTACAAGGCCAGAATTAGCCTGATACAAAAACCAAACAAGGACACAACAACAAAAGAATACTGTGGGCCAATATCCCTGATGAACATAAATGGAAAGTTCCTCAACAAAATACTAGCAAATCTGGAGAAACAGATGCTGGAGAGGATGTGGAGAAATAGGAACGCTTTTACACTGTTGGTGGGAGTGTAAATTAGTTCAACCATTGTGGAAGATGGTGTGGCGATTCCTAAGGACCTAGAAATAGAAATTCCATTTGATCCAGCAATCCCATTACTGGGTATATATCCAAAAGACTATAAATCGTTCTACTATAAGGACACATGCACACGAATGTTCATTGCAGCACAGTTTACAATAGCAAAGACCTGGAACCAACCCAAATGCCCATCGATGATAGACTGGACAGGGAAAATGTGGCACATATACACCATGGAATATTATGCAGCCATCAAAAACGATGAGTTCGTGTCCTTTGTAGGGACATGGATGAACCTGGAAACCATCATTCTCAGCAAACTGACACAAGAACAGAAAATCAAACACCGCATGTTCTCACTCATAGGCGGGTGTTGAACAATGGGAACACATGGACACAGGGGGGGGGGGAGTATCACACACTGGGGTCTGTCGGGGAGAAAGAGGAGGGGGTAGTGGGGGGTGGGGGAGCTGGGGAGGGATAGCATGGGGAGAAATGCCAGATATAGGTGATGGGGAGGAAGGCAGCAAATCACACTGCCATGTGTGTACCTATGCAACAATCTTCCATGTTCTTCACATGTACCCCCAAACCTAAAATGCAATAAAAAAAAAAAAAAAAAAACAAAATACTAGCAAACTGAATCCAACAGCACATTAAAAAGATTATTTACTTTAGCCAGGAGGGATTTATTCCAGGGATGCAAGAGGGGTTCAACATATGCAAATCAATAGACATAATACATCCGATCAACAGAATGAAGGCCAAATATCATATGATCACAACAATAGATGCAGAAAAACATTTGATAAGATTCAACATCCCTCCATGATAAAAACTCCCAAAAAATTAGGTTTAGAAGAGGGAACATATTTCATCTTAATAAAGGTCATATATGACAAATTTGAACAGGATTTGTTGTACTGAACAGGAAAATGTTGGAAGGTTTTTTCTCTAAAAACTGGAATGGGACAAGAATGCTCACCCTCGCTACTCTTATTCCACGGTACTTAGTACTGGAAGTTCTAACCAGAACAATTAGGGAAGAGAAGGAAATAAAAGATATTCAAATTTGGAAGGAGTATGTCAAATCGACCATGTTTGCAGATGACATTATCTTATATGTAGAAAAATCTAAAGACTCCACCAAAAAACTCTTAGAATTTGTATACAAATTCAGTGAAGCTGTGAGATACAAAATCAACATATAAAAATAAGTAGCATTTCTGTACACCAATAATAAAGTGTCTGTAAAACAAATAAAAAACGGAACCCCACTTACAATAGCTATAAAAAAATAACCACCCACCTGGAGTAAATTTAACCGAAGAGGTGAAAGATCTCTAGAACACTAATAAAATAAATTAAAGAGGACATAAAAATTGGATAGATATCCCATGTTCATGGATTGGAAAAATTAATATTGTTAAGATTCCATACTACCCAAAGCAATCTACAGATTCAATGCAATCCCTATCGAATTTTCAATGACATTTTTCATAGAAATAGAAAAAAATTATTAAATTTGTTAGGAGCCATAAAAGGCCCCAAATACCAAAGCAATTGTTTGTTTTATTTTATTTTATTTTTGAGACAGTGTTCCTCTGTCACTCACGCTGGATTGCAGTGGCATGATCTCAGCTCACTGTAATCTCTGCCCCCTGGGTTCAAGTGATTCTCCTGCTTCAGCCACCTCAGATGCTGGAATTACAGGCATGCACTATCATACCCTATTTTTAGTAGAGATAGGGTTTCACCATGTTGGCCAGGCTGGTCTCAAAGTCCTGACCTCAAGTGATCCACCAGCCTCAGCCTCCCAAAGTGCTGGTATTACAGGCATGAGCCACTGCTCCTGGCCAAGCCAAAGCATTTCTGAGCAAAAAGAACTAGAGGGATCACATTACTTTACTTTGAAATATACTATAAGGCTATTAGTAAAACAGCTTTATATTGGCATTAAAACAGACACATAAACCAATGGAACAGAATAGAGAACGCAGAAATAAATTCACGTATTTACAGCCAACTGATTTTCTACAACAGTACCAAAAACATAAACTGAAAAAAAGGGCACCCATTTCAATAAATGTTGTTGGTGAAACTGGATATTCATATATAGAAGAATGAAACTAGAGCCCCATCTATCATAATATACAAAAAGCAACTCAAAATGAGTCAAAGACTTAAATGTAAGATTCCAAATTATGAAACTACTAAGAGAAAACATAAGGGAAATGTTCTGAGCAAAGATTTTATGGATAAGACCTCCAAAACACAGGCAACAAAGGCAAAAATAGACTAATGGAATTGCATCAAACTAAAAATTTCTGTACAGCAAAGGAAACAATCAACAGAGTGGTGCGACAAATTACAGAATGGGAGAAAATATTTGCAAATGGTTTCTCTGACAAAGAATTAATATCCGGAACATACAAGGAACTTAAACAACAGCAAAAAGCCAAATAATTTGATTTTTAAAATGGGCAATTGATCTGAACAGACATTTCTCAAAAGAAGACATTAAATGGCCACTAAGTATTTGAAACAATGCTCTATGTGAGTAATGATTAGGGAAACGGAAATCAAAATCACAGTGAAATATAATCTCACCCCAGCTAGAATGGCTATTATCAAAAAGGGGAAAAAATAATAAAGCTAGCAAGGATGCAGCTAAAAGGAAACAAAAAAAATTTCAGCTTTTACTTTAGATTCTGGAGTTCATGTACAAGTCTGTTACAAGGGTAATACTGCATGATGATGAAGTTTCGGAGTGTGATTGAACCTACCCCCCAGGTAGTGAGCATAGTATCCAACAGGTGGTTTTACAACCCTTCCAGTACCCAACAGGTGGTTTTTGCAACCTTCCTTCCCTTCCCTCCCTCCTTTTATACTCCCCACTGTCTATCATTCCCGTTTTCATGTCCATGTGTACCTGATGTTTAGCTCACATTTATAAGTGAGAAAATGTAGTATTTGGTTTTCTGTTTCTATGTTAACTTGCTTAGAATGGCCGCCAGCTGCATTCATGTTGCTGCAAAAGACATGATTTGATTCTTCTTTTTAAGGTACATTCCATGGTGTGTATGTACCACCACATTTTCTTTATGCAATCTACCACTGATAGGCACCTGGGTGGATTCCATGTCTTTGCTATTGTGAACAGTGCTGTAATGAACATGTAAGGGCAAATCTTTTTTTGGTAGAACAATTTATTTTCCTTTGGGCATATACCCAGTAGTGGGATTGCTAGGTTGAATGGTATTTCAGTTTTTATTAATAGTTTCTTAAGAAATCTCCAAACTGATTTTTCACAGTGGCTGAACTAATTTACATTCCCACCAATAGTGTATAAGTGACAAAGAAAATTCTCACACATTGTTCGTAGGAATGTAAATTAGTACAGCTATTATGGAAAGCAGTATGGAAGTCTCTTAACAGGCTAAAAATAGAACTACCATATGATCCAGTAATCTCACTAGTGGACTTACATCCGAAGAAAATAAAATCATATGTCAAGGAGATATCTGCACTCCCATCTTTACTGCAGTTTCATTTATAGTAACGAAGATATGGAATCCACCTAAGTGTCTATCAATAGATGAATAAAGAAAATGTGGTATATATACACAAAGGAATGCCGCCGTAAAAGAGAATAAAATCCTATCACTGGTGGCAACAAGGATGAGCCTGGAGGACATTATGTTAAGTGAAATAAGCCAGGCACAGAAAGGCAAGTTTCATGTATTCTTCCTTACATTTGGGAGCTAAAAAAGTTGATCTCACAGAAGTAGAAAGTAGAACGGTGGTTACTAGAAGCTGAGAAGAGTAGGGAGGAGAGGAAGATAGAG
The DNA here is from genome assembly GCA_036589455.1 of Ateles fusciceps. NCBI lineage: Eukaryota > Metazoa > Chordata > Mammalia > Primates > Atelidae > Ateles > Ateles fusciceps. The sequence goes on from JAZHEH010000672.1 coordinate 5,301,016, forward strand.
GCTGAGTAATGAATACAAAGTTATCTATAGATAGGAGAAGTAAGTTTTAGTTTTAGTGTTCTATAGCATTGTAAGGTGACTATAGTGAACAATACTTTATTGTATATTTTCAAATAGTGAGAGGAGAAAACTTTGTTCATTACCAGCACAAAGAAATGATAAACCTTGAGATGATGATATGCTAATTACCCAGATTCAATCATTATGCATTGTATGCATGCATTGAAATGTCACCCTTCACCCCATAAATATGTGCAATTATGTGTCCTTTAAAAGTGATAAGAAAAATTAGTTTTTTTGTTCTTATTATTGACTTGTAGAAACGTTATATATTCTGAAAATGAGTCCTTTTTCAGATCTGTATTACAAATATTTTCTTTCATTTTGTGACTTACCTTTCCATTTTCTTTAATGGAAATGTTTAAGAGCAAAGTTTTTAAAAAAAATCTAGTTGAGTTCCCATTTGTTATTTTTTTTTTCTTATATGGCTTGTGCTTTACATGATCCATTTCTAGCTAATGTTTAGGGTAGAAGTAGGGGTTGATCTCGTAGAATTAGTGAGTAGAAAGTACATTAAGCAGGGGAAGTGATCAACTCTGCTGATCAGTGACATCTCTACCCAAAGCCTTCCCCATTCTGGTTGATGGCAACTCCAACCTTCCAGTATCTCAGGCATCAGACCTTGGGATTGTCTCGACTCTTTGTTTTCCGTAGCATTTCCAAACCATTAGGAAATTCACAGTGAACCCAGAAACTGTTACTTGTCCCCATCTCTCCATGCTACCACCCTAGTCCAAATCACTGCACTTACCCAGATAACACTGAAATCCCGATCTCTGCCTTTTCTCTCTTTCAGACTACACTCAACAAAGCAGCCGGGGCAGTGCTCTGAAACTTAAGTAATATCATGTACTTCTTGTGCTCAAAATCCTCTCCGGCTCCTCACTTCACCAGGAGTAGAAACCAAATTCCTGAAATAGTTAATGAAGTCTCAGGTCTGCCCTCTTTACCTTTCTGATCTCATTTCTGTCTATTACTACTTCCACTCACACTGGCTTGTTTGCTTTTTTTTTTTTTTTAATTTTGATTTCCATATCTTTTTGGGGAACAGGTGGTGTTTGGTTACATGAGTAAGTTCTTTGGTGGTGATTTGTGAAATTTTGGTGCACCCATCATTCTGAGCAGTTACACTTTGTAGTCTTTTATCCCCAAATTTCAGGCACTGAGATCTTTGTGATGCTTTCTCCTTCTGCCTAGAATGTTCCTGGGATGTTTGTGGAGCTAAGTCCCTTGCTTCCTTCAATTCTTTACTCAAATGTGTCCACCCAATTTAATGCCACCCTATTTAATACCACTGATACCTCCTCTCCCATCACTCCTGACACCCAATTCTACTCTATTTTACCTTTTTCCTATAGAACTTATAAATTTCTAACATGCTTTATAACTTACATATTGTGTTTATTGTAAGTCTTGTTCCAGTAAAGTGTAAATTCCTAGAAGGACAGAGATCTTTGTTTTCTTCACTGATATACCCTATGTGCTCATAAGCATTTTTAGCACTTAGTATGTGCTCCGTAAATATTTTCTAGGTTGATGAATTAATGATTTCTAAGCTTTCCTTCAGTCTGAAGAGTATCTGATTTTAAGATTCTACTAAGATAACCCTAATTTCCTCAGTGACTATCACCAATCACTCACTTCTCCCACAAGGTGGCAGTCTTTACCTTAAACACAGGTTCTGGTAGCCTCAAATTTCAGAAGTAATAGCTGAGTTAACCTGCTTGTTTTCTGTGAGCCCGCACAGCCCGCCCTATGGGACTTGACAGCTGTAAAATTCAAATGATGAGCGTAATTACCCCTCAAGATCTAAGTGCTTTTAGGCAAGAGGATTTAGGGTATGAGAATTTTCCCTGGAGAGGGACACATTATGAAGGTGGTGTTGCTTAATTGACAGGGACTTTGAAACATAGTTGCTCTTTATGAGAATGGTATAGGTTTAGAGAGAGATGCCAGCACAGAGTTATGACACCTGAAGTAGGCTGACAACCGACAAACCGGATTTAATCACCAAATATAGCTGCGTTTTCACCTCTTCCTGCCATGTGCCCTCTTACCTGACTCATTTTACCCCAGCACTTGGGAATAACTGTGCCCTATTCTGGTCTTGAACCTTTTGTACCACCTGGAGAAACAAGAACTCTTCTCAGGCTCTCAGATCCTCATTTCTGTTAGAGCCAATCCTATTCTGCAGGTAGGGCCATGGTTGTAAATTTCCTGTGGGAGGCAGCATTGTTTAGCAAAAAGAACAGAGTTTCGCAGGTAAGGCAGCTCTGCCACTTGGACAAGGTAATAAGCTTCTCTGGCTTTAATCTCTTTATGTCTAAAACAGGGATGGTGCTAATACCTCGCCCATGGACTAGTGTGAGATTTAAATGTAAGGTACTTGGCACACTGGCAGGTGGTGAAAGCTCTGTGGTGATCATGACTTTCCCTTTCTTCTGCTAGTGCTGTCTCCTCCCTCTGAGCACCTGGAGTCAATCTACCTTGGGTAGGTAGAAGGAAGTGGTGGGAGGTGAACTTGAGGGAATGACGCACGGAGGGATAGGGTGAGTGAGAGGTCTGGGATCTGCTGGCAGGAGCAAAATGGTAGGAAAGGGGAGGTCATACCATTGACTTTGATTCTTGGCATTCGTGTCCAGCCTATGCTGTGTTGAGCCTCCAGGTCACCATCTGAGGAGGTGAGCAGAAAACTGCTATCAGATCAAGGCTTCTCCAACCTTCCAGGAAAACTTTCATCAGTAGGTTAGTTGTCTTGTTCAGAAGCTGATCACGGAGCTTCAGCCAAGCATAAACACTGATTATGGCAGCCTGATTGTCACAATGCCTTTGATTCTTAGGAAATGGGACCTGAGACGTTCCCTGTTCCTAAGACCCTCCAAGATTCTCCAACATTTGGTATAGTTGCTCAGGCAATTTAACAAGAAAATCAAAGTTTTATTATGACCCCCATTGTCATATATGCTTATCACAGAAAAAATTGAGAATATAAGGAGGAGAATAGAAGGTCACAAAACAACTCTATACTCCTACTGTCCACGGATAGCTATTCTTAAAACATGGATTGAACAGTGTGGGGTAATTTCTCCAGGTTTTCTTTTGGATAGACAATCATTGAGGATGCCCTGGTTTTAAGGTCTTAGGATGAAGGAATTATAGTTGAACAGTTCAAAACAATGTTATGAATTACTTTCAGGTTTGTTTGCTTGATTGCATTAGCCTTGTCTGGGCCCTCTGGTAACTATTTGGTTCCATCATGGTGACTAAGTCAGGTGGCTCTGAAAAAAGAGCAATTTAAGACAAACTTTTCTTTCTCTATAAATACTGTAGAACAGCCCTCTGTTCTTAGAAGCAATGTTTGGGATGGCCTCTTGGGAGGCTGTCTGATGACGTGGCTAAGGGTATGGGGTCTGGACTTGGACAGTGTAAGATGCAAATTCTGGCTGGGATATTCTAGTTGTGGAGTTTTGGGGTGAGTTATTTGGTCCTCCGAGTTTATAAGTAGAATGGGGATGATAATAATAGGTTTGTGTGATCCAATGTGATGCCTGTAAAACACTTAGCCAGATGCCTGCGTGAAGAAAGCGCTTGCTAAATGCTAATTGTTATGGTTGTTATAATTATTACAGTGATTAGTCATTGCTGATTGTTGTAAGAAATGAAAGTAAAGTAAGGCAGTAGCAGCGGAGGGAGGTGGTAGAAGGAATTGAGGGACACTTGTGGGTTCTGGTTCTGCCTGAATTTAAGTGCTGAGGAAAACTCAGTTGAATAACTGGTGGTCTAACATTTAACTGCTGTGTGACCTTGAGCTAGTCACATTTCCTTTATAAACTTTCATTTCCTCATTTGTGAAATGAAAGGGTTTTGTTAGGTTACTTGTCATCAACCCTAGCTGACCATTAGAATCAATTGTGAGACTTTTTTAGATATTCTGGGTTCTGGGGTCTTCCACTTTCCCCATTCTGACTTGGTGGGTCTGAAAGCGGGCACTGCATCTTTTCCAAAGCTCTTTGGATGACCTTGAAGTGTGGCCAGAACTGAGAACCTCTGAATAGGAGGACTTCCAACAGCACTTCTGGCTTAGGAAGGAGCAAATCACAGGCACAGAGTGAACTCTCAGGAACAGCTGCTGAGCTAACAATTGCCACACTATGTCCCTGTCCCAACTGCAGCACCTCTAGAACTCCCATGACTAAGGCTCGCTTCCAATTTTGGAACAGAAGAATCTTTCAAGAAAAGTATTACTGAACTTTCAGAAATGACTCAGTCCTTCTCTGCTGCCTCTTTAGTCGGAAAGATCTGCCCCCATCCCTGTCTACCGCAGTTCCAATCCCTTTTTATTTCATCATATATATTTAAACTAACAAAAAAATCGACTTGCACAACCAAGGTGAGGTGTTTGGTTTTAAGAATAAAACAAACAGCTTCATAAAACCTGTGCCCAATTTTTCATTGCCTCTCCTCATTTTCTCTTATTTGTAGGGCACCCTGAAAGCTCAGATTCATAAGATATAGACAGGGCAGAGAGTTAAGTTACAAACTCTTCCAAGCTCTGTTTAAACTCTAATGCTCGGTAGCTCTGCTCTATTTAAACAAGGAATTCTGTTAAATTTGAAACCTGGACTTTCTTGAATGCTGAGGTAATGTTTCTTGAAGCATGATATATATACCTAAGAAGTATAAAAATAATTCTGGAGGTCTTTTAATTCTCTGTGGGATGCAATAAAAGTTTTGGTGATTATATATGAACACACTTATGAGAGCATCTGGTACATGCAGGTGCTCTGCACATTAATTTCTCTTTCCTGCCAGATATTTTGTAGTGGAAAATTCTCTTATTCTTCCGTCTTTGTTTTTAAAGATGCTGCTAAGGAAAGACGTAGAAGAGTTTTATGAGGGAGTTGGAGAAGTACCTGAGAAGGCCACTGCATTAATTAACGGAATTAAAGCAAGATCCCTTAAAGTGAAATAGCTGCCAAATCTCTTTTTCTCTAAAATGTCCACAATGGTGCCCCATAAATTTTGATTGACATTGAAGTACATAATGTAATAAGCTTTCTTTCCTTAAATATAATGTGTGGAGAAAACCAGATTGATAATGGTTTCCTGGCATAGCTTTCAAAGGCAAGTGTGGATGAAGTGGAAATATGCTGCTCAGATATTGGAAAGAAACCACTGCTGAACTCTTCACATTTTTATGTATAACCCAATGATTCTCAAACCTAAACCTGCCTCAGAATTGCCTGGAGGGCTTATTAAAAGATGATTGTTGGATGCCACCCTTGCATTAATTAATTACACCTACAATTGTTCTATTTTTAAAAGGTCATATTTTAAGATACTGGGGTGAGGACGTCATCATCTGAATTTCAGATGGGACATAATTCAACCCCTAACCCAATCCTACTGAGTAGTAAGTGGTATCTCTTGGTTTTGATTTTCATTTCCCTAGTGACTAATGATGTTGAGCATTTTTATATGTGTTTATTAGCTATTTTTATATCCCTTATGAAAAAATGTGTATTAAAATACTTGGCCAATTTGTTAATTGAGTTATTCTTTTATTATTTAATTATAAGAGCCCTTTATTATTCTGGATACAAGTCCTGAAACAAATAATATTTGCAAATATTTTAATCCATTCTGAGAATTTTATTTCACTTTCTTGATGGTGTCCTTTGAAGGACATAGGATTTTAATTTTGATAAAGTGTAATTTATTTCTTTTTTCTTTTGTTGCTGTGCTTTGGTGCCATATGTAAGAAATAATTGCCTAATCTAAGATTATGACAATTTTTTATTCTATGTTTGCCTTTAAGAATTTTCTAATTTATGTCTTTCATTCATTTTGAGTCCATTTTTGTATATGATGCAAAATCTGGGTCCTAACTTATTCTTTTGGATGTGGATATCTTGTTGTCCCTGCATCATTTGTTGAAAAGTGTTTTTCTTCCCCTCATTGAATGACCTTGGCACTCTTGTCTAAAATTAATTGATGATAACTATAAGACTTTAGTTCTGGACTCTTTATTCCATTGATCAGTATTTCTATCATTGTTACTGGGCAATGTGCTTGCTGCCTGACAGATAGAGAAACCAATATTATGGAACTGGTTTTTGAGAAAAGCAAAAACTTTATTGTGAGGTTGACTTGCAAGAAAACAGGAGGCAAAGCTCAAATCTGTCTCCCCATCTGGGATCTGGGGCAAGTTTTATGGGTTAGAGAGGTCAAGCTGGTATGCAGAAGCACTGGTAGGGCAGGTTTTGACTGGAAGGACTTTAAACAAGACCATTTATGGTAAAGTATGGTAAGGGGTCTTAACAGTGGACATGCCTGGGCTCAGGGTTTTTGCTTTTGAAAATGTTTGGGTCCTCAGGTTCCAGTCATGTCTTGACCCTTTGCTTCTGTGGTGGGGCAGGAGTAAAATTTTACTTCTGGATGTTATTCAAGGTTGACGTCTTCTTTTCTGCATTTGCTTTGGCTGTGTGACTTACAACTTTTTGCCTGTGTGCCTACAAAATAACTTGACATCCTATTATTAATGGAGTAAGGCCAGTTAGAACTGGTCTTGGGAATACGTCATTATGCTAGTACCAATTGTCTTGATTATTGTAGCATTGTAGTAAGTTTTGAAATCAGGAAGTATGTGTCTTTCAACTTTGGCTTTCTTTTTCAAGATTTTTGGCTTTTCTGTGTTCCTTGCATTTCCATATGAATTTTAGGATAAACTGAATTTCTGCAAAAGAGGGAACTGGGATTTTTAGAGGGATTGCATTGAAGCTGTAAATCAGTTTGGAGAATACTGCCAGCTTAACAATATTAAGTCTGATTCATGAATGTAGACTGTTTTCCATGTGTTAAGTTCTTCTTTAATTTTTAGCAGTGTTCTGTAGTTTTCAGTGTTCCTGTCCTGTAATTCTTTGTTGTATTTACTCCTAAGAATATTAATATTCTTATAATATTCAATAATATTAGATTAATATTCTAAGAATATTATTGTTTTCCTGCTATTATGGAATATGGAATTTTGTTAAAATATATAATGGAATTTAAAATTTTTCAATTTTATATTTTTTATTGCTAGTATATAGAAATGCAATTTATTTTTGTATATTGATCTTGTAACCTGAAACCTTGCTGAAAATGTTTATTAGTTCTAATAGTTTGCTTTTTGTGGATTTCTTAGAATTTTCTATACACAGTATCATGTCATCTATGAAGGGATAGGTTTACTTCTTCCTTTCTAATCTGGATGAGTTTAGTTTCTTTTTCTTACCTAAATTCCTTGGCTAGAACTCCAATACAATGTTCACTATAAGTGATAAAATCAGACATCTTTGGATTGTAGTTGATCTTAAGAGGGGGTATCCAGTCTTTTATCATTATGTAAAATGTTATCTGTGGGGTTTAACAGATGAATTTTATCAGGCTGAGAAAATTCCATTTTATTTCTAACTTGCTTAGTGTTCTTTTTTTCAAAACAAAGGTGTTGGATTTTGTCTAATGGTTTTTCTCTTTCTGTTGTGATGATCATATGGTTTTTGTCATCTGTTCTACAAAATGTAGCATATTACACTGATTGATTTTTAAATGTTAATTTTTAAAAATTTTACTTTAAGTTCTAGGATACATGTGCAGAACATGCAGGTTACATAGGAATACATGTGCCATGGTGGTTTGCTGTACCTATCAACCCATCATCTAGGTTTTAAGCCTGGCATGCATTAGTTATTTGTCCTAATGCTCTGCCTCCCCTTGCCCCCCACCTCCTGACAGGCTCTGGTATATGTTGTTTCCCTCCCTGTGTCCATGTGTTCTATTCCCACTTATAAGTAAGAACATGCAGTGTTTGGTTTTCTTTTCCTGTGTTAGTTAGCTGAGAATTATGATTTCCAGCTTCATCCATGTTCCTGCAAGGGACATGATCTCATTCTTTTTATGGCTGCATAGTATTCCATGGTGTATATGTGCCACATTTTCTTTATCCAGTCTGTCATTGATGGGCATTTGGGTTGGGTCCAAGTCTTTGTGTTGTAAATAGTGCCGCAATAAACATACGTGTGCATGTGTCTTTATATTAGAATGATTTCTATTCCTTTGGGCATATACCCAGTAATGGGATTGCTGGGTCAAATGGTATTTCTGGTTCTAGATTCTTAAGGAATCACCACATTGTCTTCCACAATGGTTGAACTAATTTACTCTCCCACCAACAGTGTAACGGCATTGTTTCTACACAGCCTCACCGACATTTGTTGTTTCCTGACTTTTTAATAATCACCATTCTAACTGGTGTGAGATGGTATCTCATTGTGGTTTTTATTTGCATTTCTCTAATGACCAGTGATCATAAGCTTTTTTTCATATGTTTGTTGGTCACATAAATGTCTTCTTTTGAGAAATGTCTGTTAATATCCTTCACCCATTTTTTGATGGGGTTGTTTTATTTTTTTTTCTTGTAAATTCATTTAAGTTTCTTGTAGATTCTGGATATTAGACTTTTGTCAGATGGATAGACTGCAAAAATCTTCTCCCATTCTGTAGGTTGTCTGTTCACTCTGATGATAATTTTCTTTGCTGTGCAGAGCTCTTTAGTTTAGATCCCATTGTCAATTTTGGCTTTTGTTGCAATTGTTTTTGGTGATTTAGTCATGAAGTCTTTGCCCATTACTATGTCCTGAGTGGTATTGCCTAAATTTTCTTCTACGGCTTTCATGGTTTTACATTTAAGTCTTTAATCCATCTTGAGTTAATTTTTATATAAGATGTAAGGAAGGGGGTCCAGTTTCTGTTTTCTGCATATGGCTAGCCAGTTTTCCCAGCACCATTTATTAAATAGGGAATCCATTCCCCATCACTTGTTTTTGTCAGGTTTGTCAAAGATCAGATGGTTGTAGATGTGTGGTGTTATTTCTGAGGCCTCTGTTCTGTTCCATTGATCTATGTATCTGTTTTGGTACCAGTACCATGCTGCTTTGGTTACTGTAGGCTTGTAGTATAGTGTGTAGTCAGGTAGAGTCTTGGCTATACAGGCTCTTTTTTGGTCCCATATGAAATTTAAAGTAGTTTTTTCTAATTCTACAAAGAAAGTCAATGGTAGCTTAATGGGAATAGTATTGAATCTATAAATTACTTCAGGAAGAATGGCCATTTTCATGATATTAATTCTTCCTATCCATAAGCATGGCATTATTTTCCATTTTTTTGTGTCCTCTGTTATTTCCTTAAGCAGTGGTTTGTAATTCTCCTTGAAGAAGTCCTTTACGTCTCTTGTAAGTTGTATTCCTAGGTATTTTATTCTCTTTGTAGCAATTGTAAATGGGAATTAACTCATGATTTGGCTCTCTTCTTGTCTATTATTGGTGTCTAGGAATGCTTGTGATTTTTGCACATTGATTTTATTTTATTTTATTTATTTATTTATTTTTTTCATTGGACATTTGTACAATGCACATTGATTTTATATCCTGAGACTTTGGTGAACTTGCTTATCAGCTTAAGGAGTTTTTTATCCTGAGACAATGGGGTTTTCTAAATATACAATCATGTTGTCTGCACGGAGAGACAATTTGACTTTCTCCTTCCTATATAAATACCTTTATTACTTTCTCTTGCTTGATTGCCCCAGCCAGAACATCCAATACTATGTTGAATAGGAGTGGTGAGAGAGGGCATCCTTATCTTGTGCTGGTTTTCGATGGGAATGATTTCAGCCTTGGCCCATTCAGTATGATATTGGCTATGGATTTGTCTGAAATAGCTCTTATTTTGTGATATATTCCATCAATACCTAGTTTATTGAGCATTTTTAGCATGAAGGGATGTTGAATTTTATTGAAGGACTTTTAGTATCTATTGAGATAATCATGTGGTTTTTGTCATTAGTTCTGTTTATTTGATGAGTTATGTTCATTAATTTGTGTATGTTGAACCATCTTGCATCCCAGAGATGAAGCCGACTTGATCATGGTGGACAAGATTTTGATGTGCTGCTGGATTTGGTTTGCTGGTATTTTATTGAGGATTTTTGCATCAATGGTCATCAGGGATATTGGGATGAAATATTCTTTTTTTGTTGTGTCTCTGTCAGGCTTTGGTATGAGAATGATGCTGGCCTCATAATATGAGTTAGGGAAGAGTCCCTATTTTTCTGCTGCTTGGAATATTTTCAGAAGGAATGGTACCAGCTCCTCTTTGTATCTCTGGTAGACCACGTATTAGATGGAATGATATGTATGGACTACCTGGCACATAATAGATGTTTCCTAAATGAGATTCTAAAAAATAATTATGTTCCAAAAATATTTTTTAAATGTAATAATTCATGTTTTATTTTATTTTCTGTGTTTTATCTCACAGACATGTACACTGTCAAAATGTATGGAATGCATTCAAGGGTGCATTTATTTCAAAACATCCTTGCAAAATCACAGAAGAAGACTATCAGCCACTACTGAAGTTGGGAAATCAGACCGTACCTTGCAACAAGGTAACTGGGGCAAGCTATTGATTTTATAACTGGGGATAAAAACCAAGGGTAAAAGTGCACAGGACCAATTATTTTTTAATTTTTATTTTTGAGACAGAGTCTCGCTCTGTCACCAGACTGGACTGCAGTGGTGCGATCTCTGCTCACTGCAGTCTCTGCCTCCTGGGTTCAAGCGATTCTTGTGTGTAGACTCCCAAGGAGCTGGGACTACAGGCATGTGCCAGCACATCCAGTTAGTTTTCGTATTTTTAGTAGAGGCAGGGTTTCACCATGTTGGCCAGGATGGTCTTGATCACTTGACCTTGTGATCCGCCTCGAGGCCTACCTTGGCCTCCCAGAGTGTTGGGATTACAGGCGTGAGCCACTGTGCCCAGCCAGTACCAAATTTTGATTAGAATGAGGAAGAGGATAAATCCAGACATTATAGTGTGGGTGTGGTTGATAGGAATGGAATTTGCAGGCCATTGAGGTCCATGATATAATCAAGATTTAGGACATCTGGAGAAAAGAGATAAGAGAGAGAAATGGAGACAGATAAATAGGAAAGGAGATTTAGCCAAAAATTAGGCAGAAAAAACCTAACACCAAACCCAACTCAAACAAACAGACAAATTAAACCAAACTATATAATCACAAAACTTTCCCCTGACCAATGATATTATTATTAGTAGTAATAATAATAATAATAATAACAGTGCCAAGTTACACTTGCAGAGTGCTTTTTTTTGCTTACAAAAGACTCTCCTAATCCTTATCTTCTTAGCCCTTCACAGCCATTCTGTGGAACGGGCAGGTCAGATGTCAGCATCCCCATTTCACCCATGAGAAAACTGAGACTTGGTGTGTTTAGGTGACCAGTGTTGCCCAAATTTGTCAGGCTTGAAAGTGACCAGTTTAAATGCAAATGGTATGATATTTGGAGCCACAGAGCGCCTGGATTCTAATATGTTGATTATATTGGAAAAGGTCTATCAGAGTGCACCTTTTCTGTAGTCAGTGTTTAAGGCAAAATTCCATGTGCCTAAAATTATGTTTGTGAAGCCCTTAACTCCATCCACAAATTACAACCTCTCATTCCATTGTTGGTGAGCTGGAGTCATTGTGAAACTTCTCTATTCACCAGGCATGATGCCCTATGCAGAAAAGTTGTCTGGCAAATGATAACCCAGGCTGACATTTGTCAAATAAGTGACTATGTGATGGATAGTATGCTAGGCAATTTACTTGCATTTATCTCAATTAATCTCCCTAGCACCCCATGAGTTTATTTCAGTCATTATCATTACTATATTACCGGTGTAGAAAGTGGGGCTTAGTGATGTTTTGGTTGCTCAAGGTGAAACACCTAATAAGTGATGATAATGCTGGGCTTCAATAAGGACTGGAATTTTAGGGACCATGCTTTAAACCAATATCCTCCCCTGACTCCTATTAAGAATGAATGGGGGGAGGGCCAAGATGGCTGAATAGGAACAGCTCTAGTCTGCAGCTCCCAGCGAGACCAATGCAGAAGGTGGGTGGTTTCTGCATTTCCAATTGGGATCAAGATATTCTCTCTTGTGTCTATACCACCAGGGCCCTGGGTTTCAAGCACAAAACTGAGCCGCTGTTTGGGCAGACACTGAGCTAGCTGCAGGAGTTTTTTCATATCCCAGTGGCACCTGTAACCTCAGTGAGACAGAATTGTTCACTACCCTGGAAATGGAGCTGAAGCCAAGGAGCCAAGTGGGTTTGCTAAGTAGTTCTCACTCCCGTGGAGCCTAGCAAACTGAGAACCCCTGGCTTGAAATTCTTGCTGCCAGTACAACAGTCTGAAGTCAACCTGAGATGATGGAGCTGTGTCAGGGATGGGCATCTGCCATTACTGAAGCATTAGGCGGTTTCCCATGACAGTGCTAAGGAGGTTGGGAAGTCTGGGCTGGGTGTGGCAACATGGCTGTGGCCAGACTGCTTCTCTAGATTCCTTCTCACTGCCCAGGGCATCTCTGAAGGAAAGGTAACAGCCCTAGTCAGGGACCTACAGACAAAACCTCCATGTCTCTGGGACAGAGCACCTGGAGGAAGGGGCAGCTCTGGGCATAGCTTCAGTGGATTTAATAGTTTTTGCTTGCTGGCTCTGAAGACAGCAGCTGCTCCTGACAAGAGAGACCCTATCAGCACAGTACACCAGCTCTGCTAAGGGACAGACATCACCTCCTCAAGTGGGTCTCCTCCTACCCCTGTGTCTCCTGACCAGGAGCAACCTCTCAACAGGGGTCAACAGACACCTCATACAGGAGAGCTCTGACTGGCATCAGGCTGGTGCCCTTCTGGAATGAAGCTTCCAGAGGAAGGAACAGGCACTAATCTTTGCTGTTCTACAGCTTCCACTGGTGATACACAGGCAAACAAGGTCTGGAGTGGACTTCCAGCAAACTGCAGCAGCCCTGCAGAAGAGGTGCCTGACTGTTAGAAGAAAAACTAATAAATAGAAAACAACAACATCAAATCAACAAAAAGAACCCCCCACAAAAATCTCATCCAAAGGTTATCAACCTCAAAGATTAAAGGTAGATAAATCCACTAAGAGGAGGAAAAACAAGCACAAAAATGCTGAAAATTCCAAAAACCAGAATGCCTCTTTTCCTCCAAATGATCACAACTGCTCTCCAGCAAGGGCAGAAAACTCGACAGAAAATGAGATTGATGAATTGACAGAAGTAGGCTTCAGAAGGTGGGTAATAACAAACTCCTCTGAGCTAAAGGAACATGTTCTAACCCAATAGAAACTTGATAAAAGGTTACAGGAACTGCTAACTAGAATAACCAGTGTAGAAAGGAACATAAAATGATCTGATGGAGCTGAAAACACAGAATGAGAACTTTGTGAAGTATTAACAAGTATCAATAGCTGGATTAATCAAGTAAAGAGAGGATATCAGAGATTGAAGAGCAACTTACTGACATAAGGTGTGAAGATGAGAATAGGAAAAAAAAATGAAAAGGAATGAACAAAGCCGCCAAGAAATATACGACTATGTGAAAAGACCAAACCTGCGATTGATTGGTGTACCTGAAAGTGACAGGGAGAATGGAACCAAGTTGGAAAACACACTTCAGGTAATTATCAAGAAGAAATTCCCACCCTAGCAAGACAGGCCAGCATTCAAATTCAGGAAATACAGAGGACACCACTAATATACTCCTTGAGAAGAACAACCCCAAGACACATAATTGTCAGATTCTCCAAGATTGAAATGAAGGAAAAAATGTTAATGGCAGCCAGAGAGAAAGGTCAGGTTACCTACAAAGGGAAGTGTATCAGATTAATGGCGGATCTCTCTACAGAAAGCCAGAAGAGAGTGGGAGCCAATATTGAACTTTCTTAAAGAAAAGAATTTTCAATGCAGAATTTTATATCCAGCCAAACTAAGCTTCATAAGCAAAGGGAGAAATAAAATGCTTCCTAGACAAGCAAATGCTGAGGGATTTTGTGACTACTAGGCCTGCATTACAAGAGCTCCTTAAGGAACCACTAAATATGGAAAGAGAAAACCAGTACCAGCCACTGCAAAAGCATACAAAAATATAAAGACCAATGACACTGTGAAGAAACTGCTTCAACTAATGTACAAAATAACCAGCTATCATCATGATGACAGGGTCAAATCCACACATAACAATATTAACCTTAAATATAAATGGGCTAAATGCCCTGATTAAAAAACACAGACTGTCTAACTGGATAAAGAGTCAAGACCCATCAGTGTGCTGTATTCAGGAGTACCATCTTATTTGCAAAGACATAGATAGGCTCAAAATAAAGGGATGGAGAAATATTTACCAAGAAAAAAAAACAGGGGTTCAATCCTAGTCTCTGACAAAACAGACTTTAAACCAACAAAGATCAAAAAAGACAAAGAAAAGCATTACATAATGGTAAAGGGATCAATGCAACAAGAAGAGCTACCTATCTTAATATATATGCACCCAATACAGGTGCACCCAGATTCATAAAACAAGTTCTTAGAGATTTACAAAGAGACTTAGACTCCACACAATAATAGTGGGAGAGTTTAACAGTCTAATATTGGTCAACATTAGACTGACCAATGAGACAGAAAATTAACAAGATATTCAGAACTTGAACTCAGCTCTGGACTAAGCAGACCTAATAGACATCTACAGAACTCTCCAACCCAAATCAACAGAATGTACATTCTTCTCAGTGCCACATACACTTATTCTAATATGGACTACATAATTAGACGTAAAACACTCCTCAGCAAATGCAAAAGAACAGAAATCGTAACAGTCTCTCAGACCACAGTGCAATCAAATTAGATCTCAGGATTAAGAAACTCGCTCTCAACACTGCACAACTACATGGAAATTGAACAACCTGCTCCTGAATGACTACTGAATAAATAACAAAATTAAGGCAGAAATAAAGAAGTTATTTGAAACCAATGAGAACAAAGAGACAACATACCAGAATCTCTGGGACACAGCTAAAGCAGTGTTAAGAGGGAAATTTATAGCACTAAATGCCCATGTCAGAAAGCTGGAAAGATCTAAAATTGATACCCTAATATCACAATTAAATGAACTGGAGAAGCAAGAGCAAACAAATTGAAAAGCCAGCAGAAAACAAGAAATAATGAAGATGAGAGCAGGACTGAGGGAGATAGAGACATGAAAAACCCTTCAAAAACTCAATGACCCAGGAGCTGGATTTTTGAAAAGATTAGTAAAATAGATAGACCACTAGCTAGACCAATAGAGAAGAAGAGAGAGAAGAATAAAATAGACACAATAAAAAATGATAAAGAGGATATCACCACTGATCCCACGGAAATACACACTACCATCACAGAATACTATAAACACCTCTATGCAAATCAACTAGAAAATCAAGAAGAAATGGATAAATTCCTGGACACATACACCATCCCAAAATGAAACCAGGAAGAAGTCAAATCCCTGAGCAGACCAATAACAAGTTCTGATATTGAATCAGTAGCCTACCAACCAAAAAAAGCTCAGGACCAGGTGGATTCACAGCCAAATTCTACCAGAGGTACAAAGAGGGGTGGTACCATTCCTTCTGACACTATTCCAAACAATAGAAAAAGAAAGACTCCTCCCTAACTGATTATATGAGGCCAGTATCATCCTGAATACCAAAACTTTGCATAGACACAACAGAAAAAGAATTGTCAGCCTGATATTCCTGATGAACATCGATGCAAAAATCCTCAATAAAATATTGGCAAAATAAAATCCATGTCCTTTGTAGGGATATGGATGAAGCTGGAAGCCATCATTCTCAGCAAGCTAACACAGGAACAGAAAACCAAAGACTGCATATTCTCATAGGTGGGAGCTGAACAGTGAGAACACAAGGACACAGGAAGGGGAACATCACACACCAGGACTGTTGGTGGGTAGGGTACAAGGTGAGGGAGAGCATTAGGACAAATACCTAATGCATTTGGGGCTTGAAACCTAGATGATGGGTTGATAGGTACAGCAAACCACCGTAGCACATGTATACCTATGTAATAAACCTGTATGTTCTGCACATGTATCTGAGAACTTAAAGAAAAAAAAAAGACATAATAGATTCTGAGCAGCCAAGATGGCTGAATAAAAACAGCTTTGGTCTGTGACTCCCCCTGAGAAGAATGAAAATGGTGAGTGAATTCTGCATCTTCAATTGAGGTACCCAGGTTCTCTAATTGAGATTGACTAAATGATTGGTGTAACACACGGAGAGTGAGGAAAAGCAAGGTGGGGCAACAGCTCATCAGGAGCTCTATGGGGCAAAAGGTGCTCCCTCCTGCAGCCAAGGAAGTGGGTGAGGGATTGTGCTACCCTTCCCTAAAAATCACACTTTTCCCACAGATCCTTGCAACCTGCGGATCAGGATGTCCCCTTGTGAGCCCATGCCACCAGGGCCTAGGGTCCCAAGCACAGAAGTGGTCAGACTCACAGTGGCTGCTGGAGTAGGGGACAGCTCAGGCAGGCACTGACACATAGGAGTCTTTGCATACTCTGGATCTGGGAACTCCAGTGAGGCAGGATATCCATCCAATCCAATGGGAAGGGGGCTGAAGCCAGGGAGCTAAAACGGCCTCACTTAGTGGTCCCTGCTCCCACAGAACCCCACAAGCTGAAACCCACTGGCTTGGAATCCCCTTGGCCAGTGCAGCAGGGTGAAGACTGTCTAAGAAGACTGAGTTCTGAATGGGGAGGGAAAGTCTCCATCACAGCAGCTCCAGTTTACCGTTTTCCTCTGCTGCTGGCACCAGAAGGACTGGGCAGTTTAGACTGGAAGCAGTTCCCCACAGCACAACACAACGGCTGTGACAGTTCGTGGCCATGATGCTTCTTTAAGCAGGACTCCAATCTCTTCCCAGCCAGGGGTTTATGGATAGAACTCTGATCTCCCTCAGAGGAGCCCCTAGGAGGAGGGGCAGCTAAGGTGTCATGGGTCAGTGGTCTTAGTCTTTTCTGCTTGCCAGCTCTGGAGAGTTAGGGCAGCCAGGATGAGGGGGATTCCCTGGCACATCACACCTGCTCCACCCAGGACAACCAGACTGCTTATTTAAATGGATCCCTGATCCCATTCCTCCTGACTGGGTGAAACCTCCAAAAAGGGATCTCCAGACACCTCATACAGTGGCATCTGGCCAGTGTGAGGTCAGTGTCCTTCTGGGACAGAGCTCCCAGAGGAAGAAGCAGGCTGCCATCTTTGCTGTTCTGTAGCCTCCACTGGTGATACCTTCAGGTGCAGGAGGAACCCAGGTGAATAGGGCCTGGAGTGAACCTCCAGCAAACTGCAGCAGCTTTATGGCAGAGGGGTCTGACTGCTAAAGAAAAACAAACAGAAAGCAACAATATCAACGAAAAAGACCCCACAAAAACCCATCCAAAGGTCAGCAGTCTCAAAGATCAAAAAGGTAGATAAACCCATGAAGATGAGAAAGAATCAGCACAAAAATGCTGAAAACTCAAAAAGCCAGTGTGCCTTTTCCTCCTCCAGATGATCTGTAACATATCTCCAGCAAGGGCACAGAACTGGGCTGAGGCTGAGATGAATGAATTGATAGAATAAACTTCAGAAGATGCGTAATAATGAACTTCACTGAGCTAAAGGAATATGTTCTAACCCACTGCAAAGAAGCTAAGAACCATGATAAAGCATAGGCGCTGTTAACCAGAATAACTAGTTTAGAGAGGAACATAAATGGCCTGATGGAGTGAAAAACACAACATGATTACTTCACAATACAAACACAAGTATCAATAACCGAATAGACCAAACGGAGAAGAATATCAGAGGTTGAAGACTATCTTGCTGAAATAAGACAGGCAGACAAGATTACAGAAAAAAGAATGAAAAGGAACAAACAAAACCTCTGAGAACTATGGGATTATGTAAAAAGAACTTATGACTCATTGGGGTACCTAAAAGAGACAGGAAGAATGAAACCAAGTTGGAAAACACACTTCAGGATATCATCCAGGAGAACTTCCTCATCCTAGCAAGACAGGCCAA
Organism: Ateles fusciceps; assembly: GCA_036589455.1. Taxonomy (NCBI): domain Eukaryota; kingdom Metazoa; phylum Chordata; class Mammalia; order Primates; family Atelidae; genus Ateles; species Ateles fusciceps. The sequence goes on from JAZHEH010000672.1 coordinate 5,319,108, forward strand.
CATTCAAATTCAGGAAATCCAGAGAACTCCAGTAAGATATTCCATGAGAAGTTCAACCCCAAGACATAATCGTCAGATTCTCCAGGTCAGCTACAAAGGGGAGACCATCAAACTAATAGCAGACCTCTGAGAAGAAACCCTACAAGCCAGAAGAGATTGGGGGCCAATATTCAACATTCTTGAAATTTCCAACCTCAAAATTTCATATCCAGCCAAATTAAGTTTCATAAATGAGGGAGAAATAAAATCTTTTCAAACAAGCAAGTTCTGAGGGAATTCATCACCACAGGCCTGCCTTGCAAGAGCTCTTGAAGAAAACACCAAATACGGAAAGGAAAAACCATCATCAGCCACTACAGAAATACACTGAAGTACACAGACCAATGACACTATGAAGCAACTACATAAACAAGTCTTTAAAATAACCAGCTAGCACCATAATAACTGGATCAAACTCACACATAGTAATATTAACATTAAGTGTAGATGGACTAAATGTCCCAATTAAAAGACATAGAATGGCAACCTGGATGGAGTGAAGATCAATTGGTGTGCTGTATACAAAGACCCATCTCACATGCAAAGACACACATAGGCTCAAAATAAAGGGATAGAGGAACATTTACCAAGCAAATGGAAAACAGAAAAAAGCAAGGGGTTGCAATCCTAGTTCATGACAAAACAATCTTTAAACCAACAAAGATCAAAGAAGATAAAAAAAAGGTATTACATAATGATAAAGGGGTTAATTCAACAAAAGAGCTAGCTATTATAAATATATGTGCACCCAATACATGAACACCAAATTCATAAAACAAGTTCTTAGAGACCTACAAAGAGACTTAGACACCCACACAATAATAGTAGGAGACTTTAACACCCCACTGTCAATATTAGACAGATCATCAAGACAGAAAATTAACGAAGATATTCAGGACCTGAACTCAACTCAGGATCAAGTAGACCTGATAGATATCTACAGAACTCTCCCATGCCAAAGCATTTTGCACCACATGCCATTTACTCTAAAACTGATCACACAATTGGAAGTAAATTACTCCTCAGCAAATGCAAAAGAACTAAAATCATAACAGTCTCACAGACCACAGCACAATCAAATTAGAACTCAAGATTAAGAAACTCACTCAAAACCACACAATCACATGGAAATTGAACAACCTGCTCCTGAATGACTCCTGGGTAAATAATAAAATTGAGACAGAAATTAAGGAGTTCTTTGAAACTAATAGGAACAAACAGACAATATATCAGAATATCTGGGGTTACAGCTAAAGCTGTGTTAAGAGGGAAATTTATAGCACTAAATGGCCACATCAAAAAGCTAGGAAGAGGTCAAATTGACATCCTAACATTACAATTAAAAGAACTGGTGAACCAAGGAAAAAAAAATCCCAAAGCTAGCAGAAGACAAGAAATAACCAAACCCAGAGCAGAACTGAAGGAGATAGAGACACAAAAATCCCTTCAAAAAATAAATGAATGCAGGAGGTGGTTTTTTGAAAACAATTAATAAAATATATAGGCTGCTAGCTAGACTAACAAAAAGGAAAATAGAGAAGAATCAGATAGATACAATAAAAAACGATAAAGGGGATATTACCCACTCACTCCACAGAGATACAAACAACCATCAGAGAATACTATAAACAGCTCTATGCAAATAAACTGAAAAATCTAAAAGAAATGGATTAATTCCTGAACACATACAGCCTCCCAAGACTGAACCAGGAAGAAGCTGAATCCCTGAATAGACAAATAACAAGTTCTGTAATTGAGGCAGTAATACATAGTCTACCACAAAAAAAGAAAGAGAAAAGAAAAAGCCCAGGACCAGACAGATTTACAACTGAATTCTACCAGAGGTACAAAGAGGAGCTGATACCCTTTCTTCTGAAACTATTCCAAAAAATTGAAAAGGAGGGGCTCCTCCTTAACTCATTTTATGAGGCTAGCATCATCCTGATACCAAAACCTGGCAGAGATGAAACAAAAAAAGAAAACTTAGGGCCAATATCCCTGATGAACATCGATGCAAAAATTTTCAGTAAAATACTGGGCAAATTGAAACCAGCAGCACATCAAAAAGCTTATCTACCATAATCAAGTTTGCTTCATCCTTGGAATGCAAGGCTGATTCAACATAAACAAATCAATAAACATAACTCATTACATAAACAGAACTAAAAACAAAAACCACATGATTATCTCAATAGATGCAGAAAAGGCCTTCAATAAAAATTCAGTCATCTCTTCATGTTAAAGCTACGTACTGATGGAACATATCTCAAAATATTAAGAGCCATTTATGACAAACCCGCAGGCAGTATTATACTGAATGGGACAAAAGCTGGAAGCATTCCCCCTTGAAAACTGGCACAAGACAAGAAAGCCCTCTCTCATCACTCCTATTGAATATAGTATTGGATGCTTTGGCCTGGAGAATCAGGCAAGAGAAAGCAATAAAGTCTATTCAAATAGGAAGAAAGGAAATCCAATTGGTCTTTGTTTGCAGATGACATGACTAAATATTTAGAAAACCCATGTGTCTCAGCCCAAAAATTCCTTAAGGGGATAACAACCTCAGCAAAGTCTCAGGATACAAAAATCACTGTGCAAAAATCACAGACATTCCTATACACCAACAACAGGCAAGCAGAGAGCAAAATCATGAATGAATCCCCATTACAACAAAGGGAAAAAAAGATCTAGAAATACAGCTAACAAGGGAAGTGAAGGACCTCTTCAAGGATAATTACAATCCACTGCTCAAAGAAATCAGAGAGGACAAAAGCAAATTGAAGAGCATTCCATCCTCATGGGTAAGAAGAATCAATATTGTGAAAATGACCATACTGCCCAAAAGTAATTTATAGATTTAATGCTATTCCCATTAAACTACCATTGACATTTTTCACAGAATTAGAAGAAACTATTTAAAAATTTATATGGAACCCCAAAAAGCTCTTATATGGCCAAGACAATCCTAAGCAAAAAGAACAAAGCTGGAGGCATCACCTACCCAACTTCAAACTATACTACAAGGATATAGACACCAAAATAGCACGGTACTGGTATTAAAATAGCACACATAGACCAATGGAACAGAATAAAGATCTCAGAAATAAAACTGCCCATCTACAGCCATTTGATCTTTGACAACCCTGACAAAAACAAGCAATGGGGAAAAGATTGCCTATTTAGTAACTGGTGCTTTAAGAACTGCCTAGCCATATGCAGAAAATTGAAACTGGACCACTTCCTTATGCCTTATACAAAAGTTAACTCAGGATTGATTAAAGATTTAAATGTAAAACCCATAATGATAAAAACCTTAGAAGAAAATCTAGGCAATATCATTCAGTACATAAGCACAGGCAAGATTTTATGACAAAAATATAAAAATTAATGGCAACAAAAGCAAAAATTGACACATGAGATACAATTAAATGAAATAGCTTCTGTACACCAAAAGAAACTGTCATCAGGGTGAACAGACAATCTACAAAACGGAAGAAAATTTTTACAATCTATCAATCTGACAAAGGTCTAATATCCAAAATCTACAAGAAGTTAAAAAATTTACAAGAAAAAAACAACTCCATTAAAAAGTGGGCAAAGGAGATGAACAGATACTTCTGAAAAGAAGACATTTATGTGGCCAACAAACATGAAAGAAAGCCGAACATCACTGATCGTTAGAGAAACACAAATCAAAACCACAATAAGATACCATCTCATGGCAGTCAGAATGGTGATTATCAAAAAGTCAAGAAACAACATATGCTGGTGAAACTGTGGAGAAATAGGAACCCTTTTACACTGTTGGTGGGAATGTAAATTACTTCAACCATTGTGAAACATAGTGTGGTGATTCCTCAAAACTCTAGAGCCAGCAATACCATTTGACCGAGCAATCCCATTATAATCCCAGAGGAATATAAATTATTCTACTATAAAGACACATACATGCATATGTTTAAGGTAGTTTTATTCACAATAGCAAAGTCATGGAATCGACTCAAATACCCATCAATGATAGACAGGATAAAGAAAATGTGGTACATATACACCATGGAATACTATGCAGCCATAAAAGAGCAAAATCATGTTCTTTGCAAGGGCATGGATGGAGCTGGAAGCCATTATCCACAGCAAACTAATGCAGGAACAGAAAACCAAGTACCTCATGTTCTTACTTATAAGTGGGAGCTGAACAATAAGAACACTTGGACACCGGGAAGGCACCAACACACACAGAGGCCTCTTGGGTGGGTGGGGGCAGAGGGAGGGAGAGCATCAGGATATATAGATAATGCAAGCTAGGCTTAATACCTAGGTGATGGGCTGACAGGTGCAGCAAACTACCATGGTACATGTTTACCTATTTAACAAACCTGTACATCCTGCACATGTATCCTGGAACTTAAAAAAATAAGAATTATTACATGTTGTCAATAGGTGAAATATTAGCTTCTCTTCTTTTGCAAAAGTTGGGAAAGTTCTTCAGCTTTCCTTCCTTTCTACTGTTACTTGGATCTTTCATTGTGCTTGAAATATGATCATTTTTTACTGATTATATACAATATAATCAGTATATCACATATAAATCCAAGTGATCCCATAATGAGGTCTCTGGCATTTAGTATATATAAGTATATTTATCATATATAATATATGTAATAATGGGACTCAATGATTATTTTGTTCAATGTGCTTTAGTGACTGGCCCTTGTGTAATTAATGTAACACTCCCTTCTGGAAAAGAAATGCACACATAAAAAGGGAGAAAAGAAGGGATATAACTATTATTGAGCTACCAGATCATTACTGTGTCTATTATTATTACTTCTAATAAAAATTAGAGCAGCAGCAGTATCAGTAGTAGCAGTATCATCTATTGAGACCAAACCATGAGCCATGCCCTGTACTAATATCTTCACATATTGTATTTTATTTATAAAGTTCTTACAAATGCAGACTGATTTAGGTGATTGGCAATGCTATTCAAACTAAACTTCTTTTTCATGAAAGCATCAAGTTTGAGGATTCATATTAATATATTACTTTTAACCAACATTCTTAATATTCATCTTGGTATGGTTCAATAAATTTAAATAAACACACTGGCATTTTTTTTTTTCTGTAGCCTTGATGTCTTCCTTGAGGCTATTAAAACACAAGTATTCTCAGAATGAAGTCTCTGATATTTCAGGGAGTATTTTAACAGAGATAGGAGAAGTTTCTCTAGAGTAAATCTTATTATGGTGGTGATTTACAGTATCAACGAATAAAGGGAACCATGTAAACTTCTCAATGTTATTTTCATCTAAAAAATAAGACGGAAAGTCTTCCTCTACCTTGAAAGTAAAAGAGTTAAGGAGTAAAAATGTACAACATGAGTCCAGCCAGCATGTTTAAAAGTGAGGTAGGAAAACGCAGGGATAGTATTTTATAACATTGCCCAACTGTCACCTTGTCAGTTAAATTTACCTTTTTTCAAGCTTGTTCATTGTTTGCTTTGAATAAATGCAATCACTAAAGAGAAGGAAAAAGGTCCAGGTATCTGATTTGCCAGCTTTAAAAATAATGACAGCAATCAAAATGGATGGAGGAGTACATTTTAAGTAGCATGTTTGGGAGAGTGATTACCTGCATTTTTTCAGGTGTGTTTACAGATAGGTAATATTATGGATTTGTGATATTTAAAAGTATTTTTTTGTTTGGTTCCTAAACTCATAGCAATGGTTACAATTGTAGCAATACTAAAACACAGCAAATGCTTTCAAAATTGATTACTAGTCTACTGGGGATTAGAAATAATCACAGTGCTTAAAAAGAAGGAATGGGTAGGAAGAAGCTACGTATTTAGTACAAACAATGCTTGTCCCTTGGAAAAACTTCTTTATAGTCACCAGTAATCCAAGTAAAACCATATTAAAGTACTGATTTTCAAAAACTGATTTCAAAGTATACAAAAACGCTTAACATTAGACCTGATAAGGAGAGAGACCTTCTTAACATTAGACCTGTAAGAAGGAGAGACCTTCTTACACAGACGATCCCAAATCCTTTGAAACACGAAGATATATTTACTTTGTCAAGTGTTCTTCATTATTCACCAACTAATTCAAATACTTTCTCTTTTTCCATGGATTCATGTACCTGATTTGCATATTTAGGACTGAGTTCTTTACATGTGAAAATTATCTACTGTTGCCTAACAAATTCATCCTAAACTTGGTGGCTTAAAACAATAAATATTTGTTACCTCAAGTTGCTTTGAGTCATAAAATTTGCTAAAGCTTAGCTGGATAGGACTAGCTTGGTGTTTTCTCTGAGGGTATAGCCAAGATGTCAGCTAGGGCTGCATTTATCTGAAGGCTTTTTTGGAGGCTGAGGATTCCACGTTCAAGCTCACTCACATAAATGATAGTAGGAGTCTTTCGAGTTCCTCACTGGCTTTTGCCTAAGATCTCAACTTCCCACCACACTGGGCCTCTGGATAGGTGACTGTCTTCATGAATTATCATCTGGCTTCATCCAGAGTGAATAATCCAAGAAAGAGAGAGAGGGTTGGGTGAGGGAAGAGAAGCAGAAACTGAGGAGCTTTTTATGGCCTAGTCTCAGAAATCACATGATGTTCTTATTCTACTCATTACAAGCACATCCCTAAATCTAGTTCACACTCAAGAAGAGGGAAATTAGCCTTGACTTCTTGAAATGAGAAGTATACATCAAAAAATTTGTGGACACATATTAAAACCACCACATTGGCACTTATACACAATGGAGTACTATTCAACCATAAAATAATGAAATCCTGTCATTTGCAAAAGCATATATGAAACTAGAGATCATTATGTTAAGTGAAATAAGCCAGGCACAGAAAAACACACATCGCACATTCACACTTATTTGTGGGATCTAAAAATCAAGTCAGTTGAACTCATGGAGATAGGGAGTAGAAGGATGGTTATCAGACACTGGGAAGGGTAGTGGGTGGTGCGGGGGAAGGTTAATGGTTACAAAAAGTAGAATTAATAAGACAGTATCTGATAGCATACAGGGTGACGTCATAATTGTTATGTCAGAAATAACTACAAGAGTATAATTGGATTGTCTGTGACACAAAGAATAAATACTTGAGATGATGTGGATACCCCATTTACCTTGACTCGATGATTACACATTGTATGCCTGAATGAAAAAAAATCATCACCTCCCTATAAATATATACACCTACTATGTATCCACAAAAATAAAACATATAAATCTTAAAGAACACCATATTATTGGTCACATACCCCTTAGTCATTCCTCACAAGTCAGTAAAGAGTTACCCCAATGGATGAGTTTATTTCTCTGGCTTTTATGGCAGTTGTGGTGTTACATATCTGTAGATTTTTTTCCCTACAGTCTCATTGATATCTCCTTATGTATATTTTGTTATTCTTTTTTTTTGTTTCTCCAACCCCAAAAATGTACATTTATAATACCTTAATATTATTCTATACTTTATTATAAATAGTGTTTTTCAAATCAACTTTTGATGTTATTTTCTGATTTTTACAGTCACATTCAAAGCAGTCATCTGAGTATCAATTTTGCAGGAAATGTTTTACGTGTTAATAATTGGCTTCTAATATGCTTATCCAAATATAACGTTTTATCACTTATATCAGTGGTTTTGTGTTTCACTAGTATCCTTTATGATACCATATGGATTAGGCCTTGGTGCTAAAACAGGAGTTTATTTTATTGTAGATGGCAAAAATGATTAGTAGAGCACTGAACTTGTAGTAATTTGCTCTGTAAATAAAATGTTTAATACAGTTAAAAGTAATTATCATTTTATGACAACATACAAATGTACTGTGGAATAGTTGTTTGGCTTATACAACCCAGAAAAGCTAAAAAAATTATATGGATTTTGTCCAGAAAACAACATGGGGAAAGTGTAGTTTAATCTTTTTAATTTTCAGATGAAGCAACTGAGTAACTTATTTTCTGAGATACAGAACATTTTAGATTACAGCAGAATATTTTGTGAGCATAGAAAGGCAATAAATAATTTTTAATTAGCTAGTAATAATACCTTAACTTCCTATTGTCTCTAAACAAGACCAATCTTAAACCTCAGTGTGTTTAAAAAATGGCTATTATTATTTTCAATGTGATTACAGAATATAAATTCTTCTTATTCACTTATTATCACACAAACCATCAATTTTACTCTCCTTAAAATATTACCATATTATGATTGTTTTGCATTTAAGAGGTAGTCTGCTGTTTAAAGCGTTTTCATGCATACTATGATTTTCTCTTCACAAAGATCTTGAGAGGAGGAGCTGTAACATATTTTTTTAGATTAGAAAAAAAAAGGCTAAGTTAAGTGGCCTTAGTACCTATTCTTTCCACTAATCCAGGCTACTCTTTACGTCCATAATTTATATATAACGTATTTACTGATTTATGCCTGATCTTGTTCCCAAAAAGATTTAAGATGGTTTTACACAATTCATATGACACGAAGAGTTAAAACAAAAAGTAAGACAATCAATCACAACAAAATAAGGATAAACATAGAAAAACAAAATTTATAGAAAAATAATATATAAATAAAGCCAGAGATGATATAAATAGATGAAATTATTGCTATAACATCAGTACAATTGCTAGAAGTAGACCAAATGTTTACCTCTCCAAACTTCCTGTACCATTTAATGCAATGATAGGCACAGTGAGTCACAGTAAAACAGAAGAAAAAATAAGTAATTTACATAGAAGAAATACAATTAGGATACATGGTACAGAGATGTAAGAGAATATTTTCCCATGCGCACGTCTATATAAAGTATTTTGTATATAGTATGATGAACAATGTCCTCAACAAAAGCTTTACAGTAAATGCAATGAAGTATCTCATAAGATTGTTGCTTATGGGCTTCTTCAAGATAAGACAATGGCATCCCCAAAAAAATTCTCTATGAGAACTAAATAATATGATGGAGGTACATCACTCTTTGCTCGGTCTAGCTTAATCCAAGGATAGATTTTATTTGGTAAATAGGGGAGATACGTGGTTGGTATAACTTTTTAGACAGCCCTCTATAAATGCTATATCTCTCAATCATTTATAAATAAATATTGATTTAGAATAGAGTCTGATGTATATATTTAACATGAAGTGTGGTGATGACGTACAAACCCTTATGGTTTAGCCATCAATGAGACATAGAAATTACTTTTTATCAAATGAAGAAGCCTAGTGAGACCCTATCACCTCTGTATAGGTAGGTTGAGGGTTGGTAAGGTCAATATGGCTTTTATTTTATTTTATTTTTTTGAGATTGAGTCTTGCTCTATTGCCCAGGATAGAGTGCAGTGGCATGAACATGGCTCACTGGTAGCCTCGATCTCCTGTGCTCCAGTGACCCTCCTGTCTCAGCCTCCTGAGCAGCTGGGACTACAGGTGTACACCACTATCTTGTCTAAATTTTTAATATTTTGTAAGAGACAGGGTCTCACCAGTTGTCCACGCTGGTTTTGAATTCCTGGGTTTGAGCGGTCCTCCCCTATAGTCCTCTCAAAGTGCTGGTATTATAGGCCTGACCACTGTGCCTGTTAGTTCAATACGTTTTCTTTTTTATTTGGATTTTGCTTTGGCACACAGAATAACAGATAAACCTGAGGTCTCAAAGTTCTCCATACCCATGCCACAAGTCTCAATCTGGAAGAAAGGAAAGCTCAGGTAAACCACCCATAATATATTGAAAAATTTCAAGCAAAGTAACCATCTAGTAAAAGCTAGTTGCAAAATATTCCTCAAAGGATCAAAATAATCTGACTCATGAGAGTTTTATTGTTACAAGTCAGTTAAATGTTAGGAAACATTTATCAAGAAAATGACAGCTATTTTTGGAGAGCTGGAAGACATATTTTCTGGCAATCAATTAGTTAGCAGCATCTCTTGTTTATTAAGCCCCATAGGACATAGGCCCCTAGTCTTCTCTCTTCCCTTCTAACATATCAGCTTACATCTCTTTCTATATGGCCCATTCCATCAATGACACTTTGCTAATATTCTTAATTTTTAAAAATCAGGCTGTCATTACATTGTACCTTCCTTTTTTGTTTTTTCTTTTCTTTTTTTTTTATTGCATTTTAGGTTTCCTGGGGCTACATGTGAAGAACATGGAGACTGTTGCATAAGTGTACACACATGGCAATGTGATTTTGCTGCCTTCCTCCCCATCACCTATATCTGGCATTTCTCCCCATGCTATCCCTCCCCAACTCCCCCACCCCCCACTATGTACCTTCCTTTTAAGTACAACCTTGGTCAGACCCAACTAACTAACTTTGTGGAGTCTACACAGGGATGCTGAATATTGTTAAGAAAATTAAAAAGTCATAAGTGTGTAAATTGTTTCCAGTTTATAGACTTATGGTCTTGAGGAATGAGTTATTCATATACCTCATAAATATATCAGAAATAAAGCATTAGGAAGTCTTTATTTCTTGATCTGTAAACCTTGTTTATCATTTTAATTATTTATTATATATTTTTATATTTAATTCACTTTTCTACATAGGTATTGTGTTATTATCAGTGTTTCTCCAAGAACAAAACCAATAAGGGGTGTGTGTGTGTGTGTGTGTGTGTGTGTGTGTGTGTGTGTGTCTGTTTTATGCATGTATGTGTAAACAGATGTATTTTAAGCAGTTTGGTCACACCATTGTAAAGGATTGGTAAGCCAGAAATCTGATGGGAGAAGCCAATGGCCTGGAGACTCAGGGAAGAATGATGTACCAGATGGATTCTGAAGGCAGCCTGCTGGATAATATCCCCTCTGCTGAGAGTGGGAGAAGGTGAGCCTTTTCTGTATTGCTGGCACTGGATAAATTTTATTGGAGACTTCCATTCACATTATGGAGGGCAATGTATTGTATTTAAAATCCACCAATGTAAATGTCATTAAAAATTACCCCTCCACAGAAACATTCCAGAATAATGTTGACCAAATCAACTTCGGCATTGTGGCTCAGCTAGCTTTACATATATAGAATTAACCAACATAGATGGTATATTTCCACGTTAAAATATTTTAAGTAATAAATTTGGTCAATCAATCAGTCATCACGTCCTTCTTCAAGGGATCCTTTATGCTACGTGACATTATTTCTACATTTCCTTAGTCAACCCCTCTCCATTCTTTACAACTATTTCAGAACTACTTTATTCTTTCAGACTTCCAACCTTCTACAGTTGATTAATACTTGCTAATTTCACAGAAAATATAGACACCATTAAATTGCTCCTCTGTACCCCTCATCTAATCTCACTGTTATCAAACCAGAAATTAGATCTAAGCCAACACCCATATTTTCCTTTCTCCCACCCCGCCCTCTTTTTTTTTTTTTTTTTTACAGTGGAAGAGAGTGTCTTTTTCCCAAGGCCAACCATTCTATGTGTGAGCTGAGTCCCACCCTTTCTTATCTTTATATGAATCTAGGTTATTCCTCTCTCTCTCTCTCTCCTCTCTCTGCTCTCTCTCTCTCTCTGTCTCTCTGAGTTCTTGATCTGTTGCCCAGACTGGAGTGCAGTGGCATGATCATGGCTCACTGCAGCCTTGATCTCTCAGGCTCAAGTGATCCTCTTGCTTCAGTCTCCCACATAGCTGGAATTACAGGCATGCGCCACCACACCCAGTTGTTTTTTGTTTTTTTAATTTTTAGTAGAGATGAGATCTTGCTATGTTGCCCAGGCTTGTCTCAACCTCCTGGGCTCAAGCAATCCATCAGCCTTGGTCTCTCGAATTGTTAGGATTACAGGCATGTGCCATGGCACCCAGCCTCTCTCTCTTTTTAATATTTATTTTTATTGTATATATGTCAAGTGTACAAGATGTTTTGATATACATGATTACTATAGACAAATTAATATTTCCATCACCTTCCACAGTTACTTTTGTTTGTTGTGGTAAGAGTACCTAAACTGTACTCCCTCAGCAAAATTTTTATGTATAGTACAATGTTATTAACTGTAGTCCTCATGCTGTCCATTAGCTCTATAGACTTATTTATCCTAAATAACTGCAACTTTGTATCCTTTGACTAAAATGTCTCCATTTTTCTCTTCTTTTCCCACTAGTAACCATCATTTTACTCTCTTTTCTATTTATTTGACGTAAAAAATGATTTCCCATATAAGTGAGGTCATACAGTATTTTTCTGTGTCTGATTTTACTTAGCATGATGTCCTCCAGATTCATACATGCAGTTGCAAATGGCAGAATGTCTTTGTTTTTAAAGGGTAAATGATATTCCATTAACACACACACACACACACACACACACACACACACCACATTTTCTATCTACTCATCCATCCTTGGACATTTAGATTGTTTCCCTATCTTGGTTATTGTGAATAATGATGTAATGAATGTGAAAACACAGATATCTCTATGAGGTGTTGATTTGATTTATTTTGGATATATACCCAACAGAGGGATCGCTGGGTCATATGGTTGTTTTCTCTCTCTTGTATTATCAAAGTTATCTGCTCTATTGACTCATTCCAAGCATCTACCCATATTAGTGGACCTTGCAGACAAAAGCAACTTCTCCCATAGAGATTTATTGCACTTGATTTTTTTTGAAGCAATGAGAAGTTTGCTTAGATTACAAGTAACTTTCTGTTCCTTTGTACTTTATTTGCATGTTACCTCAATGAACAATCAAGGGTGTCTAGGCTTTTGCTCATTTTGTTACCTTACAGATCTTGACAAATTAGGTATTAAAGACAAGTTCCACCTTTTGGAGGCAATAGAGCCTAGAGGTATCCAGAGCTAGACTACCTAAATTCAAAGTTGTAGTTTTTCTTTCATTCATTCTTTTTTTTAATTTGCGAAAGTTTGGTTAAGTTACTCCCCCATTTAGTCTCCATTTCTTCATCTGAAAATTGGAACACTAATAATGCCTTCCTCCTAAGGTTGCTATAAGAGCTAAGTGAGAGGAAAAGAAAATATGTAAAGTACTTGTCACAGTATCTGACATATAGTAAGTGATATGGTTTGGACATTTATCCTTCCCCAAATCACGTTGAAATGTGATCCCCAATGTTGGAGGTGGGACCTGTTGGAAGGAATTTGGGTCATAGAGATGGATCCTTCATGGGCTGGTGCTATCCTTGTAATAGTGATTGATTCTTGGAGATCTGATTGTTTAAAAGTATCTGGCACCTCTCCACCCGTGCTTTTGCTCTCACCATGTGGTGTGCCTACTCCCACTTTGCCTTCTGTCATAAAGTCATGAGTAAAATCTCCCTAAGGCCTTCTCAGAAGCTGAGCAGATGCTAGTGCTGTGCTTGTACAGCCTGCAGAACTGTGAACCAATTAAACATCTTTTCTGTATAAATTCCCCAGTCTCAGGTATTCCTTTATAGCAATGAAAGAATAGCCTAACACAGAAAGTAATGGATATGTGCTAATTATTATTATTTAATATAGATAAAACCAGTCTAAAATGATTAGCAATTTTTTGCTAAGAGATTAGAGAAAGATCCCCATTGAATAATATTGCTTACTTCTTTGGAAAATTAGAGCAGGAAAGGTTGAGCTCTAATTCAAATAAACAAATTATCTATAGAACTTAAGTGATACCAGAAAAGAAACTATCATTAGAGTAAACCAGCAGCCAACAGAATGGGGAAAAAATTTTTGCAATCTATCCATCTGAATAAGGGCTAATATCCCAGAATCTACAAAAGAACTTAAACAGATTTACAAGAAAAAAAACCAAACCTCATGGCAAAAATGGACAAAGGATATGAACAGACACTTTTCAAAAGAAGAAGATATATATGAGGCCAACAAACATATGAAAAAATGCTCATCATCACTGGTCACTAGAGAAATGCAAATCAAAACCACATTGAGATACCATCTCATGCCAGTTAGAATGGCAATCATTAAAAAATCTGGAGACAAAAGATGCTGGAGAGGATGTGGAGAAATAGGAACGCTTGTTACACTGTTGGTGGGAGTGTAAATTAGTTCAACCATTGTGGAAGACAGTGTGGTGATTCCTCAAGATCTAGAAATAGAAATACCATTTGACCCAACAATCCCATTACAGGGTATATTCCCAAAGGATTATAAATCGTTCTATTATAAAGACACATGCACATGTACGTTCATTGCGGCACTGTTTATAATAGCCAAGACTTGGAACCAACCCAAATGCCTGTCAAAGATAGACTGGATAAGAAAATGTGGCACATATACACCATGGAACGGACTATGCAGCCATAAAAAAGGATGAATTCATGTCCTTTGCAGGGACATGGGTGAATCTGGAAACCATCATTCTCAGCAAGCTGACACAAGAACAGAAAACAGAACACTGCATGTTTTCACCCATAAGTGGGTGTTGAACAATGAGAACACATAGACACAGGGAGCAGAATATTACACACTGGGGCCTGTTGTGGGGGAGAGGGGGCTAGGGGAGGGATAGCAGGGGTTGGGGGGGGGTTGGGGAGAGCTAACATTAGGAGAAATACCTAATGTAGGTGACGGGGGGGATGAAAGCAGCAGGCCACCATGGCATGTGTATACCTACGTAGCAATTCTGCACGATCTGCACATGTACCCCAGAACTTAAAGTATAATAAAAAGAACTTAAGTGATACTTGCATTACACTATAACGTGGTATTATCATGCCATTAATTGTATTTTGTGGCTTTAGACAACTATTATCTCTCATGATCTTATTCTATTCATTTTCAAAATGAAGGGGGTTAACTAGATGCTTTTTATGCCTCACCCTAGGTCTAATATGCTATGCTTCTTTTAAAAATATATTAACTGTACCCATAATCCCAACTCTTCAAGAGGCTGATGTAGGGGAATATGTGTGTGATAAACAAGTATAACATTTTCTTGCTCTTTCTTACATTATCTCCTTTTCCTCTTGGCAATTTATTATTTTATAACTTTTTATACATACTATTATATCATATATTTTCCTTCTATACTGAAATTACCTCTTCCTCCCTTGGTGTAACCATCATTTTCAATTGTCATTCACCAAATGTTCTTAACTATAACATCCAGACTCACTCCTTCCCAGTTTTTACAGTTTGTCATGGTATCATGCAACTTAACTTCCCTCTCAGGCTATGGAAATTCTGCCATTCTTTATCTATGTTTTCCTGGAATTTAGCTGACAATCCAGGTGAATATCACACTCACTTGTAAATCTCACAAAAAAATAAATTTCACACCAAATTACATACAGTCTTAATCTAATAAGACCCTGTCTTCCTATATCCCCTTATGTATTCTGTTTCATTTGTAAGATGAAATAGTTGACTTTTGCCAAGAATTATTTATTATATAAACAAGCTGGAAGATGTGCCCTTACTGTTTATCCTATGATAATGAATACTTGTTCAGTTGTCAGTTGTATTCTTTCGATTGTTGTTAAGACAATCTCAAAACGACAATAACCAAGAAATACATTATTTTTAGAATATTTTCAGATATCTTAATATTTATATAAAAAATAGAAAAAATTCAGATTATACCACAAAAGTATATTAATACTACAAAAGACCTTTTCCTTTCCTATAACCACTAAAATATGAATGTGTATATTTTATTATGATCAGGGTCACTTTCTGTGAAAGACACCTACCTCTCAATTATTTTGTACTTTATTTTCTTAGGTCTATGAATTTATTGTTTTAATTATCATTTGGATAAGTTGCATCTTTTATATATTAATAATGCATTAGGCCAAAAATGCAATCAATATGGTAATTAATGTTGCTTTTGAATCACTGCATTCATATAAGGTATTGTATTTCTAGAAGACCCCATATTAAATATTACAGTTACAGTATTTTGGAAAAATTACACTTTGGTGATGATTAGTATGTATTGGCTATTTTGATTACCTGCCAGTGACCCAAAAAATGGAACATCTGCTGAAGGAAACAGGGCCATATAAGTTCTTCGCATATAAAAACATTGGCCAGGTAAGGGCAGAAAGCATTGGAAGCACTGTAGTAAAGGATGCTGGGAACTGAGGAACAGAGACAGAAGCAGGATTATTATACTCAGAGGCTTTGCTAAAACTCTTTTTCAGTCCTGACTTGTCTAAAATAAAAGCTCACAACATTGTTTAATACCTCTTGTTGGGGGTCACTTAAAAATCATATCTCGTATGTTCAGATTACCAAATGTGAAATGGAGGTGCTGAGGTTTTTTTTTTTTCTCTACTCATGAGATTGCTGCATTTCTTTTAGATACGAGTCAAAGGGCATATGAAACCTCAATGAAACACAGTCAGAAGTGAGACTAGTATGTTCCAGATAAGTTTTATTCACACAGTAGTTATTTTTCACTGATAAAAGGCGAGGACTTTTGGGCAGTAATGGTTTGCCTTTTTTTAAAAAAGTTATACCTTAATCTTCAAACTTTTCATTTTCAAATCATTACTTTCTAATGGTTAAAAAAGACTCTGATGAGAGAATTAAGATATATCTAGTTTCTGATATTAGGAGACTGCTCTTTCTGTGAGAGGTAAAAGCACTTGAGCAAAGGGTGTCATTTAAAATAAAAATCATCCATGCTGATTATATGCCTTGTGGTCACCATGGATAATTCTTGTTTTTTATCATCAAGATAAAACTTGTTATAATAGCTGTTATTAATTTTTTGCTCATTCACTATTCTTCCTCTTTGAAAATTTAAAATAGCCATGGGAAATCAAATAATCTTATCTCATACTATAACAAACAATAACATTGTTTATATTCACCATTAATGTTGTTTTAGATGTAGAAGGGTCAAATGTCATTCACATCTAGAAGTAGGAAAATAAACTTAGATCATATAACTTTTCAGAGTAATGTGTGCATTCAAATTTTGATTGTGTTAGTGCAAATTTAGTAGCCTGATATTGTGGGAAGATGATGAAAGCTGAACACCAAGAGTACCATGAATTTGCCTTACCAGAACTTAACTGAAGGCTCTCGACCTCAGAGTTACTGGCATTCGGGACCAAATAATTCCTTGTTGAGATAAACTAACCTATTCATTGTACGAGGTTCACCAGCATCCATAATCTTTGCTCACTACATTTTGATAGCATACCCCCAATTGTGACAACCAAAAATGCCTCCAGACATTGGCAAATGCCTCCGGGGGGACAGAATTGCCACCAATTGAGAACCATTGACTTAGCTGGTCCCATTATGAACAACCATTCAAATCCTTCCTTCACTATGGTATTCCCTGCATATTAGTTCTGAGTATTTAAACTTAAATGTTTTTAAACCTATATATGTTTTGTAACACTGTTCTAAGTGGTGTTATGCTAAGTTACACATGACTGTTTTTCTACATAAATTACATCAATTCTGGGCATGTGGAAGACTTATTTTCTAACTTCCTCATAAGACATAATACAGTGCCTTGTGCTAAAGAGGATCTTCCAAAATGTTTATTGACAGTCATAACAACTAGATTTAGAAAATGCAGTGTTGTTTATCTCTGTTTAGTTCAGGGCATTTTACTATTCTGTTTGTTTAAGACAATTCCTGAATATGCAACTCAGGCTGCCATTCTATAAAGAGTTTTTAGTTTATAGGGTCTTAAAATAGAAATGTACCTTACATTTATTTTAAAGTCTTTAAGAAAATCTGGGTCCTACTTAGATAAAAATCATGAATAAATGAAAGTGTCATGAGACAGGCACTAATCAGTTTTCAGTCACTTTCATTTTATAAAAAAATAAAATAAAAAATCATTTCTCTGTTTTCTTTATTGATATATCTTGACCTTATCATGGATTGTTCTCCCCCATTTTAAAAGTTTTTTAGTGCAAAGAGCATGGCTCACTATCTGGAGAGGAGAAAGCTGACAAGTTAATCAAGCAGACTGATGATGTGGTAGCTACAATAAAAAAGGTCAAAATCATGTATCATTTCTTGAAATGTATCTACTGATTTGATGATAATGTCAAGTTCAAACCTTAAAAGGCCACTTAATAGAATACAGAAAGAACTTTTCTTGGGTGAAAGCTATTTTGAACTCATAAAGTCTGTGACCTACTTCAAATGTTGATCTGAAGTCATTTTATTCATTTGCTAATTCTTCATCCTCCCATTCATGTATCTATCAATCCATTCACTAAACACTTACTGGCACTAAGCTAGGTACTGAAGAAATTGCACAGAAAAATAAATCATAGTCAGTGCTATTAAGCAGCATACTGTCTTCTTTACTATTTCCCACTATGTGTTTTGAAGAACAATGCTCCCATAAGACATTAGTTATTTGCTACAAATTATTATTTGTATTCCTCTTTAATTTTCTGGAATAATTTTTTTAAATCTTAATTTTTCTGATATGCAAACTAGTTTTTTACATAAGAATATCTTAATAGGAAATATTTTAATATTGACCTTGGGGAAAACGAGAGTGTCCAAAAATATCTGATATAAAACTTTAAAGTTGGGAGTCAATCTGGTGGTATTATACCAATTTATTTTGATGTTGTCACCCTCATATAGGGATGCAAAATTCACTCAGTATAAATTAGCAAGGAAAGATGACCTTACTGAGATAATCTTGGAAATGCATTTCTCAGAATCAGCATATGTGTGGATATGTGTGGGAGACTCTGTGAAAAATGCATATCTAAAAGAAATTTAGTTTTTTCTGAAAAGGAAGGCAAAGATTATCATTTGTAATTGATTTCAGTCTATTTCAAAGTTTACCTATGCTTTAGAAAGAAGAAAAATGGGCCAAATTTTAATTAATGACAGCCAAAATAAACATACCACTTTACTAAAAAATTATAATGGGGTAAGGAGAATATTCAAAAAATATTTGTATGATGAATATTATTTCAGTAAGTGCTTATCAATGAGCATACGATGGGGTTTAAAGAAATAATTTTTCTCTTCACCTTAGGTCAATAATTTCTTTCCATTTTGTATGCGTTTGTTGATTTATACAAAATAAGTTAGCAGATTATATTAGTGTCATTTTAAAGATGAATTCATGCTTCACACAGCATACAAATGCAAAACGCAAAATCATTAATATTATGGATGGCTAAACTTCAAAAGTTTGAAATAATTCCCCTCTGATGATCCAGTTAGATGAACCTGTTATTTTTTAAAAAAACATTTTCTTATGTGGAACTTTTGCAAAATTAGAGTATTTTTTATATCAAGTGAATGAAAATAGGAAGTCTTCAGTTTTACATGATTTTGCTCTTCTTGGAGAAAAGCTAGTGTTGCAAGCATATTAACTGACAATATTAATTGTGTACATAGTATTATATACTTCAAATTAAATACGAAAGACAATATTTCTGTTATGCTAGTGCTTATGGTGATCACTAAATTTCTGTGCCTTCAGTTATAACATATACTGTACAGAACCTGCAAAGGTTCTGATATTTTAATCATATTCCTAGCTTCCTAATTTGTTAGACATTTCCATCATAGTAGGTCATGGCTCCAAGCACCAAAGATCAATTGGCATATATCTACCAGAACTCAGAATAATAAAGTATACAGCATGAAATAATAAAGAATAGTTTATATGGGGAACATTTTGGTTTCTTCTTCTCACTAGGTAATTACCTCATTTTTCTTTATTTAAAAAAAGTTTTTAAAGACAGAATCTTGCTCCATTGCCCAGGCTGAAGTGCAATGGCACAATCATAGCTCACTGCAGCCTTGAACCCCTGAGCTCAAGCAATCTTGTTTCAGCCTCCCAAGAGCTAGGACTACAGCTCACGTGCCACCAGGCCTGGTTAATTTCCTTACTGTTTTGAGATATGGTCTTGCCATGTTGCCCAGGCTGGTCTTGGATTCCCGGCATTAAGCAATCCTTCTGTCTTGGTCTCCCAATAAATTGGATTATAGGTGTGAGCCACTGCACCTGGCAGTAACGACCTTATTAAATAGAAGGGAAGCAAAGTAGATGTTATATTCTTGCCACTCTTTTTTTTATTTTATTGTACTTTAGGCTCTGGGGTATATGTGCAGATCATGCAGGATTGTTGCATAAGTACATATGTGGCAATGTGGTTTGCTGCCTCCATCACCCTGTCACCTATATCTGGCATTTCTTCTCACTCTTTTTAAAATATTGTTCTAGTGTGTTAATATTCATACTCAAGCATTTTTATATGTAATTTGTTATTCTTTAAGATTTCAAATATTTTGTGTTGTAGATTATACTTGTAGTAGCAATGTTTTTGAAGCAAAGTATAGGCATACCTCAGAGATATCGAGGACTCAGTTCCAGACTAACACAATAAAACAAAAATCAAAGTAAAAGGCATCACACAATATTTTTGGTTTCCCAGTTTATATAAAAGTTATGTCTGTACTATATTGTGGCCTATTAAGTGTGCAGTAGCATTATATCTAAAAACAATGTATATACCTTAATTTAAAAATACCTTATTGCTAAAATATACCAATAATCATCTGAGCCTTTAGCAAGTCATAACCTTCTTTGCTGGTGGAGAGTTTTGCCTCAGTGCTGATGGCTGCTGACTCATTAAAACATTGGTTGCTGAAGGTTGGGTGACTGTGGCAATCAATTTCTTAAAATAAGAAAACAATGAAGATTGTTGCATCAATTGACTCTTCCTTTCACAAAAAATTTCTCTGTAGCATGCAATCCTTTTTGGTAGCATTTTATCCATAGTAGAGCTACTCTCAAAATTGGAGTAAATCCCTCAAACCCTGCTGCTTCTTTATCAACTAAGTTTATGCAATATTCTAAATCATTTGTTGTCATTTCTACAATGTTCACATCAGGAGTAGATTCCATTTAAGAAACCACTTTCTTTGCTCATCTGAGACCAGTTTCTTTGTTCATCTGTAAAAAGTAACACCAAATGTGTTAAACTTTTTCATAATATTGCAGCACTTCAGTCACCTCTTCAGGCTTCACTTCTAGTTGTCATTCTCTTGCTATTTTCCATCACACCTAAAGCACTTCCTCCGGTGAAGTCTTGACCCCCTCAAAGTCATTTATTAGGGTTGGATTCACTTCTTCCAAACTTCTGTTAATGTCAATATTTTCACCTCCTCCCATGAATCATGCGTGATCTTAATGTATAGCATCATGCATAGCATCTAGAATTGTGAATGTTTTCCAGATTTTCAACAGTTTTCTGAGATTCATCAGAAAAATCAGTATCTATGGAAGCTGTAGCCCTATAATATGTATTTCTTAAATAATAAGATTGAAAGTTGGAATTGCTTCTTGATCTGTGGGCTGCAAAATGCATGTTTTGGGCATAAAAACGTTAATCTCCTTGTGCACTCTCCATCAGAGCTATTGGATAACCAGATGCTTTGTCAAGAAGCAGTAATATTTTTAAAGAAATCTTTTTTTTTCTGAAAAATAGGTCTCAACAGTGGACTTAAAATATTCAGTAAAACATGCTATAAACAGATGTGCTGTCATCCAGGCTTCGTTGTTCCATTTATAGAGCACAGGCAGAGCAGATTTAGCATAAATCTTGAGGCCCCTAGGGTTTTCAGAACGGGAAAATGAGCTTTGACTTTAACTTAGAA
The DNA here is from genome assembly GCA_036589455.1 of Ateles fusciceps. Taxonomy (NCBI): domain Eukaryota; kingdom Metazoa; phylum Chordata; class Mammalia; order Primates; family Atelidae; genus Ateles; species Ateles fusciceps. The sequence continues at coordinate 5,340,758 of JAZHEH010000672.1, forward strand.
ACATCAACTGCATTAGCCCCTAAGAAGAGGGTGAGCCTGTCCTTTAGAACTTTGAAACCAGACACTGACTTCTCCTCTAAAGTTATGAAAAACCTAGATGACATCTTCCAATGGAAGACTGTTTTGTCTACATTGAAAATCCATTTAGTATAGCCACCTTTGTCAGTAATTTTAGCTGGATATTCTGAAAAACTTGCTGCAGTTTCTACATTAGCACTTGCTGTTTCGCCTTGTACTTGTATGTTATGGAAATGGCTTCTTTCCTTAAGCCTCATAAAACAACCTCTGTCAGTTTCAAACTTTTCTTCTGCAGCCAGCTCCTCATCTCTTTCTACCTTCAAATAATTTAAGAGTTAGGACCTTGCTCCAGATAAGGCTTTGGCTTAAGGGAATGTTGCAGCTGGTTTGGCCTTTTTCCAGACCACAAAGGCTTTCTCCATATCAGTAATGAGGCTGTTTCATTTTCGTATCATTTGTAGGTTCACTGGAGTAGCATATTTAATTTTATTCAGGAACTTTTACTTCCCATTCACAACTTGGCTAGCTGTTTTGTGTTAAGAGCCTTACCTTTCAGACTATCTTTGCTTTTGACATGCCTTCTTCACTAAGCTTAATTATTTCTAGCCTTTGATTTAAAGTGAGAGATGTGTGACTCTTCCTTCACGTGAACACTTAGAGGACACTGCAGAGTTATTAATAGGCTGAATTTCAATATTGTTTAGTCTTAAGGAGTAAGGAGACCTGAGGTGAAGGAGAGAGATGGGGAAACATCTGGTCAGTGCAGCAGTCAGAACACACAACATTTATCAATTAGGTTAGCTGTTTTATATGGATGTGGTTTGTCTTGCCTCCAAAAAATTATAATAAGTAACATCAAAAGATCACTGATCACAGATCACTGTAACAGATATAATAATAATAAAAAGTTTGAAATATTGAATTAACAAAGTGTGACAGAGACATGAAATGAATGTGTGCTGTTGCAAAAATGGTGCCCATAGATTGCCAGATGCAAAGCTGTCACAAATCTTCAATTTCCCAAAATTGCAGTATCTGCAAAGAGCAATAAAGTAAAGTACAATAAAATGAGGTATGCTTATAAATATACATATGGTAAGTGAAATTAAGACTTATATTGGGGTTGTCTATGAAAACCTGAGACCTGTGTTTATTAAAATTACAGTGGGCTACAGTGTAATAAAAGTTGTATACATTGATTGAGGGCTTAGTATGTGCCAAATTCTATACTTTAAAAAGCTGGTATATAATAATTGTATATATTCATGGGGTACAGAGTGATATTTTGATACTTGTATACAATGCATAATGATCAAATCAGCATAATGGGCATATACATCACCTCAAGTATTCATCATTTCTTTGTGTTGGGAACATCCAAAATCCTGTCCTAACTTTTTGAAAATATACACTATGCTTTGATATATTATCTTTCCCAATGCTCACAAGAAATCTGTGATATAGATAATATTTTTATCTCCTCCTTATTCCAAGATGTTAAATACGTGTCCCAGGTCACAAGGCTAGTAATTAGTAGAACGGAGTCTGAACCAAATTTGTTCTGACTTTAGAGCTCAAGTTCTTTATGACCAGATAATCATGCCTCTTTGAGAATCTTGTAAGTTACCTAGATTGAAACATTACGTAGAGTTATACAATTGTTTAGACTATAGGTCTAAAAGCGTACTTCATTAATTGATAAATCATTAATGACACTACTCGTAAACATTCCGAGCTAGAAAGCATGGTCTTGCAGAAGAAAACCAAACAAGTATGTTCACCAAAATCACTGACTCTCTTCTCCTTATGGGCATATGCATCCTTGAAGTTAGATATAATACATAACATGATTTCTCTATTAAAACCAGTAGAAGTCTTGCGTGCCACTTCTCTGTACCAGCATTTAAGGGCTGATGTGGAATTCTCTATTCTCTCTTTCCTTGCCATAGTAATTATGGAGGATTGTGTTTATCATATTGGGTGTGAAGAAACAAGGCTCAACCGGTCTGGAATACTGAATGATGAAATAGTGGCCAGAAGTCCAGGAAATGCACCATTCTCAGAATGGACTCGGTGAGTAACAAATAAACATTTGATGTATTAAGCTCATGGAATGCCAGTATACAATGTAAACTTACTCAGTCTGATTGACACATATTCAGAAAACTTGGGTTTTAAATGTGGTCCTAATTTTCATGGTCAGTAATTGTTAACACTTGCCTTCTGTGAGACTTAAATTGTTTCACTTTAAAATTATAATTTTTCATCTATGGCTTCCTTCTGAGATTTTGGGGGTAGATCAGATGATCACATGAGAGCCCGTGTTTAAAAACCTATAGACTTAATGTATTGTAAAATTTATTATTGAAGCAGAATTCATTGTTTATTCTTCACTTTTATTATTTAGTTAATGGTGTTGTGTGATATGACTGACTTTTCAAAAGCTAAGATTAGAAGACAAACACATTTTGTGTGTTGATGACAAAATCATAGAGTTCAAATGTATATTTTTATTTATTCATTTCAAAGAGAAACAATTAGTTGCTCAATATGACATAGGGGAACATAGGTTTTTCTCAACCACAATAGGAATTGGGCAAGGAGTTATAATGAAATCTATAAAGAAACAGAATCCAGGGATGATGACAATGAGAAATGTTTCTTTTGAAGACAGCATAATGCTTTCAAATAGCTAGACTTAAACACTTAAGACTTAATAACTTTCACAATGTGTTAGGTATTTGTGAGATTTCTTCTTAGTTTCTACCATCAAGGATGGAGAATCCAATACTTCAAATAAATATTGACACCAAAATAACAAATCTCACCTTTGAAATTAAGTGCCAAAAGATAGGAATTAAATTCTAGTGTACATTTCTCTTTCTTATCTCTTCACCAGTCTGAGGAAACATTAAATAGCTCCCCAAATTAAGAAAAAGTAGGCTTCAATGGTTTACTACGCATAAACCCCAGACGTGTCACCATGAACATGTCCTGAAATCTATGCGAAACATAAACACAGAATTTTATTTTGAATATCCACGTGTCAGTATCACATATCCAGTCTCTTAATGAAATCTCTTCTACTGAGAAATGAGCCTATCTTAACCATGTCATTTGCAACCCCCTCAAAATATTTGTAAATATTTCCTCTTAAGGTGGTAAACTTACCTCTTCTCATCCCTCTTTGTGTGAACTAGCCATAGCAACTCACTTCATAAGAATAGATTATGGAAAGTGAGAAATGCTAACGTTATAATTAAGAAATAGTACCTTAAAAAAGTTATCAAGGTTAATATAATCAGTGATGTTATAGGGATATGTACTCTTGATATCATGCCATGAAAGGGGCACTTCAATCTTTGTAATATTCTTCTCTCAAATTCATAATTCCAGTCTAATTCTGACCTAGACAATCATCAGAAAACTCAAATTAAGACATATTCTTCAAAACAGGTGATTAATCCTCTTCAAAACAGTCAATGTCAAAAGAAAAACAAGGAGACTCTAGTCAAAGTGTTACAAACCAGAGGATACTAACGAGACATGCCAATTGTCTTAGTCCATTTTTGCTACTCTAACAAAACACCTAAAACTGAGTAGTTTATAAACAATAGAAATTTATTTCTCACAGTTCCAGAGACTGGTAAATCTGAGATTAATATATTCCAGATTGGTGTGTGGTGAAGTTATTCTGTGCTTCCAAAGACTAAATCCTTGCTCCTGCACCCCCATATGGCAATAAGTAATGGAAAGGCAAGAGGGCACTCATTTCACCCTTGAGAACTCTTTTTCTAAATCATTATACTTTAAGTTCTGGGGTACATGTGCAGAACTTGCAGGATTGTTGTATAGGTACACACATGCCATGGTGGTTTGCTGCTTCTCCCCCCGTGTCACCTGACATCGCGGATCCCCTCCAAAGTTATCCCTCTCCAACCTCCCCCATCCCGGCTATCCCCTCCCCAGTACCCCACCCCCCAACAGACTCCATGTGCGACATGTTCCCCTCCCCTGTCTCCATGTGCTTCACATTATTCAACACCCACCTATAAGTGAGAACATGCAGTGTTTGGTTCTCTCTGTCTTGTGTCAGTTTGCTGAGAATGATGGTTTCCAGCTTCATCCATATCCCTGCAAAGGACATGAACTCATCCGGTTATGGCTGCATGGTATTCCATGGTGAGATGTTCCACATTTTCTTTATCTGAGTCTATCTTTGATGGGCGTTTGGGTTGGTTCCAAGTCTTTAATATTGAAACAGTGCTGCAATATACATATGTGGGCATCTAGCCCTTTATGCTAAAACTCTTAATAAACTAAGTATGGCATGGAATCTACATCTCAAAATAAAAAAAGCTATTTATGACAAATGCACAGTCAATATCATACTTAATGGGCACAAACTGGAAGCATTCTCCTTGAAAAACTAACTACCAGACAAAGGTGCCCTCTTTACCATTCCTATTCAACATAATATTCGAAAGCTTCTAGCCATAGCAATCATACAAGAAAAAAAAATAAAGGGAATATTCAATTAGGAAAAGAGGAAGTCAAATTGTCTGTATTTGCACACAACATGATTGTATATTTAGAAGACCCCATCGTCTCAGCCAGAATCCCTTAGATCATAAGCAACTTCAGCAAACTCTCAGATAAGAATCAATGTGCAGAAAAATCACAGGCATTCCTATACAGCAATAACATACAAACAGCCAAATTGTAAGTTATCTCCCATTCACAATTGCTACAAAGAGAATAAAATACCTAGGAATACAACTAACAAAGGATGTGAAGTACCTCTTCAAGGAGAACCATAAACCACTGCTCAAGGAAATAAGACAGGACACAAATACAATGGAATAGACTTCCACTACTCATGGTTAGGAAGAATCAATATTGTGAAAATGGCCATACTACCCTAAGTAAATTCTATAGATTCAATGATATTCCCATCAAGAAACCTTTTAAGGGGTCAAATCCCATACATTAGGGTAGACCTCTCATGACTTAATCACCACCTAAGGCCTACATCCATTACTGTTGCACTGGCAATTAGACTTTAACACACAATTTCTAAGACATACTATCATTCAAACCATAGCACCAATGAAAATAAATGCAATGTGATTTCTTTATGGGATCCTGGAAGAGAGAAATAACTAGAGGAAAAACTAGTGAAATTCAAATAAAGTCTGCAGATCAAGTTAATAACAATGTAGCACTTTTTTTTTTAGTCTTTAGATACTAATTATAGTAATGATAAACATTATAGGAAAATGAAACTGGATGACGGATATATGGAAACTAGTATATTAACTAGGGTTTTCCAAATAAATAGAATCTATAGGATATATATATATATATATATATACACCAAATATTATTATATATTACATATAATATACTATTATATATTACATATTTTATATATACACATAAATATTAATATTGTTTACTATTGTATTATGATATATTAAATAATGTATTATTTGATATGTATTTTAATATATAAACAATATGTAATATTTATATAAATTATATCTGTGTTATAGATATGTTATATATAATTATGTATAATTTATATAATTTACATAATATTTATATAAATTATAATTTATATATCATCTAAATATTTATTTGTATACATCATTTTATTATATATTACATATCTTGTATTTACTACATATTAGAATACATATTTATAAATATAAATTATATCTATCTATATATAAAAAATACACATACGTACTCACACAATTGTGGAGACTGAGTATTACAAAGGTCTGTAATTGGCACACTGGATACTCAGAGGAGTCAATGGTATAGTTTCAGTCAAAATCTAAAGGCAGGAAAACAAAAACAACGCCGTAGTCCAATGCATCCAGGCAGGCAGGAGGATATTTCCCCTTACTGGAGGGAGTGTTAGCATTTTTTTTCCTTTTTTTTTTTTGAGATGGAGTCTCTCTTTGTTGCCCAGGCTGGAGTGCAATGGCACCATCTTGGCTCACTGCAACCTCTGCCTCCTGGGTTCAAGCAATCCTCCCGCCTCAGCCTCCCAGGTACCTAGGCAACGCCACCACCACCCCCAAATGGTTTCTTCGGATTTTTAGTAGAGACAGGGTTTCAACATATCGGTCAGGCTGGTCCAGCCTTTCTTCTATTCAAGACTTTAACTGATTGAATGGGGCTAACTTACATTATGGACGGCAATTTGCCTTGTGCAGCTCTACTGATTTGAATGTCAATCTCATCCAGAAACCCCTTCACAAATACATGCAGTATAGTGTTTAACTAAATGTCTAGGCACCCTGTCGCCCCAGTCAACTTAACACATAAAATTAGTCATCATCTCTCTGTACTAACTTTTAAACTTCTATAAATCTAAAATTATTCTGAAGTAAAAAGTTTATCTAAAATAATCCATCCAGCATGTTTTAGTTATGGTTATACAGAGATCATATTGGATGGCTGCTATAAATTTCTTCTAAGTGGTACTTTGATGCAAAGTAATGACAACTGCACTCAAATCCCTGTAAACTCCTCTAGAATAGGAAGCTATGGCACCTCATCTCTCTATCCTCTAGCACTTAGCAGGGGCCTTGGGGCTTTGAGCAGTATGTGTTGAATAAATAAACACTATCCGCTCATGACAAAAAGTTTCCAAGTGAATTTTCATGGAAATCCCTCACTTCCCTTCAGGGAAAAAAAAATATTGTCATAGAAGGCTATTGAAAAGGGTCAAAAGCATTTCCTTTATATATCAAGTGCAACAATTGATAAAGCAAGTGGCTGTAAATCACTTTTGCAAGTCTCCCAACATACAAAAGCTGTTTAAGCTATTTCTCCATGTTTTATCTATGTCAGCATAGAGCCTTCTAAGCTACTGATTACAACCTTGTATTTATTCACTATCCATCTTTTATTTTATAATGCATTTGCTGTGCTAGGTTATAAATTTGAACACTTTTATTTGGACTTTCAAATCATGTAAATCCCACAATCCTGTGGAGTGTATGATTTTTCATATTACTATATAATCTTATTGCAAAGTACATTATTTAACATTATCACATTTGCATTCATAGGCATATCACATGAAGCTTTTGGGAGAAAGGCCATGTACACTTTATTTGAGATTTAAATGTGACAATAATGTTCAGCTTTTCTCTTGCTTTATTCTACAACCAGAAATAAACACTAAATAAATGCCAATAAGGAATATATAATGTATACCCTTAAACTCTAGTCTAAAGCATATCCAGCATGAATTGTTGTCATAACATTTTCCCAATATTTTGTCTTAATTTGAGTAGTTTTAAATTTACAAAATGATACTCTTTAAAAAATTATTTTGGACAAAGTGTTAAAATATTTTATTCATAATGTAGACCTATAAGCTCTTGAACAAATCCAAGTTATAAAAATAAAGAAAAAGAAAGGAAGCTTAGAAAAAGAATATTAATTATCATAGGAATCTAGTGTCAAGCTGGAAGGAGTGAGGGAAGGACACAAACATGTAGTATTATTTTCAGTGACTTCCTACCAAGGATAATAAATGTTCCAGTGATTTGAGTTCAATTGCCACTCTTCTAGAAACAGTCCTAGGACAAAGGCAAGAACATGTAGACAACTCTCCAATTTACTTGCCCAAAGAAGGGAGGTCCTTACAATTTACTTATTTAATCACATGGATGAAGAACTCCTATCTATATCATTGTCATAACATGGGTTGTTAGTTTTCCACCTATGTCTAAAATGGTAGATGAAAGTCTGGAGGAAATTAGACATTTATCATGGAATAAGACCTCCCTCCCATCCTAGTCCCATTTCAGTGAATTCAGATTATTTTATTACCATCTGTGATGATTTTTATATGTGCATTTGGATAGGCCCTGTCACTTAATTAGACACTACTCTAGGTGTTGCTGCTGACAGCATTTTGTAGATCTCTACTAACATCTACAATCTATATTGAGTTTAAGTAAAAAAGATCACCCTTATAATGAGCCTAGGCCTCAGCTAGTGGTTCAAGGCCTTAAGGGCAAAACTAGACTTTTCTAGAGGGAAGAAATTCTGCCTAAAGCTTGCAGAATAAACTCATGCCTTAGTTGTTTATAACCTGTTGAACTTCTTGTAGCTTCATACTTCACCTCCTCCCCCAAATTGAGTTAGATAATCACTTGAAAATAAATTTCATCTATAGATGCACAAATATATATATATATATGTGTGTGTGTGTGTGTAAGTGTAAATATAGATATGGATATAGACATATATAAATATAGAAAATATAGATAGTGGATATATATAGATGTGTAAATATAGATATGGATATATCTGATATAAATATAGAAAAATAAATATATCTATGTCTAACCTATTGGCTCATTTTCTCTGGAGAACCCTCACTGATGATACAACATCCCTCACCCTCCTAAGTTTTTAAATGAAGTTAAAACTAAGTAAACAGTAATGAGAATGATTAGGCAATCATAAAAATTATATACAAATATTTTCTTTTTGTACTCTTGAGCCATGTCATTAGTTTGATGAGTAGCTGGTCAATGAAATTAAGAAAGCTATTTTAGAAAACATATGAAGTAGAAAAGTCTTAATTTAACACTTTCTGGTCCTAACTAGAATTACTGATAGTAGTGTTGCATTATCAGTATATGCCTAGTCTTCGGTCTTTAGAAGTGCCTTTCCTGTGAAGTCCAGTTTCTACAAGTGGGAAAATGTAAATTCTCTCCAAGCTCTAAAAGCTTTCGAACATATGCATGTGTCTCATATCACTATTTATACTAATAATATACACAGCAGCATTGCACAATAGAATTGTCTATGATGAGGGATTTCTGCCTATTGAGCACTTGAAATGTGACTAGTGTGATGCAGAAACTAAATTTAAAACTGTAATAATTTTTGATTAATGCAAATTTAAATATAAATAGGTACATATAACCAGTGGCTACCATGGTAGACAGTGTACAATTTATTGTATGTTTTTAACATAAATTTAAGTCAAAAAGTAAACATTTGCAGGGTCAGCATAAACTTAATAATATAATTATGGTTTATTAAACTCCTTCCTTATATCACTATAAATATAAATTTCCATGATTTTGTTCTCTGGAGATCATATGGAATATGTGTATTATTTTTTAAAAGGTTGCATTAAAAAATGTGAACTTTTTATTTATTTAT